>CM041790.1:27363418-28063259 GCA_023375725.1 Nephotettix cincticeps | reverse complement strand
GGTCTGACCAAGTCAACTTCACTTGCAACAGGGTCTTTGCTGCCATTCATAGTCTAAAACGTTTTGCTGGGTTTCTTCCGATTAACGTGAAGACAATGTTTGTAAAGACCCTTGTTCTGACATACTTCAACTACTGTGACGTTGTGATCAATGACATGACTGTGGAGCTCTCGAATCGGCTTCAACGGGCACAAAATTACAGCATTCAATTTATTTTTGGTCTGAGGCGTTCTGACCATGTTTCACCATATTTTAATATTCTTTCATTAATGAGGCTTAAAGAACTTTGAGAATTTCATATTCTTTGTCTGTTGCACTTCGTAATCAATAATAACGTAGGTACCTTCTTATCTTTCCAATAATTTCACGTTCATTTCTGATATAAGTACTCGCAACACTCGCAGGGGCTCTCGACTTCTTTCAATTCCAATTCATCGAGCAACCCTTTATACCAATTCTTTCACTGTCACTGCTTCTAGATACTGGAACCAACTTCCTGATATTCTTAAAAATGAGGGCAATCGTGCTCGGTTCAGGGCGGAGGTGAAGCGTCATATTTTAGAACGGGGTAGTGACGGGTGATGTGTGTCATTGTTGGGGCAGGAACTGGGGCAACGACTATTGAGAGATTGGAGCGTGTTTGTCTGATCTAGGTTTTTTTGTTTAAAAAACAAAATTTGTTTATTTTGTAATTTATTTTATGTTATGTTATTATTTACAACTTAAGATTTTTACTTTAGTTAATGTAAATTTTGTTTATTAGAGGTTAAGTGGTAGAGAGGACTTGTTAGTCCTAACTTCACCTCTCAAATAAAGACATTTCATTTCACTATAGATATCGATACGTAAATTTTACTCTGTGGTTGAAATGGAAAAATAACAATTTGATGATCTACCCAAAGTTAAGTTAACAAAAAAGTTAACACAAAAAAATTTGACCATATTAAGTAACTTTACAAATAAATTACGTTTTTTGTATCTGCACATTGGCTTTGGCGTAGGGGTTGGCGATCCCACCGCCCAGTGGCGCTGTCACTACAATCAGCCTCCCTGACTCCCTACTCTCCTCTTGAGCAGGGTCTTTTCACTGGAGGACTCCTTTTTCAAAAAGAAATTAAAGGAGGAAGAGAAGGAAGCCAGAGGGAAAGCCTGGACCGTTCATCCGGGATGCCGACAGGCTAAGGAAATGCTTGGAGTGCATAATATAAGAAGGTCTGAGACCATGATCAGGCTTAAGAAAAACGATCTAAGGATACTGACGGGATTTCTAACCGGACACTGTAGGCTCAGGGGTAATCTGAGCAAGATGGGCATTGTCCAAGAGGGTGAATGCCGCTTCTGCCAATCTGGGGAGGAAACACCTAGACACCTATTGGCTGAGTGTGACGCGATAGGTCAGAAGAGAGCCAGAAGCTTGGGAACACACCAGGTGGCGGTGGAGGATTTTCCAAAGTTAGAACCCCTCGTTATACTAAACTTATTAAGGCATTAGGACTAGAGGGGGTTCTCTAGGCAAGAACTAGAGACTAGTCTGGGGGGCACAATAGATCTCATAGGTCGCGGTGCAATCTTTCCCCTAGATTTTATTAAGTATCAAGTATCTGCACATTGGCAGTATGACCCATAAGAGTCCATTGAAAAGTTCTTTTATCCTAAATAGGTATCGTATGTAAATTTGGGGTGTTTTTGCAATTTAACTCAGGAATTTTTTAAATGCGGCCATAAAACTGAGTAGCAACAAAAGCACTGCTGGCTGAAAAGGAGTAAACTATTATGCAAAACCAAACTACGTAAACAAATCTGTAGCTACACGTAAAATTTACGTACGATACCTATCTAGGGTTAAAAGAGACCCCTAAACTCAGCAGAAAATTCAAAAATTTTTGTTAAAGCTTTCTATTCATTTGATGAATATTTGATTAGTTGATCATTAATTATAAATATTATTTTTTATATTCTTCTTAGCTCTTAGTTATTATAGGATTCTTACATATCTTACGATTTAAGTTAAGATGACGGATGATTAAGTGAACTTGTGTGGTAATTGTCGAGTTTTAATCAAAAGTACAGATAAAACTCTCCATGTGAGAGTTCATAAGTTAAAATATCATTTAAATTGCATAAGTGTTTTAGTAAAAGAATATGATATGATAAAGAAATTAGGCAACAAAGTGTTTTGGAACAGTGAGAAGTGCTCTAGCAGTAGACATCCTAAGCCAGTAAACGAGGTAAACTCAAGTGAAAATAGCAAATTACAACAATTTCTGGACATTGTTAAGGGTTTGGTTGCAGAGAATTAGAATATTGCTAACAAATTGAACCTAGTAATTAAAATTATATAAAATCAAAATTGTCTCAACCTAACCTAAACATAAGGACATTGGATCATTGTCTTTATGTTTAGGAATCATTGGTTCATTTAGTTGTAAACATCAATATCGACAATCGAGAATTGAGCGCCAAATACCCATGAAATCAATTCATTGAACCGGAAACAAAACAAAACACTTATGTCCCGAAGGTCTGCAGCGCTAAGAGTTATGCTGATATAGTCGCTGATCAATTGACATCGCCGGGAGTAACAGACTATTTTGTTCCTCCAAAAATTCCTGCTAAAAAAAAGACAAAAGCGAAAACTTCACAATTATAATATCTAAGACACAGCTTCAGAGTAGAGGAAGGAGTGATAGACCTCAACAAGGTGGTAGTGGCACCACTGCATTTAGTAAGAAATTCATCACTGGAAATCAAATGTCGTCTACAACTTCAAATCATAACAGCTGAGACAAAAGTGTTTCTCTTTGTGTCTAGATTAAGCCCCTCTGGTAAAACAAGTGATGTATCAGAATATCTAAAGATTCAGAACCAAAATGAAGAATACTATAATAGAGAACTATAATATTGTAATAGAGAAACTTAATGCAACATATCCCGAGAAATACTCATTTTTCAAAATTGGCATAGCTTCCTCACTAAGAGAAATTTACAACCCCAATTTCTGTGGTGAAGGAAGACTAAACTGAGAGTAGAGGATCTGGTGAGAGAAAAACTTTCACCATCGCCAGACAAATTCTGCGAGTACCTCTCCAATACCGTCCCTAAAATAAGATTTGACATCTCGCCTGCAACTTCATCAGCTGAAGACTTTCTAAGAAATAAAGTGTTGTGTGAAAAGCAGAGCTTTCAGTGGCAGTGTGTGCCCCAGTGTTGTAGCAAAGTTCATATCAAAAATGAAATCCTCCAAAACAAAAGATGTTTATTTTGTATCAAATGCTGTGTTGAAGTCAGTAGCTTAACCCTAGAGCTGGCAAAGTTGTAATTCACGACGCATTTACATATTCAATAAGAAGTGGCAGGTGGAGGCATCTGTCGTCAGTTTAGTGAACTTGTTAGACACTAGCGCCTACATGACCGTGTTGCCCTCTGGGGCAAGCAAATGAACCTGCTCTCGCCACATTATCATTAGCCTGCCACTGGGTATGTCTATAACCATGTAAGAGCTTTCTACTCCAATGCACTGAGTGGCTGAACCAGATAATACGCTACGCTGACGAGCATAACGTTCTAGCCATTCGGAAGTGCTAGGGTTCGAATCCCGACCATGAGCAATCCCAATTTTGTTTGCAAATGTGTGGTATAGCAGAGAGGAGGGCCCACCTTAAATAAACGGTGGCCGGCTTGGGTGGAAGTTGATGGCATTTGTAGCCTTAATTGGGATTGCAGTGGTTTTGTTTATAGTTAATATGTCAAGAAAATATAAGTAATTATTTTTATGTTTCAGTTAAAAGTAAAAAACATTTGCCACTTCTAGGGTTAAAAAAGTGTTAACTGTTCAAAAAGGCCAGGATTTTATCAAACAAATTGGGATGAGCACAGTAAACCTTTGTTAAAAGAAACAAAAATCTTGACAGTTGTTAATTTGTATATATTTGTTAGTTTAATTTATTTTCAGAATACCCCCGTCGCAGCAAACCTGCGTAATCAGCGAATTTCCAAATCAATAACATAATAATAATAATAATATATGACAAGTTTTATCATTATCTGTCAATAAATATGAGATTATTTGCCTACTCTCCGTAATATTAACATAGGAAAGAGTATGCAGGTTTGCTGCTGTGAGGAACGCTGAAAGTAGGTGTTTCTAGCGTAAACAATTTATATTTTGACCATTTATATCAAGTTTCATTAACATCTGCCCACAAATAAAGAAATTTACCCAAACTCTATATGATTAACATGGGAAAAGAGTATGCAGGTTTGCTGCCATGATAAACACATAACTATGATTTTTAAGCATAAATGTATGGATCTCAACCACATGAAGCTAAATATCATGTTTCATCCAAAAATATTAGATAATAAGTGAAACATTAATTTTTCCTTATTCTCCATAAGATTAACATTGGAGCCCAAAATACAACGTACTGTGTTTAGATTTTTTAATATCTCGGTAACCGTTGGAGATAGAGAAAAACTTTAAGGAATTAAATTGTGTAGTTTTTAAGGTGATTCCGATAGTGAAAGATAAAATTTGAAACTTTTAAAAAACTACATGAGAAAAACGCAAAAAAAACCAAAAAGTTTGGGGGTACAAAACCCCCCTAAACTACCCGTTCCGATAAGTCTGGTTTACGAACTCATCTGAGCAAAAGCAGGAACACACATCTCTACCAAATTTGGTCTCGATCGGACTATTTTTACAAGAGTTATTGTGTTCAACAGACACACACACACACACATCAAAATCGAACGATTTGAAATTAAAATTCCAATCTTTTTTGTGTCCTGTAAAAATTTTATAAAGTTAATAGGTTTTTTGTTATTTTAATTAAAATATTTTTAACCGACGCCATTTTTAAAAAATAAAAGAAAATTAAATGATACTTTGAAAATATTTTTCTCTTTGACCAATACATATATGTGAAAAGTTTGGTTTCTGTATCTTAAATAGTTCTTGATATAATTATAACGTTTTTTGTAAAATATACAAAATTGCGGCTAGCGGCTAAACGAAGGATTTTTTGACAAATGGTTATAGGTAAGTTTTTGTTTATTTTGATGAGTACTATCACCACTCGAAGTTTGTCCCCGACTTTAATGAACACCCTGTATATATCTATTTTTTCTTTATTTATTATTTCTTTATTTTCTTTACTTTATTTTTTTTTACTTTATTTATTTTTTTTACTTTATTTTTTTTTACTTAATTTATTTATTTTACTTTTTTTTATATTTACTTACCGTATGAATGTAGGTTGGAGCATATTGGCCACTTGGAATGTTCTGCAAAAATATGGATAAATAATTAAATAAATTTAATGAAATCTCATAAGATGAATTTGAAAACATTATCATGGGTATGAACCCATGATAATGTTTTCAAATTCATCACTTTCATTGATCACCCACCAGAGTGTATTGTTGTCTCTGATTCAATAACTCATTGTGTTCTTTTAAAAAACATACATTGAATAAAGTCATTACAGTTCAACTCGGTTATTGCAGCCTCGGTCATAACGTCAACTCGGATATAACGTCATTTATTTTTAGGTCCCGCCAAACTATATGTATTTACATAGGAAAAAACCTCGGATATATCGTCAGTAAATTCTCAAACCTCGTATATAACGTCAAGAAAATCGGGCTGAGATGAAGGTAACATATAGCTAAATAGAGAAAGTTCGGTCGGTGGTGCAACGTGAGGGCTGCGGCTATTGTTTAGCTACATTCTATTTTTAGAAACGGCATTTTATTGCTGTCTTACCGCTAACCACCCCAACCCCCTCCCCTACTCTATATCCGCCGTCGCCGGTTATCAAGGTCAGTGTCAGTGACTCACGTCGCATCAAAGCACTGTGATGCCGATCGTACGTACCTACAGTTCGTGCAGATATCGTTAGTTCAGTGTATGTCTTTTACAGTTTGTTTTTCGTTATTTTAATTTACGAATACACTATTGAAAAATAATGGCAAGTGTTAAGAGAAAGGTTTTGCTGAAGAAAAGGTGTGAGTTATAAGAGCGTGTGAGGAGGGACGTAAGATAGCAGACGTGAGTTCGGGCTTGTTTTTTAAAATCGAACCAACAGTTGAATTCACCAAGCCGAACTTCATTGCAATATTTTCAAATTTGATTTTTTATATAGTAGAGTAGTTCAGTCAGTCATAAACATAAACTTACGGTGTATTTCAAATTACCTTCATTAAATGTCTTAATTTCATGTAAAAAATGTGTTTCCCTATTTTTCCTCGGTTTTAAATTAAAATTATGTAACCTCTTTTATAGCATCACTCTGATATAGCGTCATTAATTGTGTGGTCCCTTCAATGACGTTATATCCAAGTTCCACTGTATAATATTATATGAATATGCTAACCAAGCAACAAACAAATATTTAAAAAAGATAATATATATTTCTTTTACAGACCCTCTTACCGTAGTTTTAAAGATTGTTAGGTCGTTTTAAAGATGGTAATCGTAACTGGACTGTAAATACAGGCCAACCTATTTAAATACAGGTCAATGTTAGATAGTAAAATATTTGTATTTGCTTGTAACCCTGCGGGAATTAGGTTAGATCATGGATATGTCTAAAGGGAATTTTTTAAGTTTATCTAAACAGCTGTTCTTATTCTTTTATATTTAAAATTCAATACAATAGTTCTGGTAGCTTTTATGGAAATCTGTTACATGTTTTCCATCTTAAAAATCACCAACACCCCCCCCCCCAACCTCAGAGCTAAGACATATCCATGTCAATAATAATAATACCAAAGTTTAGACCTCTCCCTATCTAAATAAAACATTTCACTGACGTTAAAAATCCACAAAGTACATAAAATATTACCTTTTTCGATTGATAAACTAACTAAGCAACAATTTTATTAGTATTGGTGTAAAATATTTTAGTAAAGTTTTTACTTACTAGTTGACTGGAACCCCATGTTTGTGGCACAGGTGGTGGCTATAAAAATCAATAATTTATTAAGATGACCATAACGTGGTCTATAACCATAATATGGTATATAGCGATACAAAGTCTTGACATGGTTTAACTTTTATTTTAATTTTTTGAGGCAAAGCAATAATTTTTATATTGATACTTAACACAAAACTGCAATTTTCTTTCATACCAGAGGCTCAGCTCACAGAAATTCTAGTAATTAGAGAATCTTAACACTTATATCGTACCGAAACCCCCGGTCTCACAGGCCCCATGTAGTTTTTGTTTTTTTCTATTGGAAAAACTATTTGTGCAGTGCTTTTCATCTCGCTAATACATTTATACCACCTCTCCAATTAGCAGGCAAACCACTTTTTGATTAGTTTTGTGGCATCTCTTGATCCTGACAACAAGTATAATAAGAACTAATAAGTATATACTATATATATTATATATATATATATATATACTTATAAGTATATTATATATATATATATATATAAGGGTTAATAAGTATATATAAGAACTGAGGATTTCATGGGTTTATCTTTGTGCGAATAGTCGGTCTCCCGTGTCGAGGGTTTGGTACATAAAAGTAGGAACACACAAATGTTATGTATTGTTTTCTTATTTTATATTATTATTATAACTATTTTACATGGTTTCTGGTGTTTGAAAAGGCATTTTGTTTCCTATGATGATTTTAGAAATAAAAATTAGGTCCATAAGTTAAATAAGCTAAAATAATTGTATTATTATTTTATATTACTCTTTTCACTATAAATTGTTACAAAAAAGCATATTAGTTCTTCAACAAAAATTATATATTTTTTAAACTTTAAATACTTACTTTTTAAGTCATTCCAAAATTTATAAGTGCATACTTGTTACTGGTATTGGGGTCTATCACACCGAGGGTTTCGGTTGGCGTTACCACCAATAGGGTTTCGGTAAGATTGTTTAACATAAACAAAGGTGTATTTTTGAACAGAATACAAAAATTGAATAAAATAAGAAGAATTCTGTCTAACTGTAAGTAGTCTGTCAGTCTGAAGACAGAACCTACAATTCACAATTTTTACTTTACACATGATCAACATTACATACGGTAACATTCATAATGTTATTACATAATGATTCATTCTAAGAACTGAGCTCGTTTTCAATCAAAAAGTAAAATGCAACTAAGTGTCATGCATTCAGGATGAAATATAATAACTTAAGAACATAAAGGCATCCTTATAACTTTCAAGGAAAATATTTCCAAAATCAATACTGCTCAGTTCAGAACCTATAGACAGGATAATTTTGAACATATTGGCAATGGTATTGATGCAGCAGAAACCTATTTGGGCTGGACTTTGACGGGTAAGCAATCAAAGAACGATGAAGATAATGATTTAAAAAATTTTCTTTCCTTCAAAATCTATTTCAGATAAATGGAGTCCTTTTTATCCTGGCGGATAAAGAAAATACAAAAGAGGCTTTATGGTGGGAGATTAGAAACCGAGCCTTAGTTGAATGTAAACTAGAGAACTAATGTTGTTTCTGTCATTAGCAATACGTCAAACCAAATGAGGATCAACCAAAACTTAAATTTTATGACCACTGGGGCTGAAGTTCAAAAACTATATGATTACAAATCCTCAAAGTTAAAGAGGGCCATTGCCCAAGGGTACTAGCACTTCATCGTATGTCTATAATTAAAATACCCAAGAAGTGGTAAACTTTTAACTATTAACTGTTAACTGTTAATATAAAGAAAAATACTAATATCTTTTTGAAATATTAAGTATAAAAAAAGCATAAAACATGCCCACTCCTTATAACCACTAACCACAAAAGCAAAACAGGTGTCCACTGCAATCCCAATTAAGCCTACAAATGCCGTCAACTTTTACCCAAGCCGGCCACAGTTTATTTAAGGTGGGCCCCCCACTCCACTATATCACAAATTTGCAAGCCAAATTGGGATTGCTCATGGTCGGGATTTGAACTCTAGCACTTCCGAGTGGCTAGAACGTTACGCTCGTCAGTGCAGCACTTTAGCCGGTCCAGATACCAGTGCCTAGGAGTAGAAAGCACTTACTTGGTTATAAGACATGCCTAGTGGCAGTCTTGGGCACTTTGTGAGCAGGTTCAGCAGCTCAACAGGACAACACAGGACAAAAGTGACAACACGGAGGACAACACGGTCACAAAGGTGATAAGTTCACTAAAATTGACTACAGATGCTCCTAATTGAGTTTGTAAATGTGTCGTCAATTGCGACTTTACCAATTCTAGGGTTAATCAATCATCTATAATCAATGTTTGTCTATTTTGTTGTCTAAAGATACAAATATCTTAGAGCTGATGAAATAAATGCGGCTGAAGAAAGGGTAATGCAATTCATATATAATGAATAGTTTTAGAGAAAGACAAGGTATTACCTTATGAAGTTAAAATCTGAAGAAAATTATTTCCTTAGTTATTCCTCCATACACGTCTTTACCAAATTTGATCTCGATCTGACCATTTTTACGAGAGTGATTGTGTTCACAGGCACATTATACATATAAATTTCAACGACTATCGTTTTTGCTCTCTGGGCACCTAAAGACAAAAAAATAACATGGTCCCGGGCTTAAGTCTTACCATGTGACTTACGGTAATAGCTTCTTCCCTATGGGAAATTCGCTAAAAGCCGAAATTGTCAGTTTAATTTTACTACGAATAACCTAATTTAATCTATTCCTACACTTACCTTTGGTTGGTAAGATGGTGACCATGAAGTAGAAGGTGCATTTTGGTAAGTGTCCTAAAATAATAAATAAAACAAATTATCATAAAAGTACTTAAATTGAAATCCTAACAATCTGATTGTAATAGTCTTGGCAGAGTGATTTTTTCATTAGGAAAGTTATGTACTTTGCTGCCAAAACATTTTCCAAAAATGTGTATTTGGTTTTTTACAGTATCTTGAATGGTATTAGTATCAAAGGTATCAGATGATAGATAAGTATACATCTTAAACCTCATCTTGTATTAATACCACTTTTATTTTATGATGATCCTAAATTTTAAGCAGATATGAAAATTATGATATTTGTTGTTACCAGTACAAACAAAACATTTTTCTAATTTGTCTAATTAAAAATTACGACCCGTACTTAAATAATTTGGTTGAAAGATTTTTTTCTTTTTATTTACTTGTTTATCAGTTTAATAATTTGTCATAATAATAAGTATCCAGTTTCTACATACATAGTTATACAATCTGTACAAAGGGATAGCTTACTGCTAGTGAACTACAAAATGTTGTAAACTGTTTATTTTACATTCATCTGTGATAGTCCAAACTCCATGATACCAAGTCATGAGTATTGATTGATGATACAGAGTCATAAGTATTGATTGATGAGTATTAACACACTCAGATATACGAGGTTATTCAAAAATAAATATACACTTGTTACAGAAAAACAGAAAAAAACAAATACTATCATTTGAAAGAGAAAATTTCAAAGTTTTTTTAATCTAAAGATGTTCTTAAGTGTTAAACGAGTCACACGAAAGACAATTATTGTTATATAGTCAAATTATGCCCAGACGTTTCCAAGATTATAGCAGCTTGGACCTGATCAACACATTCGACAAGGGATAAACTTTTGGTAATACATTAGAGTCCCGGTAATCCGAACCCTAGTAATCTGAAAGTCTGGCTAATCAGAACAACCTGACAATCATCCTACATTCATTCCTCATTCATAATTGGCTTAAAATACCTACCTGGGTAGGTTGCCATTTCAGTTAAAAGTATAAAAGTAAGTACAGTAGAACCTCTATTAACCGTCACCCTTTTAACCGTCATTCTCTATTAACCGCCACCCCGCTAGCGCAAAAAATGTTGGTTTCCGCATCAGCGCCGAACCGAATCTTTATGATGAGTAGTGACGACTGTACTGCACACCTGTACTGTGCGTGAATCATTGGCGACAAGGTTAGTGACCCAGCTGGTTAATCCCTTACACTGTCTTCTGCATTCCACTGCTACTGTTTCATTTCAGTTCAGTATGGTGCGTGGCTACAGTGAACTGAAGTTATTGCCGATTTCGAGTGCAATACCTACTAGCGTTTTACGTGCTTTATTGTTTATTGTTGACAGTGCTATTTTTAAGTAGTGCATGCTCTTCTGTTATGGCTGAGAAACGGAAACATGTAGTTTTGGGACTCGACAATAAACAATTAATTACTAAACGCTGGTGCTTCTTCTCGGGAAAATTTGAAACATGACTGCCTGAAAAGCTTGACGGGGAAAGAAACAAAAGAAAATGACGGATTATTTTAAAACTAAATACCGGTAACGGAAGTTGATATTTCATTGTTTTCTTAATAAAGTATTTTTCACTTGAACTGGCCTATTTTTGTTTTTTCTCATTTAAAATAAATTTACATTAAGTACTGCGCAGCAATCATGAAAATTAATTAGGACTTACAATAGCGCCGTTATAAAATGCATGGCAGTGAATTGCAATGTAGCCACAACAAACCGGCGTTGTATCGGCGCTATTATTATTTCTGTTATCCGTCTATTCGGTTACCCGTCATGGTCCCGGTCCCGAGGGTGACAGTTAATCGAGGTTCTACTGTAAGTATAAAAGCATCAATAACTGCGATTACGTAAAAAGTAGGCCAAACACAGCAAACACGTTACCTAGTTAGTCAAATTTTAAAGTTTTAAATGTACTGTTTGTCTAAATGTGTGTTGTATTGAAGAGAACAGAATGACCTCCAATGGAGTGAACAATGACATTAGTTTGAAAATGAACCTGTGAGTTCGAAACCTGGGTCACAGACAATAGTGACAAGTTGAATTGGATTGACGGATATCAAGGTTAGTAACCTGTTATTTATTATCCACCAATTCAGTAGGCTTACAAATAAAATGAATAAAAGTAGGCCGATGGCACTGTTTTAGCATTTTTCGTATTTATGTGTCAACGTGTGTGTCGTGTTTTATTATTATAATAACTATTGGAAATATCTCCACATTATCTTTGTGACTGTGATGTGTCAAACATATGATTTAATATCATATGTAAATAATTGTTTGTTTACTTTATTCTGGTTTTAATAATTTGCATTAGGATCAAACTAATGTTATTTATTTTAATTTCTTTTCATTAATAAATATATCATATATCATGATATATTATAATATATCATATAGTATGATATATATCATGAGTCTATTCTTCTGTAAAATCACTCTCCTCAACAACAAGGAATACATAACGGATAGAACGTCTCTGCAGGAACACTTGATGCCGTTTAGGCAAAATATGTAGTAGGCAAACCTATATAAGAATTGTGATAAGACTTGAGTTAATTGCTCTAAATACACCTGGGTCTAAAATAATGGACTTTATTAGTATATTTAATGAATTTTACACTGCAATTCCAGGTAATCCAAACAACTTAGTAATCAAAACAGGGTTCGGTCCTAATTAGTTCAGATTACTGGGACTCTGGTTGTATCATCAATTAGCTGATGTAGTAAAACTTTATTAGCTACTTAGCTAAGCTATTACTAAGCTATCAATAACAAAATTATGGGTGTAAATTATTCTGTTTCAGTTTTATTGATTCGTTCTTTTTGAGTAATCCTGTATAGTTTATTAATTTCAAATCGAACTCTATGGTATATTTGATCCAAAACTGCACCTTTTGAATATCAAAAGTATTTTACTTACATCTCTGACCGTAGCAACCCATTGTTGTGGAATTTCTGGCTATAAAATTCATAATTATTGTCTCAGACATTATTAATTAAATTACTAACTAATAATATTATCTTGAAATATTAACTACCGTATTCAAACTAACTATTCAACAACTATTCAACTATTCAAAATATTAACTATTAGCTGACCCGGCGAACTTCATAACGCCTCACAGTAAACACATGTTAACTTTAAGATTGGCCATGTTCTAAAGTCGAATAGAAATACGGCTTCATTGTGAAAGGGCCGCTTCATATTCTGGGTCGCTGTATAGTGAATAACAATACTGAAACGATAAAACATATTAATATCATTCCCATAAAACAAATAAATCTGAGTGGATTAATTCACAATTTTCAAATCCAATCCAAACCCAAACGAAACCTAACTGTAATACGACTTTTATAGGAAAGATATACAACAGCTGATTATTATAATAAACGTAATAATATAAACATTGTAATTATCATATAAACACATGACTTTAATCAGACAGAAAATAAAAATATAAATACATAATCCCCCAAAACCGTAAACTATTAACGTGGTGAATAAAGCTGTTCATTTTTTTACAGTACACATTTACTTCATAGTTTAACATTAATGAATGATTCAGATGGCATTGGATAGTAAAGCATACAGTATTGCTAATGGAAAGTAAACCAATCAGCTGTAGCTAAGAAATCAAATGTTTTCATTGTAGACAATTTGTAAACAAACTTACTCTCCATAAGGTTAACATTAGAAGTTTAAAACGCCATAAAATGGAAACTTATGGGGTTTTCGAAAATATTTTTTCACTAAAACCTTCCCGGACACATGTAGAGCAACTTCCTAAAATTTCATGGCGATCGGATGAGTAGTTTGGCAACGCATAAAGGACATACATACAGACATACATACATTCAATTTTATATATAGAGATGAATCCTAAAAAATCTAAAATCTTCTTTCCTTGTCATAACCAAACAAGACACTCATTCCCCATATTATTCTAATGGAGCATAAGTAAATTATTGATATAATTTATTTTTTATACTCATTCTTTGATATAATTTGGTATGTGGCTTGTAGCCTAAAAATAAGCTTACTTTTGTATTATTGCAAACACAAAGGATATTCTCTGGTACATACTCCCGGGGGATATTTTATAGATAAATTTACCAACACAGCGGTACAATGTAATATGATCTTTCTATTTAAGCTTATTTAATCATAGAAAGATCTATCGTCAGTAGAATTCTAAAGACGAATGTTTTATCTAAAAAAAAAACAATTTAGGAAGTATACTTTTCCCTTCTTTTTTCTTTGTTAATTATTAATCTTAATAATTTAATTTTTATTTAACTTCTCAATTTTATTGAGTAGATATTTTGTACCTAAAAATACATATTTCATATTTAATTTAAAGTAGAATATTGAACACAATAAGTCACTAAGTCTTCTTTTCCCAATCAAAGTATAGAGAAACCCTCCTAATTGTTATCATTACTAAAAATTATCATTTTTTATTCTTAATAAAAATTTAGAAATCTATATTCTACTTACTCTCTGTTCAAAAGTAGGTTCGTATGTATAATCTGGTGGTTTTTCCTGCAAAAATGCACATGTGGTACTGTATAGTTTTCAGTACACTGTCATGTTTAAAAAACAACATATTATGTTTCATGATTTTACCCTTATAAATTTTTATCCTTATAGGCTAGTATCATATATGTTCAAATTTTATTACGTTCATTTCTAATTAGAGGAACGATAAATGTATTTATACACAAATTATTGAAAAGTGTTACTAAAATAAATGCAAAAATCTCATCTAAGTCTATTTCTGACATCACAGAAAAGGTACAAATTATGTTTTTTTTTAATAAATATATCACTAGTGGATTCCTTTCATAGGCATACCAAGATCATAATAATATGACAATGATACAAAAATGAATTAATCTTGAAAATTATTTTATAAGGTTTGCACTCATTTAGTACGATATTCTGTCAGACAAGACCAATTTTTATTGGTAATATACAGGTTGTGCCATTGAACCTATGGGAGGGGAGAGTGCTGAGACTATTCCTGGGTGAAGAGTATAATGAGTGTAAAGAGTAAAAAACTATATGTGTCTAAATTTTTATTCATATCAGAAACTTTAAGTTATAGGACTTCAACCACAACAACGATGAGCTGATGTGGTCAAGACACTAGGATTTCTACGACCCCTCAACAAGTGAAGCTAGTAGTACTTTAAATTAGGAGTTATCTAGTACATTAGATACCCAAAAATATAGATGACTATGTGAAATATTAATTTTTCCTTATCCTCCATAAGACTAAAATTGGAGCCCCAAAATACAATGTAGTGTGTTTAGATTTTTTAATATCTCAGGAACTATTGGGGATAGAGCAAAACATTAAATACTAAATAGTATAGTTTTTTTAGCTAATTCTAATGGAAAAATAAAATTAAAATTTTATTAATTACATAATATAAAAAACTCAAAACACCCATTTTTGGGGTACAAAACCCCCCACAAACTACCACTAACCGACATGTCTAAATTACAAACTCATCCGAGTAAATGTACACGTCTCTACCAAATTTTCTCTTGATTGGACCATTTTTACGAGAGTTATTGTGTTCACAGACACATATATTTTTAACACCTATTGATATGGCCTCAAGGCACCTCAAAATGAAGACCTAGGGTAATAGCTTCTTCCATATGGGAAATTCGATAAAAAACAGATGAGGAGACCTAAGCATCTGCCCACCTTCTCTATGAACGACACATTCATGTTAACACAGCAAAGAGAAGGAAGATAATAGTAAGTACTTTACTTGCAGTAGCTAAAATGTAGCTGAACTTATCTTAGTTATATGATTATACAGTAATATAACTACTTCTAGGTTCCAGAACATCTAAGTCTACTCAAGGAATTAAAGGACTCATACAAAGTATCTAAACCACAAATGTTAAATGCACAAATTAGTGAAATGTTATTGGCTAACCTGATGTATGGGTGTGGCGTCCCATGATTGTGGACCCAGAGGTTGTAGTGGCTGTGAAAACAGACACATTGTTATTAGGTTCATTACTAACTTTTAATATTAAAGCCTTATACTTTGTGTACATTAAAAGCGAGTTTTGTTTTCTATGCTTTAGTTAATTATAAAATAGTATTGAAAACCGGCGGCCAAAAGGGGGCAAGCAGCATCGAGGATGCTGTGTTGGGGTCATAGAAAAAAAGAGCACATCTTGCATGCCTTATGAAGAGAGCAAAACACGCATTTCAAAGGTAGAGAAGTGGACTGATCCTGCTGGCAACACTGGACCATTTTCTTGGCGCTGATTGGTTGCTTCACGCAGCCTCCCTCAACACCCTGCCTTTCACACTAACTCAAATCAGTTTCCGTCATATTTTATAAAAAATTTCAATTATAATTCCTTTTTTCAGCAAATTCCTTCCTTTCTCTGTTCTTAGTTTAATGTTTGAACTATTAAACTTAACCTTAATTATTATCACGGAAAAATTACCCTTACACTGTAGAGTTTATTGTAGACTATAAACATCATTTTGATCACATTGACCACATAGTACTATGTTGAGTTACTGTGGCAGTTTGGTCTACAGTACAAACCTCTAACTAGCAGTTAGATGCTGACTGAGTTGTGTAATACATGACACCACGATCACAGTGCTAGCCTCAACCATTGCAGACACAGACAAAAACGTAATCTACTTTCTGGATAGCCCTTGTATGTACAAATAAAAGTGTAATAAAATAGAATACAGATTTTTTGTTCAATTAACTAAGAAAATTTTTAATTCAGATTTTAAAAAAGGTTTCACGGTTTTGAACCGTGCAAGGGCCTATGTAAAGAACCCTCTTACCTTGCGATGGATAACTGGTTCCCAAGACCTTTTTGGTTTTGGAGGTGCCTCCTGTCAGGGAAAATACATGATTTTAAACATACATAATTACATATATATTTACATAAGTGATATATAACAGTGGCTATATGAAAACAATAGTAACTAAAAACAAGTTTTCAGAAAAGGCTAAAAGAACATGTGGTTCACTAAATAACTTATAAACAAGCTTCGTACTACTTTAGAGTCTAAGTAAATTCTTCTATTGAATGCATAGATGACTACCTACTACATGTATGTTAATTTGTGTTACTTACTATGATAATCACTGTGATGAGCTTGCAATTTGTGTTTCACCACCTGATTCTATACGACTCATTGAATTCTCTTAGAAGTCAAAGTTATACTTTTTTGACTTTAAAAGCCACTACTATTAGGTTACCTTATTAATACACACACATATATGCTCAATATGAGCTTTACTGGTAACAAGACAGACTTCAACTCAAAAGTGACTAGCAAGATTCTGTTGAGAATATTGACAACATTCTCAATACAATACCCTCAATATTGTTAATCCTTTAAGGAGTAACAACGTTTTAAAACGTCATTATTTAAGAGCTGTTCAGGAATAAGGGTGAAAACTCAAAACACACCTCGAAAGAGTTAAAGAATTTTTTTTCACTAAATTACATTGCAAAATGGAGTAAATATAGTTAGAAACGTGTTTTAGATTCAAAATGTCCTAAAACAAACATTTTAGAACTTTTTTCAATTTTCAAGTCTTCAATCAAAGTAAATAAAGAAAGCAGCGAGAGATGTTTAGCAAACGAATAACTCTCAGCTACAGAGAGATACAGGCGTCTATAATAGGGGAGTGTAGAACGCTTTCACTTTTATTTAGTGCTAATAAATAACAGGTCTAATAAAACTTCATACCGCGCCGCCACTTTTTCCGCCGAATCTTCCCGCCGCGACCACCCCGCCTAAGAAATCCTTTGACACCAGCCCCTGTTGCTACATACACGGATCTAGCAAAGGAGGACTTCTTGCCTGTTCTATCAAAGAAGGGCAAAAAGCCCCAGGCTAAAGCCAGAAAGCAAGAAAATAAAACAGGCAAAAGGGGAAGCAAATAATAATTTATTATAATAATATAATAATAAATCCTGACCCAAATGGAAACCCCGTCTTGAAGCCATCCTCATCTGACCAACTTCAGGTCCTACTCCACATAGGGTCTAAGGTCAGCCCCATGGAAAATGGAACTATGTTAAAAAAATGAATTTATTTCCCAAAAATACATGCATTACAATATTATTTTTTATGTTGAGAAATTAACTGATCACTTTTATCAGATGTGTGACCAGTTTAATCATAAAAATATTTTTAGGAGTCTAGCATCCTCTGTAAATACTTAGTAACTCGCCTGCTGTGGCAACTTATGGCGATAGAAAATTGAAAACAAATTAGTAAAAATATTATTAAAGTAGTTATAGATAAAACTATTACAATGTACTAAACCTACACCAAAAAGTTATTGAAATATCTGACATCTTGCTGGGTGTAAAGATAAGTAATTATTTTTTTACAAAAATGTTTGAGATTTGTTAAATTCTTGATATGAAGCAGAAGTATATTAAAATATTTTGGACTCAAATACTGAAAAGAATGGCGGAAAATAGTTTTGTTGACTTTGGGTAATTTATACAAGTTATTTTTAAAAAATTAAGGAACTTTAAAGCCCTGAGGAAAACCTGAACAAGTGGTTCTAGTAGAGCTCGGTCCTGGGACCAATAGGCTAGCAAAGGTTATTTTGGCAAAAATCTCCGTTCCGCTATTCGTGCATCTGCCACTCTCCATTGCATTGAGCCTAGGTCCACTTGCCTAACCAAATGCCTATGTTTTGACACATCGATCATACATACAGTACCGATAGCACTTATTTCTTATTTTGACTTATTTCAATATATTATTACTCTAGGATTTTCAAGAAAAAACCATCAAATAATTCTTAAAGCAGTTAGTTGGTGAAACACTAGTTGCATGCTCTAAAAAAAACTATTCAGATACCTTCATTGCTATTATAATAAATGTTCTACATAACACTTATTCAAATCCATACTCACAGATGGTCCTCTTGTAACCATGGGTGACATTCCCTTAAAAACAAAAATACAATTACAGTGGATTTAACGAATTTCAATGGACAAAGAAAGGTTAAAAACGAGGTTAGTTAAATCGAGGGTGAATTTTAACGAAATGAGTATGCCTATGTGTTGCATGAATTTAAGATCTACCTTTCTGTAAAATTTTAAACCGGTCGGTTCAGTATTTTTCGCATTTACTTGCCACAACAAACCCACCCACAAACAAACATACAGAAACCACCTCTTCTTTATAATATTATAGATGAAAGGTATTGAAAATGATTGACACAGAAAAAAATATGAACTAAGTACTATTTCAATAAGAATTAATAAAATTGTATAAAATCTGAACAAAGTATTGCAGATTATTTTAATGCTGGTCGATCAACGGTGATATGGAAGAACATAAGAACAGAAATCCTTACTCCTAAAGAGTTATACGCGTATTTCAAATAATACATAGGCTATAATAATTTGTTTTCCATGAACCCTCCAGCGAAGGTCTAATGTTGAGTTTTGAAGTCACACTAGTACCTCTTACAAGTCCCAAAGACAACTTATATAGTCGACATAGTTGTTAGTCTACTTATGTAGACCAACAGCTTAACGTGCCTTCTGAAGCACGTTAGCAGTCTGAGAAATAAATCTTCATATAATCTGTATATATTACTACATTTAGCTACGTTTCACTCAGCCCTGAAGTTCCAACTATTGGAGGTTCACAGTATATATTTTGAGCCATATCTTATGAACTTGATATACCACCTAGACTTGATTATCATTTAGTTTTGTGGGATATTATTATAAATTTTTAACATCAACATGAGAAATAAGAATAATAAACCAGGAATCATTGTTTCATTTCTTCCTAATTTGATATTAGGTCTTGGTCATTATAATTTTTGAGCTTAGAACGGTTTAATTTCTAAAATGGTTCAAAGTACATATTTCCTAACACTTTGGATGAACAAACCAACTTTAATCACTCCCTAGTGATTTAAGGCGCCGCAGCAAATGAGTTAAACAATTTTTTTACACTAAATACAATATTAAAATTTGATTAGTTTTCATAAGTTCCTAAGATAATTTTTTTTCCAAAGATTCATGAAACTTCAGAAGTTTGAAGTGTAAAATTTTGAAGTAATAGCGTATATTTGGGGATACTACTGGCCATTATTAGTTAAATAGTAAAATTAATTTTATACTTCTGTTACTTACAGGTGTGCTTCTTGTATGCATCTGTAAAAAAATAAATGATGCAAATGAATTGATAAACTTTCTCCTTAAAAGTTAAAAATACTACATAAATAAACCAAATAAATAATATTATAAACAATAATACCCCCGTCGCAGCAGACCTACGTACTCAGCTAATTTCAAAATCAATAATATAATAATAATATGTGACAAGTTTTATAAAAATCTGTCCATAAACATGAGAATTATTTGCCTATTCTCCATAAGATTAACATGGGAAAGAGTGTGCAAGTTTGCTGCTGTGAGGAACACTGAAAGTAGGCATTTCTACCATAAACAATTTTTATTTTTAACATGTATACCAACATTCATCAACATCTGTCCATAAATAAAGGAGTTTGCCTATTCCCTATATGATTAATGGGAAAAGAGTATGCAGGTTTGCTGCCATGATAAACACACACACACACACACACACATATATATATATATATACTATTATTATTATACTGTTATTTTATAAGCAATTTATATTGTTATTAAATTAATTAGGCCCTTTAACATTTATGTCTTGGTTACCTACCATATACAACATAAAATAAAAGATA
The DNA here is from genome assembly GCA_023375725.1 of Nephotettix cincticeps. NCBI lineage: Eukaryota > Metazoa > Arthropoda > Insecta > Hemiptera > Cicadellidae > Nephotettix > Nephotettix cincticeps. Next base: position 28,042,727 of record CM041790.1, on the reverse strand, counting down.
CACATACACAGATCCAAATATTTGGCCTTCATAATCATATGTAATTAAGATAGATAATGTTTAAATTTGTATAATATTAATATGCTCATTATAAATAAAGTGCAAAACTATATTTAAAGTAAACACATTAGAAAATTGTAAATTAAAAAAAAAACAAAAACACTTAGGTATAAATGGTTATTGACATCACCCAAATTTCATACTCACAGGTACACTTCTTGTTTGTGTTGGTGCCACTTCCTTTAAACAAAATAAACGGTATCAGTGGACTGACCCATACTTTCAATTTTAAAACTTAGCATAAAAATATAGATTTTACATTTCAATTGCAAAGCAGAAAACATTGGGTGTTTCATTGCTGCTAAGGAACTTGTTTAGTGAGCATTGAGCATAAGTATCAATAATAATTTTGTAAGGGTTAACTTGGCTCTAATGCGTAGGCAAGAATCTACAAGAATATTTACACAGGATTATTTTTTATAATATTTGGAGAGCAGAGAAGATGCTATATGACAGGGCGGAGGCAGTCATCGCCCCCTTCACATGAAGGATGACGAAATGGATTTTAATAACTAGGGACTAGGGACGTCTTTAAACAGCACACAAAGTTCTCTCTAAAATCCTGATGATCAGGATGAAGGTATATGTTGAGGAATTAATTACTATAACTCGGGTCCCTTGTTTGATCTTAGTTTTCAAACTGCAAAATTAAAATCATTACAGTTCTCATTGTTTTTTTAATTTGAAAATTTTAGAATACAAATGATAATCTCCAAGCAGCTGTCATGTCTAGTCTAGAAATTGTGATATATTTATATTAAAAAATATAAAGGGTACAGGACTACTAGTTTATTTAGGAGTGAGGCTAATGGGGTTAGAGTTGTGAGTTATTAGTCATTTTAGGAGTATCTATATAGTATTTAACTTACACTTTTCCCAATACGAAATGGCCAAATTGAAATATGAAGCCAATGTAAGCTTTACTTATATTGGTGGTTGTACAGCAACTTACTCAGATAAATGAGAAATCGTAAAACTTTTCTTCTTCACAACAGTTTAGTTGAAAATAAGTTACTCATAAAATGTACCTACTGAATACCTAACACTTTCATAAAATATAATTTAACAAAGACTGATAGTTTGAATTTTTATCACTTATCAACTAGGACTCAACGTGAAATCACATAATAGCCAATCACCAATCACCGTTCTCGTTCTCTGACAAGGAGGTTAGATGCATGAACTAGAACGAATTTGCTGTTTACGTTTTAAACCCGTCCAAAGAAGAACATGGAGACATTAATTTTGGTGCTGTTCGGCCGCAATCACCGGTGGCAAAGTTAAACAAAGTCCGCCGAATATGGAAAATCTAACTTCCGCTTTGGTTAGCAAACCGGACTCGACGGTAAACGAAAATGTTTACCGCGAGTATGATAGCGTACTGGCAGTGAGTATAAGCTGGTACCGGTAACCTACGGAAACGGAAGTTACCGGTAATTGTTGAAGCTTCGGTGGATTCCTATTTGTTACTAACCGCTGCCTCCGGTTAGAACGGATGAATATGACCATTATAAGGAGGATCAAAATAGGATTTTGCTTGTCTTTCGTTTTCTAGCGACACACGCTACCTTACCTTTAGTATCCGCTATAGTACCTTAGCTTATTAGGCTTAGGTTCTTAGCCGCTTTTTAGTCGTAGCTTATGCCACCAGAAATCAGGAATGAGTTTTGGATAAAGCAATATGTCTACTGACATCAAACTTTTATAAGAACACCACAGAGTTTATCACTAATCTTGCATTATTATGTTATTTTTTAGCTGATTACAATGTTGCTAGTAAAACTTTTATGACTTATATGTAAAAACTCCAATACATGCATATATCTCTATAATATAGACTATAGAATATAGATATAGATTTTTATATATTATATAAAAATCAATGTATGCATGTATGTTCTTTATACGTTGCTAAACTAGTCATCCGATCGCCATGAAATTTTAGAAAGCTGCTCTATGTGTCCGGGAAAGGTTTTAGTGAACAAAAGATTTTCGAAAACTCCAGTTTCCATTTAATGGTGTTTTAAATTTCTAATGTTAATCTTAAAGGGGGGGTTGTTTACAAATATTCTACAATCAAAACATTTGATTTATGTAAAGTTACAGCTGTTGGTTTACTTTTCATTATCAATGTGATTTGCTATGCAATACCTTTTGTTTCAATCGTCAATTTAAAACTATAAAGTAAAGAAATGGTGTAAAAAATGAACAGTTTTAATTACCACTGATACTTTACAGTTTTGGACATTTATGTACCTATGTTTAAAATCCGTATTTAATTAAATGTCATATGTTAATAAATGCCATAGTATCTAAATATATAAAACAAATTAGTGTTAGTAACACCATTTTGTATAACTGGACTGGATCGATCATAATGATCTTTGATTTTTTGAATTCGTCTCTGCTCCGAGTAGGCTATACAAGTTAACATAGCCTACTACATTTTGTATTTAACCTAAGGGCTAAGCTCCACTGGCATGTGAAGTTTGTATAAAATTTTAAGCTTATGAGGAAAAGACGTGATGCATTTTTATCATATGCTTATATCAATAATCTGAATATTTTATTAACAGCTGATTTTGTGTTGCTTTATTTTCACCAGTTGACAGCTAACGTCATTGTGCGTCATTTTAGCGAATGTTTGTGATGTGTTGTTTTAAAAATGTATAGATTACTGGTTAGTTTGTTTGTCCTAGTGTAATTATTAGTTTTTTTTTGTTTTGTGCAACTGGAATTAATGAATGTTAGATTACGCGAGTACGGTGTATTAATATAAACAATGCCGCGATTCAGAAAATTAAATCTTTCCTATAAAATCCGTATTGCAGTTTGGTTTGGTTTAGGTTGGATTGAATTGGATAATAGTGGATCACTCTTAGATTTATTTGTTTTGTGGGAATGTTATTAATACGTCTTATCGTTTGAGTATTGTCATTATAACTGTGCCGTGACCCTATGTGATCTACTGCTAGGCGTACCGAAACGAAGTTCGTCGGGTCAGCTAGTGTATAGATACAATACGGATACATAGATGTTCTCACTTTGTTCCATCATCTCTATATATAAAATTGAATGTATGTCTGTCTGTATGTATGTCCTTTATGCGTTGCCAAACTACTCATCCGATCGCCATGAAATTTTAGGAAGTTGCTCTATATGTGTCCGGGAAGGTTTTAGTGAAAAAATATTTTCGAAAACCCCATAAGTTTCCATTTTATGGCGTTTTAAATTTCTAATGTTAACCTTATGGAGAGTAAGTTTGTTTACAAATTGTCTACAATGAAAACATTTGATTTCTTAGCTACAGCTGATTGGTTAGCAACTTTCCATTAGCAATACCGTATGCTTTACTATCCAATGCCATCTGAATCATTCATTAAACTATGAAGTAAATGTGTACTGTAAAAAATAAACAGCTTTATTCACCACGTTAATAGTTTACGGTTTTGGGGGATTATGTATTTATATTTTTATTTTCTGTCTGATTAAAGTCACGTGTTTATATGATAATTACAATGTTTATATTATTACGTTTATAATAATAATCAGCTGTTGTATATCTTTCCTATAAAAGCCGTATTACAGTTAAGTTTCGTTTGGGTTTGGATTGGATTTGAAAATTGTGAATTAATCCACTCAGATTTATTTGTTTTATGGGAATGATATTAATATGTTTTATCGTTTCAGTATTGTTATTCACTATGCAACGACCCAGAATATATAACCTTTCACAATGAAGCCGTATTGCTATTCGACTTCAGAACATGGCCAATCTTAAAGTTAACATGTGTTTACTGTGAGGCGTTACGAAGTTCGCCGGGTCAGCTAGTTTATTATGAAATACCTCAGTAGGGATTTATGTAATTTTATACATTACTAGCTAACCCGGCGAACTTTGTAAATACCTGACAGTAAATACATGTTAACTTTAAGATTGGCCATGTTCTGAGGTCGAATATAGAGCATTACGGCTTCACTGTTAAAGGTTATATATTCTGGGTCGCGACATGGTGAATAACAGTACTGAAACGATAAGACAAATTAATAACATTCCCATAAAACAAATAAATCAAAGTGGATTAATTCACAATTTTCAAATCCAATCCAAACCCAAAACAAACATAAACTGTAAGTACCTGGTGACCGAGCTTTGCTCGGATAGAATAAGACATGTATTTCACAAGTTAATTAGCAAAATTAAAACAAATTTACTGCTCAATGAAAACATTTATGTGGTTTAAATAAAACCGTTTTAATACCCCTTAATTAATATGGCATAAATACTGAACAAATATATAGCCCTCGGGTGGGGATCGATCACACGACCTTGCATACGTGAGATCTAAGCGCTTAAGCTACGGCGTGAGCCGATTTCGCGTCGTAGTTTAAGAGTTTTTGGCCAACCTCAATTGTTTTAGCTAATCTTATACTGAATTTAAATGTCCATACTGTTTGTTATTATTATCCTGTGATCAACTGATTTTGTTAGAAACGGAATGAGGATTGAAAAGCAAAAGATAAATTTAGTTTACACCAATTATTTGGTTTGTTACAGTAGCTTTAAGCAATACAACGAATACGTTTTCTATCAAAACACGGAAGATTTTTGAAATACTCTTTCCTGCTTTTATTTTCTTTTATGTTACCCTTAAGTTTTTACAAATTGTTTAGTAACCTGATAATTTTACATTTATTACATACATAAAATAAATATTTATGAAAAACCTCTATTCACATATTGTTCTTTGCCGTCTTCATTCAAGAACTGTCAAACGTTTATAAACAGCTGTTTTGGTTTGCATTGTTTACATTTGATTCTCCATAAGCGTAATGTTAAATTTTTAGATTTTAAACTTAATATTACAAGAAAACACGAATTTTCCTGGACATTAGACCTATCTAGAACTTATTTTCTACTCGGAAATTAGTTATTTCCAAAATTTAAAGAAAATCCTCGGACCCGTTTTCGAGATCCGTGTGCAAATCCACCAACTATAATACGAGCAAGGTTTGTATATATATATATATATATAGTACCTGGTGACCGAGCTTTGCTCGGATAGAATAAGACATGTATTTTTCAAGTTAATTAGCAAAATTAAAACAAATTTACTGCTCAATGAAAACATTTATGTGGTTTAAATAAAACCGTTTTAATACCCTTTAATTAATATGGCATAAATATTGAACAAATATATAGCCCTCGGGTGGGGATCGATCACGCGACCTTGCATACGTGAGATCTAAGAGCTTAAGCTACGGCGTCAGCCGATTTCGCGTCGTCGTTTAAGAGTTTTTGGCCAACCTCAATTGTTTTAGCTAATCTTATACTGAATTTAAATGTCCATACAGTTTGTTATTATTATCCTGTGATCAACTAATTTTTACTGAATTTAAATGTCCATACTGTTTGTTATTATTATCCTGTGATCAACTGATTTTGTTAGAAACGGAATGAGGATTGAAAAAAAAGATAAATTAAATTTACACCAATTATTTGGTTTGTTACAGTAGCTTCAAGCAATACAACGAATACGTTTTCTATCAAAACACGGAAGATTTTGGAAATACTCTTTCCTGCTTTTATTTCGCACAGTTATGTTACCCTAAAGTTTTTACAAATTGTTTAGTAACCTGATAATTTTACATTTATTACATACATAAAATAAATATTTATGAAAAACCTCTATTCACATATTGTTCTTTGCCGTCTTCATTCAAGAACTGTCAAACGTTTATAAACAGCTGTTTTGGTTTGCATTGTTTACATTTGATTCTCCATAAGCGTAATGTTAAATTTTTAGATTTTAAACTTAATATTACAGTAAAACACGAATTTTCCTGGACATTAGACCTATCTAGAACTTATTTTCTACTCGGAAATTAGTTATTTCCAAAATTTAAAGAAATTCCTCGGTGCCGTTTTCGAGATCCGTGTGCAAATATATATATATATATTTGATCTATATAGTTCACTTGTAAGGAATACTGTTATATTAAGTAAAGTTAAAATAATTAACTGAGTATCCTTGATAAACATTATTTTATTTAAACAACAAAAAATAAAAGACATTTTCAAGTTCATAACTTGAAAATGGCCTTTAAACGTTGAAACATGTTGTTTAAATAAAATAATGTTTATCAAGGATACTCAGTTAATTATTTTAACTTTACTTAATATATATATAACTACTTTAAAAGTTGTATAGTTGTGTACTGAATGAATGAGGGTTAGTTTTGCAAATTTTAGTTTTAATTATAAAAAACGTTTTCAAGCAAATATAAATAGTGACTGTGTACAACATGAAAACAAAATAAAACATAAATAAATTCAAGGAAAAGTTTACAATAAAAATTTTGAAATCTTGAAATCATATGGTTTTAGGCAGTTGAGTTGAATCATTTACTTATATAAGTAACTAGCTGACCCGGCGAACTTCGTAACGCCTCATAGTAAACACATGTTAACTTTAAGATTGGCCATGTTCTGAAGTCGAATAGCAATACGGCTTCATTGTGAAAGGTTATATATCCTGGGTCGCATAGAGAATAACAATACTAAAACGATAAGAGATATTAATAACATTCCTATAAAACAAATAAATCTGAGTGGATTAATTCACATATTCAAATCCAATCCAAACCCAAACTAAACCTAACTGTAATACGGCTTTTATAGGAAAGATATAAAACAGCTGATTATTATAATGAACGTAATAATATAAACATTTAGATAATCATATAAACACGTGATTTTAATCAGACAGAAAATGAAAATATAAATACATAATCCCCCAAAACCGTAAACTATTTAACGTGGCGAATAAAGCTGTTTATTTTTTACAGTACACATTTACTTCATAGTTTTATATTAATGAATGATTCAGATGGCATTGGATAGTAAAGCATATTGCTTATGGAAAGTAAACCAATCAGCTGTAGTAAAGAAATCAAATGTTTTAATTGTAGACAATTTGTAAACAAACTTACTCTCCATAAGGTTAACATTAGAAATTTAAAACGTCATAAAATTGAAACTTATGGGGTTTTCGAAAATATTTTTCCACTAAAACCTTCCCGGACACATGTAGAGCAACTTCCTAAAATTTCATGGCGATCGGATGAGTAGTTTGGCAACGCATAAAGGACATACATACATACATACACTCGTTGAATTTTATATATAGAGATATAAAGTCATTAAGCCGACCGGCATTCATACAAGTAAGATAATAAGTTTCTATCTTATCTATGTAAAATGTTGTACTTTTTCATAAATATATATAGTCTAAATAATAAAAAAACCCATTTGCAGCCACAACTTGTATGTATAGAGAAACTCACTTCATTATTTCTTCCAGGAGGGTTGCGCGCCTGAAAAATATTTACCAGTTAGCATGCAACTATTTTTAAGTCTAACATAAAAGTTAAATAAATTAATACTTTATTTATGCAAAAATTGGTGAAAACGGTAGCTCAACTTATAGAATGATACGGCCTCAAAGAGCTTTAGGCAACGACGAAATGTTTGGTTCCAGTGTTGTCAATCAGTTTGAGTAAAATCTATCGAGAGCTGTGTTAGAGTGTCTTCAACTTCAAGTTATGCTTCTTATAGAATTAAAAAGCTTAGGCTATATAAGTCTATAGAAGCAGACCCAGAAGAAGCAGTGAAGTAGGTTGTATACTTTAAAAGCCACAGAGTGTGTGGTAGGGCCTATATTAGTAGAAACATCGGAGTAGGCTACTAAAAACGGAAAACACATCGGTTTTCCCTTTTATCTCATTCTATATCATATTTATATATATCTTTCTTCTATATCATATTTTTTCATGCTATATCTTAAAGATTTTATCTTTATTATTCTTATTTATTACAACTGTGCTTTTTTGTAAGTTTATACAAAATTACAATAATCCATTTTCCTACAAATTGAAAGAAAAATCGGTTTAAATAAAATTAGTGTTTTGGATGTACCGTGCTTGGAATTGACATTTGTCATTTTTCACTTTTAAGCCCTCAAAAAACCCAAAGGCTCTTATCTCAATTATCGTCAGTCTGTCCTGCTGTAACGCTAAACAAAACATTGTTGTGTTCGTTTTCTCCGTAAAAGCAAGACTATCCACGATGATGAAACTTATTTTCATTATTATATACCTACCCCGTAGAGAAAGGATTTGTTTACTTTTCCGACTCATGTTCAATTAAATAAGGCAATGCGCAATCAAAGGCACATTTTTTTCAAGTTTTGCTGAGCATTTAATAGATTAAAGTGATGTAACAGAACTGTCGAATTAAACCTATAGCTGTTACCTTGAGTAGTGTTCACGGAGATCATTGATAAATTCTACTAAAATTTTTCAAGTTTCAGTATCAAAATTCTACTATTATTACTATTAATTACAGTATTATTACTATAGTAATTATTCTATAATAAATTATCTTAATTCCTATTGTAATATTAGTTCATCAGGGGTAGTCGACTTTCGACTAAACGGGAAGTCTCTCCGGTCTTTCCTTTTCGGGGAGGCTGGCAACCCCGAGGTACCCTAGCCAAACTGAGAGATTGTCTGTCCAACTCGCAGTCCTTCCACCTTCCAAAGAGACGGCATTCTTCTCTCTTTTGAGTATTACCTCGCAATCTTTATTCTTTTCTGGGGTAATCTTGTCCAACATCTTACTCTCTTCTACCCCGTACTTCGGGTGTATTTTCTTTCTTGAACGCCCTGGGAGTGTTCCTGTTGTCTGACAGGGCTGCTGTTTGCCTCACACCGCCGATGGGCTTCTCTGGTGTGCAGCCAGGAGCCAGCTCCTTCGGGCCCTGGTCAGGGAGTGCGTCATGGATGTAGAGGACGGGCTCTGCATTGTGACGGGCGAGCCCCGGCATGTCTGGAATCCGGTGTTGGGCAAACGGAGATCAGGCCTCAGGGAACTGGGGTAGGGGATTTGTCCCCGAGGGTATACCCGCTCTTGGCTTATCCGGGCCGCCCCTTGCATTACGATGCTCTGGTTAATTCTTAGCATGGAATTGAACAAGAATAAAACCTCCCAATTAGCCTCGGGCTCCCCAGCCCAAAGTCTGGAGTCATTTGAGAGACGATCCCTCCTCTCGCGATCTCCAGTTGGGAAGTCGTCCCCGGGTAACGATGCCAGAGGCAGAACTGAAGGTTCTGGCTCGCCTCAGGGGACTCCGTCCTGCGAAAACGCCACGACTGAGGTAGAGTCGCCTTTTGAGGCCGTAATCTCTTTGGGGAGGTCCGAGGAGGAGGAGGAGCTGAAGTACATGAAGACGGTCATAGTCATGAAGTCAGCGACCGAACGCCAGACAAACATCAGTAAGGAAGTAAAGATGGAAGTTCATCTCACCCTTGAGATGAACCTGAAACAGTGAAACAGTTGGTAAATCTGAGGTTGTCGTGTTAGTCATGCGAGAAGGCACTCGTCTCCTCCTCGACTCAGACCACACCACCGGAAATGTTTCCCTCTGGCGTCCCGAAGCTAGCCGCTACAAGCTCCGCAGAGCCGGAGTCAGAGAAGAAGATGAAGACGGGTGAGATCACTGACGTTCTGAAGCTGGATGACTGGATCAAAGTGGTCAAGAAGAAGGATAGGAATAAGAGCCAGAGACTGGTGAAAACAAAAGCTCGAGGTCCAAACTAAGGGCAAACCCAAAAAGGTGAGAGAGCCGAGGCCACGCCCAGAAGCCAACCTCATAAAGCCATCAGCCGGGAAGTCCTTCGCTGATGTGCTTGGAGAGATTCGGCAGAAGGCAAAGCCGGAGGAAAAAGGGGCCATTATTAAGGCTCTCCGGAAGACAAGAGACTGGGGCCTCCTCGTTGAGCCGGGCCAGTCGGCTGGGAATGCAGACCACTGATGTGACCTACGCACCGTCCTGCAAAATATCCTGGGGGAACATGCCACAGTCCGTTACCTAGAACCAAAGGTCACTCTAGATGTTCGTGACCTAGATGAACTCACGACCGAGGGCTAGGTCGCGACGACCGTCAAGTCTGTGCTAGGTTCTGTCGCCGAGATGAAGGTCGTCGTCTCTATGCAAACTCTCGTGGGCAAAAAAAAACTGGCAGTCCTCACGCTGGGAGCTAAAGAGGTGACTAAACTTTTGGCGGTAGAAGTACTGAAGACAGGATGGGTCAGGTGTCGGGTGCGCGAAAAGCTCGTCGCCCACCAAACCCCAGACATTTAATTTGGGGTTCTGAGGCTCGATGTGCCTGATGAAACTCTCCTTGTTGGCTAAGCGGACGACGCAGCTGCCCTGATCTCAGCGAGAAGCATCGAGCTTGCACAGCTCAAGCTAGATCGCTTTGCGGGTTAACTTAGAAATCAATAGTGCGGACGTTAATCCACACAAGAGAACACTACATCCACCGACCGTCTCACATAACTATCCACAATTCGTGACCTCCAAGTAGCTGGACGTCACTACCTTAAAGACCACCAAGCGTGGCCGGCCCTCAAAACTAACTTCTTTAACTAACTGAAAATGCACAGGAAAAAATTAAGTAAATTTAAAAATAATGATATACGTACAATTAATTCACAGACCACCTCTTCGAGAAGCCTTATCCGAGTTTCTATGTCTTTTGGTCGTTCCATCTATGAAATCAGAATACCAATTTTTAAAGTGGATGGGTTCCTGTATGTCTAATAAACTAATGACTAATATCTAATGTCTAATAATGCGTGTATGTCTAATAAACCCGTAGCAGCAAATCTGCCTACCAAGTGAATTTCCATTATTTTGAATTACCTTTCATGTTAAAACTATTCATAATCCCAGGTTATGTCACATAAGGAAGCTATATGAATCTCCGAAGAAATAAGAAAGGGGAATAATTTTAAAAGTAGGTTTGCTGCCGATGTATACAGGGTGTTCATTAAAGTTGGACAAACTTAGAAGGGTGATAGTACTCATCAAAATAAACAAAAAAATTCCTATAAACATATGTCAGAACTACCAACCGTGAAATATTAACCAAAATAGTTAGAGCAATTTCTAAGAAATTATGATTTTTTATGTTCTTAAGGGTGAAATACCCTTAAAAACTCGCCGGTGCATCGGTACAACTTTACCAAATTTTATAAATATCGGACTATCAGAGAGGCCTCGGGGTTGTTGCACAGGGGTGTAGGACTTTTGGCAACCTCGCCTATCCCATTCGTTATCGCAGAGGGCTATAAAAGTGTCACAACCCGTGGTGCGGACTTTTGGCAACCGCTGTTCTCCCTGGTGGAGATTTCCGGGATTTCGTTCGTGCCGGGCGGGGTTGAGGGTGAGGGAGAAAGCGCGCTATAGAAGGGCGAGAGGGGAGGCGGCGGGCGAAGACAGACGAAGAATAACAAAGCACAACGCCTGATACCCAATTCCTTTCAAGTGTGTGATTACTAACCGTCTAAGTACTGTCTGTTGTTAAGTTTGAACTATGTTTGGAAGTACAATATTATGAATTGTATTGGTCTTATTTTTAAACCCATAACGGTACTTAACTTCTTGAGGAAAGAATTAACGATTTATATTTCTTTGAAATCAGATAAGACTTGTAACTTTCAATTTATAATCTATATAAATAAGTTTGAATATGAAGTTTATGAATGAAGTTGCATGAACATGAAGTTTATTAATATTTAGGACTTTGTATATACAATTTCTGTTGACGATATCGTAACACTTCAACAGTTGACCATATTGACCTATATTTGTTGGTGTTGTCTTGTCTTTTGTATCATTGTCTTTCAAACATTCTACTTGGAAAATCCAATTCCATCTAGCCGTAAATCCTGTAACGTCCATTGTGAAATAATTGTATTAGTTCAAAGGACTTGGCTCATTCATAGCCGGTTCCCCGTAGTCGTGAATAGCCTGCCATTCCGGGGCGAGGGAGGGATTTTATGGGATAAGAGTGATATATTATGGGATTAAATAACGAGGCAGGGATTTTCAGAGAGAAAAGGGAGAATTTTTGGGATGAAACTGAGGTTGCCAAAAGGCCGCTGTCGAGGGCTAATTAGGGTTCCGACCCTCGGTGGGGGCTGGGCGGTTGCCAAAAATCCGTTTCCCGTTGCACAGACCCACAGACATCAGTTCGAAAACCACTTGACTTTTTGGATTCAGGAAGCCTCAGCCACATTCCCCTTAGCTGAAATTCTAAACTTTTGACGAAAACAATCATTACAAAAAACAATAACAATATTTTTTAGAATATTTTTATCCTACAGATACTCCACCATAACTCCATATACTGAGAACGGGGAGAAAGAATCGTTTTATCACTGGCAGGGCCTACATAAAGTAGGCTATAGTTTAGTTTCAATTATTTTTATGTTAAATTTAACTTACCTTGTTTTGTCTGCCTCCCCTACATTCAATTTGTGTCAACCTGTAAACAACAAATACAAGTTCGGGCTTTTCAAAAATATTAACATAAAATATACATAGACTTGAACAGTTAATAAATGAGGAACGCAAGATATCCAATTGATTAAAGATCCCGTCATATTTACAAACAGGTTTCTCGTTATCAGAAATAAGTGAAATGCATAGATAGGTATTAACATATCTTACAACAAGTTGATGTATAAAATATTTTAAAATACAATAATATTTACATAAAAAATAAGTATTCAACAAAAAAGGAACATTATCTTAAATATTAAACGTAATAAAACTGTACTTACGTGAAATGTGCAATGTAATTCTGTTGTGATTGTGTCGTGACTGGGATAGCAAACGGAAAAACAATATTTGTATTCCCAGTCATATGTTCAATAAAATCTTATCTAACATATTATGCCAACAATTTTGAGAAACTAATGTTGTGATGTTTAAGCTAACATGGTTTATATGTTTTTATACCATTATCATTATTTCCCAAAACCCCTTTGGATAGAGCCATATGTCACTGGAGCTATACATGGTTTTCAAACCCATCCAAATAGATCCAAAATTAGGCCTACTTAGATTTACCAAATATAATTAGGATCAAACCTTCCGTATCTTCTTATCATCTTAACGGACACATTTATATAAATATAATAGAGCATGTTTTGGACACCTGAGCGCACCAAAATGATAAAATAACAGTTCCGTGCTTAACTCTTCTTATGCTGCCAAAGCAATAGCTCAACACGTTCGCTACCTACCACAATGTAGAAAAGTTGTAACGACAGACCGCAGGCGTAGTTTTGCGGCGGGCGAGTTACTTCAAGCCCACAGCCGCGGATCTGCGGAGGCTGGGCTTATTAAAATAGACTGCCGCCGCAGATTCGCGGCGATGGTTCCTTGATACTCAGTACAAAATTTCTTCGGAACAGTATATTTTACAGGTTAGATCGTCTACAGGATTGTCCGCCGCATATGTGCGGCGTGGCGCTTGGTCTGTGGCTAGGACTATCATTGCGTCACTGGACAGTTGGTAACACTGACAAGTATCAATAGGTTACACCATTCGTGGTCTGTAGCATAGGTCTCAACCACTAGGGCTGGTCTACAAGGAAGTTCATGATTTTGTGTATTTGTGGCATAGGAAAATCCGCTTGACAAATACATTTATTAAAAATTATCTTAAATTATAGATTATTACATATTATAAAGCTGATCCTAGAGATATTCAATTTTTCTTCATTATCAAGACTAAAAAGTATTCATTCTGTATGTCAAGTAGGATACTTTACAATCATATATTACATATCATATTACAATCGATGATTTCTGGACGTCTTGGCGCGTAACGCTGGTGGCACTTCTCGCACGTCCATCTGTCTTAGAGCGTCTTGGAGCGAGACGATCGGCACTCAAGGGATTAATTAATGTGTATATTATATGAGTCAATTAAAGAATTCATGAAATAAATTCAATTGGTTTCATAATAGTAGAAATGTAGACATGTAAGTTGTTCAAGTATAACAACATCTGGATCTTGGTAGAGACAACATTGAACATCTTCGCTTATGTGAACATTGAAGGCAAACTGAAATTTATTTATTTGACTGAACATTTCATGATTAATTTCTTATGTATGATTCAAATGAATACATACCCTGCAGCGTGGCTTCGTAATAGGCTCATGCAACCCACTATGAAGTAATGGCATGGACTAAGTAGCTTTTGCTTCTAGGTAAAATTTTACCGGAAACAAAAACAGAGTTTCCAAATACTGTTAAACTAAAATTAAACTTATCTTATGTATTCAACTTCAGAGCTCAATCAAACGAGTAACAATGCCCAAGGAAAAATTTTTTAACGTTTAGACCTAGGTACTAAAATACTCGCCTTCTGGCATAGTTTAGGTTACATATACTATACCACTTCTGGTGTATAATACATAATACAGTATTACTGCCTTTAGTTGAAAAACCGAGTTTTTATGAGATATCTTTTATTTTTGTAGGTTCCTATGTTATTGAAACAAATTCTCTTTCTTATCGAATTGGTATATTAGGCCTACGCAAGATATATTCGTCTAGAAACATTTGGTTTTTATTAATCATACATATTTTCTTCAATAACATGTTACTGAATGACAAGTCAATCAGTAACACAAATGAACACATATGTTGAATAATGTCAAGACATTATTACATTATAGAACAAAATATTAGTTGTCAGGAGGTGTTTTAGCGAATTTCCCATAGGGAAGAAGCTATTACCGTAGGTCTCATGGCAAGAGTTAAGCCCGAAACCATGTTATTTTTTCTTCTTTAGGTGCCCAGAGACCAAAAACAATAGTCTCATGGTAAGAGTTAAGCCCGAAACCATGTTATTTTTTCTTCTTTAGGTGCCCAGAGACCAAAAAAAATAGTCGTATAAAAAAAAAATTTAAATATATGTATATACTGTATATATGTGTGTGTGTGTGTGTGTCTGTGAACACGATAACTCTCGTAAAAATGGTCCGATCGAGACCAAATTTGGTAGAGATGTGTATTCCTACAAATGCTTGGACGAGTTCGTAAACCAGACATATCGGTCAATGGGAACGGGTAGTTTGGGGGGGTTTTGTACCCCAAAATGGGGTTTTTGAGTTTTTCACATGTAATTTTTAAAAACTTCTAATTTTATATTTCACCATTGGAATCAGCTTAAAAAACTACACAATTAAGTTCTTTAAAGTTTTTCTCTATCTTCAACGGTTACCGAGATATAAAAAAATCTAAACACAGTACGTTGTATTTTGAGGCTCCAATGTTAATCTTATGGAGGATAGGGAAAAATTAATATTTCCTATATTAATCAATATTTTTGGATAAAACTTGATATTTAGCTTCATGTGGTTGAGATCCATACATTTGTGCTAAAAAATCATAGTATATGTGTTTATCATGGCAGCAAACCTGCATACTCTTTTCCCATGTTAATCATATGGAGATTTGGCAAACTCCTTTATTTATGGACAGATGTTGATGATAGTTGGTATAAATGTTAAAAATAAAATTTTTGATGGTATAAATGGTTACTTTCAGTGTTCCTCACAGCAGCAAACCTACTCACTTTTTCCCATTTTAATCTTATGGAGAATAGGCAAATAATTCTCATGTTTATCGACAGATTTTGACCAAACTTGTCATATATTATTATTATTATTTTTTTTTATTTGGAAATTCGCTGAGTACGCAGGTCTGCTGCGACGGGGGTATTTAATTATTGAAACGATTGAATCGAAAAAAACTAAATGTATTTTATATAGGTATAGAAATTACATTTTATGCAATTTCATTAATTATTTACATTTATTACTTTATTCAATAAGATGTCTTGTATTTGAGTGATAAATTAAACGTATTTTTCTAGCTGTCTCCGAAATTTACACTTTGTTTTGCAATGCACCTTACGTCAAACTTTAAGCATATAAGTAAAAAAGTATCCTTATTAGAGAATCATTTTAAATGGCCTCCTTTGTTTCTATAGTTGTATTAATTAATATAATAGCATATGAGAGTCTTTTTGTACAAAAATACCCGTTAATCCTTGATACCATTATCACATAACGAACGACTGCCTCTCGGAAAATGTATTTACTTCTCTGTGGGAGATAGATCATGGATATGTCTAAAGGGAATGTTTTCAAATCACTAAACACGTGTCCATATAGACATATGACGTCACTAACCAAATGACATCCCTATTTCAAATTTTGGTCTCACAAATTGCCAACACCCTCACAGATATTATTTAGATTCTTATTGCGGACATTTTCCATCACGATATTATGTAAAACAAAGTTTCACGACGTTTCGGGATCTGGAATCTGATCCCGTCCTCAGGTGGACTAATATCTAAAACATAGCACAATTAATTAACATATAATCCGGACCAAACCGGTATAAAGCTGAAAACATGAAAGTTTAAAGCAGTCAAAAAAAACTTACAAACGAACCATACACTAACCAGATACACTAACCATCGAAGACAACCCCAGCAGTTGCCGAAGGCAGTTGTCTTCGTGACGAGCGGACGGGTTTTGGTTTAAAGTGTTACTTATTTTTCAGGTGAGTTACCTCCAGTTCAACTTTAAGTAAGGATTAAATTTGTATGAATCGGTACCAATACTTTGGAGATACAATATTACATGAGCTATTGTATAGATATCAAGAGAGTAGGTTTTGTAACATTCATACAATGAGCAAGATTTTTTGTTTCCAAAGAGGGTTAGATTAGATTACCTGTAGAAATTCCGACCTACCCAGGTATATATTTTAAGTCTGGAATGAATGATAAATGTGTAAGATGATTTTAGTGTTATCTTGTAGTCTTGTCACTCACTAAACATTACACATTCCTTAGACAGGACTGTTAATTATCAATAACCCTACAGCAAATGACATCTAAGGGACCTACAGATTAATGTCAGATCCGAACCGTTTCTGCCTCTGAATTACGAACTGGTCTAATTATGAGGATGGTAATTTTTGCGGATGACCGTTGTATTCAAAAGTGTGGACACTACTCCACACCACGGAACACCATTTTCATTTACCACCGCTTTATAACTATTCACAATTTGTGACCTCCAAGTAGGTCAATTACAGGACAAGCCACCTTCCCAGTCCTAAATTTAAGGCTATCACTTGTCCACTTATAATTGTCACTTTATAATTATGATTTTAATTACAATTATTCCAATCCATTTGTGCTATGATGCTAGCGATCAGTACATTAGCTGATTATCTTGTAGGGAGATTGAATATTGGTCCCCAGTGCTCATTACTCATATGTTTATGTCTATGTAAACTGTCTCAATTCTATAAATACCCCCGTCGCAGCAGGCCTGCGTACTCAGCGAATTTCCAAATCAAATAATAATAATAATAATATTTGACAAGTTTTATAAAAATCTGTCCATAAACATGAGAATCATTTGCCTATTCTCCATAGGATTAACATAGGAAAGAGTGTGCAGGTTAGCTGCTATGAGGAACACTGAAAGAAGGCATTTCTACCATGAATAATTTTTATCTTAATATTTATACCAACTTTCATCAACATCTGTCCATAAATAAAGGAGTTTGCCTATTCCCTATATGATTAATATGGGAAAAAAGTATGCAGGTTTGCTGCCATGATAAACACATAAACTATGATTTTTAAGCATAAATGGATAGATCTTAACCACATGAAGCTAAATATCAAGTTTTATCCAAAAATATTCATTAATATGGGAAATATTAATTTTTCCCTATCCTCCATAAGATTAACATTGGAGCCCCACAATACAACGTACTGTGTTTAGATTTTTTAATATCTCGGTAACCGTTGGAGATAGAGAAAAACTTTAAGGAACTTAATTGTGTAGTTTTTTAAGCTGATTCTAATGGTGAAATATAAAATTAGAAATTTTTAAAAATTACATGTGAAAAACGCAAAAAAACCCCATTTTGGGGTACAAAACCCCCCCAAACTACCCGTTCCCATTGACCGATATGTCTGGTTTACGAACTCGTCCGAGCATTTGTAGGAATACACGTCTCTACCAAATTTGGTCTCGATCGGACCATTTTTACGAGAGTTATCGTGCTAACAGACACATATATATATATACATATATATATATATATATATAAAAATTTTAACGACTATTGTTTTTGGACTCTGGGCACCTAAAGAAGAAAAAATAACATGGTCCCGGGCTTAAGTCTCACCATGAGACCTACGGTAATTGCTTCTTCCCTATGGGAAATTCGCTAAAAAGAACTGACTTATAAAATTAACACTGATTTATAACATTTATATGAAAAGTATTATACTTCAGTCCGATATGATTCAGAATTAGGTACACAATTATACTCTGGGCTAAAGTTATTTCCCTCATTACTTAAAAAAAACAGCTTTATGCCAAGCTCTGACATACAAATCATTAAAACTAACAGAAGAAATGTATTTTATATTATACTTATAAGTTAGAATAAAATTTGATAAGTTTATCAAATTATGTAAATAATTAAGTGATTATACAATTTCTTAAAAAAAATTACATGGGCAATGAGTCCGTGGATATGACAGTCAAACAGCTATTATTATCACTGCTTTCCTCACTCCCAATATATTCCATCCACAGTAACTATTTGGTGTTTATAAAGGTAGGGAATCAGGAGATACTCAATTGTTCATTAGTGGTGTAATACTCAGACATATTACAGTAAGTAAAAACAATATGGAATAGATTTCAAAAGCACCTTAGTTTGTAGGTAGGTCTTAACATCAGGGTAAAATAAAATATAAACCATTATTACTATATTAGTTTTTGTAATTTATTACTTACAAGTGCGGCGCCTCTCGTAGGACTCGGTGAACTACTAGCCTTGAAATAGTATACATTTATATTAATAATTGTACCATACAAGAGGGTTTAGAAGTGAGATATAATAAGGGGAGTGAAAAATTAATTATAGACCACATCACAAAATCACTTAACTAATTATTTGTGGAAACATACCAAAAAGGTTTATATTTGATTCTCCATAAGCATAATGTTAAATTTTTAGATTTTATATTGAATATTACAAGAAAATCAGAATTTTCCTGGACATTATAGACCTATCTAGAAATTATTTTCTGCTCGGAAATTAGTTATTTCCAAAATTTAAAGAAATCCCTTAGAGCCATTTTCGAGATCCATGTGCAAATATATATATATATATATATACAAACCTTGCTCGTATTATAGTATTGGATTTGTCACAGAGGCACTGCTGATCTTCAATAAACTATACAAGGCTGTAATTAGGCCTTTGAGAAAGCCTCTTATACGAATTACTGAGTTTTTTTATTTTCATACATCTCAAGAGCTGAGCTAGGAAGCTTGTTGTACATTTGAAGCTATAATAATCTAAGACCTTCTCGCAGCACTGTGGATATGTATCTTAACAAAACACAGAACAGTGCTAATTGGCAATGCCTTGTTATTTGGTGCAAAAATAGTTGTACATCCATTGAATACTACAAGTAACTTGCAGCAAAAACAATTGGCATACTAGCACTGGCTATAGAGCAGTGAGTGTGTGATCTGGGGAAGGAAATAATCGTATAATTATAATAATAACACTTACTTGCTCAACTGGTCTCCACCAATCGTCGCGATTCTGGAAAGAAACCCATGTTAAACATAATTTTATCAATCTCATCAATTACTACTCAAAAACATTACCTAGACTTTGTCTCAATAACTTTTCCTTGATTTTTTGCGGTGTTCATTTACTAAATTTACTTTAATCTGTGCCAAAGATTTTTCACTTTGCCTTTATTCCAATGTTCCTTTGATCTCATTCTTGGTCTTTTAGCATGCTCTCACATTTCTAAATTATGTGGCCAGTCCATGTTCTGCAGTTTAAGTATGTGGCCATATTTTCCTGTTGAAATAAGTAATTTTTCATTTAGTTTAATTTTATTTATACTGTATTTAGCTTTTGCAATAATATTAGGTAGCTAGAAGAGATTTATTGTTTCCAATGATCTATTTTCCATCCCCCCATAATAACCCATATCTCCTTCTTTTGTTGGACAAAAGATTTTGTACAATATTGTACTTTATTATGAAAAGTATCGAGTCTGAGAATTAATACTTTGAATATACGATAAGATAAAAAATATGTTACATTTAACTTACTCTTTAGCGGTATATCTTGTTTAAAGGCTCTCTTAACCCAAAACACTACATTTTGCACCATAGGAGTTTTGGACTCTCTACGTACTTTGAACATATGTAATATATTAAATTCGTTTTATGCTATGCAATTTTTTGGAAACATTGGTTATCACCTGTGTATCAGGAGGATGCTGTTCTTCAGGATCCTGTAAAGAAATGGACGTCATTAATTACTGTATAATAATATACATACATATTATTTTATCCTCCACCTATTATTGATAGTTTTTTTTTATTTTGATTAATAATGGTATGTAGGAAAAATATTAAAAATATTTAGACATTTTTGTTATTACTGTATTTATTAAAACTCTAATTACTCAAATTTACAAAAGGTGAATAATTGATCATGCAAAAATTTAAAATAACAAAAAAAAACTACATATACAGCTCAGAAAAATGATGCATGTAAGCTATTATCCCTTAATTGGATAACTGTGTGCTAAGTGAGATTTACTTGTTATGTTACGAATAATTTTTAATCCTATGCAAATTACTGAACCACACAAAGGGGTGGAACGGTGTTCCTTCAGCACGGCAGCCATGTGGTTTGTCGCTGATTGACTCATGGACCTTCCAGGCTTAAAGCTCTGGAAAACTATCGTAATCTCCTGACCAGGTCCTCCCGGGGAAGGCGACTGCCCCTCTCCATGACGCCAAGAGTGGCAGCCCTTACATCAGAAAGCACAGTGCAGTCATAAAGCAGATGATTGGCAGTCTCTTCGGACTGCGCGCCCTTCCTGCAGACTGGGTCTCCAGCAAAGAATCCCATGCGAGCAATATGTTTCCTCATATGTTCATGTCCCCTGATGAGACTTACAATGAGTCTGAATTCTGACCTACCCAACCGTAGAAGGTCCTCAGCAATCCTCGAGGAGGGAGAGCTGGGAGACAGTTTGCTGACTTTCAGAAGAGGAAGCTCTGCCCATCTACTATGGTGACAAACACGTGTCAAGCTGTTGATCTATCGATCCACATGTGACCTGGAGATGCCGAAAAAGGGTTGTGGGCCCACGAATGGGATTGAAGCGCCATCGTTTGCCACACGATCCACTGTTTCATTTACCTATTCCTGAATGTCCTGGTCCTATCATAGGGTAATGTTGTTTAGACTACCAAGAGAAGACACCGCGTTGCGGTAGTCCCACATGATCTTGGATGCCAAGGTACAGGTGTCCCGTGCCTTGAGGGTGGCTTTACTATCTGAGAAAATGGTGATGTTCCTGTTCCTGACGCCTCTGTTGAATTTAGCACATTCCAAATGGCTATCACTTCTACCTGGAACACCCTGGGGAAACCCCTTATTAAACCCACAGCTTTACCCTTCCTTGCATCTCTAGTATTACAGCTCCAGTTCTCTTGCTTCCCTTGGAGCCATCCGTGCACCATTATGACTCAAAGGGTTTAAGAGGTCTGATGCCTTCTTGACAGTCTTCTTGGGGGAATCACCACATAAAAAGACTTACCAAAGGCGTCTCTGGTGTGAGGGTAGTCGGAAGGCGAGTTACTAAGTTACAATTCATACGAGTACTAACACGAGCTGAGCTAGGAAGCTCATTCAGACTTTTTGACCAAACAATCGTTTTTAGATAATCTCTCAAAAATCTGAACATGTACCCGTCATAAGCTCTGATTGTCACAAGCCAAGACAACTGATTTTGTAGTAGACTATAGAGCAGAGATTATGTGCAATGATAAAGGAAATAATAGTAATAAAAAATAATAATAATAGAACCAACACTTACTTCTTTAACAGGTTTCCACCATCCTCCATGATTCTGGAAAGAAATCCCTGTTAGATTAGATTATTTGAAATGGCGACCATACCACAAGGTAGGTATTTTAAGCCAAATTTGAATGAGGATTGAATGTAAGATGATTGTGGCACGATCTTGTAGTCTTGTTACTGACTAAGGCTGAAATGTTCCTTAGACAGGACTGTTGATTAATAGCCCAATAGCCGATGGCAACTAAGGACCTACAGTTTAAAGTGAAATCCGAACCACGGCCTCTGAATTGGTCTATTTATGAGGATGGTCTTTGTGGATTAACGTAAGTATTCAATAGTGCAGACATTAATTTTATAATTTTGTTAATATCATCACCTACTATTTACTTACACCCATGTTCAGTTGTATCTCAGATGATATTTAATCTTATCAAGTAATAAGTTGTCTAAGGAATATGCCAGTCTTAATCAGTAATAAGACTACAAGATCGTGCCACAATAATCTTACACTAATTTTTCATACCGGGCTTAAAATACCTACCTGGGTAGATTACAGTTAGAGAAAGGTAATAAGAATAAGGTAAAAAGATTTCCTTCACACATTTCACCCTTACGAAGTAAAATGCACAAAGGACATTGCATTCACAAATGTAAATTCAAATGATAGGTACTTAATTTACTTCCAGTTCAGGAGGATCAAATGGAAGATGGCTTATCTCAGTCCATTAAGTATTTAATTTTAACATCATTAGAAGTATGCTGAAATTTAGTTAAATTCTTTCAGATATATTACTCCATAACTGATTTTAAGACTCATTTAACCCAAAACACAACATTTTGCACCATAGGAGTTTTGGACTCTCTACGTACTATGAACATATGTACATATTAAATTTGTTTAATGCTATGCAATTATTTGGGAACTTTGGTTATCACCTGTGTATCAGGAAGATTCTGTTCTTGAGGATTCTGTAAAGAAATGAATGTCATTAAGTACTGTATAGTAATATACATACATATATTTTATCCTACAGCTATTATTGATAGTATTGTTTTATTTTGATTAATAATGGTATGTAGGAAAAATACTAAAAATATTTAGACATTTTTGTTATTACTCTATTTATTAAAAATTTATTGCTCCAATTTTCAGAAGGTGAAAAATTGACCATACAAAACTTTAAAATAACAAAAAATATACAAACACAACTCAGAAAAATGATGCATGCAAGATGTTATCCCTTAATTGGATACCTGCGTGCTAAATGAGATTTATTTGTCATGATAGGAATAATTTTTATCCTATGCAAATTACTGAGCCACAAAGGGGCGGAACAGTGTTCCTTCAGCACGGCAGCCATGTTGTTTGTCGCTGATTGTCTCATGGACCTTCCAGGCTTAAAACCCTGGAAAACTATCATAATATCCCGACCAGGTCCTCCTGGGGAAGGCGACTGCCCCTCTCCATAACGCTAAGAGTGGCAGCCCTTACCTCAGTAAGCACAATGCAGTCATACAGCAGATGATCGGCAGTCTCCTCGGACTGCCCGTACTTCCTGAAGGCTGGGTCTCTAGCAAAGAATCCCATGCGAGCAGTATGTTTCCTCATATGTCCGTATCCTGTGATGAGACCTACAATGAGTCAGAATTCTGACCTACCTAACCGTGGATGGTCCTCAGAGATCCTTGAGGAGGGAGAGCTGGGAGACAGTTTGCTGACTTTCAGGAGGGGAAGCTCTGACCATCTACTACGGTGACACTCATGTGCCAAGCTATTAATCTTTCGATCCACATGTGCCCTGGAGATGCCGCAAAAGGATTGTGGGCCCAAGAATGGGATTGAAGCGCCATCGTTTGCCACACGATCCACTGTTTTATTTACCTATTCCTGAATGTCCTGGTCCTATCATAAGGTAATGCTGTTTAGACTACCAAGAGAAGACACCGCGTTGCGGTAGTCCCACATGATCTTGGATGCCAAGGTACAGGTGTCCCGTGCCTTAAGGGTGGCTTTACTATCTGAGAAAATGGTGATGTTCCTGTTCCTGACGCCTCTGTTGAATTTAGCACATTCCAAATGGCTATCACTTCTGCCTGGAACACCCTGGGGAAACTTCTTATTAGAACGCACAGCTTTACCCTTCCTTGCATCTCTAGTATTACAGCTCCAGTTCTCTTGCTTCCCTTGGAGCCATCCGTGCACCATTATGACTCAAAGGGTTCAAGAGGTCTTCCGCCTTCTTGACAGTCAGTCCTTGGTGGAATCACCACATAAAGACTTACCAAAGGCGTCTGTGAGTGTAGTCGGAAGGCAAGTCGTGAGCGTCAATGTAAGCTACCTGATTAATTCTGGTGTCCAAGCAAGGGTACATTGAAGGTCATCAATACAAGTTACTAAGTTACAATTCATACGAGTACTAACACGAGCTGAGCTAGGAAGCTTATTGCAGACTTTTTGACCATATGAGCAATTGTTTTTAGATAATCTCTCAAAAATCTGAACATGTACCCGTCACAAGCCCTGATTGTCACAAGCCAAGACAACTGATCTTGTAGTAGACTATAGAGCATAAATTATGTGCAATGAGGAAGGAAATAATAGTAAAGAAATAATAATAGAACCAACACTTACTTGTTCAACAGGTTTCCACTCTCCTTCATGATTCTGGAAAGAAATCCATGTTAACCATAACTTCATTAATATCATCACCTACTATTTACTTTACATCCATGGTCAAAGGATGATACTTAATCTTATCAAGTACTAAGTTGACTAAGGAATATGCCAGTCTTAATCAGTAATAAGACTACAAGATCGTGCCACAATAATCTTACACTAATTTTTCATACCAGGCTTAAAATACCTACCTGGGTAGATTAGCGTTTGAGAAAGGTAATAAGAATAAGGTAAAAAGATTGGCTCAACACATTTCACCCTTACAAATAAAATGCACAAAGGACATTTCATTCATAAAGGTAATTTCAAATGATACTTAATTTACTTCCAGTTTAGGAGGATGAAATGGAAGATGGCTTATCTCAGTCCATTAAATACGTTTAGTTCTAATCTCATTATGAATATGCTGAAATTTAGTTAAATTCTTTCAGATATGTTACTCTGAGTTTTGAACCGTATATGAAAGTCAAGTAGGTGCAGTCAGAGATAATGTGAGATTAATGCTAATAATACTATATTACTAACCAAAACTAAACAACTTAAGAATTAATTTTAAAGAAATTTTTCCTGGAGATGTGTTTAAGAATTCCACTAATCTATAAAAGGTCTTCTTCATAAGTCCCGGTGTTAAATTATTTTGTGTATTTGTACGTTCATTCTCTTTCATTTTCTTAACAATTTATAGTTATAAAAATCGTTGTTTAGGAGTAAAGAATTTATACGTTTTATTAAAAAAGAGACTGAATAGAAATGAAAATATTAATAACTACTGTCCCAATTAACACACAAGACAACATACATTTAAGCAAAACTATAATAACTCTGCTCAACAACCATTTTTATGTGAAATCAACCTCGAATTTACATGCCGAATTTTCGTAAAAGAAAATTATAAAAAATTAATACGTACAGTATTTGAAAATATAGCGTTTGGTTTTTTTTGTATGATAGGTCTTATTAAAACTGGCAAAATTATTATGAGTTTTAGTTTCAATGAAAACACTATTTAAATTGAAGCATAGTGAAGCCTCCTCTTATGTTATGTAGGGTATCTCCTCTTAGGGTTTGTAGGTTTTTAACAGGTCCTCCTGGGGAAGGCGACTGCCCCTCTCCATAACGCTAAGAGTGGCAGCCCTTACCTCAGTAAGCACAATGCAGTCATACAGCAGATGATCGGCAGTCTCCTCGGACTGCCCGTACTTCCTGAAGGCTGGGTCTCTAGCAAAGAATCCCATGCGAGCAGTATGTTTCCTCATATGTCCGTATCCTGTGATGAGACCTACAATGAGTCAGAATTCTGACCTACCTAACCGACGTAACCGTGGATGGTCCTCAGAGATCCTTGAGGAGGGAGAGCTGGGAGACAGTTTGCTGACTTTCAGGAGGGGAAGCTCTGACCATCTACTACGGTGACACTCATGTGCCAAGCTATTAATCTTTCGATCCACATGTGCCCTGGAGATGCCGCAAAAGGATTGTGGGCCCAAGAATGGGATTGAAGCGCCATCGTTTGCCACACGATCCACTGTTTTATTTACCTATTCCTGAATGTCCTGGTCCTATCATAAGGTAATGCTGTTTAGACTACCAAGAGAAGACACCGCGTTGCGGTAGTCCCACATGATCTTGGATGCCAAGGTACAGGTGTCCCGTGCCTTAAGGGTGGCTTTACTATCTGAGAAAATGGTGATGTTCCTGTTCCTGACGCCTCTGTTGAATTTAGCACATTCCAAATGGCTATCACTTCTGCCTGGAACACCCTGGGGAAACTTCTTATTAGAACGCACAGCTTTACCCTTCCTTGCATCTCTAGTATTACAGCTCCAGTTCTCTTGCTTCCCTTGGAGCCATCCGTGCACCATTATGACTCAAAGGGTTCAAGAGGTCTTCCGCCTTCTTGACAGTCAGTCCTTGGTGGAATCACCACATAAAGACTTACCAAAGGCGTCTGTGAGTGTAGTCGGAAGGCAAGTCGTGAGCGTCAATGTAAGCTACCTGATTAATTCTGGTGTCCAAGCAAGGGTACATTGAAGGTCATCAATACAAGTTACTAAGTTACAATTCATACGAGTACTAACACGAGCTGAGCTAGGAAGCTTATTGCAGACTTTTTGACCATATGAGCAATTGTTTTTAGATAATCTCTCAAAAATCTGAACATGTACCCGTCACAAGCCCTGATTGTCACAAGCCAAGACAACTGATCTTGTAGTAGACTATAGAGCATAAATTATGTGCAATGAGGAAGGAAATAATAGTAAAGAAATAATAATAGAACCAACACTTACTTGTTCAACAGGTTTCCACTCTCCTTCATGATTCTGGAAAGAAATCCATGTTAACCATAACTTCATTAATATCATCACCTACTATTTACTTTACATCCATGGTCAAAGGATGATACTTAATCTTATCAAGTACTAAGTTGACTAAGGAATATGCCAGTCTTAATCAGTAATAAGACTACAAGATCGTGCCACAATAATCTTACACTAATTTTTCATACCAGGCTTAAAATACCTACCTGGGTAGATTAGCGTTTGAGAAAGGTAATAAGAATAAGGTAAAAAGATTGGCTCAACACATTTCACCCTTACAAATAAAATGCACAAAGGACATTTCATTCATAAAGGTAATTTCAAATGATACTTAATTTACTTCCAGTTTAGGAGGATGAAATGGAAGATGGCTTATCTCAGTCCATTAAATACGTTTAGTTCTAATCTCATTATGAATATGCTGAAATTTAGTTAAATTCTTTCAGATATGTTACTCTGAGTTTTGAACCGTATATGAAAGTCAAGTAGGTGCAGTCAGAGATAATGTGAGATTAATGCTAATAATACTATATTACTAACCAAAACTAAACAACTTAAGAATTAATTTTAAAGAAATTTTTCCTGGAGATGTGTTTAAGAATTCCACTAATCTATAAAAGGTCTTCTTCATAAGTCCCGGTGTTAAATTATTTTGTGTATTTGTACGTTCATTCTCTTTCATTTTCTTAACAATTTATAGTTATAAAAAATCGTTGTTTAGGAGTAAAGAATTTATACGTTTTATTAAAAAAGAGACTGAATAGAAATGAAAATATTAATAACTACTGTCCCAATTAACACACAAGACAACATACATTTAAGCAAAACTATAATAACTCTGCTCAACAACCATTTTTATGTGAAATCAACCTCGAATTTACATGCCGAATTTTCGTAAAAGAAAATTATAAAAAATTAATACGTACAGTATTTGAAAATATAGCGTTTGGTTTTTTTTGTATGATAGGTCTTATTAAAACTGGCAAAATTATTATGAGTTTTAGTTTCAATGAAAACACTATTTAAATTGAAGCATAGTGAAGCCTCCTCTTATGTTATGTAGGGTATCTCCTCTTAGGGTTTGTAGGTTTTTAAATTCATAGGGGACATTTAAGAAAGCTGTTTATCTGCATACAAGAAGGATTTGGGTGAAATTAAACTAGGAAATTCATCGATACATCTGGAGCAACAAAAGAAGCGGGCCGACAACTTACCCCTGAGGTACTCCATTCCACACCTAAACCTCATTGTGCAGCTTCCAATATCATAAACTCTCTGCCTATGGTTGGATAATAAAATTGGAAAAATGTTATTGAATTTTCCATACACCATTAAATTGTAATTTCAAATCCAAAATGTTGTTGTAGTCAAAAGCCTTCCTCAGGTCACTAAACGTGACCTGTAACCAGTGTTTCAATTAATAGCATCATTTTCATCCATGATACTTTTTTCTTTTCTGAAACCAAATTGTTTGGTATTTAAATATTCACTGTTTTCAAGATCAGAAAATAATAGATAATGGACAATTATCTTGGATATTTGAAAAAAACTGGTATGATAGAAACGGTACGATAGCTGTAAATATTGTGTTTTACTCTATGCAATTGGAAACATTGGTTATCACCTGTATGTCAGGAGATGGATTTTCATGAGGAGCCTGTAAAGAAATAAACGTATTTAAGTACCAGTACTGTATATTGAACACAATTTTTTCTCCACCTATTGATAGAAGTATTTTATTTTGATTATAACAGTGGTATCATTTGTAGCCAAAATATGACAAATTCGAGATAAGTTTTTGTAATAACTTTTATAATTTTCATAAAAAATATTTCTACTTAATTTTCCAGAATGTAATTAACTATTCAGAGTGTGACAGATAATCCTGACAACTTTGTAATCATTGAATTAATTAAAAGATGCAATTTTATAAAAACCTAGTTTTGGAGCCCGTCCATCACCGACCTCTATGTTTGTTTTTTTTTCTTTAGAGCTACCTCAAACCTAAATTATACCTTGAGAGACTTGAAATAAGCCAAAGATTGGTGATTGGGTCAATTACGGTTGTGATGCTTGATAAAGTGTTAAACAGTTAAAGTACTTCATCTCTTGAGCCAAAGAAAGCTTATTGTTTAGCCTCTAAAAATTATTTTACAATTTCACAAAAGACAGTTTTGGTGTTATTAACGTTTAACATTGGTAGAAATGTGTTTTAGGCAATTTGAATCATTGGATTACCCTTTTGTCATGACCTGGCGGTATCTGAGGACTCTGTAAAGAAATAAAAGCAAATAAGTAATGTGTGAGAATTTAGTATCAAACTACTGATAGTATTTTTATTCTAAACAGTGGTACGTGGTATGTGGGTAAAATAATACAAATCACTATATTTGATTTTTTCCTTGGACTTAAGAGTAATTCTCAATAATAAAACATGTATACCATCGAAAAGCAAGCACAAAAAATTGTAATTTACAGGATTTTTGGAATATGATTGGTACAATCACAGGCCACAAAAATTAAGCGAAACTTGGCAGTGGTTTGCAAATGGCAAATACATGAAGTCGAGCTCACTAGCTTTAACTTTAATGCTACATGTGTGCACACTGCTAAAGGTGAGAAATATAATAAAAAACCTACTTGATTATCTGGAAATCTGTACGAATACGCGAATGCACCAGGATTCTGGAAATAAACCCATGTAAACAACTTCATAAATAAATTAACAAACTATTTTATATTTGGACACTTGAAAATTAGGTGGTACTGTGGGGCTACTAGGTCTCCCTAAGGTGTTTCCTTAATTTACTTGTATTTACGGTTTTTGCATCATATATTTTCTTCCTTTATTTCTCTTCCCTCATCAAATTTCTTTGTTACAATTATTTTTTTCCTAATGCATTTCCTTTTATATTTTGCACTAAAAAGGAAATTTTTAAAAGTTAAAAGTGAATTGAAATACGGGTTTGTTTATAAAGAAACCTAAGGTTAAGAAGTAAATGGTAATCGTGTAAACAAATAATTATGAATCGTGGATGAGTAGGGTTTCTTGAGTCAGATTAAAATATAAATAAACAATTTCATGAATAGGCAGCACAAAAAATTATAATTTACAGTATTTTTGGAATATGGTTGGTACAGTCACAAGCCACAGAAATTAAGCGATACTTGGCAGTGGTTTGGAAATGGCAAATACATGAAGTCGAGCTCACTAGCTTTAACTTTAATGCTACATGTGTGCACACTACTAAAGGTGAGAAATATAATAAAAAAACCTACTTGATTATCTGGAAATCTGTACGAATCCGAATGCACCAGGATTCTGGAAATAAACCCATGTAAACAACTTCATAAATAAATTAACAAACTATTTTATATTTGGACACTTGAAAATTAGGTGGTACTGTGGGGCTACTAGGTCTCCCTAAGGTGTTTCCTTAATTTACTTGTATTTACGGTTTTTGCATCATATATTTTCTTCCTTTATTTCTCTTCCCTCATCAAATTTCTTTGTTACAATTATTTTTTTCCTAATGCATTTCCTTTTATATTTTGCACTAAAAAGGAAATTTTTAAAAGTTAAAAGTGAATTGAAATACGGGTTTGTTTATAAAGAAACCTAAGGTTAAGAAGTAAATGGTAATCGTGTAAACAAATAATTATGAATCGTGGATGAGTAGGGTTTCTTGAGTCAGATTAAAATATAAATAAACAATTTCATGAATAGGCAGCACAAAAAATTATAATTTACAGTATTTTTGGAATATGGTTGGTACAGTCACAAGCCACAGAAATTAAGCAAAACTTGGCTAGTTTGCAAATGGAAAAACATGAGGTCGAGCTCAATAGCTTCAACTTTAATGCTACATGTATGCACACTACTAAAGGTGAGAAATATAATACAAAAACCTACTTGATTGTCTGGAAATCCGAATGCACCAGGATTCTGGAAATAAACCCATGTAAACAACTTCATAAATAAATTAACAAACTATTTTATATTTGGACACTTGAAAATTAGGTGGTACTGTGGGGCTACTAGGTCTCCCTAAGGTGTTTCCTTAATTTACTTGTATTTACGGTTTTTGCATCATCATATATTTTCTTCCTTTATTTCTCTTCCTCATCAAATTTCTTTGTTACAATTATTTTTTTCCTAATGCATTTCCTTTTATATTTTGCACTAAAAAGGAAATTTTTAAAAGTTAAAAGTGAATTGAAATACGGGTTTGTTTATAAAGAAACCTAAGGTTAAGAAGTAAATGGTAATCGTGTAAACAAATAATTATGAATCGTGGATGAGTAGGGTTTCTTGAGTCAGATTAAAATATAAATAAACAATTTCATGAATAGGCAGCACAAAAAATTATAATTTACAGTATTTTTGGAATATGGTTGGTACAGTCACAAGCCACAGAAATTAAGCAAAACTTGGCTAGTTTGCAAATGGAAAAACATGAGGTCGAGCTCAATAGCTTCAACTTTAATGCTACATGTATGCACACTACTAAAGGTGAGAAATATAATACAAAAACCTACTTGATTGTCTGGAAATCCGAATGCACCAGGATTCTGGAAAGAAACCCATGTTAAATAACTTCATAAATGAATTAACAAACTATTTTATATTTGGACACTTGAAAATTTTAATTTATTTTTAGTAAACACTTCTACGTGTTGAGGTTGGAGAGTTTTTTTTATATTCAAAGTGTTTGTTCAGGATTTCTTTGGTCCAAAGCTTTGAAAGTACCACAAGTAACAGTAGTATTTCTTGTTGCAGTATCTCGTTGTGTTGATTAGGAGTTTGTTAAAATCTTAATTCAGACAATAGTGAGTCAATTGTCTTTGTTTCAGCAATAGTAGTGACATGTATGGGAAAGTAAGATTTTTTTATTACTACTGGATATATAGTTTTGTTCTTTGTTGCAAACACATTAATGGTTATGTTCATTGGTATCTCAAAATCGATATCAGCTAATTTAACAGGATAGCTAGTATTTGTTATGTTTAACTCATTTAATAAGGTTTATAGTTACTTCCTCGATAGAGCCTTTTGGATGTATTGCTGCTAGCACGGTACATAGAAAACATTTGTCTTCTAAATGTTCAATGTTTAAACCAGTGTGATTGAATTTAATGTTGTCTGGAGAGGGTATTAATCGAGAGCTTTAAGATCGATTGGGGCATATTAATTAAAACAAATTGTTGCTATTTTACTTGGTCTGCTTCCAACAGCTTGAAATTTTTTCATTGAGTTTTCAATTTTTGATAACACTTCACTTTGGGAATGAAATTGTGTCAATAGATAATGTGGTTAAACATCTAAATATGGCCAAAAATTCCTTATCGATGATCAAAATTCCATTGGAAGATCATGAATATTTTACAAATTTTACTTTTCTAACCAAAACTTACTTTGCTGGTAGTTTTGTTAGTATTGAAGTTAATATTTCATTCATTACTGATTCTTTAAAATATTCACAAGTCATATAAACGGTATTCTTGTTGCAGAAAAAGATATGTCGATTATTTTGTACCAATGTCTTGTTTACATGAATGATAATAATTCTTATGCTTTTTCATGTAGGATTCTAAGTCATCTTTGTTTCTCAAACCTAAACAACACATTTTGCAAAATTTTACATTCTTTTTAATTTATAGTGAAGGGTTGAATTAATTTTGGTGTAGAAAACAAACACTCTGTCTTCTGCGCAGCTCCCTCCCAAAAATATACTACTATAGATTAAACATGTAACAAGGACTACGTTTGACGAATTAGATGCAATGTCCAAGATTTGTTCCCTATTTCTATATTCTTAATGGAAAAAAACGTGCCAACTCTGAAGTTTGCACACTTCATAAGCAAGTTCTAACTCATAACTCATAAGTTATTCATAAGCTGTTCATAACTTCTAACTCTGAAGCACTGGTTTGTATCTACTAGCAATGTTTTTTGTTATTGTTATGTGTTGTGTACATAATTTTAGCTTTAATCTCCGTTTAACGTCAAGGAATTAAATTTAAAAATAGCAAAAACCTAGTCATATTCTAGAAATGTTAATATAAGTGTGGTGTGTCCTGGCAGTAGTAAGTTTGTTCGAACTAGAATGATTTTATGTGCTTTGACTTTCATTAAATCCTGTAAATACTACAGTCAATGAAACTTATATTCTAATGCCGACTTTAGGGCAGCACAAAAAATGTATGAGCATTCAAAAAGGAATTAAATTATAATAAAAACAGTTAGCAAGGCCCAGTTATTCCAGTTGTTCCTAGTCCAGGGCACTCCAGGGTTCTGAAAAAGATTTCTAATACAGGATATTAAGTAAACTTTGTTTCTAAAACCTAAGCAAACATTTAGCAAAAATTTACAACCTTTTTGTGTTTCTCTAGTGACGGGTTTAATAACTTTTGATGAAGAAAAACAAATTCCACAAGTATTGCATTTCATTTTTAGACCTATTTGATATGATGTAGAAGCCATGGGTGGAGGATGATCAGATGTGGATGTGGATGAAAAGGCTAGTTTTGTCTTGGCAGTGGTAAGTTTGTTCAAACTAAAATGATCTTTACCCTTTAAATTGGGCCTGAAAATACCACACTAAATACAACTGATATTCTTGCCCCGACTCTGGGACAGCACAAAAGAATGTACGAGTATTTAAAGAGAAATAAAATTATAATAAAACGCTTACCGGAATCCATTTAGTCCAGTTGTTATTGGCCCAAGGCATTCCAGGGTTCTGAAAATAAAACCAAGTTAAACATAACCTCATTAATCACTTTTACTTTCCACTGCCATTTGTACACCAGGTGGTAATAAGCTCCGCTTCTCAAAGACTTTGTTTTCATCAGCAGCTTTTACTTAGTTTGACTTTGACTAAGAATGGCACTCACTGTAACTTCACCTACAGTACTTGTAGTTTTCCCTCCCTACTGTTATAAGGATCAACTCTCGGTATAAAATGCTAAGTACAATAATAGCATTCATTACATCCCTTTTTATACAGGGTGTTTTAGAATTCCCTACCAATACTCTAGGGTATTGTTCCTGGGTAAGAAACATATCTAAATATCATATTTAAATTGTCCTTAGTACCAGAAGTCCTTAGTTACTCACACAGCCTTCATTTTGTTTTTTCACTTATTATATTTTTCTGAATAATGGTGTAACTTACGGATTTGAAACTTTGCACAAACATTTATGACAACTAGACAAAGCTACAAAAGAGTTATGACAATTTCTCAAATTCATTAAACAAAATGGCGGCCATTTAAAATGTTAATTCTCCAATAACTTGTGAACCTTTATTTTAACAGAAAACTTACAAGAATAACTTGTTTTAGGTAATCTAGTTACAAATCGATTGACACAAAATTGTAATTAATTAGTTAAATATTAACTGAGATATGGCAGATTTAGTGATAGGTGACCGCTGGAGCTTAGTAGCAGTGCATGTCGAGGCATGCTTGTAAAGTCTGCCACAATTATGCAACAGCATCCGTTTGCTTACTGTCATTAAAATTCATACAAAACTCCCAAACTTTTTATATCAGCCGTGGTAAAAGTCAAAATACTCTTTTACAAACTAATCATCACAAAATATTTTCTTGAATATTTAAGAACATGTTTGCTTTTTAAATAAACAGTACATTTCAACAGCTAATAAAAGTGAGTGTAAAGGTTAGAGAAACTGACTACAATGAATAAAATAATAAAATTTTCAGGCAAGAATAAAATCAGATAGTTTTACGGGTTTAATTACTTTTGGTGTGGAAAAACAAATTCCACAAGTATTGCATTTCATTTTTAGACCTATTTGATATGATGTAGAAGCCATGGTTGGAAGTTGATCAGATGTGGATGTGGATGAAAAGGCTAGTTTTGTCTTGGCAGTGGTATGTTTGTTCAAACTAGAATGATTTTTCACTTTTAAATTAGGCCTGAAAATACCACACTAAATACAACTGATATTCTTGCCCCGACTCTGGGACAGCACCAAAGAATGTACGAGTATTTAACGAGAAATAAAATTATTATAAAACGCTTACCGGAATCCATTTAGTCCAGTCGTTATTAGCCCAAGGCACTCCAGGGTTCTGAAAATAAAACCAAGTTAAATATAACCTCATTAATCACTTTTACTTTCTATTGCCATTTGTACACCAGGTGGTAATACGCTCCACTTTTCAAATACTTTGTTTTCATCAGCAGCTTTTACTTAGTTTCACTGTAACTTCACCTACAGTACTTGTAGTTATACTGATTTTGGAAAAAATATTCATCTTCTATTATGTGTATAGTAATTGTAATGAAAATAAAGTTATTTTTCGTTGTTATGTTGGTGGTCGCGTCCAGTTGAGTTGCGAGACTTTGTCGGACTTATGTTTATTTTGTTTGTGTTTTTTTAGTTAACTTCTGTTTGGAAGTATTGTTTTCATCAAAAATTCATTTATTACTATATATTTTTGCCCTAAGTTTTATATTTTCCTCCTGCTGTTTTTTGTTTGCCATGTGTAATGCCACAGTATTCAATGAAATCATGTATATAACATCATATATATTTTTAGTTACAAATTAGTAAAAAACATAACAAAAAACTCTAGATTTTTTATTAAAATTTAATATTATATGTACAAAATATAAAAATAATCAACATATAAAAATGACGGTTAAAAGTTATTTTTTAAATGTAAAAAAAAAATAAATTTTTATTTTCAGCAAAAACAATAAAAGTGTATAACGTGGTACATTGAAACAGCTTAAAAAACTAACAAATGATTTTTAATTATTTTAAGACAAACGGTTGAGAAAAGTAAATCTGTCCATAATAAACACAGTAGTTGCATAAGATTAATATATAAATGAATTTTTGCGAAAATATTATATTTTGATTTAAAATTATAATTTTTAATTTAAATAATATTTTAATGAAATTATAGTTGTTGAAAAATCAAAAAAAATTAATAAAATGTTGTAATATATACCACTTTAAATTAATAATGTAGTTAAAGTAATAATTTAAAAAAATAAATATTAAATGTTTATTTGTAATTGAAACAAAGTATTTGATTGTTTTAAAAGTACTTAAGGGAGAAAGTATTTGATCAATCGGACCATTTTTAGTTAACTTCTGTTTGGAAGTATTTATGAGAATTAAATAAAAATTCATCAACAAAAAATTCTATACTATTATTTGCCCTAAGGGAGTATATTGTTTTCCCTCCCTGCTGTTATAAGGATCAACTTTCGGTATGAAATGCCAAGTAGTACAATAATAGCATTCATTACATCCCTTTTATATTTTAGCTACCCAAATGTAAAAAACATAACTAGCAGCAAACTTGAAGTCTTAAAAATAAATAATACCCCCGTTGCAGCAGACCTGCATACTCAGCGAATTTCCAAATCAAAAATATAATAATAATAATAATATATGACAAGTTCGGTAAAAATCTGTCGATAAACATAAGAATTATTTGCCTATTCTCCATAAGATTAACATAGGAAAGAGTGTGCAGGTTAGCTGCTGTGAGAAACACTGAAAGAAGTAATTTTTACCATGAATAATTTTTAGCTTAACATTTTTACCAACTTTCATCAACATCTGTCCATAAATAAAAGAGTTTGCATATTCCCTATATGATTAATATGGGAAAAGAGTATGCAGGTTTGCTGCCATGATAAACACATATACTATGATTTTTAAGCATAAAAGGATAGATCTCAACCACATAAAGCTAAGTATCAAGTTTTATCGAAAAATATTGATTAATATGGGAAATGTTAATTTTTCCCTATCCTCCATAAGATTAACATTGGAGCCCCACAATACAACGTACTGTGTTTAGATTTTTTAATATCTCGGTAACCGTTGAAGATAGAGAAAAACTTTAAGGAAATTAATAGTGTAGTTTTTAAGCTGATTCCAATGGTGAAATATAAAATTAGAAATTTTTAAAAATTACATGTGAAAAACGCAAAAAACCCCATTTCGGGGTACAAAACCCCCCAAACTACCCGTTCCCATTGACCGATATGTCTGGTTTACGAACTCGTCTGAGCAGTTGTAGGAATACACGTCCCTACCAAATTTGATCTCAATCGGACCATTTTTACGAGAGTTATCGTGTTAACAGACACATATATATATATATATATATATAAATTTTAACGACTATTGTTTTTGGACTCTGGGCACCTAAAGATGAAAAAATAACATGGTCCCGGGCTTAAGTCTCACCATGAGACCTACGGTAATAGCTTCTTCCCTATGGGAAATTCGCTAAAAAGAAAAAAACATAGGCTAATATTCTCAGAAAAGTTGTATCATCATCAACATTTTCATAGGTTTAAGGTGAAAATTTAATATAGTAGGGTAACATTTTTTGGAAATAGGTTTAAAATAGATAATCAACATAAATAATCAAAATATTGATTTTATTTTGACAGCAGCGGATCACTTGTTTTCCTTACAAAAATTATTTATTTGGACATGGATTATTTATTTATTCATTATTTATTTGTATTTGGACATGGATACGTTTCAGCTCTGCGGGGGGTGTTGAAAATTTGCGCGACTAAAATTTGAAACAGTCACGTCATATGGTTATTGACGTCATTTTGTCATAAGGACATCTGTTTAGGGGAACTGGAAACATCCCATTTTGTCATATCCATGGTATAACCTATTTCCCACGGGGAAGGATGTACAAAAATGTTTAGTTTGAAGCGTTACTACAAGATTTTGTTTTTTTGTGGAGTGTAAAACTTAAAATTACAAAAAAGTCGTGATTTAAATCAATGTACCAACAAAACCGAAATTTTAATTATATAGATAAGGGAATATATCATACGTACATAGATAAAAACATGACATTGACCACGTGTTAATGTTGTACTGAACGTAGGTAGCATCATAAAACACAGTTTCATCCAACTTGATGATTTTGAATTTTTCGAATAATCTTATCTCTCGGTATAACATTGACCACAATAAATAATTGTAAAAATAGCCCGAAGGCTAATATATGAGCCTTATATTGGAGCAATAAATAATTATATTGGAGGATTATAGCGTATAAAAAGCCTTGTTATGAATACTCAGACAAATACCCAGTTTCTAAGTAAATAAATATGTGTGGTGGTTTAATCCATGAGTTTCAAATACTATCAATAAATGTTTTGCTATGGTAGATTATAAGGTTTTGCAGAGACAAGTTTAAATATTTAGGTGTCAACCATTGCTAAAACTCTATTAACAGTCAAATGTATTTCATCCTTTTAACGCTGACTTAACTAACTTTAAAAAAATATTAAATTCAAACAATTCCTTTGATATTGATTATTTTTACCAGAAAACCTTGATCTTAGTTTCACTTAAAATAGAATTACAATGTCTAAAAATGTATAATATGATCGTAGTTTTAATTTTTTAATTTACTTAATGGAATTTAATAAAGTAGGCTATATTAAAAAAGTAAGCCTACATTAAAGTATTGTTAAGATATCAGCGTTAAGAAGATATTGCTAACAAATTTCAAAACTAATTACACTTTTAATAATATATTTCGTTGTTAAATATCGCTTTGGGTGAACATATTCACATTTCAAATATGTTTTGGACATTCCTAATGGTTTGGCAGACATCATTTCGAAAACCATTTTTACGAGTAGTCTAAAAACGGTTATTTACAATACTAGCTCAAATAAAAAAAATCTACGTAAACTTTATTTTCTCCATGCTATATGAGCAGTGGAGGCAGCTCGTTAGTGAGGCCAAGTACCATCTTGGGTACTCATGGCCATTGGAGTAAGTAAGTAAGTATATGTATGTATGTACGTCATATACGGTCTTTAATATTACGGATAAGCCTAGGCTTAGTCGTTTTCGAAATATCTAGGTATATGATCCAGATCATATACCTAGATTTCTTAACTACTGAGCTATATAATATGTACAACGTCTTTTACTTCATATTTAAGGTACAGAGTACAGAGGAACAGAGTACAGTAAATGTTAAAGACGCTATATACTCACATTAAAACCTCTTTGGTAAGGTGGAGTAAAACCCTGAAATTATACACGTTTCATTATTGAGATAAGACATAAAAATACATCCAATACTAATTTAATAGTTTACGTTGCAATATTGTTATCATTAAAAATATAAAATTAACTTTTGCTTTCTTATATAAACCGACCTCATAATATTGACAGATCTAGCAAATGTTCAGGGCAATTTTATTAAAGTTTCTGCACCAAGGTTTTACTGCTTGGAGGCATAAAAATCACAAACACCCCCGTAGCAGCAGACCTGCATATTGCGAATTTATATTGATTATGAAATACTTTGTCATGATAAAAAATATTATCACACAAGGAAGTTTTATCGTTTTAATTATTCTCCATACGAATAACATAGGAAAATGATAATTAGATTTGCTACCATGAGGACCAAAACAATTTAAAGATTTCACTCAGTAAGCATTTGCGACATCAGTGATAGTTTTTTTGAAATAAAGTAAATAATGGCTGCGAAAGAAATGAGTAATGTATAAACTAGTCTATGCTTACAATCATGAAACTGAGAATCTTTGAAAACCCTTTGCAACATTGCCGAATTAGCCAAGGTGTCGAGCAATTTAATTTACGACACTCTTAGAATAAAAAAGCATTTTCCATGTACTGTACCACTGTAGGCCTACACAAATTATTGAAATAACATTAGGTTTGTGAACATTTGTTGTTGACAATAAGTTTGTCTTTGAAGTTTGTTTAAAATCTCTTTGTGTAAACGTACGAATAGTAAATCTGTAAGAAAATAGTAAAACACTCACAGGTGAACCTCTTGTTTGGTGAGGGGAAGTAGAACCCTGAAATAAACCAACGGAATATGAATATTCATGATTATAGTTCGTAGAATACCATGACAGACAATACTATATAAATATGTATACTGGTTTACTTTCTCTCAATCTTCACTCGACTTGTCCAAAATATTGGAAATTGAGTTTTCAGTAGACATATACGTGCTGGGATACCCTGAACCCAAATGGGGAGTTTCGATGTGATGCCTGCGTGTGTGCGTGCGCGCGCATATATTAAACTGTTTAAGGGAACAATAGTTCACCTCTAAAATACCCTTGAAAAACAAAAAAAAGTGATCTACCTATTTGATTGAAATTTAATGGTTAAACCTTAATAGGTTGCGCAATTTTTTTTACGTAATAGGTCGCGTGGCGTACCAAGTTCCGCATACACTAAATTTGCCTATAAAGACATGTTTACTTTAACTTTTTAGTCTAAAATTGTTGTTAAGTCGGAAAATGGACAATGGCTTTATAAAAATAGCAAGAAATATAGTAATTGTTATCACCCAATAGCAATTCATCTACGGACTGATCCAATCCTTCCCGTTCAATTGCACTTTCTTGAGTAGGTTCACTATTTTTACTTGTATCTTCATTATGAGCAAACAATTGTCTTTAAGGTCCCTATACCAGACTTAGCAATTATTTCCTTTTCTTGAATCGAATGTTTGACTTTGATGATCAAAGAAAGCTAACGTTGTCGCTCTTTACTTTCCGTTGTAATGTAAATATACGTACGGTAATGAAAATTTAAAAAAATAGTTCTGTTTATGTATTGAAATCATTTCAATATAATTATTTTAATAAATAACAATCACAAAACAAGATGATTCCACTAAAACTAATACCTAACTATTTTTAAAAATACAAAAAGTTGGCCGCCAAAATACTGACTGTCAATAGCGCACGATGTAAAAAAGACAACACAGCTCGCAAAAATGGTTAACATTGACAACAGAATGCAGTTAACTGGTTCTCTCTCTCCCTTCTTCATGTAGAGAGGTGGTGAGGGGAGGATAAGGTGAGAGATGAGCGGTAAGGCTACCGAATGTGTCTTATACAACACTAAAAGCATTTGCTGCGGAGTTTGGTACACCGCGCGACCTATTGAGGGTTAATTGAGCTTGGTATCTCAATGATAAAATGAAACCATCCGCATGTTCTGTAAAACTGTCAGTTTAGAAGTTATGGACTTTTAAAAGTTAAAAAAATGTTTTTAACCAAATTCTATCGGTCAAATATTTATCGGTATACTTTTTTTAAATTTAACGGTTTAAAACAAGTTAAACCGATATATTTATGCTCAATTGAAATTGTTAGTGAATGGTATTGCTTTAAACTTTTTGTTTGCAGCTTTAAACCGCCTCAGTCTGGATTATGTACTAATCGTGTTTTTGTGTTCTAGCTCGCCTGAGGGCGGTATCACATTCCAGATCCCGAAACGTCGTGATACTTTGTTTTACTTAAAATAATGATGGAAAATGTACGTGAAAATTTAAATATCCTAATATTAGAAAATATGGGATACAACTTACTTCTTCCGGACATCCGTAGGCACCATTCTGCAAAAATATGCACAATTTGTACATCATTAATAATCAATAAATATTTTGGTATCTATTGTTTAGTTTATGAAGGCGGAAGAAAATGTTAAACCACAAGATAATTCTGTAATTAAAATCGATTAAAAAATAGCCTAACTCGTTTTCCATGTCCATGATAGTTGGACTTTTGCTAACCCAATTCTTGCTCAGTTTCAGACGAACCATGAAGTTACGGTTACTGAAGCTTCGAGCACTTTATGGAAATTACCCAATGTAGGAGCTGCAAATACCAATACGTACATTGAGCCTATGTAAATCCACAGGCCTCGATCGATTGAGACGACACCCTGTAGGCCACCCAACTTTGATCCATCACAGCATGCATATACTACATATTCAATGCATTACTTCTGGGTTTCCTCATCTGTGGTCGGTGAAAATAGTTTAACCAGGCGTGAACCACTTGTTTCCTGGAAACCATCGCCTTTCATTTTCATTTTCGGTGCCTTTGAAAATTTGTGAACGCCTCTTCCTGCCCAGAAT
Organism: Nephotettix cincticeps; assembly: GCA_023375725.1. Taxonomy (NCBI): domain Eukaryota; kingdom Metazoa; phylum Arthropoda; class Insecta; order Hemiptera; family Cicadellidae; genus Nephotettix; species Nephotettix cincticeps. Next base: position 28,000,825 of record CM041790.1, on the reverse strand, counting down.
ATTCCACTACCGAGACCAATACATAAGATCAAGATTCTTTCGTCACGCAATCAACACACACTACCGATGTGAGTAAGTGCAGCGAAGATGAAGACACAAATTATATACTTCGCGAAAGTTCGAGAATTGTTTCATTCTAGATTCAAATAGATGGAGTGGTACTTACATGGAAAGTTTTATTAAAGTAAATAGTCTCTGCTTTAAACAATTATTGACAGGAAGTCCATGGAGATCATTGAAAGGTTCCTTAGGCCTACCACATCAGAATGAAAATCTCTATATTTCCTTTCTAATTACCCACTCATGAATTCATGCATTTTTTATGATGCTTCAGATGTTTAGTAGTACGTCGCTAACAGCAATTAACTAAAATCCAAAGGAAAATATCCAAACGAAAATGCTGAGATGAATTTCTTGACAGCTTTGTGCTTTAAGATGGAGATGATGAATCCAACCTGGACCAGAACAGATAACTCTTCCTCAAGTAGCTTGACAGGTTGTACAACTGGCTCATCCAGTAGTACTGAGTTCCCCCAGTGAAACTAATACATATAGCTTAGGTAGAGGGGATGATGGTCAGTATCTACATCAACCTGATTGACTTACCGTCAATTTGCAGACGGCGGCCTCTAGAGCGTCAAGTCGAGCTTCGTAGTCCGAGTGTTGCGACATCTGTAACAGATCGCAAACTTGTCAACAGTACTAGGGGACTCACTTGGGACTTAATATCTTTAATTCAAAGTGATTACTATTGAATGAATTTCGTTATGAATGTGAGGAACTTTTTAATCAAAATTGACAAACCATCTTTAAGGCTAAAAATATATCTACCTTGATGTCTGAGGCACACCGTGTAATCTTGAATCGATCTGGAAATGAGGAATACTTAGATTAAAATCTAAATGTAAATTATGACAGATTTTACAATGAATACAAAAAGAAGGGAATAGTTAGAAAGTTAATTTCAAGACACGAAACTGTTGAATACTAGCGGTTTGTTTATTTGGTTTAAATTCATCCCCGGAACGCTTCTTCCTCTTGAAACATCGAGCGTAAATGTAGTATATACCTTAAACTGTCACTACATAAATATGTGTACGTATGTACTAGCTTTCATAGATTTATTTTTACTTACAGAATCTTGTGTTATATATTGTGTTAACATTTTTACCATTTTTAAATTTTAAAACCTCAGCAGCAGAGTTACACCGCATCAAGCACTCAGTTCAACTGGCGGTCAGCCCTGGTTCTAGCGAAAATTGGAACTCAATTTGTAATATTACTCCTTTAAACGCTAAGAGACTTTATTCGGACGATCACAAAATATATTTATGTGTATGAATGTGTACCAAATGTGTAGTGTGTTTTTCTGAGAGTTATATATCATGAAATTACTACATTTATTGCATACACACAATATATTGAAACAAAAATTCAAGCATTACTACTACTATCTATTTACGCTTTTGCACCTTTTAGCTAACCTAAAAATACTTACATGAAAACGTGTACTGTAATTTTGTCAGGCCTGTCCCTGATTGACAGGAAAATAATAAATAAACGTTATCCTTTGAACCGATTTCAAGCAACATTCCATTTAACATATGTTACTTAACGTAGGTTAGAAATAAGTTGATTAAAATAAATATTTTTCGCCAAGTTTGATACCTAGCAATGGTATGCATAAATAAAAATGAGGATGTATGTATATATAAATATGTAATGTTAAAATGTACAAAATATATGTACAGTAATGAATACTAAATGTCATTGGTTACTCAAAAGTAATATTATATCCATCAAGGATCAAGCATAATTAACAATATTTTTAAACTATTTTATAGATGTATATCGTATACAAAAAGTATCGTAATACATGGGTACAAATTTGACCTCGAAATGAACAATGACACTGTATTGGTTTTATCACATTACCTAAGTAAAACAGTAGTTTGTTTCCTTGTAAGGAACAACTCAACTCAAACTCATCAAAGTAATATTTTGTACATTAGATTTTCATGGGAATATGCCAATACCTGAACTAGCCAGTAATGGCTAGGTTTTGCTAAAGACATAGCCAGTCCCAGCCACGTTACTTTCCAGATATTCCAGTTCTATCAGGTTCTGGCCGTAAAATATCCATTAATGGCCATATGTACTTCACTACTAGCCACCAGATCCAGGTGCAAAAGTTTGTCCTCTTGAGGTTCTTTTACACAAGATGAATAAAAAACATTCTGTTGTTATTCAATATATATCATTGTGATTTTCCAACGCGTCTATGTTTTAACTACACAACGTTTCCGGAGGTGAGGAAACTCCTCCCGTTTTCAAGTGATTACCTATTAATTTACGTTAAGGCAGTAGTGCTTCAACTCTCACTAAGATCGCACAGTAGTGCAGTAGTAAATTATTAGGTATCACTTAAAAACGGGATGAGTTTCTCTACCTTCAGAAACGTTGTGCAGTTAAAAGAACAGACACATTGGAAAAGTCCAATAAAATATGTTGATTAAATTAATAACCAACGCCATTATGAATTCTGTTGTAGAATAACGTAAAAGGTAATTATATAGTTTTTGGCCCCTCCAAACACAAACGTGTGCAATGTCGCAATCAGTGATCACCCTTACTCAGTTGATCCTCACTACCCTCCTATTTTCAGAGGCTTATACTCCTCATCCACTCAATCTACTGGTTCTTTCCTCTTGGAGTCGTTCTGATACTTCGACTCAGTCACCGCGAAGAAGCTATTATTCTTTGTTGACATAAAATAATGTGCCATGTGGTAAAAGGTTAATTTCGAATTTTCATATGTTTCAGTGCTAGTAAAATTAGCAGCCATTTATTTTTTCGTCTAGAATAACAATATCTTAAAATTTATATATTATATAATAGTATTTGTTTTTGATATATAATAAATGTATATATATTTATGTGTTACATAACTTGTTCAAGTGATACAAATTTTAAAAAGTTTTAAAATGCTCAAGATTTAAAAAATATAGAACGTTTAGGTGAAAAAAACAGTTTTTGCTTTTATTTTAGAATTTTTAAAAATTTACGATATTTCACCATTCGAATCAGTTAAAAAAAGACACATTAGTTTTAAATTTTTCTCTATTCTCCAGTTGAGATATTAAATTAATAACGTTTGAATTCCTGTTAAAATTGTGAAAAATTAAAATATTAACATATTTTTGATAAAAAAAACAATACTTCAGTGAATTATTATTTTCTTAAAAACATTTGATGTGTTTTATCATCAGTCATACTCTTTTCCCATGTAATCTTATAGTCAAATAATCTCCATTTTTGGACATTATAAAATAAATATTGATTTAAAGGATAATTGAATTTTTCAGTCTTAAGTTTCATGTTTTAAAATGTTCGTTTACTTAAACCATTTCACTCTTGGATACTTCAGAATGGATTCGAATAGCAAAATAATTCAGCTTGTAAAACGTTATACTGATCTAACCTACTCGTTACATAACGAGTATTACAATTTTTATTTACCAAAATAAGTTTATAGTCAAATATTGTGAACTACTGTATTTGAGTACCATAAGGAATGTAAATAGTAAGTTTAGACACAGATAAGCTCAGAAGAAGGGTGTTGGCAAAAGTGTAACAGAAATGACGTCATTTTGTGGTGGAATATTTTTTATTTATGGTAATTATATGTTAAATATTTTGTAATAAATTCATTAAACACTGAAATGTTACAATAGACCATTACCAATAGACCATTGAAGTTAACAGAGAAACTAGCAATGTATTATATTTTTTTGCTATTCACGCAACAGTTTGCTCACAAGAAGCAGTCCCCTTTAGATATCCATTATCTAAGCTATTTCCCACAGGAAAGGTGTTACATTTTTAGAGATTATGAAGGTGTAAACCATAATTTTTCTGTTCAATTGTGTGGGACTGCTATTATAATACAAATTAGCGTTAGATAAAAATTCTGATGAAGAATAAACGTAATGTGCGCACCTGTTTCATTGGGTTTATTCCGAGGACCTGATCAAAGTTCAGGATCTCATCATGGAACAAGAAGAAAATAAGAAACAATTAGAAATAAGGCTATCCACCAAATTGTCTAAACATTTACTAGGCATATACAAATCAAAATTTGATTCAAACAAAATAAACGGTGCGATATTTGTAACAGGGCCTGTTATTAGTTATTGGAATTAAAACCCTTTATGTGTGTAATATAAAAATATGCGTTTTATTTTGTTACATGCATGAGAGTATGGACGAGGACACCTCCCCAGTAAAACTTCTATCTATGCTTCTTTCATCTTTTGTTGAAACGCCGAATGCCGAATCAATCTGAAAAATAAAACTGGTAAACAATAACACTAACTGGTTGCAATAATTCGCCATTGCAAGGCCTGTGTGGCTCTATTGCAACATTGTAGTGTATAACATAAAAGCTCTCGATAAATTTATTCTTTATCACAATCTCATCATAATTGTTCATTTTCCTCCAGACCATGTGCTCCAGTGTCACCCTTTACTCATATCTATCTTTCTATCACTATTTCTTTCACTTTCTTTACTATCATACCCTTCATATCTATCTAAACTGAAAATGAAAATACAGTAGATTGTTGGGTCTATGAAACTAACTATAAAAATAGTAAGTTCCATGAAACTAAACTGGGTAAACTAAACTAACTAGAATACTTGTAACCTTCTGGTGAAAGCCTGGTGTCAGATTTTTCAGGCTGCACTAGTGCCTCTGACGTGACTTGACGACTACTTCTGTAGCGAGACCAACGGCTTAACGTGCCTTCCGAAGCACGGTGGCAGTCTGATGTGTTATGGCCGGGAATCGAACCGAGGTTTATTGGGTGGTTGGCCAGAACTCTACCAACTGCCACACTAAAGGAAAATGTACTCGTAATTTGACCAAAGATTTTATTTCGTAAATTCGTCAAGTGATTTTTTGATGCCAAACAACTTCATATATTGTTCAGCTGATTCGTAGGCTGCATAATAGCAGCTTGGTCTTTTTTTCTAAATTGTATGAATAAATCTACTGTTCACAGCTTTAAACTTCACACAATACCCATTGTTTTGAATATACAGTTTTTTTCACTACACAGAAGAATGAATGAGTATGAATTAAGAGAGTACACAACACTGACGTGCAACATACTTAGTTTTCGACAGGGTTCCCAAACATAGTGGATTGGTAGCTGGAGGCTAGCACGCTGAAGGTGGGCTCTGTAAAACACAAGAATGTAACAACAAATTTTCTAAAATGGGAAAAATCAGCAATATATTTAGAGTGCTTAATTTCACGCCAATTAAACAGTGCAAGCACGACCTTGCTTGTTGATACCGTGCAATGATGCGCTTGTAAACACGATCCTCATCCCACTGTCACTAGCACTGGCTCGGGTCAAATCTTGTCCCTGTCATTGCTTGCTTTCTAAACTTCTACACTGTTATGATATGCATACGTAGCATACCTGCTTTCCTTTTCCGTTAAGGAAAATATTCTGAGATTATCGTAATAACAGTACTACTGATTTTACAAAAAAATATTTGCGTTCTCTTTGTACATTAAACAAAGAAAAAGTAAAAAAAAATACTCACTGGTGAACATCTGGTTTGATAAGGCCCCTGAAACAAACAGTAAATGAAACACAAATTCGAATAATTCACTTTTGGCCTCTTAGTGCTGCCTGTAACCAAAACCAGACATGCTAACTGGTTGGCCCACGGCTATGCAGGGTAAAAGGTACGGATTTAATATATATAAAATATCAAATATTTTTTGGTAAACGAAAATCCTGTTTGAATTTACAACAAATGAAAATTTTCAATATGGCACCTGACTAAACGATCTAATTGTGGGAAAATCCACTTTTAAAGTAATATGCGATTTATCAATTACAAAAACACGCTTAAACAGTAAAGGATTCAGTAAAGGATTTCGTCAATTAATTTGTTGTCTGTGTCTACTCCTGCCCAACAGTTTTTATAAGTAGATTCTTCCTGGTATATATTTCATGGAGAAACCCCATTTTCGAATTTTTTACACATAAACACCATTCCTTGGCCACCTTAATCAGTTGTTGAATTCGAATGGATATGGATGGTTAAATATATTGAATGAAACGTTTTTTAGCGTTTTTTCAAGAGGAAATATAATTATTACAGTGGTCGTCACGGCAAGCCCCGATTCCGGGAGTAATTGTTTTCATTTTTAAATTCTCAGATGCCAAAACTCCATTTATTCGATACTTTACTCGTATGAAAGTGAATGCATTTGAAAATACAGGTGTGTGTTTGTTTTTAAATGCTTTGGCTGATTTCAATTTCATTGTGTTTATTATGCATAACTAATTTTTACGTCAAATTTAAGACATGTTTTCACTTATTAATATACTAACAGTAATAGTTCTCACATACTATTTTGCTTTTTTGCACGTTCTCAATACAGTAAATCTCTTAATAGTAAAATACTCACAGGTGAACCTCTTGTTTGGCCAGGTGATTGGTTAGAATTCTGAAAATAAACCAATGAAAGGTAATACAGCATCTCTAGGCTGTATGAATATGCATACCAATCTTGCAAATAAAAAATTAAGAAACAGCATCACGTATATTTTTAAGTATCTATTAGTTAAAATGTAATGCACTCGCAAAAATAGTTTAAACCGTGGCTAGAGGAGCGTTTTCATACATGTGCAGTTTGTTGCGCAACAATGATCAACTACTGGTAACATTGAGAACAATTGAGACCCTCTTCCCTACCTCCGCAGTTAGCGGGTAACCAGTAGTTAGTTGGTCATTTCATTTCATTTCATTTCACCCAGGTGACGTCATCACGGAGCACGCTGCGCAACATACTGCGCAGGTAGGGTAAAATACCTTTCAGTAACACATGGGTAGTTAAATGAAGAAAACTAGGTCTTGGCCAAGAAGTTGATCTAACGAAGTAGGGTGGTATGAGTAATGACTGGGATGGTGGCGACATCCTGTAATCCAGCTAATTGGAGGTAACGAATTGTGGATTGTTGTGAACGATGGTCGGTGGGTGTAGAATTCTATTCTATTGAATTCTACGTTAATCCTCAAAGGCCATCCACATAATTAGACCAATTAATTCGTAATTCAGAGGCCGTGGTTTGGATTCCACGTTAAACTGTAGGTCCCTTAGTTGCCATTGGCTGTTGGGCTATTAATTAACAATTTTGTCTAAGGAACATGTCAGCCTTAGTCAGTAACAAGACTACAAGATCGCACCACAATCATCTTACACTCAATTCTCATTCATACTTGGCTTAAAATAGCTACCTTGTAGTATGGTCGCCATTTCAACAATCTAATCTAATCTAATCTAATTAGCTCATCTCACAGATTATTATTATATATAAATTAATAATTAGCAATAATAAATAAACAACAATAGTAATAAATAATAAGCAAACCTTTGCTAGTTGGAGTCCGTTATTAGTCTCTTTTTATTTCATAAAAGCTGAACTGACACGTCCAAGTCAGTCAGTGGTTGATCAGCTAGTTGAGACGTAGAGAATATTCTAAACTCACCCCACCCAACCACTGGCTTCCAACTGGTACTATCGCTTTTGTTTTCCAAAGACAACCATGATACCAAAATAATTTTCTTGGGTCTCTCACCTCCCGTCTCTTAACCTTTTGCTATACCCTGATCTGGTAATGTTTAATAGCCAATGGCTCAAAGCACCTGACAACTAATGTAGAAATCACAATTAATTCCTAAATTAATGGAAGTGTGCTAAATACCCAGGTCTGCTGCTAATTAAGGGAGTGTTTCATCTTGCTTTATAGTTTTTTTGCAAATAAAAATGCAATATACGTACAGTATTTAGTATACATTTTATAGCTTTTCTTTCTTTTCAATTTCTTCTTCTTTATTTACATCGACTAAATAAAAATATCTGTTATATATTATAAATAATAAATCATATATATATGTATCATAGTGTTGTCATTACAAGAATACTTACATCTACTGCCGGACGCCACTTGTAATTATTTTCATCTAAGATCTGTAACAAAATGTATATGGTAATAAATAAGTCATGAACCTATTCGGGTTTGTTTCTTTTATTCATTCCTGCAGTTAACTTTGAAATATCTATATAATATACTTTGAATTTTCAAATTCGTTGATTTTTCGAATGATTTAGTATCATCATATTTTTAAAGAATGGTAAGCTTCATCTAAGATTTACCTAGGTTAGGTAAGTCAAAACCTTATTCGGCTTTTGAAAAGATAATACGGAGAAATTTATCTATAGTATAATAAAGAAGAATTGGTTTATGTAGTCTATGTTTGTAAAACTTATATAACTCATAGGTATAATTATTTCCTTAAAACCCCCACAGATTAAGCCCCGTGAACGTCTTAAGTTTCAATACAAGTTCATAGGATATCAACATAATATTTTTTAACTTCACCCGTTTACAGACGTTTAGTGGAAAAATCACAGTTGGTAAACTATTGACTATCTTGAAAATCTTTCAAGGGACGATGTATTGTAAAAGAATTTATGTATTTAGTCATGCTAACTACTACTCTTTAAGACAAAAAAAGCTTAGATAAATTTTAGAAGATGTCACACGGCGGTTGTTTCACAAATGTGTATTATTTTATATTTGTCCTGCGGTAATAATGAACGTAAATGAACATGTTTCAATGTTAATATTTTCTAATGTCAACATATGTTTACACTTAATTTTGGTACGGTAGTTCAGAAAAAAGAAGAAAGAAAATTAATTTTTACAGATAAACCACGTTGAGTTTAGTATTGGCACAAATGTTAGTTTTAAAGATTTCTGCCGATGCCTGTCTTCATTACGTTCAGACCCCTCGGTCAAGTTCAAAATATTTTTTTACTTGGGTTTTGGGATGAAAAAGGAATAGAAAACATTAGAAATAGAAAATAGAAAATAGAAAGAAAATATGATTAGGTTTTTGCTTAAAAAGTCTATTTAATAAAAAAAATGTCAAGGTGTATTGACACCATGTATTGACATCGGGAATCTATTTTTAGTAAACATAATGTGGCCTAATGAAATTAATATATTTGCTGTAAAATATCTCTTTAAAGTTCTTGGAATATTTTAAAACAATTCCTATTTTCAGGCACAAAAACAGTTTCACACCAAAATCTACATTTTTTGCTGCCACAGCCTAGTAGTCGGCAACGAGATGGTTATCCGCCGATGAGTGTTTCAGCAAGGTGCAGCGCTGCAGTGGTCCGCACCGAGACACGCGGTAGTGGGATCATTTGACGTCTCTTCTGTACGGGTTCATCTTCTGGCCGATCAGTATTTTCTTCAATTTTCCCAATACCACTGTGAGCCGCTCCACAATTCAGGAGTTCATGAGCGACTTTTACTTTAACATCCAGGAAATCCATCCTGTCTCGCTTTGGGGTGATTATGAGCTCTTCTGCTGTACTTCTTTCGATCCATTATGCAGCTAATAAAATGAAATATGGCTCTGACAGTCCACCTCTTTGTCTTAGCTGCGATTCTGTAACACGCAATCATGCGATCCAAAAGGTCGATTCTACCCATATTGTGGCACTGAGCAATTACATGAGATCGTGGGACCTAAAAATATTGTTTCTGGATCTTGCTCCATCATGTGACAATATATCCCGAACAGGTTCCGAGATCCCGGAAATTGTCAGGAAGAAATGTGGGGTCCACGTCTTCGTCATTGAGGAATTTCTTCGATGTCCGAAGAATGACATGAATGTCATTGGAGAAGGACGTCGTCAATAAGGTGAAGCAAGCAATCTGAAATACAATTTAAATTTTAAAACTAACTTTAAAATACATTACCTTAATATTAAAAGTAAGTAGGTAACTTACATATAATATTAAGACATTATGAAAAATGTTAGGTTATTATTTTTCAATAATATATTTTTTGCAAGCTATGTGATCTATAGGTAACATCAAACTTTGAAGACATGTATTTCACTTTCAAGTCCTGGAAACTATGTCATTAGTTTTCTCGGTTACCTAGCAATGACAAGAATTTTTAATATGAGAGTTAAACGGCAATAATTAGCAATAATTAAATAATAATTACCTTCATTAGTCACAGGAACGATGTGCTCATGAGGATATATCTTTTTTACTCCAACAACAATGAACATGGAAAATGTGACATAACTGTTAATCCAGTAGGTGCTGCTACCTGTGGGGACTCAAGGGAACTAACTCACAAAGTTCCAACAGTGTCTACAGTAGCGCTAGTGATGTAACTGCAATGTCACCTAATAGGTGACGGGGTCCGAAGAGGTTTTTCTTTCCCAATATAATTAACAGGTGTTATTACTTACTTATTATGTATCAGTACAATTCTCAGCTTTTTTCTCCCATGCGAAGAGCGGGCACTTTAGCTAGTAACTCATACTTAAAGATGGGGAAGGTAGAACAAAACATAAGATATAATATCCTAAGGAAATTCTGTGGTCCGGATTTGAGTGCCAGAACTACCATGCAAAAAAAGAGTTCAGATTTACCACCACTTACGAGTGCAAATTCGTACAGTGTTGTCATATACTGTAGTGACACAGCAAATACTATCCACACAAAGAATGTTTTTCATAGATACTCACTACATATTGTGGAGGTACGGTTCCCTGAAAATTAAACACGTGTATTAATAAAATTACGAGATATATTGATACAACAATTTGTCTATTGAAGTACAGTTCCAAATATCTTGTCCTCCATAAATAAATATAATTATGTTCGTTTTGTATGCCAGACGCATTTTTTTAAAGTGAAGAATGGCTGTTACAACAGTTTCTGGGATAGAGGTCCGAACGCACATATTAAATAATTAAAAAAATATATACCGGGTCTATGACCACTTTCATCAAACAAGCTTGACATAGCTTTAACATGCGTATAACCCGTTACAAGCAACTAAAAATAAAAATTATACCTCAAATATTAATGAAACATTTCAAAGGATTACCCAAAAATATAAGTCATAGTAAGAATTAACATTAACCATTCAGAAGATTGCGTCTTGTATGAAAGATGAAACTCGTACTTTTGGAGTAGTAGCCTATCACTATTAAACACATCATAACGTTAACTTCTTGATCAGTGCAGAATTTTGCGCGTTGAACCCCCCCTCAGATCCCGGACAAAAGATTTGGAAAGAAATGTGGGAATCTATAAGAGCAAAATGTATGGTTTTAAGTGTTTCATTAGGACAATATATTATTGGCATTTTTGGTAATAAATAAAACACTGATGAAATCTGACTGCATTTTGTAGCTGTGCAAGAGTTCTAATTTGAACTTCACTTGTATCTCGTCTGAGACCTTTAAAAGTTATGTCCTGAACTTTTTCGAAATAATTGTCATCCATTACTATATTGGATTTAAAACTTAGAGTTTAGAAACTTAAAATTCTGCAGTGTTAAAAACTGGATTTAGTCTTTCTTGGATTAACTAAGCGGTGACTAGTATTGCTAAATACCCCCGTCGCAGCAGACCTGCGTACTCAGCGAATTTACAAATCAAATATAAATAATAATAATAATAATAATATATGATAAGTTTTATAAAAATCTGTCCATAAACATGAGAATTATTTGCCTATTCTCCATAAGATTAACATGGGAAAGAGTTTGTAGGTTAGCTGCAGTGAGAAACACTGAAAGTAGTCATTTCTACCATAAATAATTTTTATCTTAACATTCATACCAACTTTCATCAACATCTGTCCATAAATAAAGGAGTTGGCGTATTCCCTATATAATTACTATGGGAAAAGAGTATGCAGGTTTGCTGCCATAATAAACACATAAACTATGATTTTTAAGCATAAATAAATAGATCTCAACCAGATGAAGCTAAATATCAAGTTTTATCCAAAAATATTGATTAATATGGGAAATATTAATTTTTTCCTATCCTCCATAAGATTAACATTGGAGCCCCACAATACAACGTACTGTGTTTAGATTTTTTAATATCTCGGTAACCGTTGGAGATAGAGAAAAGCTTTAAGGAACTTAATTGTGTAGTTTTTTAAGCCGATTCTAATGGTGAAATATAAAATTAGAAATTGTTAAACATTACATGTGAAAAACGCAAAAAACCCCATTTTGGGGAAAAAACCCCCCAAACTACCCGTTCCCATTGACCGATACCGTATGTCTGGTTTACAAACTCGTCCGAGCATTTGTAGGAATACACGTCTCTACCAAATTTGGTCTTGATCGGACCATTTTTACGAGAGTTATCGTGTTCACAGACACACACACACACACACACACACACACACACACACACACACACACACACACACACACAAATATATATATATATATATATATATATATATACATATATATATATATATATATATATATTTTAACGACTATTGTTTTTGGACTCTAGGCACCTAAAGAAGAAAAAATAACATGGTCCCGGGCTTAAGTTTCACCATGAGACCTACGGTAATAGCTTCTTCCCTATGGGAAATTCGCTAAAAGTTAAAAGGCAATTTTTTTCAAAGGAATTACTAGCATACTGTAGATAAATATGATAATACCAACAGTTAAATATCGTCTTCGTCATCTACATTCAGAATCTACAGAAACTTCCACCAGTTATAGAATAGTTAGAATTATTAAAACAAATTGATAGTAGGTGCTGTCGTTTTCATGGAGAAGAAAATTGGAACAATAAGGTTTTTTTACCGTTACAGAAAGTGAAATAAATCCATGTCGGCTTACATGGGTTATGTAAGGTACTGACAACCAAAATAACACCGACTTCCATCAATGTACAGACACAACTCAATTTATTTTATATGTATAACAAATCAAAATCACATTGATGAAAAATTATTGAGAAACTATGATGAACCAGAAAATGACTTCGAAAGAACTTACCGGAGCATTAAATCGTGGAAAGTAGCTCCCACCAGCTGATACAACCTACAAAAAACAAATATTGAACATGTATATTGTGTATGTATTGTTGTTATTGTTGTACGAGTATATGCATTTGGAAATATTTTATGTTTAATCTTTCATGTCAAATTCTTAATAGTAATAATAATGCTGATAGTTTATTTATTTGAAAATAATATTCATTGTTTACAATTTACAGATTTGTATCAAACATTACAACCATTTTCTTTCTCTAAATTTGTGAAACTTGTTATAAAAATGGCTATCACACTTTGTAGCACATCTTTCAGTTTAATTTTGTTTATAATTGGCTACACAGTAGGCTAATATGCTTTTATTTGTTAAACTGTTCTACATATAGAGGTTATGTTATGGGAAGGATTACATTTAAACTTAAACACTTAAAGTTAAACTAAAACTATTAATAGCATTGAATATTTATAAAATGACGTATATCAAAAGGCAAAAACCTTCAAAAATCATTTAAAGCTATGAATTAGTTACACATCAAAAATAGTTTTTATTTTAAGATAGCTAAACTGTTTTTGATGTTATATAAGTTTACAAGTGTCATATGAAAATTATTTTCAAATACAATTATCTTGAGGCATAGAAAAAAACTCTGATCTAAGAAAATGTGTTAGTGAATATGTTAACACTTATTATTTTTTGTTATTTTAGATAATCAATTTCATTTAGATTTTTATGAAAATATCAATTCATAACGATGTAGTATTAAAGAGATTTTAATTACGTTTAAAAGTATTATTTATAATTTTAGTTTGGTATTTATAAGATATAAGTAACATATAAAGTTTGATACCAATATCAAAATTGAAGGTAAGAAAAACTATCATAAATTCCACTTAGAGCCATTCATCATACTTATAAATTCATGGATATATTTTTGTAGAACAAATATATAAGTTTAGGTTCTATTCAATCCAATCCAATCTTACTGAATAGTGTGCTTTGAAAGAAACGCTCAAGTCCTGACTTCAGGTCCAGAGCCTTGGGAAATACATTTTACATCTGTCTTTCGATAAACAACCAGATAAACTTTGAACTTATAGTACCAAGCCTGGCTAAGGAGGGTTTAACTGTAGTAGTATTGCACATATTATTGGATAAATTATACCATAGCATTGTTGGAAATAGTATATTTCGACACTAGTACAAAGAATGGGCTTTTCGATGCGAGCTCAAGTTTAACAGCCGAGGCATGCCGATGCTGTTAAATGTGCGAGTATATATCAAAAACCAATTTTGGGCCGTATGATGAACTATATTTCTCGTCACAACAATCCCTAACGATTTTTTGTGTATGTTTTTATTCCTAATTGGTTGTTTAGGTTATGTCAATTATTATTATCGATAGTTTGATTTCAACCATTCAATAGTTTGATTTAATAGTCGATTACCAGTTTTAAAATTAATATCCGGAACTTTCAAAATACACAAAAAATCGATAGTGATTGTTGTAGTTACTTTATCGATTACCAAATTACCAATTGGTGATTACCAATCACCTACTATCGCTCACAAATATCCACAATTCGTGTCCTCCAAGTAGCTGAATTACAGGATGAGGCCATCATCATAGGTTGGTGGATGTAGAGTTTGTGTGGATTAACGTCTGTACTATTTAATTCTACGTTAATCCGCAAAGACCATCCTCATAATTAGACCAATTCGTAATTCAGAGGCCATGGTTCCGATTCCATGTCATACTGTAGGTCCATTAGCTGCCATCGGTTGTTGGGCTATTTAATAACAGTCCTGTCTTAGGAACACGTCAGTCTTAGTCAGTAACAAGACTACAAGATCGCGCCACAATCCTCTTACACTCAGTCCTCACTTATACTTGGCTTAAAATACCTGCATTGTAATGGTTGCCATTTAAATGATCTAATCTAACACCTGGGCTGTATGGAAGCATGTCGTGCATCGACTAGAGTGTAGTTGTCGTTTGAATGTGAACGGTTCTAATTTTCATGTCGTCGGTCGTTGTCGTGTAATCGACCTGCCGCTCAAATGTGAAACAGCCCTAGGTCTTCTTATTCATACCCTTGAGACACCGACCCACAACAGCTCAGTGGACTTTTTTAAGCGAATACGTGACGAAGAGAGAGAGAGAGAGAGAGAGAGTAATGGACTTGATGACATTTATTGTGTAGCTTTCTTACTGTCAACGATCAGCTGATTCATTTGTCAGGACCAACATTCAATAGCCCAGTATACAAAGACAACTGTGTCCAGTAACGAACCAGCAATGGTCACAATGTACAAAAACTACTGAACCGCCCAAATATCGCGTTTATAGTTTTGTTTTCCCAAACTTCTTCCATTAAGTTATTTAGCTAGTTTTCCAATGGGATATTTTAATTGTAGAGTGTTGTTTGCTTTGACATATATTTTTTTATGGTATTTACAGTATAGAAGGGGAATTGGAAAAATACGAGTATGTCTATATAAATATAAAATATAAATTTCTTTATTGCTTAATATTGAGATAAAACGAATTTTCACCATCATTTTACAACGTTTTATGTATCCGTAAGTCTAATTGTACGCGCAGATAGAGTTTCAATATTTATTATTACATTATACAGTACGCATAACCAAAATGTCCACGTCAAAAATTTATAAGCTAATGAAACACAATCAAATGTTTACTTACAATTGAATCTGCCGGTATTTGCTGCAAAGACAAATAGAAAAAATCAGTCATAAATTAAACGATTACGATAAAATCTATTGGTAATTATACGAGTATCTTCAAATACATTTGACACCAGAATTTTCAGCGGTATTGAAAAATTAAAAAAATAGATACACGAGATTTAGAATTTCTGTGTAAGATTAAATATAATAAGCAAATCCATGTAGTTTGTTAATTTTTATACAGTTTTTATTTGAGTTTCTGTTAACACATGACCTCTCAACAGCTGTGATATATTAGAAGGTTCTATAGTTTGTGAGAGGTTAGCCTCCCCCTCCAAAAAAAACAAAGTTCACCTTTGTCTATAGACTAATGAAATCAATCATACCCCATGATAGCAGACCTGCATCTCAGCTAATATACATTAATTTTTTTTCATTTTGACTTTTTACCACTTATAGGATATGGAGAAAATGTTTTTCGTCAAAGTTGTTGATAACAGTTTTTTTTGTTTTAAGTCGTAATTAATTTAAGTTTTATCAATCATCTTAAAGAATAATTTGACATAAACAGCCTAAAAACGATTAAAACGATTTGAATTTTTAATTATCATTGGTGTAAAGTCACATCACCTAAAAAACTCAAAAAAGATTGGTGTTGTCTTGAGAGAGTGGCAATACCAAAAAATATTTTAAATATTTTTATTTTACCTTTTAGGAGGAGAGAGTGTTCAAGAAAATGGATGATTATTTTGTTAACAATACATTTTCAAATAGTACGTTTAAGAACATTTAAACATTTAAGGAATATTAAATTTATATTAAAGGTATCTCCATAGTATCAAAAAAGCTATTCTCGTGACATTTTTATAAAAATATCTAATTTAAAGTTAATTTTTATTTTTATTTATTGGCCACATTTTAAAATTTAAAACAAAACTTTTTTCACAAGTTATCTTTGTTATTATAAAAATATATTCCAAATAAAATAAACTGTATCAGTTGACCTACACATACTTTCGTCCTCAAATAAATTAAACAAATTCTTCATCGTACTATTATATTCTTTAAAGTTTATATAAATATAATTTGATGGTTTACTGTGTCAAAAATAATCATCAAATTTCAGAAAATAAACACAAGGAAACAAAGTTATCACTGACCGCGGAGGGATAATTTTAGTAGAGAGCTGTGAAACATTCTGTATAAAAATGTTTGTATTTACTTCCCTGTGGGAAATAGGTACATATCCATGGATATGTCTAAAGGGAATGTTTTAGTTCATCTAATAAACTGTTCTTATTATTTTATATTTAAAATTCAATGCAATAGTTCTGGTAGTTTCTATGGAAATCTGTTACATGTTTTCCATCTTAAAAGTCACTAACACCCCCCCAGAGCAAAGACATATCCATGTCAAAATTTACTATTTTAATCAGAATTGTTCATGCTTGCATAGTTATGGTATGTTGTTTATTGGTCAGAGGGGACTAATTGGTATTGTAATAATATTGAAAAAAAACGAATAAACAGCTAATCTTTACCATAAAATTGGGAATTATTTTATTTTAAACATACGCAGTTCACACTTACCTTGTCACCCTGATCTGTCGGTGACCATTCTAAAGAATTATTGAAAATCTGCAAAGGTAAATTAATTTTAGGGATTCATCAGGCAACAAAACATTCTAGACTGACATCTATCCGTAAATAAAATTACGTCTTATTCTTTGAATTGTATCTTTAAATATTTATGTCACAAGAATTTATAACACTTAACTGCAATAATACTTTTGCAGTTAAGAAAAATTCCCAAACAAAACAGAAGTCCTCAAGCTGCCATCACAGTTTACACATTGAAGACAAAGTGTTCTGAAAATCCCCAAATCACTTTCGTTGATAATAGTATCATTAAATCATTACTTGAGAAAATAACCTCTTTACATAAGTAATTACTTATCAATTATTGTCAATGCTTAGCCAATGCTAAAAATTACTATAAGAAGGTTACTGAAAGGAGATACATAGTTGGCTGCTAGCCATTAGATTTGAAAAGTGATCATTCTCATCACTGGTCAGAATTCGCCACAAAAACATAGCAGGTTCCACTGCATTTTAATTTGCATATAATCAAGTATTTAAGTGACGGTTGTTACATATTTTTATAGACAGTGTATTAGTAGTGTATTGTATATATATATGTGTGTGTGTGTGTGTGTGTGTGATATATATAGTGAATAAGTAAGTAGTCTGCATTTACCGACAATGAGTTGTCCGACCACCATGTTCCGTCTGATTTCAATATCTGAAAAATGAAATCATTACATTAACATTTCTTTTGGAAACACGCATGTTTACTGTTGGTATTGATATTAATGGTTATTATTCTTAATGTTATCGTTGTTTATTGGTCAGGTTTTAGATTAGATTAAATTAGATAATTGAAATGGCAACCAGACAGAATGTAGGTATTTTAAGCCAAGTATGAATGAGGATGGAGTGTAAGATGATTGTGGCGCGATCTTGTAGTCTTGTTACTGACTAAGGCTAGCATGTTCAGACAGGACTGTTAATTAATAGCCCAACAGTCAATGGCATCTAAGCGACCTACAGTTTAACGTGGAATCAGAACCACGGCCTCTGAATTACGAATTGGTCTGATTATGTGGATGGTCTTTGCAGATCAACGTAGTATTCAACAGTGTGGACGTTAATCCACACAAGAGAACACTACACCCACCGGCCATCGCTCACAACTATCCACAGTTCGTGACCTCCAAGTAGCTGGTCAGGGGGACTAATTGGCATTTTAATAATATTGAAAGGAAACGAATAAACAGCTAACTTTATATTTTACGTGTAACACGATGCAACAACGGGCAATGTCTAGATATTCCGTAGTTTTAGATTCGTCTGAGGCTATTCTAAATTTTGATCAAACTCATTGCAAGGAGCTATTGAAAAATTATGAACTGTTAGCAGTACTTTTAATCCAGCTATTCTGGCCCTGGCGGAGGGGAGCCAATCAATCGATGGCACGTCCAGAGAGTGTAGCAGTAAAAATGAAATAGCCTCCAGATACCATTAACTAACTGCGTTTGTCTCTAATGTAAGATTTTTAGATGAGAATGGAATCCATAGAATCAAAGTAGTAAGTTTCGTTAGGCAGTATTAAGTTTGACTGTTGAACTCAAAGATCTTCTCGTTACAAGCAGGTTTTCATTTGCTCGATACAAATCATAATCATCATCCAGAAATCAAACGAATTTATCATTTAGCTTTAGTTACTCTAAATCATTAAACCAGTTCAGGGAAAAGTTTACCCAAACTGAGAAGGAGAACGTAGTTCTAAAAGAAGTACGTGGGAACTTTCGAAAAGGAAATTCTAAACTTAATAACAAAGTAAATCATCACTGGAATCAGAAATTTTGATACTCGGTTAAATTTTCGATATAAAAAGGCTTTTCATGGTAACTTTATTAAAAATAACACACTTCCAACTCAAAACTAGTCTAAACAGATAATGGCAGTTCTTTTAGGCCAATAATTGTTATTATGCTCTTCAAAGAATTTAATTCACCAGGCCTTAAAACATCAACCACACATCATCGGATGCTTTCATATATAAAGTCTTGGAATACTCTTATAGTAAATTAATCGCTTAAATTTTTTGGGGGGGAAAATTATCACCCAGTAATTGAATCAAGTATATTATATTCCAGACTAATACAGGAAAGGCTTAAAAACTAAAAATTCTCGCAAAAAACGCTAAAATTACCATTCAAGACTTTCTAATACTTACTATTGCCCGTGGGCCTCCCACATCACCTTTCGGGCTTCTTTCAAAGAGCTTCCACCATTCGAAATGCTGGTGAAAAGAAAACATAGATTGAATTAACCTAAATATAAAACCAATGGTAAAATATGATTAAAAATTAAGCATTAAAATGTGTTGTAATGATATAAAATCTTATAGTTACATAACTTTTAACTTTTTCCCTGCATGCTAAGTTTGGCCAAAGACAATTTATAGAATAAAATTGTCTTTGGTTTGGCATTTACTTATCATTGAAAAAAATAGTATTTTCCTTGCATTGAACTACTTAATTCTGAAGATATTGTATTTAGATACATACTACCACTCTGCAGTATAATTTATTCATTTTATTTTTAACGTTTTCAGTCTTTTCTTTTATTTTTAATCGAAGTCAGATTTATTAGTAACAAAATAAAACCCTTAGAGATTGCATGGACAAGAAAAGTCCATGCAATCTCTGGAAAAAAACATTGTCTGCAATCAAAGGTAAGAAAAACCTTTGATTGCAGACAATGTTTTTTTCATTATAACTATCTGAATACTGTTGTAAATAATTTATATTTCCCTTTCACCATTTGAAAAAAGGTTATAAAAGGACGATATCGTGTACTATTAACGATGTTGTGTTATTTGATTTTCTCTGTGTGTATGTGTGTGTGTGTGTGTGTGTGTGTGTGTGTGTGTGTGTGTGTGTGTGTGTGTGTGTGTGTGTGTGTGTGTGTGTGTGTGTGTGTGTGGGCGCGCGCGCACGCGTGCATGTGCGAGTAATGTGTTTTGTGAAATGATCAAAGGTACCCGGTGTAAGATACAGTCTCAATTTTTCATATATGTCTGAAGTCCACATTAAATACCCTCATTTCTGACAAATAGTTCTGTTATTCATAAAACCGAATTACGGTAGGGTTGAAAGCTGTAATTAAAAATAATTATTATATATAAATACATGCCTATCCATAACTCTTGTTTCTGTACGACTTACTATATCGTAGTAAAGCACTGGATTCCACATCCCAATTGTGTGGCGAAACTCCTGCAACGTAATATAAATGGTTTAAGTCACACTTGATGGAATTTCATTTCACGAAATAAAAATCACATTTAAATTAATAAACTGAAAGTAGCTTAGAAGGTGACTGCCGGTACAGTTTATGATTTATTTTTCTTAAACTTCCGCTTACTCGATGCGAACACGGTTGCATCCCTTCTTATAAAAACAAATCAACAAGCATTATGAGACCAACGAGAATGATACGCATAAGGTAGACTGTATAATCATATAGCATGTTCTCAAGAGACCAATCATACTAGGTTGAAAAGTGATCTGTTTATTCTATTTTAGGCATTTAAAATTACTAAAAAGCCTAAAATTTTGAATAGCTAAGGGCCTAATGTCAGAAATACATGACATTGACTACTTATTACTGCATTACTGACCAAATGCGGATCCAACACATTCATATGGGCTTGAAACACTTTCACGATCGTTTATCTTTGACTAATAATAACGAGAAAAAAAATCATCAGACACTCTAGAAAGAATGGAAGTTACCTGCGATGATCCTTTATGCGTTTCCTCATTGCTTTTTTATCTGTCATTTGTCGATGACTATACAATCTAAATAAACGGTATCAGTGAACTGACACGTACTTTCTCACTTAAGTTAATTTAAAACAGACAATCTGTAATAAAGCTATCTTGTTCTTCAAAGTTTATCTAAATATCATTTAATAATTTATTGTTTCAAAAATAATCATGCTAATTCTGAAAATAAAAACAACAGAGACAAAGGTTTGAATTGTATGAGGGAACCCCCAACCCCACACGGTAATACCAAGCTTTTTTGAGTTGGTTTTGTTGGGTGATTTGACCTTACGCTTCATATCACTTTTCATTCAAACGGTTAAAAAATAAGGAAGAAATTGATTTTTTAATACTCTCCATAGTAATAACATTGTGCGATTTTAGACAACGTACTGTGTTTGTCATGGACAGTAAATTTAACTTTTCTCTGGAACCGTTAGTCGTAGACAAATAATTCAAAATACTAATTTTTTAGTTTTTAATATGGTTTCACAGGTGCCAGACAAGTTATACTTTACTTTTATAGTTTTCGCTGAAAATTAAAAACATTTTTTCATATTTAAAAGCCCATAACTTTTGAACCGTAATTTTTACAGACATGCAGGTGGTGTCATATTGTTTAGTACAATGTGCATATAAACTGTCACACACACAGATACAGAGAGACAGACACACGGACAGGCAGACATAAAGTCGAAACCCACTTTTTTAGATTCAGGGGACCCTAAAACGGATATTCACTCTCAACTCAAATTCGAAAATTTTGACGAAAACAACACTTTCTCTATATAGTATGGTATAAGGGGAGAAAGTAAAAACCCTAATCAATTCGCTGAATACAAAACTATTTTGATAATAAAAGTGTTATGTCATTAGTATAGTGCACAACGACATTACAATCATGTCTACTCCGATTACTAAGTACAGTATATCATAAAATACGCGCATTCTTCTTTTACTTACTATGATGTGTTCACCTGGACGAATGTCCTGTAAAAAATAATAAAGTATTTTACTGGTACTGGTTACATATTTATTTACAATATTTTTTTATATACAACATTCTTTGTAAATACTTTATCAGAATTTTCCAACAATCTCCCATGATCTTTGCTAGGGATAATTTAAATTTTTATATCATCAAACTTTTTTACCCAACACAGTGCAACACACAATTTTAATTGTCCATGGGTAAGTATTAGTGCTGGTAGGTAGACTTCAGCTTTCTCGTTTTCATGCTTCTCGTTCTTCGTTTGGGCTTGTGCTTTGTTTATCGTTTTAGCAAATGCTAATTCTATAGGAAATTGTCGTCTTTTCAAAACAAATGACAAGCCTTTGTCCCTCTGCGCTAAATCAATCCTTGGAATGAACACAATTTCACCTGCTGAAGATCCAGTTAAAGCCTCTGCAATTATTAAATTGGGCTTTAGCTCTTTTAACAATTAATCGTGTGCCGTTACATAACCACCTATTGTGTTAAGATTTATAACATTATATGTCAAATACATGTCACGTCACATTATGTCCGTCTTCAGCATGTTACACACACTATTTGTATAGTACTTAATACACTTGGTACTTACTTTCATGAAGTCGAGGATTTGACCTGGCGGGGAAGGTTGTCCCTGTAAAGTAAAGTGACAGTATATTATGATGACAACTTAAGTATTTGACGAATTAAAAATTATTTACTATCGTAAAAGCTAAATTAAAAAATTATTTGTTTGGAAAAAAGAGATAATAAAGGATATGACTAAAGCACAACGTAGACAGTCTACGTTCAGTTAAGCTAAGTTAAGGTGAAGTTTTCTATAAAAAATCAAAACAGTAGAGAATATAATAGTAGAGAATATATTTATTTCGTTTTTAGGATTGGTTTGAGGAGCTTACCACATGAACCACGGGGCTGTGACGTTGGTGTGGATCCTGTAAAATGAGATTAGTATGAACTCTTTGTTTGAAATTATAATAGAATGTGGATTAATGCTAGTTACATTTTTACCACGGTCACTTCCCATCATGATTTGTAAGTAAAAAAAACATGTATGTACATTTACATGGTGTACATTTTTAAAGTTATTTTTTTAATGAATATCATAGCTATTGCATATTGTCTCTTGATTTAATAATATGTTTTGTGGCGTTACTGAGGCTATTCAATTGTTATTATAGAGTTTATAAGTTATTTTAATTATCTGTGTCTATGGTATTTCATGTATTACTAAAGTTACTCGTCGCAGGTTGCTGCAACTTACAACAGTGTGATGTATAAGACAGATAAATTAGGTTTAGATTCGCTGGAAAATACGAAATGGTGGTCAAATATTAAATGAATAGTGGTGAATTGTTGGTCTATTAAGGTATTTTTAAACAAATTATATACGAAATGAATGTATTCATGTGGACTTGATACACTTGATACGGCTTTAGACAATAAAAACAATCCTAAATATGTTTTATTAATTTCCTCCACCTTCTTGATTTCTATAGGTTAGCAACAATGTATTTTCAGAAACAAACCATGCTATCACACGATCGTATTCATGCGCGATGGCATGGATCGCCTCCCTGGGTGAAATCTTCTCGTCCGGCTGAGAGAGTGAAGCAGGCAGCGCACTACCAAGTCCTGATCTTCACTCTACCCTACTCGATCCGGGTAAAGACTTTTCTCCAGGTCTTACTCTTCCACACTCACTTTTCGTCGTTCCCTCTCGTCCTCTCTCACGCTACCCCTTCTCTTCATAATTTCCCACCCAAAATTTCTGTTTCCACTACTGTTTTGCTCCTTCTAACTTTATTCCTTCCCAGTTCATATTTACCCCCTCAGTCAATATTAGTCAATACAGTTCGATTAGAGCGACCTTCTCATACGCCTAGCCGCCCTGACGTCACGGCGGCCATCTTGATCCCGTGCGGTGAGTTAATTCCACCTTTGTCTCAGTACTTTCTTGCCAATTGTTCTGTTGTAAGCATTATTTTGTTGAGGTTTCTATTCTCAGGTCTATGTCCTAAGGATTTGAATCGTTGTCGAACTGAATATTTAAAATTGAGTATATTATGTTTTCTAAATTTTCAATACATATATTCTTATTACTTTATAGAATTCTCTATTGATTCTTGTCCTAAAAATGTGATAAAATTTAATAGGAGAAATTACTTGTAAAATCGGTGTGAGATACCGAACCCCTTAAGTAAGGGCCCTCGTCAATATGAATTATTTAAGAACTGGCTATTATAACGGAATAATCCAACGGTTTGTTTGTAACTAGATGACCCAACAGACGTAGTCCTGTCTCTAATGTGAATATCAAATGTGAAATGGAATAGTACAGTTAAATGAAAATATACCAGGTCAAAATATAACACTTTTTACTTTGGTTATTAAAAATCTTTGAACTAAGTACAATATCTAAATCCTTGACATAATAGAAACAAAAATGTAAACAAAAAACACAGGTTATTAACTCATTAATATCTTAGTATTTTTACATATAGCAAAAAAAAGGGATTGGAAATTTTCAAATGTCTAGCGGATAAATTATTAATGGTTTGGGATAAGACTACAGGAGAACGTTTTCCCTCAAATTCTTATATTGATTATTAAATATTTATAGTTCGTGAACAAATAAATCGTTCACGAATCATAAATACAAACCCTTTTTATCATTAGGGGAAACCCTTTCACCATATTATACTAAGTAGGTTAATATGTTTCATGAAATGTATTTAATTAATGTTTAATCATGATAGTTTCTTTGTAATTGGAAATTATCTCTTTTGTACCTCACAGTTAATTAAAAACATTTCCCACCAATATTAATTTAAATACATTAATTAAAAAAATTTCAAAGTAATAATGGCTGGCGTAAGGAACACAAAAAAAGAATCGTCCAATTTGGTGCACTTGCTCTAGTGTTATGGAGTCATGTCAAAAAAAGGGTTGTAATTTATTTATATGTATTTAAACGTTATTGATATTCTACCGTAAGCTTAATAATGATAGGGAAATTTAAATCCAAATCTTTAAATCTTTAAATTAAAATCATTTAAATGAAAAAGGAAAATAAAGGTTTATAAATGGTAAATAAATTTTGGCCATTTTGGTGTTGATTATTTTGTAATTTTGCAAAAGAGTTTTCAATGTAAATATTACTTACCTTAGCTAGTATATTATCTTGAAAATCTATTATTATCCTCCTCAGCGCCGAACATGCCTGTAAGCACGCATCTCGGTTGCCAACTTGCTGTGCCTAAAAAAATAATTATTTTTCCTTAGGTTTTAGAAAGGATAGTAATAAGGAGGAAGGCTTTGAGCGTTCAGGATAAAACCATTTTAATTACACCATTGAAAAATAAAGAATTCAAGAAGGGTGTCAAACTCCAAAAATCATTCATCCTAGGTCTGGAAACAGTTGTGAAAGTCTTCCGGCAACATAGAACTAATAATGCTGCTACAAAATACAGTTAGAGTATTAAATATAAAACTATTGTATGGTGAAACGTTATAGGGTGATGGAATGGGATAATATGTACTATTGAATCTGTTTCTGCTGGTTTATGAAAATTTTAAGTGATAAACTATCACTCATTGATGTCACCAACCTATACATAACCCCCCTCCCTGTGAATGAAGCCTATCACGTAGCTTAGCACATACACACACACACAACCATATATATATGTATGTGTGTGTGTGTGTGTGTGTGTGTGTGTGTGTGTGTGTGTGTGTGTGTGTGTGGACCGATTTATTCTATGCTTTTAACGTAAATAAATATGAGTGAAGTGAATTTTTGTTTCTATCAGTACTTAAACTAAACTATTGACTTATTAAATTATTTATCATGAGACAATTATTATTTTATACAACTTAAGGGATTTGTCATGGGCTCTCTTGTCATGTCAATGGAAAAGATTTAGAAAATAACCATTTAGGGGTGGAAACAAGCCAATATAAGAATAATTTTATTTTTACAGACACGTCGATAATATTGTAACACTTTCTAGTGGATACTATGATAGATTCTGTTTTAAAATGTTAACATACTCACAGGTGGAGCTCTTGTCTGGCCAGGTTCTATTTGACCCTGAAAATAATGTAAGATGAAAATGAATTTAGTATATAGATATATTCATGATATTGAAGGCAAGGAGGGCTCCTACTATTAGTCTATTTTCGTTATAATACATAGTATACTAAACACATTAACCTTTTTATGTCTTATTTTAGAACTAATAACTTAAATAATGTTTGCACCGTGAGGGGTCGCGTAAAAATATTACGTCAGGTGTCGCGCACTATGGATTCCACGGCATTTGCAAATTAAATAACAAGTGGCATCTGTCGTCAATTCATAGAACCTCTAAGACGATGTCGTCGATGTGAGAGGTCGCCTCGACCTGGGATTGGTAACTTGAACTATCTCAAGGAGTGTACTGAATCGCCACTAGAGTACGTTTTACACGTAATTAAGTGCTTTTTCCGTCGGTAAGACTTGGTATCGTGGCCTAAGGCCCTGTCTCCGCTGAGGAACGTGAAAACACGCTTGCCGAGTGGCAGACCAGCTGAGAGGCCGATTCGAGGGGACGAAAGACAGTGAGATTAATAACTGACATCTACCCATTGATTAAGCGGAAGTACGGAGAGGTGGGATACTACGTGACCCAGATTTTTTCTGGTTACGGGTATGTCAAAAAATTTCTTCACAAGATTGAGAAGACAGTCAGCCCTATTAATATATACTGAGCGGATGTCCTTGAAACCGTAGAGCACACCATCTTTGCCTGCGGCAGGTAGCAGACGCAGCGGGAGTTACTGGAGGTCGAGGTCGGATCATTCGACCCGAACAATGTAATGAGGTAATGCTTCGTCGGGACGAGAAGCATCTAGAATTAGGTGGCATGTTTCATCGAGGCTGTACTGGAGGCCAAGATGTCCGATATTGATCGGCTTCAGCGATGGACAATTTTCCGCAGTAGTATCTTTTCAGCCAACGAACGGTGGCCAGTCTTGAAAATGTGCTAAACGGTTTCAGACTAGTAGGCCTACCTAGAGCTTAGATGTCAAGAGCTACAGAACACCTGCAGAGCGAGAAGCACGACTCGGAGACCTGCGTGGACGAGCTTCGACGTCAAGAGCTACAGAAACACCTGCAGAGCGAGAAGCATGATTCGGAGACCTGCGTGGACGAGCTTCGACGTCAAGAGCTAAAGAAACACGTGCAGAGCGAAATGCTCGACGTGACGTTGAACGCATAAATTCTTTCTACAAATGTTTTTATTACTTTATTTTGGTATATTATTGAAAAATTAAAAGCGAGACAACGTCCGCCGGGTTAACCTAGTTTATCAATGAAAAATTAATACCAGGTTGACTTACCCAGACTGGTTGATTAATGCAATCATGGCAATCATTCTCACATCCAGGCACATTGGGTGCAGTATCATTGCACTGATCGTCCATCTCTTGCTTGTAGAATTCGTAAAATTCGGGGGATCTATCAACAAAGTCCTTTATACTTCATACTTGTAACTGAAATGCAACCTACGCAGGTTTTAAGCCAAGTATGAATGAGAAATGATTGTAGTGCGATCTTGTAGCCTTGTTACTGTCTAAGGCTGACGTGTTTCACACACAGACAGAGCTGTTAATTAATAGCCTAACAGTCAATGGCATATCTAAGGGAATTACAGTTTAACGTGAAGTTCGAACCACAGCCTCTGAATTACGAACTGGTGTAAGTAATTATGAGGATGGTCTTTGTGGATTAACTTATTATTATTTAATAGTGCAGACATTAATCCACACAAGAGAACACATCCACCGACGATTGCTCACTACGTGTGACCTCCAAGTCGCCGGATTACGCCTTCGTCCCAGTCAGTGACATAACTGTAAAGGAACTTGTCAAGAGCTTTTGCGATCACATTTTGAGTTTAATCTCTTAAATGAGAATTCTTACAATTTATTTAATCAAAAACCAATTATGTTACAACAAATATGAAACATTTTTACATATCTTTTATGTAAAAGTTATCTTAAGGTTAAAAAAAATAGTTTACCGTTAAGTGAACGCCTCTTGAATCCTTGTGTCAATCTGAGAAAATACTGAAATTGAAAACTGTCAAAGGTTTTTACAACTAAGGAAGAAAGTAGAGAAGACAAGGTGTATAAGTCTTCAAAGAAGAAATTTTTTTTGAAATTTTATGGAAATAAATGCTTCTCTTTTCGAAAAGGTAGTTGAAACGAACATATTCTTTGGCATAGAACTACAATTTTTCTTGTTGATTGTTGCAATCAGAATCATAGACAAAATTAGGATTCTTTCTTGATTCATGTCCATGTAAAATCTGTGGTTATCGTGTACTGAATATATTTTGTCCTTCGTAGGATAAATTAAGTACTGGTTAAATTATTTAAAAATATACTTACGTGGATACGTGTAATTTTGTCGTGATTGTCCCTGAACTACATTCCAAATATAATAAACAAACCTTATTACAATGATGGAGACATGTGTTCAGAAATTATATTTATCAACAGATGTTATTTTAAAGTTTTGGAAGGGATATAAAACTTTTTACTACCATGTTGGACATGGACATCTTTATATGAGTTCTAGCTTCGCTCGCTGGGGGCTCCACCCCCAGGCCCCGTCATTTTTGTCGGCAGTACTTAGTAATTAAAATGCAGTTGATTGTGGTTTAGAGAATGTGCGTGCAAAATTTCATAACATTATACACTAAAATAACGTAACACATTAGAAAAATGTGCAAGAATAAGTCACAGTTAAAATGAAAACTCAAACCAAAATGTAAAAAAAAATAAAAAATAACATATTGCAAGTGCTTCAATCTGTGATCTATCTTCAACTAAAAGATATAGTAAAGAGATCAGCTGTTGAAAAGAAAATATTTTTAATGTAAACAAAGATATGGCTCCATAGTATGAGATCTTTTTTGGGGAAACCCAATTGAGCTATATATATATGAAATAGTGAAAAATTACAATATATTACAAAATATTGTAGCAAATTAATAGTGCAAAACTACTTTATTAATGTCATTGACAAAACTGATCAGATTCCACAATGTAGACATGACTAAGTATTAAGTAATTAAAATATTTTAATATTTGCCTACCAAATAACTAACTTTTATAATGGACTAGAGAAGCTAGTCCCCAGACTCCCGTGGTTGTTGTCGGCAGTCCTTAGTAATTAAAATACAGTTAATGTTAATGTTGTTGATACATTTAATGGTTAGGGAATGTGCGTGTGAAATTCTATTATAAACTAAATAAATAACATATCCTAAATAAATAAAAAATAAACCTAACCTAAATAAATAACTAAATAAATAAATAAATACCATAAACTAAAATAGCGTACCATAGTATCAAAATGTGCAAGAAGTCACAGTTAAAAAATGTAAACTATTTAGTCACTCACATAACCTTAAAACGAAAATGTAAACAAAATAGAAAACATAAACAAACGCAAGTGCTTCGATCTTTAGAATATATCTTCAACTAACAGATATAGTTAAGAGATCAGCTGTTTAAATGACAATAGTTATAATGTAAACAAAGTTCTGGTACCACAATATGGGATCCTTTTTGGGCTTCTAGGGTGAAACCCAATTGAGCTACAACAAAATTGATGATCCACACACCTTCTCCATGAAATTTTATCTACGTGTACCATTCATTTTTCATGGGTAATCTTGCAACGGTGCCCGAGCGCATAAACTTCAAACATACAAATATATAAATACATTCATATATACAAACATCCTCTTTTATAGATATATAAAATAAACGGTATCAGTGGACTGACACATACTTCCTCCCTTAAGTAAATTAAAATACGACAATCTGTAATAAAAATATCATGTTTCTCAAAGTCTATCTAAATATCATTTGATAATTTATTGTTTAAAAAATAATCATCCAATTTCTGAAAATAAAACAAGAGAGACAAAGTTAAATTAATTGTTCAGGGGGGAACCCCTCCCCCCCGGCAATACCAAGCTTTTTTTAGTTAGTTTTGCTGGGTGATTTGACCTTACGCTTCATACCAAGATTCATGAAAAGGGTTGGAAAGTAAGGAAGAAATTGATTTTTTATATTCTCCATAAGAATAACATTGGGTGCTTACAGACAACGTACTGCGTTTATCATAGACAGTATATTTAGTCGTAGACAAAGAATTAAAAATACTAATTTGTTTAATTTTCTAAGCTGGTTTCAATATTAGCCAGTCAAGTTATACTTTAATTTTATGGTTATTGCTGATAATTTGATTTTTTAAAATTCAAAAGCCCATAACTTTTGAACCGTCATTTTTACAGACATGCGGTGTGGGTGGTAACAGATTATTTAGGACTCAGTGCACTATAAACTATTAAATTTGTAATCAAAACCGTTTAATCCGTTTTTGAGGAATTTGGATTTTTCGCGTTTTTAAGTGGTTTTAGGGGTGAACTACCCTTAAAAATCAAAAATTCAAAAAAATGAAAGAACGCCTGGAGATACCGTAAATATATAAATACATGCCAAATTTCATCTAAATCGGACCAACGGGTTATGCTGTACACATCCAGACACAAACACACACACACACACACACACACACACACACACACACACACACACAAATTTAAATTTTTTTCAAAATTTAAAAACTATGGAATAGGCGGTAAAGCGTTACAATGGCTTCAATCTTTTTTTAGTAAAAGGAAACAAGTTGTTAGGATTAATACTGTTCTGAGTGACGCTTTGGAATTGCAGTATGGTACACCTCAAGGATGCGTATTAGGCCCCATTATATTTTTGATGTACATAAACGACCTACTTGAGCTCAAACTAAGTTCTAAAATATTTGCCTATGCGGACGATACTGCTCTGGTCTGCTCAGCTTGGAACAGAGAATCTCTGAAATTAAAAATAAATAAAGACCTGAACAAAATATCAGAGTGGTTAACTGTCAATAGAATATTAATTAACAGTTCAAAGTCTAAATGCATGATGTTTTTTGATTATGGCAAAGAAAGGGAAATGTTGAAAAATGATTTTAATCTACTGTGCCATAGACATAGTTGTTTATATGGTTGCTCATGTACACCTATTGATGTTGTTGAGAATGTTAAGTACCTCGGGATGTATGTCGACAGATATTTGAAATGGGACCAGCATGTTAATTATGTATCGACTAGGTTAAGAAAAATAAATTATGCATTGTATCATTTGAGAAAGAACATAAAAAGTGAACATTTAGGGAAAGTGTATACTGCTTGGTTTGAGAGTGTTATGAGATATGGTATAGTGCACTATGGGGGAGCATACCAAACGATTCTTAGGCCTGTTGTTATGTGTCAGAGAAATGCACTTCGCACAATATTTAGCATTAAGAAACATGACAGATTATCTTATATCTTTGCTGAAAAACGCATTTTGTCTTTTAGCCAATTGCATGTTTACTGCATGATTATGTTTATTAATAAGTATAAGTTTTTGTATTGCATGAGGCCTGTAGCTAGATTAACACGCACGGCTCAGTACAATTTGATTGAGGAATCGTTTTTCAGAAAAGAAATTAGCAGGCACCAATTTTGCTGTCTTGGCCCTAAGTGCTTTAACGTCTTTGTAAGGTTTTTTGGCAATGAGATTTATCACTTAAGTATATCTAAGTTTAAATCGATAGCTTTACAATATTCAATGCATGTAGCATGATTTACTGAGTTTGTTGTTTCTCCTAATAGTTGGAATGGAATTGAAACTGCTGATGATTTAGCTATAGTGTCTGATTTAGATTGCATTATTTTGCTAAGTGTTTTGTTGAATATTTTCTATGTTGATGCTCTCTGTGTTTGATGTTCATATAATCTTATTTATTGCTTCTTATTTATTGAAATTGCTAATTTGATTTGTAAATTAGTTGGCATGGCATTGAAACTAACGGGAACCATTGTATTATACATCTAAATGTTTTGTTGAAAATTGAATGTTCTTTATATGCATGATATATATATATATATATATATATATATATATATATATATTTTAGTCTATAAGTTGCTAGAAATTGCTATTTATTTGCTAGTATGAGCACAACATTTTTCAGTTTGTGTTTATTTGTGATCGCAGCGTGATACAAGTGGCTGTGAAATAATGAACAATTGCTAGAAAAAAATATGAGCATGGTTTTGGACAAGATGATTTTTCAGAGGATAAGTAGCATTGCTGACTCAATTTGAAATTCGAAATGTAATAAAAAAATGTATATTTCTGTCCCGCGCGTGCTCTATGTGGCACATGGGATAATGTAATGTATTTAAATATTTTTTGAATAAAGATGTTTGAACTTTGAACTTTGAAATTTGAACACACACACACACACACAGACAGATAGACAGACACACGGACAGACAGACATCACGTCGAAACCCACTTTTTTGGATTCAGGGGACCCCAAAACAAATATATCCATCCTCAACTCAAATTCGAAAATTTTGACGAAAACAATACTTTCTACATATACTATGTATAGCGGAGCAAGTAAAAGAAAAGGTATAACCTTCCATCATTACACTTAAACCCTAGCCATAGGTAAATGTAACAAAGTCATACTTAGCAGACATTGGTTATTAGGAAACTACTGAGGTAGTACAGTATTCCCGTACAGAAATTCACAATTTAATTAATCATTACCTACCAGACATGGAAATACAGCTACATTGTAGTGTTGGTGGAGCTGAAGAGTTTCTTGAGGTTACTGATGAAGTCGGACGAAGTTGGTAGAGCTGAAGAGTTTCTCGAGGGTACTGATAGATCCAGCGTGTTCATTAAGGGGAAAGGTGGAGCCAAGGATTTCTGAGGCTACTGATGGGGTCTGAGGGTATTGTTGGAGATAAAGTACCTCTATACTTTATCTATACTAGTGGGTAGGAGTGTTGGCGAAAGGTGTTTGTTAAGCTGAATAGTTTATGGGGCTACTGATAGAGCCAACGTGTTGTCTGAGGGTATTGGCGGAGCTTAAGGGTTTTGGAGGGGAGGGTTTTCGGTGGATGTTTGTCGAGTTTAATGGTTTCTGGAGGTTACTGATGGAGCTAGGGAGTTTCCGGAGACTATTTGTGTGAGTATTGCTTGTGGTGCAGGTTGACCGGAGGAATCCTGGAGGTTCAAGGGGCCCTATCATAAGTATCAGGTGAGGTGCGGTGGCGGCGACGACGGAGGGGCGGGTGGCGGCGGGCGGCGGGCGACCGGGCGGGGTGTGTCAGTCCTCACTCAGTGCCGCTGTAGTCGCAGCCGTGTGTTGGTCTCGTGCCCGTGTCGCCTCTCGCTGCCCTGTGCTCTCTGTGCTGTTCTGTGATAACGCCACTCGAACCCCATCCTACCACTGCGCGAACATACTCTAACTTTTAAGGTCGGTGCTTTATTAAGTGTACCATACTATTATAAATAGTAAAATATTATTTCATACAGGAGGGAATAAAATTATTATCTACATTAATACCATTAGAATGAGGATAAGTTATTCCACGGAACGGTTATGGAAGAATTTTGTATTGTAAGCCAAGGGTAGACTGATTCAGACGGCGCCAACGCCAGGCCTCCATAGATGCTCCGATACGGAGGTCTAGTCATTGCCATGCCACGGCTATGGAGGGGGAGCGATCCTCCGGGATCCACTCATAATTACAATATTTAAAATATTTAAAACATGGAAAATTGGTAAAATATAGAATTGGAAAATTATAACATTACTAATGTACCCAGGTTTTGTTACCAATAAAACCAATACTAATGTCACATTTTGTTTAAAAACTGACCCCATTAAAATAATTTTACTTCATTGTTCGGAGTATTAGTTTTGATAGCATAATTTAAAACCCCCAAAATATTATAAAGGGTTGAACTAGTTTGTAATAATACAAAATTAAATACAGTGTTTATAAGATTTAACAATTATAAAAACAAAATCATTAGCGAAAACTACATGTTTAACGTAATATTTTTGGTCTGAAAAATTTTTTGGCGGTAAACTGCATATAAAATATACAAGGCTTAGTTATAAGAGAAATAATTCTAAGTATCATGTACAAAAGCAAAGAATGAAATAACAGAACCAACGTTTAACAAATACCGTGATATTATTTAAACCCAGTAAATGGCGAAGTTATTTATTTATAAGAGGGCACTCGTTTGGTGTCTTGGAGGGAAATAAACAACTTTGAGTTTATTTATATCGCGTAGATGAAACGAGGCTGTTTGCGAAAGAGTACGTTCTCCAGCGTTATTAGCGATTTTTTATGAAAAAGTGAGCTACTCACATAGCCCGCATGGTTACAGTTAAGCCCGGGACCATGATAAAAGTTAGCTGAAGACGTTTTGGGAACATTCAAAATTATATTGACAATGAATACGTAGGTTTACTGCCGTAAGAAACATTGAATTGGGGTGCTATGGATCTATTGATAAAACTTAACTAGATGGACTTAAATAAGTGAGTTATTTATTTTTAGTTACTCTTCATGAGATTAACATAAGACCACGTACTGTGTTTTTACCATTTTGAATATCTCAGCAACCAATTGACATAGAATTATGATTCAAAATACTAAATTTTGTTTTTCAGCTGAATCTAATGGTAAAATGAAAAATTAGATAAAAAAGTTATACATAAATAAATTAAAAAATCTAATTATATGGTAAAAACTCTCCCTGAAAATGGAGTTATGTAGTCTGATTGTGTTGCCAAACGATCCTATCCAAGATATTACAGAAAAGAACAACTCCACCAAATTTGATAATGAGTCATAAAATTCTATCATGGTCCCGGGCTTAACTGTTACAATGCGTGGCATGTGAATAGCACTTTTCCATAGTAAATTCGCTAATATCTGCCAAATTATAAATTGTTTAATGCTTTACAGCGACGGCTGTAAAGCATTGAACAATTATTGAGTTAGCTGTAATAATAGCTATAATAAGTCAAGTAAATACAAGTTTCCGTGGATACTCAGATATTACGCTATAAAGTTAATTTAAGTACGAGGTTTTTCAGATGAATCACTGTGACATGCTGATACTGAATATAGTATATCAGAGGTTTTCACAAAATATTATTATTGATTATTTTTATTTTTGTCTTTGTTATGAATTAGATAACCGTGGAATTACAGATTAGTTTTTCCACTTATAATTAACGTTTCCTTTATTTCTTTAAATAAAAAAAGAACCTACTCTGTACTGCACAGATACAAAGATGCATAAATCTATATAAATAAATAACAATCCCTTTTTACCTTCTCCCCTTATACATGGTATATGGACATAGTATTGTTTTTGACGTGACTCCATAACTCGAGAACGAGTGCACCGAATTAGACGATTCTTTATTTGTTGTGTTCCTTAATGCCAGGGGAAGGATTGTATGAAAGAAAATTTGTACTCCACCCAACAATTATTTAGTAATTTGACTTTAAAAATTTTGTAAATTAATGTTTTTAAATTAACATCGGTGGAAAATGCTTTTATTATACTTATTTATTATACAAAGGAGATAATTTACAATTATAAAGAGACTATCATGATTAAACATCAATCAAATACAATTCATGAAACATAACGTACTTAGTATATGAGGAAAGGTTCACCTCATGAGAAAAAGGGTTTATATTTATAGTTCGTGAACAAATAAATCATTAATGGAAGAATTTGAGGCACAACGTTCTCCTGTAATCCCAAACCATTAACAATTAATCCACTAGACGGCAGCACCGGATATTTGAAAATTTCCAATGCCATTTGGTTTTACCATATGTATCAATACTAATATTTTAATGAGTTAACAACATTTTTATTGTTTAAATTTTGGATTTTTTTTGGATTTTGCATATTTTTTTGGATTCTGTCAAGGATTTAGAAATTGTACTTAGTTCAACGCTTTTTTAATAACCAAAAAAAGACTATAAGTGTAAAGTGTTAAAAGTGTTATAATTTGAGCTGGAATCTTTTCACTTAACTATACTATAATGTGAACCCGAATCTTTATGTAATTTTCAAGTTTTAGTTTTGTAAATGTTTATTGTGACCAGTTGTTTTTACCACAATCACAAAAAACTGTTATAATTAATGATATAATAATATAATGTTATAATTAATTTAATAACCAAGGTAAAAACGTGCTATGAAGTAAGCTGGAATCTTATAAGTTAACTGTGCCTTAACAAGTTTGTGTTTTATATTTATTGTTATTTATTCCATTTCACATTTAATATTCGCATTAAAAAAAGGACAACGTATTTCTGGTTATCTAGTACTCAATATAAAACACACCTATACAAATATTAAGTTATTATACATCAAACTAACTAAATA
Organism: Nephotettix cincticeps; assembly: GCA_023375725.1. Classification (NCBI taxonomy): domain Eukaryota; kingdom Metazoa; phylum Arthropoda; class Insecta; order Hemiptera; family Cicadellidae; genus Nephotettix; species Nephotettix cincticeps. Next base: position 27,964,416 of record CM041790.1, on the reverse strand, counting down.
GAATATATTGAGTTACAGCTAATAATTAAGGAAGCGATTTCTACGTTACACCGAAACGGTACTCTGAGTAGATACTGAGCTAAACGAATACATAGATCCATAACCTCATAAATACACAGGTATACAGACAAGCAATTATACAGATACCAAGCAACACAGCTATTTTGACACACAATTTCAGTTCAGTTCAGTTACACACATGTTTTACATAGTTTTACACACTGACCTGTGCAAAATGTTATACGCACATTACGTGGATACACAGTTTTTCAGTTATACAAATTCTCAACTATAATACACATCAATACAGATCCACTGAGAGGCTGGATGAAACCATTGCATGACAGATCGTGTGATGTTATAAGCGGGATTATAATTAAAATTCCTCTCATAGTTGCATTGATGGAGCCTCACACCCTGCCTCGAGGACCTGTAGCCTCGTGTTTTGTTATGCACTCGAGTTTAAACTCCAATTAAAACTAAATTGGATTAGTTATAATAAACTGTTTTCTCCTATTTAATACGTGTAGCAATTATCAGGATTTAGTTTAACTTGAATAATTTCAATATTGCTGGGCAGAGTGAAATTGCCAGAAGTTAATCTTTGAAACTTTACTAGAAAAATATTTTTGTGGTTTATTTACATACATAAATAATTAAATTACTATTTAACTGACTTAGGTAATTTCAGGAGTGTTTAGGCTGGCAGAATTCGCTGTAAATTATTTCTGCATGTTTCTGGAAAATGTTTTTGGTTGAGTGTTGATGGATAGGAATGCCTAAAAGTTGGATTAAAGATTTACGTTGCAGTGAACATCAGGAGTCTAACAATATTAATATACAGAAGTAAGCACAGACATTTTTCGCATTTCAAACTGAGCTCTATTTTGTTCTGTTCTGTATTTTATGATATTTTCATGTGTGGCGGTCAGCGCCACTTTTGTTTAGTGAAGCTAATAATCTAGTCTGTCCACCCCTGGCTTTCTCGCCCTGCCTTCACCCACCGGTCTCCTAACAAGACGTCAAGGCATCTTTAATCCACCTTGATCATTTCCATTGCACGGCGAATACTAATTTCGATATGCGATTTACGTAATATAAGTTAGGGGAATGTATGGGATCAGTAGGGGACAGGGGATGCCACCAAATTAGTTGTTCAAAACTTAGAAAGTTGTGCATTAACCTATTCTGAGCCCATGTGCCGGAAAAATTCGTTCCAAAATAAATTTATGTTAAAAGAGCAAGATACCCAGGTAGGTTAGCCGAGATATATTATTCCATACAACACGCCATCAAAGCTGGCTTGGTTTAGGGCTGTGTGGCCACGATCGGGCTCTAGGTAATATTCCCAATAAGCCTATCTTCCACTTAGTTTTTATCATATTCCTAGCATCATTCAGTTAAACCACATCTTTAGTATCCATAATATCTACCATCCTACTTGGAAGTTTTTGTGAATTTATTAAAACTCTTTTAGGAACGCTAAATTTTTCAAAAACTTTCTTGCACGCATTTTTGTTGTTGCTTACATTACATAGGTATAGTTGAAAAGAGCGCACAAAAAAAGGACTTTAGTAAAGTTTTATTAATTCACCAATAAAGTCAATAATTACACAGATATAGGCTAAGCATAGTTTTTATAGGATTTTATTTGCAATTAAACGTCCATTAATAGAAATATAAGTTTTCAGACAAAAATAATAATAACACAAGAAAAAAATAAAATAATAACAATAACACAGCAATAATAACACAGCACAAGCAAAAAAAATAATAACCGCTTTTCAAAATGCATAATATTTTAATTTTCACATTATTTTTTGGAAATTGATATATCGTTGCTCCAAAACTAGGAAAATCTTTACCGAAGCAAACCTGCTCAATCTCTGTTAATGTTTCTTATATGGTACAAAGATTCATTTAGTTACAGGGAAATTCGTAAAATATATAAACAGAACAGAACATCGCGCAAAGCACTACGCAGTTGTTAAGTGTTTAATTCTCAATTTGCAGACCATCTGATGTTAGTGTTACCATCATCAAATAATAAATGAGTACCTGGTGACCGAGCTTTGCTCGGATAGCAAAAGACATGCATTTTACAAGTTAATTAGCAAAATTAAAACAAATTTACTGCTCAATGAAAACATTTATGTGGTTTAAATAAAACCGTTTTAATACCCCTTAATTAATATGGCATAAATACTGAACAAAAATGTAGCCCTCGGGTGGGGATCGATCACGCGACCTTGCATACGTGAGATCTAAGCGCTACTAACTGAGCTACGGCGTCAGCCGATTACGCGTCGTCGTTTAAGAGTTTTTGGCCAACCTCAATTGTTTTTAACTAATCTTATACTGAATTTAAATGTCCATACAGTTTGTTATGTACCCTTAACATGAATAAGGATATATGAAAGACAATGCGGCGAAATTTTCGGCTTTAAGAAACAAATAAATGTTGAAAAACAAAATCATATGTTGCGGGCGATAGATCGCCCATAACATCCTCAGTCCTAAAAGGGTTAAAAAAACTCATTAAGGTTAAGTTCATAAAACAAATCAATTTCACCATATGATAATTTGGGATTTCGATGAAAAAATGAAGTGAAATTATTATAAGAAACCTTAATGATCCAGAATAAAAAAGTAGCAATTTTTTGCTTTGAATTTACCAGTAAAACTTAACAACCCAGAATCTGTAAAATGAATGAAGATATTTGAAAACATGTTGGATTTCATAGTAAAGTAAACAATCAACACATCATTATTATTAAAAAAATAATGCAAATGATGCAAAACAATATAACACAACGTAATTCCAAAAATGTAATTTAAAACTACTTTTGCTGGCGAAAAGCGAGCGTTTTGTTTAAAGTAAGCTCTGCTGTACTCAAATAAATTCACGGCTATCAATTCCACAATCCCGTTTAAGAGAAAAGCATATTGCAGCCTTCTTTTTAATTTATTGCGTCCAACGTAAGATTTTCTGAGTAATCGCTTCAAATGTTCCTCTTGTTAACTGAAACATTATCTCTATATTCATAAAATATAATTTAAAATATAACTTTTAGCTGGGAATTTGAGGTATTTAAAATATTTTTTAGCAGTATTTCAATAATATGTGGGTGTTAAACTAATAAGCAAACAAGACAAAAACATTTGGGTTTGACCAAAATATTAATTTTCCATTACATCACAACCAGACGATGCGACGTATTCAATTCCCAGCTGTCACAGATATGCCTGTGGTGTTGTTTCAGACATACCTTGCTCGTGGATTAACGGTATGATTGGTTATTGCAATATTTGTTTTGAGTTTAGCATTCTTTGTCATGGAGGCTTTGCAGTCTGGAAGTCCTAGACTCCTGGTATTTAAAAAAAAGCTGCGTACTCAGCGAATAAAACAATATATAATAATATATATGACAAGTTGGTCAAAATCTGTCGATAAAAACAATTATTTGCCTATTCACCATAAGATTAAAATGAAATGTGAGTAGGTTTGCTGCTGATGAGGAACACTGAATGCCATTTATACCTTCAATATATTTTATTTTTAACATTTATACCAACTTTTATCAACATCTGTCCATTTAAAGGAGTTTGCCTAATCTCAGATTAACATGAAAGAGGATGCATTTGCTATGATAACACATAAACTATGATTTTTTGCAAAATGTATGGATCTCAACACATGAAGCTAAATATCAAGTTCATCAAAAATATTAGATAATGTGAAAAATTAATTTTTTTATTCCTCATAAGATTTACTTTGCTCAAAAATAAACGTACTGTGTTTTGTTTTTTTTTTATCACTCCGTGTAAAATAGAGAAAAACTTTAAGGAGCTTAATTGCTTTTTTTTTATAATTCCAAGTGAATATAATAATTAGAAATTTTTAAATTTCATGTGAAAAACGCAAAAAACACTTTGTACAAAACAACTATTATTACTATGTCTGGTTCAACTATATATTTGTTGGGAATACACGTTTCTACAAATTTGGTTATCGGACCAATTTTAATTTTCGTGTTCACTAATCACAACACACAAACATTTATATATTATTTTATATACATTAAATATATATATTTTAATTTTAACGACTATTGTTTTTGTCTCTGGACACCTATGAGTATATTGGTCTTGAGTTTAGCATTCTTGCATGGAGCTAGGTAAATTAGACTCCTGGTATTTAAAAAAAACTTCATCAAATTTTTAAATAATACTTAAATTGTTCATATTTTGAAGTGATTAAGTATAATGAAATGCTCGGTGCAATAAGATGTTAGATGCAATCTAGATGTTTGATGCAATGGTTCCAATGCATCCAATTGCATCAATATGTTCGATTCAATCTAGATATCCGATGCAATCGAGATGTTTGATACAATCGAATTGTTCGATGCAATCGTGATGTTTGTTTGATTTTGGTCTAGCCCCCTGGCCAAGGCCTAGTGTTAGAGTTTTCAGGTACCACTAGTGCCTCTTACGTGACCTAACGACTATTTATAAGGTCAGGACCAACGGCTCAACGTGCCTTCCGAAGCACGGTGTCAGTTTGAGAAATTAAATTTATTATGTGCCGTGAACGGGAATCGAACATGGGTCTCTTGGGTAATAGGCCAGTGTCACCTTAAAGATGTTTGGTGCAGTCGAGATGTTCGATGCAATCATGGTGCTCGGTGTAAAACGAACAAATACTGATGGCTAACTTTATATAGCTTTAGTTTTAAGAAATGGGTAAACAGTTTCCATAATAAATTAGAAACCAAGGTTTGATTGGAAATTAATTAATCTAAACACGTGTTGTATAAATACAGTATTCTAATTTTTAAACCTTCTCTGGTTTCTATTAACTCAATAATAAATAACTTGATTACGTATTAATATTATATAGGAGCGGTTTTTATGCTAGATAAGCGAGTGTTCAAATAGCCTTTATTACTCTATTTAGCAGTTAATGGTAATGAAACTATTTATTGAAGTAACTATTGTTAAGTGAAAGTAACGAATAAATAGCCAGAGGCACTTTCACATAAAAGTCTTGCATTTAAAATTCAATTCTAAATATAGAGGCATAACGTTTTATAGATTTATAAATTGGGGTCTACAAATTTATCTGTTGTTAGAAAAAAAAGATATGGATATTTAATTTAAAATGGACACCGGCAAACCTCTCATTTCCTCCACGCCCACCATGGAGACCCTACGTGCAAGTTGTCTTATAACGTTAAAAAACAGTTACTATTAGAACTGTTTTTTTAGCAAGTTATTATATCTATTGGACACACAATAATGAATTTTATTCTTGAAATATATGCATGCTGTATGTATATTCCAAATCTTCTGTCATTTTAGGCACAGCAGGTCTTAACATGATATTATTGTGGTTTTGACAAGTAGGCCTACCATTTATAGAGAGGCTTTAAGACTCGGGATCGGAGAATAACATGTAAAATGAAGGAGTAGTCGAGAAGAATGTTTCTAGAGTATGAGAACGGATAATTGCAGTACAATGACAACCGGGAACGTGGGAATGGGGGAAGACAGGAGGGGGTTGGGGGCCTGTAGGGCTGTAGGGGTCTCCATCTATTGACAACACCCCCACCCTGCCTACAGGTAATACTCAAGCTTCGCGGTATCAGATCTCTAATTAAAAATATAAAACTACAACTGTTCTAGCTCGAAGGTAGTCTCACAGACGTATTATATACAAGTTTGTTTTATTGCAATACACTATAAAGGATATATAAAATAATATTTCACTTATTAACTTAGATTTTTGGATGGATGACATTTGGTATTTAGTTTTATGTGTTTGAGATCCATCCATTTATGCCTGAAAATCATAATTTATGAGTTTACCATGGAAGCTAACCTGCTCACTCTTTCCCCATATTACTCATATAGGTAACAGGCACGCACACTCCTTTATTTAAGGACAGATTTTGAAGAAATTTTGTATAAAAAATGGTCAAAAAAGGGTTTATGGTAAAAATGCCTACTTTAAGTGTTCCTCACATCAAAAAACCTAAATACTCTTTCCAATATTAATCTTATGAAGTATAGACAAACTCCTTTATTTATGGACATATATTGACCTAACCTGTTATGTATTATTATTGATTTGTAAATACGCTGAGTACACAGGTATGCTGTGACAGGGGTATTTATTCATAGAGCCATTGTAATTTAGTTTGTAGTTTCAAGTTTTAAATTATGTATTATCTAATTCTCCAGTTTATGTATCGTTCATGCAATTACAAGTCAACGTTTTTTATCTAAGTTGATTGGAAAAACAATATAATAAATAACATCATGTACACAGTTTTTCACATTTACAAGTACATAATGCCATTTTTTAGACAGGGAAGTTCTGAAACGAAACTACGAAATTAGGTTGTACAGTTTTAATATGATCAACCAATACGATTAATTTACGTAATTATGTGTGTTTTAGATACAAAGAATATTTCTTAAAGAAATGGAATAGAAAAATTAAATTAAATTGCTATTAGCTTTTAACAGCTGCAGTATAACCTGATCAAGCCAGAAACATCCTTTGACGACAAATGGCATCGCTTTTGCAATTGTATTATGTTTATTTTTACCTTTTCAACTCTAGATACGAAAACAATGCTTCCAAAGCAAGGGTAGAAGAAGGTGTTCAGTAGGTTCAGTAGGTGTTCAGGTGTTCAGGTGTTTAGTCACTCTTGTTTTGCTTACTTGTATTAGCAAAATATGTTATATGTAAGTCCAAAACTTAAGGGTTTTAAAACTGAGTAGGCCCCTACAGAAAAAATAAAAGTTATAGATTGTTTCATGAAAATGACATTTAAAATATTTCTCTCTGCCTAGTTATTTGATACGTAATTAAAAACAGAAAGAGGATTACTGTATTTCTTATTTCTTAAGCTTATTACCTTGGGAAACATAACACTCAACTTAGAACCGTATTAATTTCGTAAAATAGAAATGGGGTATAATTTTTAAAAACTGAAAATATTTACAAGGATTTTCACAATTTTTTAATATTCTTTAAACCATTAATCACATTTTTCAGGAAGATCGGCTGTTTTTCGGTAAAACATCAATACATTGTGTTTATTGCAGTAACATGATTGAATTTTACTCTATAAATAGTGTTTTTTATTTAGATTTTTTAATTGAAGTTTTCATTCTGTTTAAACTAAAAAGCAACAAATTACCAAGTCTGATTTTTCTTATAGGTAAAAATATGAACCATCTAGTAGTTAAAAAAATGGTTTCTTAATACAAAAGATTTTTAAAATACCAGTTCAGTAATTATTACTGTATTTTTTAAATATATTATTAAAGTTCAGGTGTATTTTGTATCGGTGGCAGGCAGGAACTTGAATGCCGAGCATGTAATGCGGAGGGTGTGGGGCTCGCAGGTGGGGATGTGCTCACAGATAACGTGCAACCTCCCTCGTAACTTCCACGGCACGCGCATTTACACCTCAATATAGCCTAAGATAGAACATTAGTTCTTAAATAGGTTACTTTGTAAAACCATGGATAGGCATAGAGATATGTTTAATGCATTGTAAATTAACGTGAAATGTATACTATATGTGAAAGAAATCTAAGAAAATAACTCTATGTATAAAAATAATTGCATTAATCAAACAATAAGAATTATTTACAATTTTCAGGAAATAGTCCAAGGTAAGTTAAGAGGTTTAAGAATATTGGAAGACTAAATAGTAAAACGGTTTTATTATTAAACTTTATTGTAAAATTTGTATCGACAGATTGAATGGTAAAGTAAGAAGCTTACCAGATACGTAACATTTTGGTAATACTTTTTTGCAAAGAGTTACTGTGTTAGATCTAATACGTCTGTAAAAATTCGTGGAAAAATTGGATAACTAGATCAAAAATATTGTTTTCTTTATTCGTTCAAGTAAAAAAATAGTAAAACTATGCAACGAACATTGCATTAGTAACACTTTAAGATATAATCACTTGAGTATAGGTCTGATTTGATTTTACTCCAACTTTTTGTGAGTTACTCTTACAATTTAGATGGTTAATATTTAACAAAACACTATTTTAATATGATATCAATAAGGAGAAAAACATCAACGAGATTGCACACAGCACGCTGAGGTGAGTACAGTGAGTTTCATAGAACTTTATTATTCCTACCATAGTAATCCAATAGTACTGAGTATGCAGGTTTAGTGTAGTGAGGATTGTTTTACACGGTAATATGCTTTTGTTAAGGACGTTAAGTAAGTAGAATCACATGCCAAATTTTATAAAACTATGTCGATAGTTAATTACGTGAGTTATACCAATTTATCTATTCTCCTTTAGATAGACATGGTCTATCATATTGACCATGTACTACATGGTCAATGAGTACATAGATTTTCTGCCATAAGAAACATTAAATTTGTGGGTTTTATTATAGATGTATCAATAAAACCTAACTAGATGGACCTGTATACCAAATCTTGGAAAAATATATAAGTAAATAAGTTATTGATTTTAACTCAATAACTCACTTGTTACTAGACAATGTACTGCGTTTACCATTTTGAATATATATTTGTAATAGATTGTCCTAGAGTCATGACATATATATATTCAGTTGCGTTTTTTGAGCTGAATCAAAAGAGAAAGACAAATACCTCCGTCACAGCAGACCTGCGTAATCAGCGAATTTCCAAATCAATAATAATATTTAAAGGGTTTGATCAATATCCTTAATAAATAAAAGAGTTTGTCTATTCTCCATGAGATTAATATGAATAAGAGACTTGTGAAAGAGTATGCAGGTTTCCTACTGTGAGGGGCACTTAAAGTAGGTATTTATACTACTAAACAATTTTTATTTTACCATTTATACCAAGTTTCATCAACATCTGTCCATAAATAAAGCAGATTGCATATTCTCTGTATGATTAACATGGAAAAGGAGTATGCAGCTTAGCTGTCGTAATAAACACACAAACTATGATTTTTAAGACTAAATGGATTGATTCCAACCACATAAAGCTAAATACAAAATTCATCCAAAAAATAGGTTAATAAAGGAAATATTATTTTTCTTTATCTTCCATAAAATTAACATTGGAGCCCCAAAATACAGCATACTGTGTTTAGATTTTTCAAGATCTCGTTACAGATAGAGAAACCCCTTAAATAACTAAAAGTGCTTCTAATAGTATAAGAATTATTAGTATATAAAATTTAAAATTTTTAAAAATACATGTGTGAAACGCAAATAACCTCTTTTTTGGGGTACAACCCCCCTCCCCAAATACTCATTCTGATTAACCTATATGTCTGGTTTACGAACTCGTCCTAGTGAACATAGAAATACACGTCTCTACAAAATTTGGTCTTAATCAGACATTTTACGAGGGTTATCGTGTTAACATACACACACACATTTGCTAAAAATAAAAAAAATGCTAAAATTAGATAGTTTGAAAAATTATAGATGAAACAGTTAAATAGCTCATTTGTTTGGGTGCAAACCTCCCAAAAGTGTAATTAATGTAGTTCGATTGCGTTGTCAAACGATCTTGACCAATATATCACAGACAGGAACATTTCCACTAAATTGTACTCGTATAGTAATCAGATAATAAATATTGCGGTCGTTATTCTCTAAACACATGTATAATACTTATGTCTATATCTAAATATAACACTTTGAGTGACCCCCAAAACGTGTTTAGTTATGAACAAGGTCGAGATATGAACTTCTATCAAGGTCCCGGGCTTAACTGTGACCATGCGGGTCATGTAAATAGCTCACTTTCTCTTAAGAAAATTGCTAATAAGGATTTCCGCAAATACCTTTGGATATAATAAACTACTTTGTTGGTAGATTTGTCACATATTTATTAAAAAAAATTTAGTATAATTGTAGTTTTTTATAAAGATTATAAAAAATCAGTGAAAGATATTATCAGTGGAAGCGTTTATTAGACAATGTAAACTTATTGTCATATTACTTTTAAAACAATATACAACCAAATTTACTTAGTTAATTTAATACAAATAGTATGTTCAAATCGCTACCATAATTATTTGTCTTTATCTTATTTTTTCTATGTTCTGGTACCAATATTTTGCATTAAGTCAAAAGAGATTTTTAGTTAACTGTGATCTTTATACATACATACTGTTGTTAATGAGCATTAGTAAACCGATGCAACATATCCATGCACTATATAAGTAAATAAGTTATTGATTTTAACTCAATAACTCACTTGTTACTAGACAATGTACTGCGTTTACCATTTTGAATATATATTTGTAATAGATTGTCCTAGAGTCATGACATATATATATATATATTCAGATCAGTCAATTCAGATATATTCAATTTAGATCAGACTAATTGGCATTAGAATCAGTCGTTTGTAGTTGTTAAAGGATTGGTTTATTATTTATGTTTAATGTTTACAAATATTTAACCCATTTAAATTACCATTACCGGCACTTTCTTTTCATTTTACTGAATTATATTTAATTAAAATGTTTATTACTCCACAAATGGTTAAAAAATCAACATTTATTTGTTGTAAAATTTTAAAAGAAAATAAGTAGTTAGAGGATGTATCATAAAACATGTAATTTTCAAATGTATTTTGAGAAAAAGAATGCGAAGAAAAATATTTAAATAAAAGAAGCAGTGACGCATTATTGATTTCTCGCCACGCCTGGAGTGATACTTGACATCGGCTGGTGACGGAGACCGTGATGTGGTTTTGGAATTGAACACACTTCAGTGCTCTTGTAAAATATGCTCAGATAGTTCGCTATAATGTGTGTTCTATTTCAATTTATAATTATTTTTTATAGCTAGCAGTCTGTAAAGTAAAACTATGTAACCTAGAATGTTTATAAACAAAATACGCAGAATAAACAAAATAAGAAAATATTAAAAAGTTTTAATAAAACAGTAATATACAAAACATTTTAATTTTATTTTCTAATAGACAACGTAAGATATTTATATATTATTATATATAATAATATATGTTGTATTTATTGTATTATTCATAAACCTGCCAAATTGTATTACTGTTTTAGGTTTTTGAAAGATATAATATTGGTATTTCAATTTACAATGAAGCAACTGTAATATATACAGTAATTCAAATTATATATTTAAACTTTACTATAATTTAATAGTTTTAAATGAACTGATGCCACTAGTTACTGTTACTAACCTTAGGTTATCTTAGTCTTACTTTAAAAGAAAATGAGATACCTTTCAGCTGAAAATTAAATTAATTGACTGTCAGACTGTCAGAAATTTGGGAGACGAGTATTTTTCCCGTATTTATTTTGAACAAAAGTAGAGGTAAATTCTGTAGAGTGAAACATTCAAAAGATGACCTTAGAAAGTTGTTGTGTTGGATATTGATAAATAGTTGAGAATCCAACGAATAATTTAATATAGATACTAAGTGTATTTTAACCAAGTTGAGATCTGGTTATTGTTAGTATAACAATCCTAACCTTGAACCAACAACAATGTTTAGTTAAGGTGGTAGAGGGAAAATGAGAACAGTTTATCTTATCGTGAAACAAATAAGCGTCTTACCGTTACTAAGGGTTGCGGGCTCTGTCAGGTAAATTGGATAAAATAAAGGGTGAGCTTAGCACATGACAAATCAAAATTTTTAATTTTACTTTGAGGAAATGGTGGTGTTTATTAAAAAAACGCAACTGATGGTTATTTTTAAAGATATATCATGTAGTTTAATATTCCAGTTGTCTAAGGATATACATTAGTTTATAAAAAAATCGAATCAACTTTGGATAGGTTTCCGATTTGTTTACATTGGAACCTCAACAACATGCAAAGCCTCGTTCGACAACAAAACTGTTTTACCGTACTCGGGCTGAACTTGGTGGGAGATGCACAGATACGTATTTCTAACATGGATGTTTTTTCGTTGACTGAGTAATATTGTTGAATCAGTTTGTACCACTCCTAATCCGTTAAGTTAGCTTATCAGCTAACAAATCTCGTCATTAATTGATTCAGATTTATACAAATAATTGTACATATCGGTCTTACCCTGAAATGTTGTCTTAAGTTTAATGAAGACTTTGTGCCCTAAGTTTCCTTATATTACAATATTCAATGATCAATCGAATACTAACATGATAATAAAGGTGCCCGTGTTGCAATCTTCCTAATTAGAATATCCAGGGATTAGAGATAAGGAAAACTCTTTAGAGCGAATAACAAAATGAAGCCTTAATAACCCTTTTACAGTTGGATTGTGTTATAACACAAACACGGCTTTCACAGAAGGACTGTAAAACTGAAAATTCTCTTTACCGGTATTTAAAATTTAGTTCAGAATCTGATTTTAAATTACGAAAAAAATAATTTACGTTTAATAACAAGGAATGGAAAATGAAGATTTTATGACACAAAAAATATAAGTAAGGATGTCTAAGTAAATTAACTAAAGGATATATTGGTTTACAATAAACATGCCTTTATGATTTTTTTACATAAACTTTTACATAAACCCGTACAAAAACTAACTACACTTCACATTTACATATTATAATCATCAAGTATTTTAACATTTTTGTTCAAGTCAATTATCATTATTAACTTTCAAAATGCTACATTGAAATAATTTCTCACCATACGTAGCCTTTTTTGTAACAAAGTAAGTAGCCTCACTTAATTATTGCCAATTAAGTTTTTTCACCTGTATCTTACCCACAATTAAACTCTTTGCAGTTATCACAAAGGTTTTCCGAAGAGAATAAAAATCAAAAAGAAGCTGCAATACATGACTCGAGATGAAGCTTATTTTTACAGTATTATCACAACCATCTTCATCGTAAGGTGTTATATCGGAATAAATTATAACCTAACTGAGCTTTTTAGTTTTCCCACAAAATGATGCCATCGAATATCTATTAGGTTAGGTGTTGGTAGGTAAGTGTTTTACCATCTGAAAAAACTACTCAGTCAAAATTTTAAAATCGCGTTCCATAATAATGTATCTGAATTAATACAGTACTATCCAACTTTGTCTAGTTATAGTAAAACCACAGTAACTAGAAGTAAATGGATTCGTTTACAGTATTTTAATGAGTTGCATTTATACTGACGTGAAAAGACTTTGTTACTATAATTGAAATTCGTTGAAAATTATACGTAAAAATACCGTACTTACTTAATTGCTTATCTTATTGGATTTTAGTTAAATTGTAAATACCTAAGATAATATGTTATACGGATCTTTTTATATCAGATATATTGTAACAGTGGCTGAAATTTTGTAAATATACTCTTGAAAAATCAGCTAAATATATTATTTTTAATCAGCGACCACAGATTTTAAGTCTGAGTTTTCTAGGGAATCTGTGATAAATTTTATAACCCCTTTAGAGTGAAGACAAGTTGGGATTGTCTTTTCTAACAAGGTAAGTTCGCCTTGAACTGATCGACGCTTCAGATCTCTTTTGCGAGAAGCATAAAATTGTAAAGTTGAGTTTACTTGAACAACGCAGTAACTTTTTGTTGATGAGAATTAAGACTTAGGTAATTTTAAGACATTAATTTATTTTTATTCAATTCCATGCAAAGACTAAGTTTAGTCACTCACGAAAACTTTCTCCGTTCTCGTATATTTTGGACAAAGTAAATTTGAAGATAGTTTATGGTGTTTCCAATTTGTGCAGAATTTTAAGAAACATGCGTGTCTTCAACATTTGTGTCAGTTTTAAAACCTAACAGAGGATGAAAATTGAGTATTTTATTATTTTCACCCACTAAAGAGAAAGTACCGTTTTTGTCAATATTTAAAAATATTAGTGGACAGTTGATGTATTTGTTTCTAAATTCCCTGAAAAATCCAGACTGGCGTCTTCCTGTATGCTGGTTTCGAGTCTACACTGAAGGGTGTAGTCTTGTTTCGAGGCCATATTTTTTGTCCAACAAGGGTGCATTTTGACAAAACAGTATCGTCATACGTAATTTCTTCATACTAAAGGGTGTGGATTAGCCACAAAAATAGTTTTATGAACCAGAAAACTAATTTTAAAAATGGCTCCAACACTTTTAAGTGGGCTATTTCTAGAATTTTAACCACAAAGAAAATGAAACCACTCACACAAATGTGAATATAATGGTTCAAAGGTTATAGTCTTTAAATTGTAAGACAAATAGCTCAATAGTTTGTTGGATTTTAAATCAAATACTGGACTAATCTTTTACAAAGACAAATAATCTATTTCTCTACTCTTTCTATCCGGTAATACAGGTAGTATTGTCAATTTTGACTAGTAGTAGTTATGTTCTTATTCCCTTTTTATGAACTCAGTTTCAATGAGACAAAAAATCATTAAATATACATACAGAGTGTCTATGAAAAACGTTTCAGGACTTTGGTGAGTGATTAGGTACATTAAAAGGAAGAAAAAAGTTCCAGTAGAGGTATGGCCTAAAAAGCCTCTCAGATATCCGCCATTTTTTATTTTTCACAAAAGATTTTTTATTTAAAACCATTTTTCACGGATTATATTCAAATTTGGTATGTGTTTTACACTAGTAAAAGTACTATTATTAAAAAGTAACTAGCATGATCAAAGCTCAAAATTCAAAATGGCGGCAATTTAAAATTTTAAAACTAAAATACTTTGAAAACGGTAAAAAATACAATGGCCGCCGTTTTGGATTTCGAGTTTGGATCATACTAGTTATTTTTTAATAATAGTAATCTACTAGTATAAAACACATACCAAATTTGTTCGTAAAAATAATCCGTATAAATAAAAATGTAAATATAATAAAATACAATAATATAATAAAATATAACAATGTAATAATAATAAAATAAAATATAAATAAAAATAATCCATAAAAAATGTTTGAAATAAAAATATTTTGTGAAAATACAAAATGGCGGATACCTAAGAAAACAAGCGTTTTAGCCCATACCTCCATTGGAACTTTTTTCCTTTTAATGTACCCAATCACTCACCGAAGTCCTCAAACGTTTTTCATACACACCTTGTATATATAAGCCCTGCTATGTTTTTATTTTTAACACAATGTAACAGAATAGTCCAAACTTACATATGACCTATGTAAAATAAATTTAAAAAATATAGCTACGATTATATGTGAAAATTCGTAAAATTCATTCAAGATTGATGAATTAAACCCTTTAAATTTTGAAATACACTATTCCACTCTGATCCGAGCAGTTAGTGGGAAGCATGAGAAGACTCGTCATCGTCATTAATTATAAAGTTGGCAACAGTGCGATCACTCGTCACCAGTATTATCACATGTCAAAACATTGTAATCGTTCCTGTAATGTCATGTCACCCGTCTCCATCAACATGATGTACGTTAACAATTAGTGTCGGTGAAATTAGTTACTAAACAATTAGACTTGCAAGATGATTTTAATATTTTAAACAAAAATAGTATTTAAAATGTACAATAACTAAATGTATACCTTTATGTGTGATGAGTTTTGTCCTTATTTACCAATGTGTTTTGTTTGTACTTTATCAAATATTAGATATAAACTATCTAACATATTAGATTGTAGGTTATGTTTTTGTCAATCAACGTTGGAATAGCTATAAGGATAAAAATTTATATTCATGGTTTAAACTAACCTAAATTATTTGTTTAAAATGTATTCCAATTTACAAATGTCTTTTAAGGGTGGATTCTTTGAGCCTGGATACCTTTGCTTCTTTCTTCTGAAGATGTCTCTTCAAATTTAACCCTTAAACATACAGGGAGTGGCAAAACTACCACCTACCTGACGCTTTTATATTGGCAATAGCTTGAACGTTTGTTAACATTTTTGCGCTCTTTTTACTAATTATAAACTAATTAAAAATGATAGTAGTTAATGAATAACACAGCGTAAAGCACATAATATTTACCATTATTGAAATAAGTGATTTCTATTTCTGGCTTTACCCTCTTCTAGTCTGTCATTAAAACATTTCGTGTCTGAATTGCAGGGACGGTTACTCTATTCTTTGTGCCGAAGTTACTGTTTTGTAACGAACGATTTTAACATTGGTTCTTGCTTTTTTAAGTAAGGTGATTAAACTTTCACAGCCAACCAACACTGTTACCTTCAGGGTTTTATGTTGGACACATTTTTTATCCCTGAGCTGTAAATGAGACGCGTCACTCTTAAAAAGGGTTGGTTTTAGCAGGACGGAGCAACTACTCACGCTGTAAATTTGTCAAACGTACATTCAGCTCTGCCTTCGTCATTCTTGATAAAAATAAACGGTACCAGTGGACTGACACATACTTTCTCCCTTAAGTAAATTTAAAAAAGACAATCTGTAATAAAACTATCATGTTCTACAAAGTTATTCTAAATATCATTTAATAATTTATTGTTCAAATTGTATGGGGGGATAACAAATAATACCAGTTTTTTATGGTTTTGTTCGGTGATTTGACTTACACTAATACCAAGTTTCATGGAAAGGTTGGAAAGTAAGGATAAATTGATTTTTTTATATTCTCCATAAGAATAACATTGGGTGCTTTCAGACAACGTACTGCGTTTATTACAGTAAATTTAAAATTTTCTCTGGAACGTTAGTCGTAGACAAATAATTCTACTAATTTTTAGTTTTAAGCTTAATGGCCAGTCAAGTTATACTTTATTTTATTGTTTTCGCTAAAAATTTAAAAATTTGATTTTTTTTACATTTAAAAGCATAACTTTGACCGTCATTTTTACAGACATTACTTAAATTATTTTGTATTGCTTTACTTTTTAATTTATAACGTTAACCGTTTTTGAGAAATTTGATTTTTCACGTTTTTTAGGGTTTTTAGGGGGAATTACTAAAAATAAAAAATTCAAAAACTGAAAAAAAACCTGGAGATAACATTTTATCTCCATTATCTAAATGGTAAAGGGGTAGAACACTACTCACTAACACAAACTGAAGCACTATTAGAAAAACCCACGGTGTGGCCGGCCAAGGGTGAAACCAGACTGCCAAATGAATTGGTTGGAGTTGGTCAGTACATGTGATTGTGTAAATGTGAGTGGTTTTTTTATCAAAATGGTGAAGCCAGTGCCGAATAAACCAGTACATTTGACAAAAAGGAATTGAAAATGGGGTCATAACCCTGTAACTACAGTCATCCATAAAACCATTCAACGATTTAATGACGACAGGTTTGTAACCTATTTTTTTTTTATTTTAATAAATTAATCAATCCGTGAGGCATATTGTGAATAAATTATAAGAATTTGTTCATCGTTATGTATACTTCACCTCGTACATAAAATCTTAACCATAATCTAAAAAAGGTATTATTTAGAGAGGTTCACATTTTACAATTTATATTTCAAATCTTACTAGATTCATCAAAATAGAAATACAAAATATTTAGCATAACAAAACGATAAAAAACTCTTGTGAAAAAACGTAAAAGATTTATGTAATATTTAAATTTAACATTTCCAAAAACTATCGTTTCAAAGGATCCGTGATACATTATTCATGCCGGATTTGGCACAAGCTCTTGCCTCGGTGAAATCTCCTGGCAATGCTTCAATATTCAAATCATACGTTCATCTAATTAGTCCTCCGATGGTCCACATGGCTAACTTGCTTGCAGAACAAAGACAATTTATTGGAATAGCAAGTTTTAAAACTCTAGGTATTAAAAGCCTAGTTGGTTGATTGATTCCGTACAAATTGATTATTGGGAATTACTAGCAATGCGATTTACCGTGATCACAACAACCAAACTTATCTATCAAATGGTGCTAGTTGTATATGTATCCATTCACTTTATTGTTTATAGAAAATACAAAACTCACTAATGTTGTTATGAGGATGAATGATGTAAAAAAAGTCAAGTAAAGGGATTTCCATACAACACAGATTTGTTGTGACTTAAACTAAAACTATAAAATAAATGTTTTTTATTATTTTTTAAATTACTTTTAAACTTGTATGAAATCTAGGAAAATGAATATAATTTTTGTATTTAAATAAAACTAACTACAGTAATTCACTTACTCTTCAGAGTTAAAACTATTCCGATTACTATCTACAATTTTTAGGAAAAAAGCCTAGTACTTTTTGTACGCTTCTATTTTGATTTAATTGAAACCTTCAGAAAAAACTAATATGTCGTGTTAATACATATATGAGAGAATCAGACTTAAAGGAGGATAAGCAATAAGTTTTCATCTGTATTATAATGTCGTTATCATATACAAAGAATATATGACTTATTTAGCTTCTTGTTACGTAGTTTTCCATCACGATTTTAAGTAAAACAAAGATTAACGACGTTTCAGGCTTAGGCGAGCTAATATCTAAAACATAGCACGATTAGTGCATAATCCGGTATAAAGCTGAAAACTAAAATGCTTAAACCAGTCAATAGACTTACATACAATATCATTTTCTAATGGTTACGCAAACAAGAAACGAAACACGTCCACTCCCCACGGAGATTCAAAGACAACTGAACAGGAGTGGGCGTGTCCCCCGGAACCGGAAACAAAATAGTAGTGGCAAATAACCTGAAACCTAAGCGAAGGTGTTCAACATAGTTTGATACTTATGGATAATCTAATACCTGTTTTGAGCCTATTACGAACTATACCATACCATAAGAATTTCATTTTGGATTTATATAAATACTATTTATAGATACTTTGTTTCCCCTATCCCTAAGTCTTTTGTTAAGGATTGGCAGACATGATGGCTGAACCCAACTGAAGATTGACTAATAGGTTTGTCTGCTAGTTTTATGTACGAAGCTTCAGTTAGTTTTCTTTTGAAAATCTTGGGGTTCCCGGTGTATTATATTAGCTTCTTCAAAATTAATTTGGGGTTTAATAGACCTGCAATGGTGGGCAATTTTTTTACTTTTCAACTAAGCCTTTCCACGAGCTTTACTTGGTTCTAACGTGTAATGGCATAAGCACGGCCTAGAATAACTATTGCAGTTTATCCTGTAAATACAGTCTATAGAATTCTGAGTGGTATTTTGACATGGATATGTCTTTGCTCTGGTGGGGGGGTGTTGGCAATTTGCGAGACCAAAATTTGAAACAGTGATGTCATGTTTATCCCTAGGACAATAGACATATCCATGTCAAAATGTTTCTATTAATTATTACTTCAACTACCCTGTGATGCAAGTGAATATATAGTTGTATGTTTGATTAAAAACTAACGATAATTAGTGGTGACTAAAACAGTTTGAATTGGAACAGAGTTAAATTTAAATCACTAGTACAACATTTATTTGTCTAAACTGTCAAATAAACGCATTTCATGCATAATTGAAAATGCAATTCATTACGCAACAATAATTGACGTGGTTGGTATTTTATGCAATAAAACAGTTGAATATAGATACTACTGTATTTTGCTTTTTTAATTTTAACAATTTATTTTTATATTTATTACAACCTCATGGGGTTTAAGAGTTTCTATCAGTGCCACCATTTTGGATTTCAGTTTCATTTTTAATGCCATAAGAACAACGTCAATTATATGTGAATTAAAGTTCTACTAGATAGTAAAAATGAAGAAAAATTACTTCACAAACTTTAGTCATAATTAATTACATTTCAGCTATATTTTTTGGAAAATAAAACAAAAATATTAATACTTATTTTCCTAGATGACCACTTTTACTACTGATGGATACGCGATCATATTTTAAACCTATCGTGTCACCAGCAATGCTGTCTCAAAATAACATTGCTCTTAAGGATAAAAATCCAACATGGCGGCAAGCTGGCAATGAAGGAGAATCTGCACAGAAATAGTAAATGTTTTAAAAGCGTTAATGAATATTATTTTTAGTGAAAATTTGAAAACTTTTGCTTCATTTACTTATGGTTTATTCTTAGAAACCCAAAATGTATCTCCCATATCTGTGAAAAGGGAATTTTACCACTGGTTTAACAAAATACCGCATCCAAGGAGTAACAAAAGATATGATTGACACTAAAATCTTACTTCATGCATGATAAACGGACGCTCATCCATCACAGAGACGATTACAGTCAAAATGGCAGCTAGAAAAGTTAATTCTGAACGTTCTTACAATACGTATACGCTCTTAAGAAATGGAGATAATTTTAATATGTAGTACTCAAGTATTACTAAACCAAGAAGATTGTAATTTTCATAATAAAAACTGTAAAATATGTTAGATGTACTTTAAAACTCAATACGAATATAAGATGTAAAATGTTTGGACATCTGGAAATGGTCAATATTATTCAATTCCATTATAAAATATTATCCAATATCAGATAATCTAAAGCTGTGAAGTTTATTTAGTATACTGGTTATCTAAACACGGATTGTCAACCATCTAAAAACTTCACGCTTATCACATCACAAAATAAATCATTCGGACAGAAGTTTCCTTCTAACCTTTTGCTGAAAGTTTGGTTTCTTTTCACATGTAAGATTCCGGATCCAGCTATCAATTTCAGCCCCGTCTCACAGATTGTGGAGGTCTCTGGCGGCCGATTTATGGCACTAACGCTGATTTTCCAACCAGAAACGTACTGAATACGTAATACATTATCTCATTACTGTTATATATACTTTTACTCTTATCATACTGTATTACTCATACTGATAAATACAATCATTCGATATTACGACCATATTTCGTTGCTAAGCAAGTTTTATTTGCCATCCCATACCAACTTAGAAATGTGCATTCTGTCTATACTGTTTGGGATCATAGGTTCTGAACATTTTGGACAAGTTTTTGATAAATGAAGGGTATTGAAACACATTGAACAGCCGTGAAACAACGCGTTTTCTCGCATTTCCCCGTTATAGCCCCCCCTCAGTGTTCCCGCCACTTCCACACCCACCACCCTTTGTCCCGGTCCCCCATACTTCATCACTAATTAATGGTTTTTCACAAGCTTATTAGGCTCGTCATTTCCCTGACCTTGTTTCTAAACGAGCACCTGAGTTATTACTCATACAAGTAGGTCTACAATGATTCATTTTAATGTCGTAATTATGAAAGTCTATTTTTTCAACACGGTTTAGTGCTTAAAAATGTTTTCTTCTATAGTTAGTTTTTTTAGTGAAATTTAATATTGCAGCCTTAGTTAATCGATATTATGTTTTTCTGAATATTCTTAAAAGATTCAGGAACTAGCAGTGATTCCATCTTGTGTACGGTATTTATTACTCATACTTAAAGCAAGGTACTTCTTAATATGACAGAATATTGGCCTGCTTTCGTAAAAGGGTAATATAAAACCTAACTATCTAGAATTATTTATATACATTAAAACTTATAGAAAATGTTGCACCATTATTAAAACTCGTTTAGTTCATGTAACATATTATTACAGTATGATGATAAATTTTAAACACAAAACAATTTATATTTAACTGAATTGATTTTTTGTAGTTACAAAATCATTGATCTACGTACAATGATTTTCGTAA
The DNA here is from genome assembly GCA_023375725.1 of Nephotettix cincticeps. NCBI lineage: Eukaryota > Metazoa > Arthropoda > Insecta > Hemiptera > Cicadellidae > Nephotettix > Nephotettix cincticeps. Next base: position 27,942,915 of record CM041790.1, on the reverse strand, counting down.
AAATGTATTTATTTCCATTTGAAAAATAGCTTAGATCAATGATATGTCTAAAGGGAATGTTTTTAGTTCCTCTAAACAACTGTATGTTGTATAAAGTATGAAACCTAGGTTTGCAAGTTATTATACACGTCTGTTTAAATTTTCACTGAACGTGAGGAAATTTCATCTGTTAAGGAAATAGATATAGATATAGTTGTAAGGCCCTATGACGTCACTTCCGTTTCAAATTTCTCTAACGGATTGCCAATACCCTCTCTTCAGAGCTAAGACATCTATATCAACAAACTAATAGGTAATGATATTAATTTGACAGCTGATTACTGTATTTAGTATTCTATAATATCGTTTCTCTATAGATCACATATTTATTTCTTTAATAAATATACACACGTTCAGTGAAACTTTAAACAGATATGTATAATAACGTGCAAACCTGGGTTTTAGAACATACTTTATTACTATATTTAAACAGAGTAAGAGTCATTCTAAAGTGTACAACAAACCTTTCCAAAAGGTAATGGGGCTTGATGAACATCAGCTTCATCAGAGTGGGTGTTCTGGTTCTTATGGAGTAGAGTTAGAAAACTATCATGTTTAGCATTACAGAAAGACGAACAGACAGTAATTGATATATGCCCCATTACGGCTATTTTTTGGTATAAAACGAAAATATAATATTACGATTTCAAGCTGGGAACAGTAACATTTTAATTTTACAAGGTAATATATTGGATGATATTTGTTCGTCTTAATAATAGCATTCATATGTTATTTAGATTTTTATTGCGGACATTTTCCATCACGATTTTATGTATAACAAAGTTTTACGACGTTTCGGGATCTGGAATCTGATCCCGTCCTCAGGTGAACTAATATCTAAAACATAGCACAATTAACATATAATCCGGACCAAACCGGTATAAAGCTGAAAACATAAAAGTTTAAAGCAGTCAAAAAAACTTACAAACAAACCATTCATTAAATATTACACACAAAAGAAACCAAACACGTCCACTTGTCACGGATACTCAAAGAAAACTGAGTTTCAGTTTAAAAAAAATCGTGATGGAAAATGTCCGCAATAAAAATCTAAATAACCTAAATCCACCATTACCAATAATGAATTCAAAACAAAGAGCTTTCATATATTAAGTTTATTAATTTTAAAGCTTTTTGTTATTTAATTGCAGTAATTGTGTACAGCTTAAGTAGGGCCAATTTAAATTAAATCTGAATTTCAGGCCAGTGAATATCTGCTTGTAGGGAATTAGCAATAGTAATCAGATTCCAATTGATCGTTAGCAGTAAACTGTCTCGACCCAAGTATCCGTGGTATATTAGCCTACGCGCAGCCGGACTGCGAGTATCCCAGGCTGCAAGGTTACAAGCACGTCCCACCCCTCCGGGAACGTTCGGTCCACTGTTATATAGTGACTCATTGGACTCATTGTTATGCATTGCATTGTACCTTAAACAATATTATGCTATTTAAACTACTTGTTATAAAATATCTGGGATTATCCATGCATTAAACCTATTCATATAATACTGGTACAATAATTTCATGAATTTAATATTAGTCAAATTTATATATTTTCACCAGTAGTTTTAATTATTTAATCAAACCTAATTGTTGGGTCATTAATGTAAGCTTTATTATTTTTTCCTTTCAGTTACAACTGTCACTGCGTATTTTTGGTCTATATTATTCTAGGGCATTTATTCGAAGACCTATTTTTTAGCTACTTTACTATTACTGATCTTATCTGGTTATGTAGTGCTCATCAAGGCGATTCTCATAAATCTGTTGCGTGTCCATTGTCCAAGGATATGAGGCAAGTTTGGGTGTCTTGCTAGCCTGTGGTTAGCGTGTCGAACTTACGTGCAAGAGGTCACGGGTTCAAATACCGGTATGTCCATTTGGGTTTGTACCGCTTTCCCAAAAAGCGTTTGTGTATAATATATCTCTGACTTTATTACAAAATACCTCTGGCGTATAAAAGAACCAAGAAAAGTCACTAAACCAAATATTTCTCAGTGCTGGGACAGTGTCGGCACTGGTTGCCATCGATGGATCCACTATTTAGACTTCTATCTGGTGCTATATCCCCAATAATTTTAAAGCAAGGAGTTCAGCTTCCATCAACCTCTTTTTGCGGATTGTGTTAAAATTGGTTTTAATAAGATAAAAAGTAACTTAATATAAAAACTTACGTCATTCACAGTTCATATAATAAAGATGTCCACTACATGTTCCGCCTGGACGGCCTTTTCAAGTGGGCATGCAGGGACGCTCCATCCGTTAAGGACTCGTCATCAATTAAAACTACACATTACACACACAACACATCTATACACATCAACACATCGCGGTCATAGCAGGAGACGAACTCCAGCTATGACCGCGATCGCGTTAAGTGTAGGCTTACAGATAGAACTGTTTTTATCATTTATGTGTAGATGTAGTGATGTGTAGATGTACATGTAGTGGACATCTTTATCATATGAAATGTGAATGACGTAAGTTTTTACTATTAAGTTACTTTTTATCTTATTAAAACCAATTTTAACACAATCCGCTTTCGCTATTTCTAATAATACTTATTTTATTGTAAAAATTAGATAGCTCTACGACTTAGGAAGTGAATAGAAATAATAAACCAATGAAGATGGAGCACAAGGCTTAGGAACTCAATATAAATGTTATCTAAAAGCACGGTCCTCCCAACACCAGGGAATTGAAGTTCTTCTGACAATTCTTTCGACTACCAAATCAAACATTACCATATTTTTACCACCATAATAAAGCAGTGACCTTAATGTGTTTTTTGTCAACGCCGTTTACTACTTCAACGCGGGAATTATTTATACCTACGAAACAACTACGTTCTAGTAATCTAAACTGCTGACTACTGACTGTAGTGTAGTTGGCTATGGTGTACTGACTTGAGAGATAGCTGACGCTACTACGGAGGTGCGCTTTTGATGACAACTAGTAAATGCTCCTTAAGAGCAGAAACTAGTGAGAAAGAGTTGAACAACTCAGTCATCCTCCTCCTGCTGCTGCCCTAGTAAACACAATAAATAGTCGAGTCAACAATCACTAATATTGGTCCAGCTTACTTGAGCTGGAGCATTTAGTTTACATTTATATTTGTAAAACATAAAACTCCCTGTTAAAAGATGTGTTACCATTCACATTCAAGTAAACGTCCAATAGGCGATCAATTAGACGATAAAACGATTATTTTTCCAAAGAAAGAAAGAGAAATATTCAGATTTAATTATATAAAGCTACTCTGACTGATTCACTTGAGATACTTCACCTTCTCAACCATAGCTCGATGAGTTTTGGTGATAAAGTATTGAAACAACTGTCAGAATCAAGTATTTTGTATTTGTGTTTTTTAGTTACATTCATTTTAGTGAAAATCAAGCTTTTAAAAAGTTTCCTCTATGAGTACCATTTGTACTAGAACGGTAAATACAATAAAATCTTATCCATTACATGACACAAAGTAATGATTGGAAACTCAACTCATCTGACAGCAATTACATGAGGTGGTAATGCAAACGAGAGATGACGCTGGCAGCGAGGCCTCAATATTGACACTGCATGGCGTGGCGGCGGTGGTGGCAGTGGAATTGTAATGTGTCATCGTTTACATTAGATATAGGGTTGTGTTGCTGCTATTGACAACTCACTTTCAGTGATACCACCGTGTTCAGCTCGTACGACTAATACACCACATTCCACGATGGCCGTATCAAGTTTGTTTGGTGGATGTTCGGAAATTTAATCACGTTTGTTTATTATTCGCAGATCAATTATATGCTTCCGGGATATCTTAAGCAGAATATAAATTTGCACGATCAGTTATTCCAAGGTCTTGGTTGCACTAAATGACTTTTAAAATCCTTCACAAAATTTTACGATCTTTTGTTATCAGAAAAACAGAAATATTTTCACTTTAATATACTAGCTGGGTGGTGTAGTGGTTATAACACCCGCCTTCAAAACTGAAGGTCGCCGGATCGAATCCCGCAAGGGTCGAATTTGGACCCAGTCACCATTTGTTATTGGACTATTAATTAATGATGCTTCCTATCAACAGGTCGACGTTAGGTAGTAACAAGACCGGGGTCTGGACCGTTCCCCATAAAACCGTTAAAAAATGCCTCTGGCGTAGAAATACACAAAAAATAATAATATGACGCATTAATTGTGTTTTATAATTTTTACTTAACATATAAATACATGCTACATATGTTTACTCTGAATTACTTAGACTTAAGCTATGTTTTCCGAAGAATTTGTATAATTTACAAAAATCAAGCCTAGTAGTTAACGTCTTAAACATTGGTGCAAGTTTTCACGGGTTCAAATTATGGAATATCTGATTGGGTTTGAGCCGCTTCCCAAAAATCGTTTTTACTCTATGTAAATTTCTTTACTGTAGAAAGAACAAAAAATATAAAAAGAATTGCCTGACTTGTAGAAATTTAATAAGTAGGTTTATGAATGAGTTTTTTTATGCAAATATATTTCCAAACGTGATAACAATTAATTAGATTGTAAGGTAGGATGTAAGATAAGGAGAATATAGTTGTCTTGATACGCTGAAATGACCTTTAATAGGTATATTAGCATAATATCAGTTAACCATTGGAATCACCGCGATGGTTACTATTTTCATTCTTAGATTTCCATTATATTATGCCCCGAACTGCTATTATTATTAGACAGTACCGGTAGACCGAGGTGTGCTTGGTAGAATAAAACATGTATTACATTAGATAGTTAGCTAAATTAAAACAAATTTTCTTATATATTCAATGTAAACACAATTCATATGATTTAAACTATACTTTATTTGCTTTTACAAATGAGCTTCTACTCTAAACAATAACTGTTAGAGCACAAGATGTACAATTTACTATGTATAGTACAATGGTTTTTGTACGCTAAACAACACCTATCCTGTTGGAACCGACTTCTTTCCTTCCGAACGTGAATCCTCCACAATCCTCCACAATCCTCCACAGTCCTCCACAATACTCCATTACACTAAGCTACTTACTTTCACCACTCAAAATGACGTTTCGGGTGTTTTAGGCAGCATCAATTAACTGTTGGAGTGATCGTCATACGATTATTAATAGGATGTGGTCAACATATTGTGTTTAATACAGAGCGAGGATTGAAAGAAAAAAGAAAATTTAATCTACACCAGTTCGTTAGTTCCATTGCCTAATCCATGCAATACAATGAATAAGTTTTGTATAAAAACACGAAATACCTTTCTCTGCTTAAATTTCGCACTATTATTTCTCACATCTGTTTTTACAAATTATTTACTAACTTAATAATTATTCATCTATTACATACACATAAAATAAATATGTATGCAAACCTCTATACACATCCTAGATGGAACATATGCTATTGTTTGTCATCATCTTCAATCAACAACTGTCAATTGGTTAAACAGAAGTTTTAATTTGTATTGTTAACATTTAAATATTTATAAGCTTAATGTTAATATTTTAGATTTTAAACTTAATATTACAAGAAACACAGGATTTTACTAGACATTGGGCCTATCTAGAACTTATTTTTATCCAGAAATTAGTTATTTACGAAATTTAAATACATTCTGAGTAGTTTTTTATCCTTCTGAAAATATATGTATACAACCCTTGCTAGTATTATAATTCGTGTTATTGGTATTATAAATGCATGTTGTTCGATTAAGATGAGAAGTGTATTTTATGTCTGACTGATTTAACGCTTTTTAAAGTTTCTGAATAAATAATTTAACATTGTCCTAAAGAGATCCGTCAGAAAAAATAGTCAGGGTCTACAAAAACATTTTTACAGTTATACATATAATATGTTTTTTTAATAGTTTACTTTTTTATATGAGGAAGATTTTGTATTGGGAAAACCTGGTGATGCCTTATACAAATACGACGAAATATTTAATGAAAACACGTTTATTAACAAACTGTAAGAGGAGGCACTTTTAAATGTTTGTGCAAGATGAGTACATCTTGATTAGTATGTTTATTATACTTCATACAAAATTTACCTAGAACTGTTTTCTAGTGAGATTCAGTCACTTCACTGAATACTTGCTTAACAGTAACCTCTTTTGAACTATTTATTTTTCAGGTTTCATTTTAGTAGTCATAATTTAAAACAGTTAAATTCACTTATGAATCATTCGTAAATTTAAAATTACAAGAGGAATACAAAATAAAATACTAACGTATAACTATTTCGAGACCCTTTAGGACACTATACGGATTTATATTATTTAGGCTGGATGTGCTGGCCAAGTATGTGAGGAATTCTAAAACTCTGCGTTAAATGAGAATACACTCTGGAGAATTTTAAGGGCAGGCATTCAGTTCTTCAACAAGCTGTGTGTCTAAAATTACTTTGGGCTACTTAAAACAAGGAATTTAAGCTACTAATAAGAATATAACTTTACCTAAAACCCCTACTTGAAATGATTTATATTTTAAACAAAAAATCTTAATTAACATTTAACTGCGTTATACTAATTTTGTGATTGAATGAAACTACTGAACTTCTCAAGGATCAGGTACACAAGTGTTTTTTATGTTATTTTAACTGTGTTAATTTGAACAATAATGCAATAAAGAGGTAAATGTAAAGGAAACTAATTATATAACCTGATTAGATTAATGTAAGAGAAATCGCTAACAATTAATTGGAACAAGTTTAAAATACATTTATTTGCAAGAATTCTCTCTTTTTAAAACAGATTTAATATTGATATACAGTTTTACTCTTTATGAAATATTATTTATTCTTTCAAACTACGTTTCACATGGTATAAACATCTTTTAACCAAACTTTGTGTTTTATTTTAAATTACAAAGTGTCTCATTTTTCAGGTGAGCTACCTCCGGTTCATCTTTAAGTAAGTATTAAACTTGAATAAATCGGAACCGAAAATCGGCACCAGTACTTTAGAGATACAGTATGGCTTGAGCTGTTGTGTAGATATCAAGAGAGAAAACAGTATGTTTCTAACATTCTTTCAATGAGCTTCTTTTTTATGTTTCTCTAAATAAGGCCTACTATTTAGATTTTTTAAGCCAAGATAATAAATGAGTGTAAGATGATTTTAGCGCAATCTTGCAGTCGTGTTACTGACTAAGGCTGACATGTTCCTTAGACAGGACTGTTAATTAGTCCAACATCTAATGGAATCTAGGGGACCTACAGTTTAACATGGAATCCGAACCACTTTTGCCTCTGAATTACGAACTGTTCTAATTATGAGGATGATCTTTGCGGATGAATGTAGCATTCAAAACCGCGGACGTTAATCCACACCAGGTGGTTGGTGAATATCACATTTACCAACCATCGCCCATAACAATCCACAATTTGTGACCTCCACGTCTGATATATATCCTGCTAGGCACCAAGAAAGGTCTAACTCTATTATAGTCCTGCCTTATCTGATCAATGGCTGCTAGAAAGCTCATTCGCCCCTATTACAATTGCAAACCTAACTTTTAGTGTTCAGTTGTTGAGATCCTTTGCAATTTATACTCTCCTACTAACGAGTTCTCCAGAGCCGTGTTACACATTCAATATAAATCGCTCCTTTATTACATTGCTTTTGCAATATTTTTCCTCACAGTAACCTACCACAATTTTTTTCACTAAATAGTTCATATTATTACTTCAGATGAAATATACGATTTAACTTTTTCATTGATTTGACTGCTTCGATAATTTGTTGCTGTACAATGATGTCACTATTGATTTGAGGCAAATGACTAGCAAAGTTTCATCAAATGACTATTGATTTTGAATGATTTTGATTTTGACTGGGATGGTGGCGACGTCCTGTAATCCAGCTACTTAGAGGTCACAAATTGTGGATAGTTGTAAGAGATGGTTGGTGGATGTGGTGTTCTCTTGTGTGGATTAAAGTCCGCACTATTGAAAGCTACGTTAATCCGCAAAGACCATCCTCATAATTAGAACAATTCGTAATTCAGAGGCCGTGGTTCGGATTCCACGTTAAACTGTAGGTCCATTAGTTGCCATCGGCTGTTAGGCTATTAATTAACAGTCTTGTCTAAGGAACATATCAGCCTTAGTCAGTAACAAGAATACAGCAACGAAGCTACACAAGCTATCACAGAATTAATATCATCCTTCACTCCTAATCATCTTTATAACCTCAGCTGGAGTAGGCAGATTGGTATCTACTATATATATGATTTAAGTATTTGGAACTTTAAATTATTTAGCTTGTTTTTTAATTAATTAAAAAAATTATTACTGTAAAACTTGGATATATTGAGGGATTCATTTAAATTTAATGTGATGTAAGAAACAACAGCAACAACTGGTGTATACAATTTAATAGGTAATGATTTTACCGAGGATATTTAAGCGAGCATTTGATTGCTCTGTCAGCTCAGATCAGTAATCTCGTAACACCCTGTATATTAACCTTAGCACGGTAGGTAGCTATGTCCCTCCCCGTGCCACCCTTGCTACCAACCCTTGTGTACGAGCCGTCTCGTTCTGTCATTGCTCTGTGGATCCTGGGATAGTCTTCCTTATTGAAACATTCTTGGGATATCTCGTCGCTTATGCTACGGCACTCCGGACGCATGAGGACGAATTATTTTGCTTTAAATATCACTATCAATTTGTTTCACACTCAATCAACTAAAGTATTTATACATTTTATATCTGAACTTTTGTTTGATTTAATTTTTACTTCTTATTTCAACTCCTCAAAACTAGGAGGTTTTAACAGCCGGTGTAATTTATTATCGTTATCAAAAGTCTTTTTATAATTGTAGTACTTTTGTATTTTTTGTATTTCTACACCAGAGGAATACTTTAACGTTTTTATGGGGAACGGACCAAAGACACGGTTTCGATCCGGTGATCTTCAGTTTTGAAGGTGGATATAATAACCATCACCACCCAAGCCAGTACTTTTAATAAGTTGTTAGGAATACCTGGTCATTTTTAAAGATTTTGAAAATACACTTCTGGACGCTTTCTGAGTTGGTTTGGATTCATAAAGGGTTGTTATATCTTACTTCAAATTGTTTAGATCAAAACGTTTTGCTTTTTTTTAGCTAAAACACTCTCTAAAAACAAGGCATAAGCGATCAAAAGCCAATCATCAACGCTACGTGGAGAATGATAGATCTATAGTAAAACGCTAATAACTTCCAGGTTTACCAGTTTTTTAAATGTCAGGAATTAGTTTTGAGTAATCTAATTTTCGAAAGTAAGGGACCATTTTTCTAAAATAATTTGAAAACATAATCGATTAACAATTTTACTATTTGACTAAATACTTCTTTTTATTTAGAGTGGATCCCATAGCAAATGTGAGATAACGTTTTGTTTGTATAAGTTTCGTTTACATATACACTACGTAATCTACACATTGAAAGTATTGGGACCTAATGAAAAAGTTGTCCTGGTAATTACTTGTTCAACCGAATAAGCTGGAGGTTGATAAGCAATTTACACGTCATCACGAAGGGGGAAGTTTGTGAAGTATGGCTGGTGCTGGAACCACCAACGAACACTACTTATAGTGTACACTTCAAGAGAAAGAACCATAAGAAAAATAAGGATAAAATTGATGTAGGCTTTTTAACTTAAAGATATTTTTCTCGTTTATGGACTACACAGGGTAGCAAAAAGTAAGTTTGATCAATAAGTTTGATTTTCTTTAGTTTTATATTAAATGCCTGTTAAGGCTTAAACGTTTAAATGTTAAAAACTAATTAAATAACTTTATGAAAACGAATTAAATTTGTGATTTATGAAGAAAAAATATATTTTCATGAATCTATTGACACCGAAAATAGGCCATTTATATTTAAAATTTAGTTAAGGAGCTAAAAAACGCAATTTAACGAACTATTTCTATAAATCTAAAACTGTCAACGGTTCAAGAAACGCGTATTGTAGTGGCTGTAATACGATCTCATAGTGCATTATATCAGTAACAGGATATGGCTTCAACTTAATATGATGGATGTGAAAATCTTATTTTACGCTTGATGGACTGGCATATCATCGATCATAGTGGTTTCCCCAATAGGCTTTGACCTGAACACTGTGTCAGATGCGATTACACTTCTAGACCTAACCGGGGTGAAATAGATATATAAGGAATAAACGTGAAAAATATTTTTGGACAGTTACTTTAAATATGCTTAAATGTACTTCTTAGATTTAATTTTTGTTAAGCTGTCATTAACTATTTTACAATTGTTTATTTGTTTGTCCATGAGTATTTTATCTCGTTTTCATATGCTATAATTGCAACTGAACTAGCTAACTCAAACGTAGCACGCTCGCCAAGTCAAAGGCTTGTCTACCTACTGTCACATCTTGAGCGGTCACCGCTAGCTGGCCTTGGTATATTCAAGCAAAGCATGAATGAAAATGAGTGTAAAATGTTTGTTACATCACTGACCGTCTTTAATTTACCAGACTTTCTAGTTCAATACTTGTGATTCTCAGTTCATATGAAAAAAATTATATAAACCCCCAATTAATGATGAAAATGAATCAATTCACTAAGTGCTAAATATTTTTGAAATGTAATAAAGATTTTTTTAAAGTGGTATTAGTAGATGGGCATTTCAAACATATTTAAGGTTGTACATGTATACATTTCTCTACATTAACCGTTTAGTCTGGGATTATTAAAAAGGGCTATTTTAAAGTAAAGCCGTTGTCAGATTAGTGAATTGCGTCTGCAAAAGGAATGCTGAATCACAGTTGGCCACAAAACGTTTGACGGCCTCACAGCCGAGCTTGATTTACGTCACTTAATTTCATTCACTCACTTTTGAATTAAACCTTTCGTAACATAATATTTTTATCATATCACACAAAGAGCAAATTTGTTTTTTATTTAGTAATATCTATATATAAAAAAGTGTATGAGTGTCCTTTATGCGTTGCCAAACCACTCATCTGATCGACATGAAATTCTAGCAACATGCTCGATATGTGTCCTGGAAGGTTTTAGTGCTATTCTATTTTAGCAACTTTAATAGATCGTAACCTGTTCAGATGTGTCTAATATAGCTCACAACTGTATTTTGAGAGGTCATTACGTTTTTCACAGGGTGTGTGGGTAAGTTTAAAAGATAAATGCCACTTTAAATTTAAAGATAGATAATTGAAATAATTCATAAAATTAGGTGATCTCGTTTTCACGGAGAAGTAATTATAATATCCTGTTTGAATCAAAGATGGGGAATTATTAGTGAACACAGTATTTAGTATAGGGGCTATACGAGTATAATGGGTAGTGAGGGTTAAATATATTTTAAATGTTACGCGAGTTGTAATTTGTGCGTTTTCTCCATGTAGCCCACCCATAAAGAGACTACTTCAACATTTATCTTGATTCCTTTTATAAACGGATATTCTGCCCAGATAAATTGAATCCCAGCCACTTCCCTCGCTGTCCACTTGGTTGGCTGAAATTAGATTTGACATCTGAAAAGTTCGGAGCCTGTCCCTTAACACAACATTCACTTTTGGCTTATTGACGCACTCGTTGTAATTTGTTGGTTTGTGAGGTTTGGTCATGGCTCTCTTCACTAGCTTACGAAGCAGTCAAAATATTTTTTTATCACAAACTACCGAAACATCACTCAAAATACTGAATCTTTTAAATAACGTAAGTGGTGATTACGTCCCGTTGGTGATAAATCTCATATTTAGTGTATTTTTCGTGAAAAACATTATTTTGAATGTAATTCGATCAGGAATATTATAGTTTATCACTAATGGCTAGAGTGAAGCTTTTATTTACTTCCTTGTGTTAAATATTTTGATCCTGGATGTCTAAAGGGAATGTGTTCAATACAATAGCTCTCTTATTTATATTTTAGTGGTAGCCAAATATTGTTGTACAATATAACAATACGTTTTTCTTTAATTTTTAAATAGGTTCAAATGAAGGTTTGACAGTAAGTAATAATTTATTTATTAGATTACTAGCCAAAGTACCCGTTCTTCGCACGGGTTAAAAAGGCTGAAAGGTGTAGGCTCTACTGATACATTTAAGTTATTGTTAATTAATTCTTCATTGTTTACAAAATGACAAAACACGAGTGTCTACAACATTTCAAAGTAACATCTGTCAAATATTGGGAGAGGATAAGGATTAATGTAATAGAGACAGTCGTCGGAAAAAAAACTTAAAATCTACCATTCCACTATTTCAAATAATTCACTAATTTCGATCCAGCAGTTTATCTGAAAAATCAACTTTATTTCTTCTTCTTCCCGAACTGTAAAAATATAGTGCAAACGGATGTTGTCATTAGAAAAAGTAAACATTGAAACCTAGGACGGTCACGGCAGCTCTTTCTTCTTCTTCTTCCCGAACTGTCAAATTTTAGTGTTCACAGCTGTTGACATTCAAGTAATTTTATGTTTTCATTCTCTAAAAATGTAAACATTGAAACTTAGGACGTTCACAGGGCGTAGCCCGAGAGGATTTTAAGGAAATAAGTATGCCTATGTGTTGCATGAGTTTAAGATCTACCTTTGTGTAAAATTTCAAACCGGTCGGTTCAGTATTTTTCGCATTTACTTGCCACAACAAACCCACAAACAAACATACAGAAACCACATCTTCTTTATAATATTATAGATTAATAAATACTCAATGGTTTCAATACCTAAAATCTAATTATGTCTTTAATACTTTGACGAGTTAAATATATATTTGAATGTTTATTACACTGGTATATGTTAGGTTGTATAAGCTTGGCGCACTATTTGTATAATAAGAACGATATTAACCCTTTTAATTTGGCTGTGTTAGTTGAAAATTATGTATATTTCTCAAACCATAAGGTCTTAATAAAGGTCCCCTTTCAGAAACACTTCTATGAAAAATATTTTTAAAACCTAATATATGCATAACGATTTCAGGTTGTTAGTATTTTTAACTCAGTAAATAGTGGCCAGCAAGGTTATAATGTAGGGTTTTTAGTATTATCAATATTATGATACATTTTTGAAACCTCACCAGCATGAAAATGCATATCCTATTCTGGATCCTGCGAGAGCATGATAAAGGTGGATTACTAAATTTTGTGGACAGAGATTTTGTATAAAATAGATAAAAAAATTAAATGATGATAATTAATGAAAATAAAATGATAACATTGTGTGACTGATAGGTACATACTATTCTTCTCTAAATCTGTTCTTCCAATCTGGATTGAACAAATCTGATCATTCCTATTGAGATTGGAATTTATTATAGGTCATATGTATTTGTTTTTGTTAACTGATTTTTTTAAATTATTACACTGTAAGTTAGTTTGATATTTATCCTTGTGATGGTATAAATCTGTTTTAAAACTCAATTCCTTTTCATCATTGAACATCATATATTTTATTTTATTAATTAATGTTAAGGCATTTGTTGAAAATTATATATTTAAAAAAAGTTTATCTTGTTGCGTCAAGTTATGTAAGATATGTATATATGTATCACTATTATTATTTGACTAACTTAATGCTGTGTCATCAGCATCGTTTAAAAAATAGCCAAATCATTTCATATCATCATTAATATAAATAAAGACTTAATACAGATCCTTGAGGGACTACACAGGTAATGAAACCCTATTTACTTGAATAATGATCAGATTGTGACATAGACTTCTCGGGTGATGTACTGCAAATGCAGTACAGAATCATTTACAACTGTACATCAACTGTACAACTCTGTACTGCAATGATGATACAGAAATAACTCTGGACAAATTTTTAGTTATTGGATAATTGCAATTTGTTTAAAGGCATAATGCAGATGTACTAAAACTTATTTTCAATCATTCTTTTTATTTAAAGCTAAGATTTTCAATTTAGATAATGTTCCTTCCTTTTGATACGAGTTGTTCAAATATAGAAATTGAAAAGTCACAAAAATACCTCAGACTTTCCCACGTAATATTAACTAATGGAATCAGGCTTAGTAAGTACAGTTTTTATAGTTAAAACAAACAGCAGTTAAAAAACCTTTTGTTAAGTGGTAACCAATGTAGAGGCTTTATCGCCTCAAAGAGAAAATCAAAATTATTTATCTTACTGGGCGATAAAAACAATATCGTGTATTTTCACGAACCAGTAGAGATCGTCTCGGATGAGAACGCTCTATTCTGACTGTATTGCGGAGAGAGGCGTAAAAGTTTAAAAGCCTAAATTAGTTAGCAGCTTTCTCTGATCCCTAAATGTAAAAACAGGCTCAACCACACGCGGTAGCCCATTGCTGCCAACTATACTTCAATTGATTCCTTGGTGGATAAAATTACTTATTTTATCAATTTCTTGACTTATTTAAAAATAATTGAATATTTTATTATTTATTTTTGTATTTTTCTTTATGAAAATGGGTGTTGTTTGGGATAAATATACGGTTTATACATTTTTACTGTCATTGACTCAGCTACATTAGATATATAATGTAATATATGAGGAAAATTGAAATAGAAACACAATAAATTGATATGACTTGACATTATCTTGTCAAATTTGTAAAATAAATAATTATGAATTCTAGAGAAATAAAGCGTTTTTGAAATAAAACTACAGCTGAAATTCAATTATTAGCGTATACGAAAAGCATGATGTAAATGCAGTTCTCGGTGTAGACAGAAAGAGAGAGATGTCTGGTATGCTGGGGGTGCAGATCACTCCGTTGTGACGTCGATTACAAAACTACCTAGTGAGCAAATTACGTTATTCCGTCACGACTTGGTGAAGTCTAATTTAATTTAACACCAGATTAAAGTTTAATTAAATTAGCTTTTCGAAATCGTGACTTTCCCAGGTAGGTATTTTAAGACAAGTATGAATGAGAAATGATTTTAAGATGATTGAGGCACGATATTGTAGTCTTGTTACTGGCCAAAGCTGACATGTCCCTTTCTCAGGACTGTTATATACATAAACAGCCAATGACATCTAAAGCCGCGGTCAGACAAGGCTGTTAAGTAGTCATTACTAACTAGCCGCTGGTAAATCACCATCAGCCATCTCATCCAAAGGATTCACATTATAGTAACTAGCATTATTGACAGTTAAGCTATTTACAATTAAGTTTAGTGTTATGTTAGAGAAATATTTTAGTCGAAAATATCATGTGTGCGTGATCGTGCGCACGCGTGTGGGTGTCTTTTTTATTCAGTTGTGTGCTAGACACTGAACCCGTACGTGCGTAGATAAATAAATAGAAATGCCTTAGTTTTGAGCGTCTTCCAGCTCAATAAACTAAACAAATACACTTGGATAGACCCTTAAGTAGCCGTAAAACAATGTTCGATAAAAATGATTAAAAAATAATTAAAACGAAAATTAATTTAAGTCTAAATTCACTCACTCTGGAAAAATAAAAGATTTAGATCCCCCACTGCCCATCACTGATTTACCATTTTATCCCGAAAAATCTAGAAAATACTTGTTACATAGGCCTAAAATATTACAAAACAACAAGCATATAGGTGTCTTGGTAGATTTTCTAAAAATTTTATGGTTTTTGACCACTTTTTTGACACTTTTTGACAAAATTTGACACTTGTTAAAAAGGGTAGCCCTTTTTAACAAAGTGTTTTAATATTTTCCTGTAGAAATACCGTGGGCATAACCGACAAAAACATAGCCAAAAAATAATTAAAAACAAATAAAGTAATGTGCAGTTTTTCCTTATTTTTTATTGTAAAGCGAAGTAAGGTGTAAGGAACCTTATCTTATCTTTATAAATCTTTGGCAGGCTGTTTGCAGGAAAATGTAATTTTATCATCGACGCGAAGTGGTTCCGTTGGAGGCCATTTTCGAGATTCCCTTGAGATTTTCCGCCAATTTAGGAGTTTAAAGACTCTTTTCACGTCCACAAAGCGGGTTTGATGCCTTTCTCCTATATTTTCTAGCATTTAAGATTTACTAAATGCAGTTTTAATCCTCATAAAAAAGTAATTTTAAACTGAAAATGATAATTTTATCTTTTATCTATGAAAACTATACAAATATAAGTAGAATACTAAATAAATAAATTAATTTTACCGGTTACGACATACAGTTAAACTTAATATCATCTCCATGATTAAATTTAGCTTAGTGAATGATTCAAATTTGTTACGGAGAATTTCTAGCATAAGTACCCGTCTCGCACGTATAAAAAGGGTTTGAGGGAGGATACCTTTACTCTTAGGCATGAAATAAATATTCTAAAATATGAAATTCGATTAAGAAAAAATACTTTATTTAAGGTAATATACTATTCACAGTTAAAGAGGTATTTACTGATATTATTTTATACTAAACACAATTTAAAAAAATTAAAAACACGAGTATCTACCACATGACAAAGTACCACCTGTTAAGAAATAGTGGGAATTGATAAAGAAAAATGTAATAGAGACAGGCATTGAGAGAAATCTTAAAGTATACCATTTTTGGCATTATTAATTCTAATCCAACAGTTTATCTATAAAAATAAATTGTCTTTCTTATTTTTCCTGGACTGTAAAAAGTAGTGTAATTTTATATTTTCATCCTTTCAAAATATTAACATTAAAACTGGACAGTTGGAAGTTCACGGGGCGTAGCCCGGGGGGTTTAAGGAAATGAATTTGCCTATGTGTTTCATCAGTATAAGATCTACTTTTGTGTAAAATTTCAAACCGGTTGGTTCTGTAGATTTCGCGTTAACTTGGCACAACAAACCAACATACAGAAACCACCACTTCTTTATAATACTTTATTCATCTAATGCGAAAACAGTGACTGGATAGCCAAACATTGGAATACATTGTACGTTTATTGTACAGAATAGTTTAAAAATAAGTATAATTATTGTTATAAATATCTACATTCTGAGGCTACATAATCAATCGTGTTAAAAAAATATATTCCTCGTACAATAAAATAAATGGAATCTGTACAATTGGTCTGCCATGTACATGAAATACTGATTCCATTTTTCAATCATTCTAGCACTAAATCACTGGACAGGACAGTCCAAATATGTGAGTTGAACATATTCCAGGTTTTAAGCTGACAATAAATCCACAATATTGGCACCAGCGGCGCGTCGGCTACGTCGGTGTCCGGGGAGTTTCCGCTTCGGTTAGGCTAAATCTCTAATCACTTTTAAATGTCTTGCACAAAAGCTTAAACTTTACGATTCTAGCTTACCTCCTTACTCTAAAGTGGCTACTGGCATATTAATCCGAAATTAAAATGTTAGCTACATAGTTAAAACTGAAAGTCGTATTTCATATGTTTAAAAAATAAAATTTTACCACAAATAGTTAGGCTATAATATATAATAATACACAAAGTCCCTGAACTCTAACATTTTTAAAAATGTTTAAAAGAAAATAGTGTATTAACTAACGATTCCAGGATGTGGTCTTCCTCAGCTGATAGTGTAAAATATAAGGTTTCGAACAATTCTGTTTAGAAATAATTAATCATATATTAGTTCAGACAGAAAACAGGATAAGATATTGGTTTAGAAAATTGAACTCAAACTGGTATCATAGACGAAATACTAAAGAGTATTCGGCTAATAATTTTGAAAAAATAGACTCGCAGTTTTGAGCGAGTCAGTTTCATGATTTAGTTTATTGCGCGTTACCAAAATTATTATTGTTATTAAATACAGGATTATCATTTTTCTACATTTTTAGTGATGTTAATTCATAGTTGGACGTTGAAATGAAAATGAAGTATTAAAAAGCACCAAATTCAGAATGTAGGAAGTTCGTTCATCCATTCAAATGTGTGTAAAACAAATAACTCAGACGGAAACGGTATCAGGAAACAATATTTGAAGTATGCCTTCAAATATTTGGACACGAATGCACTGCGTCGTGAGCTAAGACTCAGCATGGATTCTTGGATATTGGATATTGGATTCAGAGTTTCTATAAAATACTGTAACTCAATGCAACGGAAAACATTTTGAAACTTTGATCTATTAAGTTAGATTTCCAATCAACCGAATCTAAATAATACAATAATTAATAATCGGTGTATGTAAAAATGAATGTGAAATAAAAATGAATGTATGTGAAGACCTAGAGTAAATTAGGATCTAAGTGCCATTCTCAGCATTTTGAAATATCAAGATTTCTTTCACCAACGAATGTATATGCGCATATGGCCCACGCATTCTGTTGGTAAACATGGTGCTTACATTCATAATCTGAAACGCATTTTTCAATCCAAAGACTTTCTTACTGTTTCAATCAGAAAATAATTGTCAAATATATAAATGAATAAATATAAATAATACATGATTTTATGAAAGCTTTATAACGTAACTATTTTATAAACATATTGCAGTATTAATGCAAAATTGCAAAACGCAAGATTCCCTTTACTACTAGAAACAGTTGGGGCAATTAGATCAGAATATATCCTAAACTGGTTTGCTTCATAGATGAAATTTCCATTTATAACTAAAAAATTCAAAAAATAGATCCTAATTTACTTCAGGTCTTCATGTATGCATGTCCTTTATGCGTTGCCAAACTACTCATCCGAACGCAATGAAATTTTAAGATATGCTCTTTAAGTGTCCGGGAAGGTTATAGCGAAAAGAATTTTTGGAAAACTCCATAAGTTTCTATTTCTATAAATGTCTATCAAAGTGTTTCTATTTTATGGCGTTTTAAATGTCTAATGTAAAAAGTTATGGGGAGTAAGTTTGTTCACAAATGTTCTACAATCAAAACATTTGATTTCTTTAGCTACAGTTGTTGGCTTACTATCCAATGTCATATGAATCGTTCATTAATGTAGAACTATAAAGTAAATATGTGCTGTACTAAATGAACAGCTTTATTCAGCACGTTGATAGTTAACGGTTTTGGGGATTATGTATTTATATTTTTTAATTTATGTCTGATTGTATGTTGGGAAAATAAAAATTATAACAATCCTTATACATACAGTATTACGTTTATTATAATAATCAGCTGTTGTGTATATATTTCCTATAAAAGCCGTATTACAGTTAGGTTTGGTTTGGGTTTAGGTTGGATTAGAAAATTTGTGAATCAATCCACTCAAATTTATTAGTTTTGTGGGAATGTTATTAATATGACTTATCGTTTCAGAATTGTTATTCACTATGCCGCGACCCAGAATATCTAATCTTTCACAACAAAGTCATAATGCTATTTGACATGAAAATAACCAATCTTAAAGTTAAATTGTAGTAAAAACATAGTTGACATAAAGTTAACAAAGGTCTGTGAAGTTGACCTACCCAAATTAGCTTACCCACCTTTATTAATTCAGATCCTTAGCTCTTCCTTAGTATCTAACTGTTCTCACGAAAAAAAGTTTTTTTACTACACGCCATAGGGGTTTTATGGGGAAATGTATTATACGGGTAGGCTACTAGTCAAATTTGATTCGCAACCTACCTACTAAAAAAAGAAGCAGTACATAAATTTAAATTCCATTCGTTACTACCTCGTTATTTCTTGTTTGTTCTTTCATAAAAACTTAAAACGTTTCAATAGGATGTTTTTTATAGCATATTTCAATTGGGGTGTGTCAATTTCTCAAAGCGAAAAGCGGCCTACCCACGTTAAAGATTAACCATTTTATACACTAATCGTTAGTACTTCGATAGTACCTGATTGTTCTTTCATAAGAACTCATTGTTTTATTTGGTTATAGGTTTATTTCAATGTGGGTCGGTCAGCTTCCAAGCTAAAAAAACAGCCTACCCACCTTCCCATTTAAGGAATTATTGAAATAAATTTAAGAAATTAGAAAATACACCAATCGTTAGTACATTGATAGTACCGGATTGTTCATCAGAAAAACCCGTTAATACCTCATTAATTATTTTATATAGGTTTATTTCAACGTGGGAAGGTCAACTTCCTTGCTCAAAAAACCAGCCTACCCACCTTTCCACTTATGAAATTACATTTTTTATACACCAATAGTCAGTACCTCTTAAATACCGAATGGTTCTTTCATAAAAACCGTTAGTACTCATTGTTTTATTTGCTTATAGGTTTATTTCAATGTGGGTAGATAAACTTCCACGCTCAAAAACCAGCCCACCCATTTTCCCATTTCCCCATGAAACCCCTATGACTTGTAAAACAACGTTTTTTCGTGAGAACAATCAACTAACGAAGTACTAACGATTGGTGTGTAAAAATCATCTTTTGATATAAAATGTGGGTAGGCTACTTTTTACTCTGCAAAGTTGACCTCCCCATTGATTTTCACTATAAATTGGTTAATATGAGGGCACTAACGATTTTTTTGAGAGAACAATCCGGTACTAACGATCTGTATTAATAAAGGTGGGTAAGCTAATTTGGGTAGGTCAACTTCACAGACCTAAATTACCGTGCGTTACGAAGTTTGCCGGGTATATTTGATTGTTCAGAAACAAGAAAATAATCTTGCCTTTAAGGGGATCCACCATTGATATAATTTTTTTTTCAATTTTGGGTTTTTGATACAAAGATAAATTTTTAAAGGTTAATAGGAAAAGTTCAAATAAAATCACAACTATGGGCGTTTTGAAATGATAACATTATTCACCGAATGGTTCTTTCATAAAAACCGTTAGTACTCATTGTTTTATTTGCTTATAGGTTTATTTCAATGTGGGTAGATAAACTTCCACGCTCAAAAACCAGCCCACCCATTTTCTCATTTCCCCATGAAACCCCTATGACTTGTAAAACAACGTTTTTTCGTGAGAACAATCAACTAACGAAGTACTAACGATTGGTGTGTAAAAATCATCTTTTGATATAAAATGTGGGTAGGCTACTTTTTACACTGCAAAGTTGACCTTCCCATTGATTTTCACTATAAATTGGTTAATATGAGGGCACTAACGATTTTTTGAGAGAACAATCCTGTACTAACGATCTGTATTAATAAAGGTGGGTAAGCTAATTTGGGTAGGTCAACTTCACAGACCTAAATTACCGTGCGTTACGAAGTTTGCCGGGTATATTTGATTGTTCAGAAACAAGAAAATAATCTTGCCTTTAAGGGGATCCACCATTGATATAATTTTTTTTTCAATTTTGGGTTTTTGATACAAAGATAAATTTTTAAAGGTTAATAGGAAAATTAAAAGTTCAAATAAAATCACAACTATGGGCGTTTTGAAATGCAATAACATTATTTCAATTATATATTGTCGAATACCTATTTCATTAACTAACCCATTTCAAAATCTAGGTTACATTTTTTTAGGCCAAATTTAAAAGTTTTTTTCACATTTAAAAGTTTACTGGACCATATGAAACTCCTTCTAATTCTTTTTTCTTTTACCCCTCTCTCAGTTTTGCCCTTTTTAAAATTTTTTTGTGTTTCTTGTTAAAAAACCAGAGGTTAAAAAACAAAATGTTACAAGAATTGTTTTGTTGTTGAAAAATTGCAAAAATTGTGAAACGCAACATTTAACTTATAAATTTATTTTAGTATCTAAATATAGTCAGATTGCCACAACATGTCTTATAAAATTATTTATAAAAAAATTGTAATAAAATTTACTCTATAATGGCAAAATCTATAGTGGCATAAAGTGGGTAGTCTCATATTTATTAACATTTAAGAGTGACTTACGTAGTACAAATTAATTAAAACAGTCCCTTGGCAAATATGTAGAACGTGTGGAACGAAACAATCCAGTCGGGTATCACAATAGAAACAAGTAATAAATATTTCAATGGCCGGTTGATTTGGGATGTAAACCAATTCATTACAGGGCGGAGGGGCATTATTGATTCATTGTCAACGGTGGATGGTGGACGGGTCGCCGCTTGCCGGGGCTCGTTTTTGAAACTGAAACTGTGCAAGGCGTAACTGACAAATGATGGGACGCTCGCCCTGTTTTTCGTCCAAATCTACCCCGTAAAACACTCAGTGCTTCAATAGCTAACCTCTAGTCCTTGATCCTTATATATAACAAGTAATAAGATATGATAAACTCGTAATGAGATAAGGTTATCCTGGTGACTCGGACTTGGGATCCTGGTGTAGCAATCATTCAAAGGTTTATTCAAAGATCTTAGTTGAAAACTTGAAAATACATTGATAAAGAAGTTCTGGGCTCATAACACCAGCTCAGTAACGGCAGTATTACTAACACAACAACTGTTTCACAATTGATTCTGATACATGTACTATACAACGGCAATTAATTAATCTTCCTTTTGAATTTTATCAGTGATAAATCAAATATCTTAATATTATTTAGAATATACCTTGCAAAAAATGTACGTAGCTGCAGTAAATGCTCTCAAAGCTGCAATGTTGATTCGATCCCGGTTCTACGTAACTCATTATTTTAACTTAGGATCTTAACAAATTTAGCTATCAAAGTGTTATTTTGTATATTGATTAATGTACTCGCTTAAATCTCTTGTAAAATAATGTCTTGTGTCAAGGTAAACTGAACCAAGTGATTTAGCATTCATCTGGAAATAGCATGAAAGGCTTTGATTGGTCGGGGAAGGGTGATCGTTTAACTACCTATATCAAACTACTTTATACCAAACTTTGTTTATGATATATTTATATCTATTAATATGTATCTGACCACATAGATATTTTATAAACTATGGTAGAGCCTCACAGATACACTTTACTTACATACAAATTTTAAATACAGATACAGTCTAGTGTTTTGAGGTAAGACAATTTCAACCACTTCTTAGTACACATATAAAGCCGATGATGAATGTATCATGTTTTTTTGTTCCAAGTTTCATAGTAAAAATCACTACAGTTTTAGTAACTTCAATCAGTCACCCAGTCAATAGTAGTAGGCTTGTGTAAGTATAGGTTTAGTAACACTGTTTTCCTTTGCAAACACACTACTCCTTCATATTGGAACTAATTTTAAAGTTTGAGATGTTATCAAAATGTTATCAGTTTGTAATTATAGAAACTGTTATAAATTGTATATCTAGTATGCATAAGGCTTCCGATTTAATTGTACTTAATTTAACTGTATTTAATTGTAATTAAAATTGGGACGTTATTACGAACAGTTGATCAGGTGTAGAGACTCATTTAGCAAAATAATGTTTTACTAAGTAAATTAATTGTTTATTATGTTTAAAGTTTGTAAATTTTTACAGATAAAGTATTGAAGGTTTATCTTACTCATGTGGTAAAAAATATTACTTTTGATGGAAATGGAAAAGAGATTCTGTTCCCTACCTTACCATATAATATATCTTTTAGAATGCAACTTTTTTACAAGTGATAAAATTATATTACGATATTTACAACCTTACAAAATATGGATGAGCTAAAATGATGAATAGATTAAGTGTTAAGAAAGATCGGGTAATTTTATTTCAAGATACTTATGACTGCTGATATTATAATTTTTAACAGTAAAACTAAAGCCATAATACGGATGTGATGTGTGTGTGTGTGTGTGTGTGTGTGTGTGTGTGTGTGTGTATTAATGAAAAGCTAAAGCCTAAAAATGGCGTGTATATGAGTGATAAGAGATTTTGTTGCAATAAAATTTCTTTCACTACTGTTATCATGACCATTTCGGTTGGAATATTTGTCATTTTAATGGTGGTTTGAGGACATAAAAGTGTTGTGGATGAGTTTATCGTACTTTGGGAGAACATTTCTTCGGAATATTTTTGCATTTTAAATGAACTTTTTAAATGCGTACCATTTTATTAAGTCACGCTTTTAATCTGTGAGGCTCTACCAAGCACTTAACAAAAAACTATCTTAATGGTCCCATGTATTGTATATTAATAGATCTTGTTTTATCATAAACAACGTATGAAAGGAAAACTTCATTTAATACAAAAGTAAACAAAATAACCTACGATGTGTAATTTTGTCTTGCTATTTGGGTATATAAATTTTGAATTGCTGTACATTTAAACTATTTATATGTTGTCAAGTATTTGATATTACACACGTAATATACTACAAATACTACAAATATACTACAACACGGAATAAGGTTTTAACCAGATAGGAGGGTCTGCCGGTCAGTATGCCTAAGTGTTCTACACAGTCTGTTTTGGTTCCCTTCAACTGGAGCCTCGTAAACAGGAGTAGTATTAATTAAGCACTAAAATATGAACAATTTAATCACCTATCTTTTTTGTCTGTAAAACTAAACATTTTTCTCTTTATAATACCCCCTTAATTGTTTATTACGAATGATGTTGGTTACTTACATTTTTCTATTTGTATAGCAAACTATTAATCTGTGAAAATAACGTCCATGTCAGATAAAATAGCTTCATTTTCAAGTATGATACGAAGATTCTTTCGTCAAGCAGACATGTTAAAATTGCAAACAAACTCATGTTTAATGGATAATGTTCACGTGACTTACAACGAAAAAGGTTTCGTATCTGACCAACAGCTAGAGATCGACTCCTTAATACAAATGTAGGGGGTTTTTAAGCTGATTTTCAAGCCGTACTTAGTGCCTCTAACGTGATCTTACGAGTTATGTAGCGGGGACACACGTCTTAACGTGCCTTTCGAAGCATCGAGTAGTCTGAAAAACTTCACATGTGTTAAGACTGGCGAATCAGACCCGTGTCCATGGGTTAGAAGCCACTACGCTACCCGCCTAGCTAACTGACACAATTACTCCTCCTAAATTTTAATCAGCTAATATTGAGCTACATTAACTACAAATCTTAGTCACCTAGATACTTACTTCCATTTAGGAAATAAATAGCTTAGATCGGGGTATACATACATCTACGGGGTATGTTTTCAGTTCCTCTAAACAGATGTCTTTATAACCTTATAACGTTACCGTTTTAAAGTTTGATCTGACAGATTGCCAATACGGGAGCTGAGACATGGATATGTAAAAATAAGTCCAAATAAGCTATTAATCTATTTATTAATATAACATGGTCATTAATATAAATTTATAAATGATTATTTGCACGGAATATAGATTTATTAATCGTGTGCTGATGAGCAGTTTCCAGGGATGATCGTAGTCTCATCTTCTCAGTGTCGCCTTGCGCTGCCATGCCTAATTAATTTCTAATTACGTCACACGCATATCCTCAGAGTCTGCTGAGAGAAATAATATTAAGTAGAACACAACGTTACTCCTGTAACGTAAAAAGGTTATACTTATTATTTGTACTATAAATTATAGTGTTACGGAGGTCGTTTAACATCAAAAGTTCTTTAAATTACGAAAAAGGTGTATTAGGTAGCATTTGGGCTATATTGTAACTGTTCTGTTATATTGTAATAGTTCTAATACTACATATATAGTTCAAAATTAGTTAGATAATTGTTTCAACAAGTCATAAGAAAAACCTATCATTGCATATTGCCATAAACCATATTTTATCATAAACTTTACATTTTTTAGCTTGAGAGTTATAAGTTCAATTACAGACTACAGAATGTCCCGGATGATAATAATTATACGATGATATATTATAGGATTACAGTGTAGAAATATGACACAAGCCTGAGATAGGATTGCATTGGAAATGCCACCACAAAACATTGAAAAAATGTTTAAGTGAAGCCTTGGTTTAGAATTGTCGAAATTTATTTGATGGGAAATCATTAGAATAATTTTTTGTTTATTCTAAGTGTTATTTCATTTATTTTAAGGTCTTATGAAATATGTTAATTGTAGTGCAAATACATTATTTCAAATCAATAGCGACAAAGTTAAGGTTAAAAACATATGAGACAAAATGTAAATAAAATTGCATGACTAAACAACATAAAATTTTAACACACAGCAGAAGTTTGAAAGGAGTTAAGGCAGTGAAGTACCTAGGAGTACATTAGTTATGATTGATGCATTTTGTGACACACTTGGCATGGCGTCTGGCCTCTAGGTGCTACGGCGGTGGTAATGTTACAAAAACTGTTATTTACCTGAAATTTATGTCATTTTACTGAGCCAAGGTGTCTATTTGGTTCTGTTAAATTGCAGAAAAGGGTCACAAAACAATTACCCGTGTATAGTATATTGACGTGGATATGTCTTAGATCTGGGGCGGTTGGCAATTTGCGCAACCAAAATTTGAAACAGTGACGTCATTTGGTTATAAGGACACCTGTTTAAGGGAACTGAAAACATTCCCTTTATACATATCTATGATCTAACCTATTTCCTCATAGAAGTAAATAAAACATTTCATTATACCTGACAATACGAATGCTATTTTTAAATCACAAAATAGTTTTTTGGCTTATGTCACTATTTGACACACAATCTTAATACCATTGAAGTTTAACTCTGTCTATTTATTTTTCACCGTGTAAAATAAATGCATTACCTATGACTTTTTAAGTTGGTTATAGATTACATATTTCATTTAAAGATTTTTGATGAAGATAGTTTTAGCTGTAAATGATGTAAATAATTAAATCATTTAAAAATATGGTATTTTGTAAATTATTTAACTACGTTTTGCTTCGTAAGGTGTGTAGAACTGGTTTCGACAAAATCCTCTTGTAAACCTCAACTTAAACAAAATCTCAACCACAGAATACGACGAGAACATCTCTCCGCCTCATCATTGTGAAGCCAAGATTAATATTGAAGAAGGTTTACTTCGGTGTTTTCATTTTTCTTGAACGTCATGGTTTCGTTCTCAGCTTTGTGAAATTAAAAATACCAAAGAAATAACACTAGATCTTAAACTAATGAAAATAAACACTACTGGTAAAGTACATGTTAAAGTACAAAATTTTTATCTCTTTTATAATTACAACTAACTATTTCGATAAATATTTTAGAATCATCTTACATTCAATTCTCATTCATACTTGGCTTAAAATACCTACCTTGTAGTATGGTCGCCATTTCAAATAATCTAATCTAATCTAAAGATTGTATTATAAAATATTTTTAGTAGACTCTTAATTGTTAGAATCTCAGGTTCCACTAGCTACTAACTCGAGGCATAAAAGTAATATTTTGAGTTAAAAAAATTAAATACTGATACAGTTCACTTGTATTATTGACTTCAGTAAGAAATTTATATTTTACTAAAGGTTGAGTTTATCGTATCAAGTAAAACGAGTACCACTTGAACTAACAAATATATGTCTATTGCAATTTTTACAAATTAAATAAGAAAAAAATACTGAGCTTTAATTTAATTTAATTATTCCAGCCGTTTCAATTGAGAAAACTCCAATGGTTAAATAATATATCAAAACAACCTTAAATACATAACGGTTATCTATAAAATGTGTTCACCTTTTAGTAAATAAATTTTTAACCCAATTAAAACCTCACTAGTTTTAATCAAAATGATTTAGTGTGAAAATAAAAATCATCAAAATGACAGATATTGGAAAAATTATATATATTAATATAATTTTTTACCACTTTAGTTCAGTTATTTATGACTTGAATTTCTAAGAAGTGTACACATTTAACAAATCGAAATTTTAAAATCCATTAACAGAAATTATTATTTCGCAGAATATATTTTTGAAAATATTTAGACAAAAGAAAATTCTGCAGAAGAACGTACGATATTTTGTTACTTAAAGTAAGAATGAGGTGATGTTTCAGTAAGGGAAGGTGTAATCTTCTTTTTGTTCACGACGGAACGCTTTCAGAATCATAAACACGGCAGTAAGGGGCGACACTGACGACGTCACTGCGCTCCAGGGATGAATGTCGTCCTCAAATCAGTTGAATCTGCTCAAACTTACTCTGTAAACACTTACTCACACTTATCTTCCAGTAAAGTTTATATTATAGTCATTCCTTGACATTAATATTCTATCAGGAATGGTTGGATTGCGAATATTCTTTCAATTATAAAATACAATCTTTAACATCGTTATTAAGTGGTATAAAAGGGTTTCGTCACAAAAAAGTGCAGGTGAAATGAGTAATATTATTCTCCTGAATTCATAATAAATCACATAGACTCATTGGCTTTTTTCTTTTTTTTGAGAAAATGTCAATAAATAGATAAGAGAAATATCTTAGACATGTGCATAATATAACTTCTACTTAAATCTGTAGTGGCATAGACACAAAGTATGGATTTGTTAAACACTTGGTTAATCTTAGGAATTAGACGACAGTATGGATACAATGTTAATCTTATGGAGGATAAGGAAAAATTAATATTTCCCTCACTTATCAACAATTTTGGATGAAACTTTGTATTTAGCTTCATGTCCTTGGGATCCATACGTTTATGCTAAAAAAATATAGTTCATGTGTTTCTCTCAGCAGCAAACCTGCATACTCTTTCCAATGTTAATCTAATGGAGAATAGGCAAACCCCTTTATTTATGTCCTGATTATGGTAAAACTTGGTATATGGTCAGAATAAATATAGTTTATGGTAAAAATGCCTACTTTTACTGTTCCTGAAAGCAGGAAACCTGCATACTCTTTCCCATATTAATATCACGGAGAATAGGCAAATACTATAATTTATCAACAGGTATTGATTGGTCAATCTTGTCACATACTTGTACTATTATTGTCATATCATTAATTTGGAAAATCGCTGAGTACGCAGGTCTGCTGTGACGGGGGTATTATAGGATTCTTACGAAAATCAACCCTATCGATGACATCTGCTGTCGGGCTTTTTCACGTCTAAGTGTCTAGCTGATCTGACTTACTCGCCGGACATTTCGCGGCAAATTACGTGGCCGATGACATCAACACCTGAATATTTTCAGACCATGATGGCAAAGCCGCTGTAATCGGCCTTTGGGATCCGAAACCAACAAAAACTTACAATAACAAAACAATGTTATTTAAAATAAATGTCATTTCACCTCGGCCAAATCCACTCTTTCCTTCATAATGAAACTAGGAAAAGCGAACATTGCAAAAGTTTCAAGGAATCCCGATTGTGAATGCATTCATTTTTATGAGCTACGACCGAATATTTAAATACGTCCCAACTACAATATAAGACCAATTTCTGTGATATTCTATAATCTATCAAATAGGCTACTGGATACTCCGCAATTTACATACGGTTAATTTTTCGTAATACGTCTCAAGAGAATTGTTCAAACTTAGTATTACGCTAGGCTAGCCCCTCTAATAAACGACTTCGGTTACTAGTTAAAATAAAATAAAAAATGTATTAAACGAAATTCGTTAACAGTACATTTGCCTACAATATGTACATACATTTTACATATAGAGTAACAAATTTCGTATATATTAAAATACTGGTATAAATATAAGGTATATTAAAATACTGTACCAGATTTGAAAATATCGTGCCCTCTACAGTATAAACTAAACAACACACAAGTGCTATATTCAAACGCACATCAAAGGAAGAAATAAGACAATAACAAATTATTAATTCAATAAACGAGCTACCTATACACTCTGGAATCACTAGGTGTTTTAGTGGTACGTGTTTTGCATGTGCGTGTGGGAATAAAACCTCATAACAGACGGTCGAGGATTTGCTGGATTTGCGAGCTCGGCTTCATTATAAGCCAATATTGCTGTTCAACCAAAACTGGTTACGTGGTGAAATGAAGAATCGTAATTAGCTATTTAATTAAAATATTCTCTACATTTATAATGGCTATAGATTTAACTGTTATTGATTTACTAATTGAATAAATCACATTTGTTATGTTTGCCGTGATTTTTTAATTCTGTGAAAGCGATAAAATAACGGAACATTGTTTTCGGTACTAAATTATTCATCTGGACAAATAAAGTATTAAGTCTTGCAATCTTTTACTCATTTAAGACGTTTTTCAAGCTTATAAAGAGAATATGATATAAAAAACCAACCAGACACTATATTTAAATCTAAAACAAACATTACAAATACGAGACTAATTAATATGGCTCTAAACTGCTTGCAAAACGTTCATTCATTTTTCACACAGTCTCGTGATACATTTACACCTTTCCATATTTCTGTAAGCATTAACTTTCCTACAAATGGCTGGGTACTAATTTCTTTTTGT
This sequence comes from Nephotettix cincticeps, assembly GCA_023375725.1. Classification (NCBI taxonomy): domain Eukaryota; kingdom Metazoa; phylum Arthropoda; class Insecta; order Hemiptera; family Cicadellidae; genus Nephotettix; species Nephotettix cincticeps. The sequence continues at coordinate 27,912,854 of CM041790.1, read as the reverse complement.
TTTGACTTTAGTTCATATATTTCAAACGATTTAAAAAACGATCACCGCATACTTTTAATAGTATATTATTGATTCAGAAGGTGTAGTTATCAAGTTTGCGTGCCTAAAAAATATCTAATTGAATGATGATCAGATGTTATCAATAGGGTGCCAAATTTGTGTCCAAAAAGTGAACAGCATTTTAAATTGTGTTACTTATGACTATATCCTTATATTTTAGTTTGTAACGGAATATTATTCTTGTAACTTCACTGTACTGAGGTGAATGTATGTGTCAACCCTTATTTTGTACCGATTAATTGGGTCTTTACTACATTTAACCAATGAAGGCCGTATAGTGGAACAATGACCTCCAAACAAAATTTAAAATTTATAAAACTAATCTAATAGGTCAAGAATACGCTTAAACGGGTATTGAAACCACTTAAAGTAATTGAAAGGGGTGCATATACTGCCATCAAATGCGGCCGGGGACCTATGTGTCCACCGGTACTCATCCACATAATGCCAATGGACTAAATCTGATATTTAACTAAATTAAACAGGAATAGTATCGATTTATATACAATAAATTCGCCAAGTCCAACAATAATACATTTCGTTCAGAATCTTGTTATCAATTTCTCATCAAGTTTAACAACTGATCAAATCAGTTGTTAAACATAGTGAAATCGTTTCAAACAAATTTCTAAACCATCAAAAAATTTTCATAGTGCTTGTAAAACAAGTATTTCAGTTAAACTATAACTTAGTTGTTACTTACTTAGTTAACTAATTATTATTAGTTAGTCTAAATTATTAAAGTACTTGGATAAATAAACGAGAACAATGTGACAACACTGTGAGTCCTACAAAGTAAAGTTTTGGAGCTAATTTCGATAATAAAGAACCGTATGCTTTATAAGTCACGCTTAAAGTGTAACTTAAGTTAAAGTCAAGTTTGATTTGAGTTCAAGTTTGGAATTACACCCTGTAATCCTGGAATATGTGTATTTGTTCTCTGTATAATATGGTTAATGGTTTCAGGTATTTGGCGTTCAATATCAGAATATATGAGTACCTCCATAATACTATTGTAAGTATTGATACAACATAAATGTACACATATAATACTTTTTACTGTTTTATTTTGCCATAACTATTTAAAATCAACTTTTTTGTTAAACAATTTAATGTGTTCATTTATGTGTTCCAAATGCTCGGTAATCGTCAAATCACTCGACCACGAAACCTTGAAACATCCGCCAAAACGCAATGCGGCGGGAGAGGTCTGTGAAATCCCCCATGTGGTTAACGAACTTACCTCCACGCTTTACACACCTACTGCGACTTAATTTGCAGCCGGGGGATGAGCACCCCCTGCTCTGAAATCGTTTGAAACCTCCTGTCAATTTGACACTTCCCTTGACAAACTTCCCTGGACATGTTTATCTTTGTCTTTTAAATATTCTGTTATTTCAAAGCTGTACTTGATTTTAGTCAAGTATGAATAAGGAGAAAAGGATGATTGTGGCGATCTTGTAGTCTTCTTACTGACTAAGGCTGACATGTTCCTTAGACAGGACTGTTACTTAATAGCCCAACAGCCAATGGTAACTAAGAGACCTACAGTTTAACGTGAAATGCGAACCATTGTCTCTGAATTAATTATGAATTGTTCAAATAATGAGGATGGTGTTTGCAGATTAACGTAGTATTCAATAGTGCGGACGCTAATCCACACAAAAGAACACTACATCCACCGACTATCACTCCCGACTATATCCACAATTCGTGACCTACAACACCACTTTCACAGGTGACATTCATGAAAAATTATGTATGTTGTTTCCAAAGACTTAAAACTTGGAACACACATTTCCAGTTGTTCTGTAAGGGTATGGGAAAGGGGCTTTTTCAAATTAGTAGTTTCAGATAAAAAAAAATCTTATTACTATAGTAGGCAATACTATTTTGTTAATCTTATTACAAACTACAATTTACCCATATAGTTTATGCAGTAGATACACTATACTAACTACGCAAATAATGAAGTCTTGGGTTAAATTACATATTTATGAACTTAGGATACGAATTAGTTTAAGATACTGTCAGACTGATTCACATACATATTATTCTACTGTAATAATTATATACTATGAGATAAATTCACAATAAATTACGTGCAAATCACATACCCAAAGGTAGCCACTCGGGAAACTCTGCTCCTCCCCAAAGTTGACTGCCATATACATAGACTGACCTCGAATCCAACCGTCCCAGTCTATTGAAGCTAAACTCAACTGACCTTGAAGGAGCACCATAACAAGAAAGTCTGTCCCCAAGGCCGACAGTATATCGCTTGTATAGCTGTTTACAGATATGTGCCCTGTACTTACATCTAACTATGACCTATTAACCAAATAAACTATGTTTATATAAAAACTAAAACACACTTACACTAAACCTAAAAAACGTGACCCCGAAACACATTTCCACAGAAGTACTTCACTTCTTTAGTACACGTTTTTTCAGTAGTAACCTGAAATTAAAACTAAACCAAAATTTTCTCTTTGTCAAATTTACAAACGAAAATATACAACAACTCATTTATCAAGTAAACACAATTTAATAGACGTTTGTCGTGGCCAAAGTCACGCCAGGGAACGTCCAAGCCTGTCATTGAACCTCCAAAAGATATTTAAATAACGCTGTATTAGTACTGTATTCAAATTCAGTAAGATTATCGGCTGTTTTGAAATAGGAAGTAAACAATTCTGTACTATATCTATCATAAGTAATATTTGGAGTATTACCATAGACAAAGATATTCTATCTATTTAACATAAACCATTAAATGTAAAACCGGTTCCTGCAAGCGTAATGGTGAAGTTATGCAGACGGTAAATCATGATATTGGCAAGAATTCAGGGTGAATGCAGCCGGAAGGCGATTTCCGTTTGAATTAAAATGAATGACAAATCACTTTGGAGAGCTTACATAGTTCGCAGATTATTCATTCGTAGGATATGAATTATAATTTTGGGTGGAACATTATTTCCTAGCTAGTTTATAAAGCTAAAAGTATATATTGTATTTTCCAACAGGCCAACGTGTTAGGTCTGTATTTAAAACTTTAAATTTTTGTATTTGAGTTTTCATAAAAAATAAGTGTTGAAATTAAAATTATTTAACTATAACAGTGTTACTTTTGATTGCATAAACCTAGCACTTTCACATACGTTAGTGTTGGCTAAAACATTAGTAATGAGTAGCAGTAAACAAAATTAAATTAAATAAGCATTTACTATTATCTTATAGTAAAATATTGGAAATACAAATTACCATCGTTGTTTTAGATATTGTATTAATGAATACCCCCGTCGCAGCAGACCTGCGTACTCAGCGAATTTCCAAATCAATAATATAATAATAATAATAATATATGACAAGTTTGGTCAAAATCTGTCGATAAACATGAGAATTATTTGCCTATTCTCCATAAGATTAACATGGGAAAGAGTGAGCAGGTTTGCTGCTGTGAGGAACACTGAAAGTAGCCATTTATACCATAAAAGATTTTATTTTTAACATTTATACCAACTTTAATCAACATCTGTCCATAATTAAAGGAGTTTGCCTAATCTCCATATGATTAACATGAGAAAAGGGTATGCAGGTTTGCTGCCATGATAAACACATAAACTATGATTTTTTAGCACAAATGTATGGATCTCAACCACATGAAGCTAAATATCAAGTTTCATCCAAAAATATTAGGTAATAAGTGAAAAATTAATTTTTCCTAATCCTCCATAAGATTAACATTGGAGCCTCAAAATACAACGTACTCTGTTTAGATTTTTTTATATCTCGGTAACCGTTGAAGATAGAGAAAAACTTTAAGGAACTTAATTGTGTAGTTTTTTAAGCTGATTCCAATGGTGAAATATAAAATTAGAATCTTTTAAAAATTACATGTGAAAACGCAAAAAATCCCATTTAGGGGTACAAAAACCCCCCAAACTACCCGTTCCCATTGACCGATATGTCTGGTTTACGAACTCGTCCGAGCATTTATAGGAATACACGTCTCTACCGAATTGGACTCATCGGTCTCGATCGGACCATTTTTACGAGAGTTATCGTGTTCACAGACACACACACACACACACACACACACACACACACACACACACACACACACATATATATATATATATATATATAAATTTTAACGACTATTGTTTTTGGTCTCTGGGCACCTAAAGAAGAAAAAATAACATGGTCTCGGGCTTAACTCTTGCCATGAGACCTACGGTAATAGCTTCTTCCCTATGGGAAATTCGCTAATAAACATTTTACTAATTTAATAATTAAGTTTAAGAAAAAAACCAAAGAACATAAGCTAGAAGTATGTTCTTTGGTTTAACCATTAAAAAATTAGGTTTTCAATCATTAGTAATTCCCCCAGATTGCAGCGTGTAATTTTATGATGTTAGCATGTTCAAGGTCATGATGGTGTTCCAAAATAATGTTTCAAGGTCCTTCGGTCAGAAATATTTTAAAGTAAGGTAAACCTAAAGGGTTCCAGAATCGGCAGTTTATACTGTATATAGTTTCTGTACACTATTTTAAATTTCGAGCAAGTTAAAAAACTACTGATAATTTCCTATCTTAGAAGCCAACAAATAATTGTATCAGTTTTCATGGGTTCGTCCATCAAATTAGATAGTTTAATGATGTTGCTGGGGGAATAGATTTAATTTTAACTTAACATTCGTTTGCTGAAAGCATAATCTAAAAAGTTGATAATCGTGTTGAGAGCTGAGAGGAGTCTCAGAGGGACCGGTGCAGACGACGCGCAGGCGGAAGCCCCTTCATTACAGCGATTGAACCTCCCTGGCCAGGTGACTAACCTCTTGTTAGCACCGGAACACTCTGTAGGTCAAGCAGATTACGCCCAACGAGTCTTTAAAAATAGTTAAATGTCTAGGAGATAGAAGAAATCTTAGATACCAAAGTTACAAATATACCACCGACACTATATATTACTTTAAAAAATATTTGTTTTTGCATTTATATAAACTTTTTATTATTATTTTTGTGCCATACTACTATACCATACTGGTATTTTAATGAGCTTTCTATGCATGCATTTAGCTATAGAAGAGCTGTTTTCCGGAACCATTCTAAGGATTGACATAAATATGTATACATTCTGGAGAGTATTGGCAATCAGACGGAAATTTGAAATGGAATCCATGATTTTCATCACTTTTATGATTTTTTATGACTAAAAAGATTCCCTTTAGTCATATCCATGAATCTACAGAAATTAATTATTCAATATCTTTTATTGGACTTTTCAATGCGTCTGTGTTTTCTCCACCTCTATAGAGTTTCTCTACCTTCAGAAACTACACAATTCTCGGGATGAATAAACCCTCCCGTTTCCAAGTGATTATCAAATAACGTACATTAAAAATTGATAGATTAGGTTACAACTGTTAATTATTTAGCAATTTGTCAATAATACTATACTTATCTATCATGCACAATACAAAAACTATATTGATCCGCATTGTGTAACCATAACACTCCGCCTCCTAGCTACCGACACGGCGACACAGGATAGCGTGCGCTGAGAACTAGAGTTGGAGCACTGGTAGCGCCCGGAAAATGGGAGGAGTTTTTCCATGTCCAAAAACATTGTGTAGTTAAAACACAGACGCATTGGAACAGTCCAATAAAATATATTGAATAATATCCATGATCTGAGCCATTTTCCAAAGCACAGAAAAAAACTACAGGTAAATAAAAACTTCATACATCTAAGAATAATATATAAATTCAAAATTGATAAATATATGCTGAAAGTACAGATACTAAGGCTAAAAACAGGTGTAATAAACAAACACAGCAATAATGCATAACGCATAGATAACCATTCTAAAGAATCATAACGGTGCCATGATAAGTTTAATACGTGTAAAGAATACATAAACGTACAGAGCTGATGAATACAAAAATATGATAAAATACAAGTGCTAATAAAGCAAAAATTAACGAGCAATGAAGACAATACAAATGAGGCTAACAAATGATGAAGCAAGGATCCAGACAATTATGGTGAAAACACGTAAATAAAAAAGACGAGTGGATCTCATTTTTTCCCCCTAACAGGAAAAGCAACAAAAATATTCTTTAAGTGAACATTTGTGACCATATTATGCACTTCATCAGAGAAAAAGTTGGTTTTACTACTCTTTGGTGGACGGCTGTCTGAGACGTCCTTTGAAGGTGGTTGTACATTGCACAAAGAAGTCAACCACTACTGAACTTTCTCTTCCTGTCCTCAACAATCTAGAGACCCAGAGATAGGCGTAATTCGTAGGCTGTAACTTAACGTTTAAGGTGCTCATTCAACAGGCTCAGTGGCGAGGGTGGCAATGTGGTAGACTGCCGTGTCGTCGTCGTCCCCCACGCGGCGTGGCGAGGGTGGCAAGGTGGTAGACTGCCGTGTCGTCGTCGTCCCCCACGCGGCGTGGCGAGGGTGGCAAGGTGGCGGACTGCCGTGTCGTCGTCGTCCCCCACGCGGCGTGGCGAGGGTGGCAAGGTGGCGGACTGCCGTGTCGTCGTCGTCCCCCACGCGGCGTGGCGAGAGTGGCAAGGTGGTAGACTGCCGTGTCGTCGTCGTCCCCCACGCGGCGTGGCGAGGGTGGCAAGGTGGCGGACTGCCGTGTCGTCGTCGTCCCCCACGCGGCGTGGCGAGAGTGGCAAGGTGGTAGACTGCCGTGTCGTCGTCGTCCCCCACGCGGCGTGGCGAGGGTGGCAAGGTGGTAGACTGCCGTGTCGTCGTCGTCCCCCACGCGGCGTGGCGAGGGTGGCAAGGTGGTAGACTGCCGTGTCGTCGTCGTCCCCCACGCGGCGTGGCGAGGGTGGCAAGGTGGCGGACTGCCGTGTCGTCGTCGTCCCCCACGCGGCGCCGCGACGCCGGTCATCACTTATTCACCCTGCGCCTCTGGCTCTGCGCTCACAAAGAGATCTGGAAACTTTCCCTCGCGAGCGAGATGCGCTCTCCTGGAAATAACATGGTATAGTTTATGTTTAAGAGACGAAACACAAATTATAGTGGGACTCCAAGGAAAAGACATAACGTATTACAGGATGTAAATGTAGGCGATAAGAATAATCAAAAATTATAGTTTATTAGTAAATTTCTTTTAGGGGGAAGCTATTATCGTGGGTGAAAGACCCATTTATGTTAAGAACTCTGATTCTTATTCTTTAAGACCAAAACCAAAAATTGCTTAAAATGATTTATAAACACACAGGGTTATCACAAATAAATACACTTTTATAAATCAATAAAACTAAAACAGAATAGCTCATAACCGTATAGTTGACAATAATAGGTGGCTAAATATTTAAAGTTTTTCTAGATCAGCTGACATTTTACATTACCCATGTAGTTCAAAGCTTTACTCTGAAATATCGCCTTCAAAAAGTATTCTCTTTTCTTTGTACAGCACTATTACCAACCGGCTTATTTTTTGTCCATCCATGCAATTATGTTTGAATTTGGCTCTACATAATCGCAGACTTTCCGGTTGATGTATCGCGTTCCGTGAACTATAGTGTAATGTAAAATACAAACAAATTACGAGTACAATCAATAACGAAGGTTGATTATCACTCTTGATATAGTCAATAACTATCGGAGTATAACGTTCAAAGTTTTATATGAATAAAAACCTGCTTGGTGACTTACACATACACTCTGTTTTACCGGGGGAAAATAAATACATGCACATATCACTGTTGTAGAAGCTGTTCTGTTGATCACTGTTTGATCAGTACGGATTAAATTCTCTTCTTTTTACTCTGATCTCTATATCTATCTTTAGAATATTCTTTATGCAGTTTTTACTTATTGAATGTAACAGTTTTAAACTATAAAACATTTATGAGCTTCAAATTGTGTTTGTAAGTCACTGGAGCCATATTAAGAATTTCTAAAGAAAGGTATTAACATAGAGGGATGATGCAGTGATAACAGTATTGTCGTCGGACTAGCGTTGTTACTTGGTTCCAATGATGAAACAGCCTGAGATGACTTACAAGGAGGACAGAAAGGCAGGACGGTCCTTTGTCCTGATTGCCAGTAGATATCCTCCCCACCTGAGAAACCTTAATTAAGGATTCTCAACCCAGCAATGCACAAAAAGATTAAACCAATAATGAAGTCTAGTATAGAACAATACTCATTAGCTTAATTCTTTCGTATCCTTTAAACCGGAATACTAATTAAAACTTTAATATTGTGATGGAACAAAAAGTTATTCTGAAAACATAAAACTACTTTTAACAATATAGTAATAAAGTACATTTTTATTTTAACTACTATTTATGCAAAATGAACGTGTGAATTATGTCATGTTTGTTCTTTTTTATGGAAATAGGCAATTCAACAATAATCCCACAACAATGATACTAATAAAGATTTGTTTTTAGTAAACAAAAATGAGATTTAAAAAAATAAATGATATCACACGCAGCGCGTTGGTGTAAGTAGAGCGATTGTCATAGAACTTATATTTTTCCCATCATAGTAATAGAATAGTACTGAGTATGCAAGTTTGCTGAATTAATGTTTGTTTTACGTAGTAGTCTGAACATATAAAGATTATTAACTAAGTAAAAACACACACCAAAGTGTATAAAATTATCAATATTAAAGCGAGATAAACCAATTTACCTATTCTCCATAAAAATTAGATGGGCAATGAGTCCATAGGTTTGCTGCTATAATAGATTCTACATTTGGGGGTCTTATGGGTGTATTTATAAAACTTAACTATATGGACATACCATAATAATAAATAATGCATACCATTTTGGAAGAATATTTAAGTAAATAAGTATTGACTTTTAGTTATTCCCCGTAAGATCAATATTAAACAACGTACTGTGTTTACCATTTTGAATATCTCAGTAACCAATCAGCTTAGAGTCATGATTCAAAATTCTAAATTGTGTGTTTTAGCTGAATCTTATGGGAAAAATAAAATTTAGATTTAGTTTTTTTTCTTATACATGAAATATATGAAAATCCTATTTTGGGACAAAATTGTAGTTAATGTAGTCAAATTGTGTTTCCAAATCAACCTTTTATTTTCTCTCACAATATCGTAACTTATATAAGACATAACAGACTAGCATTGCTATAGGAAATTCACTAATAAAGTATTAGGTTCCTAGACCACTTAATTTTCAGCTTATTATGAGAGCCAAATAGAGTTATTTATTTAATTTTCAACATGTACCTAGTTATTTATATTTCTCTAATTTATGCTTAATTTTTAAATATGTTATAAAAATAGAATGGGGCTTTCTTAAAGTTTCATGTTTAATTAATTAAATATAATTATTTTTCTTCATTTTATTAAAATACAATTAATTTACCTACCATGGTTTCCCGTTGAATACAAACTTTTTTATACACATTTAAGATAAAATATATGTAATAGGTAGGCCTAAAATGGTTTTCAGTCTTTAAATAAAGTCCTAAAATTTTTAAATCAACAATACCCTCATCAGCTGTAGTTCCTGCACAACTGCAAAATCGGTGAATTTTTCATTTCTTAAATAATTCTTTGTAGCCCCATACTAGGTTACATAATTAAACAAACAAGATTAGTGTCTACATGATACGCCTATGACGATAAAGAGTTTCAAAATGTTAATGCTCATGTGATCATAGCCTAATCAGGCCTAATGATCTGAATTGAGTCATTTAATTGAAAATGATCTCTCATGAAGCTTCTATCGGCATGGTCTCGTAGTCCAATAATCGCTAATGACTACATCGGTCTTTGTGCTACTGTAACAAACATTGAGGTTACAAAGAGCTTTGTAAGCTTTTTAAGCTACATAGCTCAAGTGAAGTAAAAATAAATAAACTGTGAATTGAGTCTTAACTAACAAATACAATTATCATTCATAAGTAAATAAGTTATAAGATATGTTTACGCAGTTAAACTTTAAATTTAAGCATCATATCCTTATCACTTACATTGTTCATATAATTTAAAATACAGCCCATATTGATCTTAACTTTAGCTTTTAGGATAATCAATAAAAAAATCAACCTTACCAGTGGTCTTGAGGTTGTTTGGGTCAAAAAAAGTAAAAGATTCTTTACAAATACGTATATTATTAATGCATTACCTACATTATAGAAACATGAGTGTGACACTATTTTCAATACATAATCCATATAAGTTTGATTTTATTCACTACAAAGTCAATAAGGTTTTACGTTTGCATATTATAAACCAGTCGGTGGAACATTTTGAAAACAAGTTAAAGTCTTCGTAAATATTATTGAAAATTGTTAATTTCGTTATATTTGAAGAATTAGATTTATAATTTGAAAATAATTCCAAAATTAGTAGAGTCATCTCTGTATCAACAAAAGACAATTTAAATAATATAATACATAATACTATAAAACTGAGTTTGTATTTTATTATGAAGCTCACTTCAGCGGTGATTGAATTGCAACATTGGCGCCTGAAATCTTTTATAGGCAAAACGAGTGCGGCTATAAAATTGCCTATACTCGGTTTTACACGGCACTTGCCGCATCGTTGTTGAAAAGATATCTTCTTACTCAAACAAAAAGAATAAATAGATATTGTTATTTAGAGTTTGCTTTTCAAGTAGAACTGTACGTTTACAATTCTTAGTAATTTCCACAAATAAATTTCATAAAGTATCAATATGTACGATAACTTAAACTGATTTAGTAAAAACACATTTAAACAAAGTTAAAGGAAAGTTTAAATTCGCTAAAATCTAGGAATGTTTGATCCGGTGGGATCACCGATCTCATAAACAAGCGAAACACTACGCCACGCGTAACAAAAGGGAATTAAAGGTATTATCGGCACATTTCGATATGAAAGATCGATTCGACCAATCACAATCACATCCCGACTGACGGTTGATATTGTGGCGTCAGCTTGGCCGATATCTGATGTGGTTTAACATAACCGATATTCCATATCGCCGACATGCTGTCGCTGACTATCGTGGCTTCCATCATCTCTGACGGTGATGTCATTTACAAGGACGCGACATATTGCGTTTCGTGTTTGCGGTAACGTATTAGGTGTTTTATAGAAAACAAGGTCGATCTGTATGTGTCTTGTTCCAGAGATGTAAACCATGTCTCAAATACTAGTGTGAAATACTCGCAGTATCAATATATGAACGTAGTTCAAATCTAAAACCTTTACGTAAAATTTATTCATTTTAATTGTTGTAGGATTTGTGGAACAAAATACAATAGAACTATTATAAACAGCTTTAAGGATTATTCAATTTTAACTTAGTACTTATCTTTTAGGTTTTAGCAAATTCTGTACGGGAAATTACCGCCCTCGTCATGACAAGACCTGGAACCAAGTTCTTCCCCGTTTTGGCCCTTAGATGCCAAAAACACAACTTATTACAGGGTGTTCATGAAAAACGTTCCAGGACTTTAGTGAGTGATTAGGCACATTAAAAGTAAGAAAAAAGTTCCAGTGGAGGTATGGCCTAAACGCTTATTTTCTCAGATATCCGCCATTTTGTATTTTTCACAAAATATTTTTTATTTCATAATGTTTTTTACGAATTACAGTATTTTTAAATTTGGTAAGTGTTTTAAACTAGTGGACTAATATCAGTAAAAAATAGCTAGCATGATCCAAGCAAGAAATTCAAAATGGCGGCTATTTAAAATTTTATATTTTAAATATTTTAAAAAGTGTAAAACATACAATGGCCGCCGTTTTAGATTTTGAGCTTGGATCATGCTAGTTATTTTTTAATAATAGTAGTCTACTAATGTAAAACACATACTAAATTTGAAAATAATCCGTAACAAATGTTTGAAATAAAAAGATATTTTGTAAAAAATACAAAATGGCGGATATCTGAGAAAATAAGCGTTTTATGCCATACCTCCGTTGGAACTTTTTTCTTCCTTTTAATGTATCTAATAATTCACCGATGTCCTGAAACGTTTTTCATGGACACCCTGTATATAATATGTATTCAACCTTTTAAAAAAATCCTCGCTACGTAATTACATTTAACACTAGTGTTTATCTATTCAATTAATATTTTACAATTTATGTAAAAAATATATCGATATTACTACATTTTTCATATTTCTACAGTACCACTATGATATTTATATTTCGCATGGTGCTTCCTGTTTGGGTTTTTATTATCTACATAATATCATTACATTATTATACCTAATTAATAATATTTCTTATCGTATATGGTACTCCTTACGACAAACTCTTTACTTTTGGATATCGAAAAATATCAAAGTTGTTAATAAGTGATTGTTTTGAATTACAATGCTAAGGAGGAAACTTTTTAGTTATAAATTTATACATTAAACAGATTTAAGGGGCTTTAAAACTATAAATCTTACGATTTTGTATTGAACGAGTATTAATATTTCTAATTTTTTGTAATGAATTGCAAATATATAGATTTGAGACGAAGATTTGAAAATTTGTAATTCTAAATGTTTTTGGGTATTACATTGCCAAGCCAAACAAATACAAGGCTGATAAAACATTGTTTGGAAACAAAACTGGATTTTAATACAAACATTGCCAACAATAGAATTCAATACGCTTTTCCAGAGTTCTATAGCACATTTGTAACTTTTAAGTTTGCATTTACCTTGTTTTTTTAGTTAAAAACAGGAATATTGGAAGAAATATCAAACAGACTGATAAAACAAATGGGTGAAAGAAGAATATAGTGATTAAATAAGGAAGTCTAAAGTTATCTTAAAAGCTGTAAGTGTTCAAGTGTAAAGTTTATAAATTTCTGGCCTCGCTCCGCAGCCACGTCCATCTCTTATTCATGCTTCTCTTAGACGTCAATTTTGATTAAAATCCTGATATTAAAACATATGTAAGTTAATACAAACTGTGACAGACCTAAAAATGTAGCAACATTATTAGTATTATACACCAATATTATATAACCAATTGCTCGTTTATGTTAATCATAGGACAATAATTAACGGTACATAGTTGTTAATTCACCTTGTAATATATTTACTAATTGTATTCCTCAGGAAGTAGTGATGATGATAATGTGCGTGGCGAGTACATAACACGAGAAAATTTTAATCTAATATATTATCAAACTAGCTGACCCGGCGAACTTCGTAACGCCTAACAGAAAATACATGCTTACTTTAAGATTGCCCATGTTCTGAAGTCAAATACCATTGCGGCTTCGTTGTGAAAGCTTTAAATATTCAACAGCTGATTATTATAATAAACCTAACATGTATAAACATTGTAATTATTTTATTTGGCAAACATATTAACACGTGACTTTTAATCATACAGAAAATAAAAAATATATAAATACAGTACATAATTCCCCAAAACCGTAAACTATTGACGTGGCGAATAATGCTATTCATTTTGTACAGCACATATTTACTTCATAGTTTTAATGAATGAATCATATGGCATTGGATAGTAAAGCATATTGCTAACATTGAGTAAAGCAACACCTGTTTTAAGAAATCAAATGCAAATTTGTAGACAAACTTATTCCCCATAAGGTTAACATTAGAAATTTAAAACTCTAAAAAATGTAAACTAATATAATTTATGGAAACTTAATATGCCTAAAGCATGACCAGAGCAGAGACGAATCCGAAAAATCAAAGATGATTAAAATCGGTCCAGCCGTTCTCGAGTTATAATGCGTGTAACTAACACGACTTTGTTTTATATATTTAGATTAGCTCTTAACTATTATTATCGTTGAATATGTCAATTGCCATATAGCACATGTATAAGTATAAATTGTATTTTTTTAACCATATATTCACAAATAATATTTTTTTCAATTATACTAAATAAAAAAAACAAAATTTCACAAGAAAAATTTGGTTTTGGTAACAAAGAATTATAGAAACGTAGAAAATCACACCGCAGGGAATCAAAAAACAAATATTTAACCAGCAGGATTGAAAGATCGCCAAAGAGTTACAGTGGAAGTTGGACCACGCACTATTAAAATGAAATGTTTTTTTATGACAAAACAAAAAAGAATTTTCACGTCTGGGATCAAGCTCACCAAAAATATTATGGAAGAGCTGCTATCCGGAAATTTTCTTCTTCCTCAGAGAAAAGCTTCAGACGAATAAAACAATTGCCAATCGTCATCGTATATCATTATTGTTTTTTAAACATGGATTAGTTGTTACAGTATGTTGGTGTCGTGCCAGCAGATATGTGTTAGATTAAAAATTTTCGACACTAAAATAGCTGTTTATTCATCACCAAACGGGAATCCAATTACACACAAATTTCAGTTCATTAATCACTCTCAAGTAGGTTTTTGAAACCATTTTAGCCTCTGATGTGTAAGACAAAATTTATATAAAATCTCGCAGATTGAGCTCAGTATTTAGAACATGTTTCAGATGTGTGTAGCTGACAATGGTTTTTAGACACTGAAACATGCTCGAATTATTGAACTCTAATAGAACTATTTGGCGAAATCTTTTAATTAATATAGTCTTATACCGGTGATGTTTTTTAAAGCTTAAGCTAGTCAGGCTAGTCACTATACGAATGTTTTAAAGTTTATAAATTATGTAATTTAATTATTCAAGGGCTATTACGACAAGCTACATTTTAATCCCTGCTGACGTAGGTTCGTTAAAACCAATTTCCCAAAAGAATCGCGAGACTTTATTTTCGTAGGTAAAACCCTGTGTTTGGAATTAGGGAGTAGGCTTTAGCAATAAGTTAAATGGCAAACAATAGGCCAATCGATGGTGGGTAAACAATTATTAAGCTTTAACGATACGGTGGGCCGAACTACACACAATTATGGAACACAATTGTTCGATATTGTTTACTCACAGGTGTGGTTAATATTCAAGCTTAAAGCTCTGACTATTTATTTTTGGTAATAAATAGCCAAAGCTTTAAGTCACACACGGGTGGAAGAATGGGCACATTTTACCCGATATTCGTTGTTATTAATTATTTATCAGCAGTATTGCAATATTGCCAACATATTATGACAATATTGTACCGGATATACAAAAAAGGAGTAAACAACTTTGTTTAAAGATTACTCTGGAGTTTTACTGACTCAGGTAAAGTAACCACAACATTAGAAAGATAAAAACCTCACAGCAATTGCATGGATTAATTCAACCTGATCATCAGGCGTTAATCATCTTTCGGAGCTCTTCCTGTTTAATTGGAAACCAATGACCTTAATAATACGATGCCAGTCGTAAATTGACTTCCTATTTTGAGAGTCTCTATGACAACGCGGTCAAAAATGACGTTGAACAGTGGTGGCCGATCGAGTCCTCAAACTCCAGCACACAAAAAGACTTTTCTATAGACTGTTCTAAGACTTTTCTTAATAAATGACAGTTTTTAACACATTATTGGCATTTTTTACAACAGTCAACAATCGGAATTTAATGATTTATAGTTGTTTGTAAAATAATGTGTTAAATAAATTAATTCACCAACAGTAATCAATTTTTAATAAGCTAACCCAACAAGTTTAAAAGCAAAACATGTCCTGCTTGTACGTTTTTACAAATACATAAAATAGGGTTAGGGTTATTGTTTTAATAACTAGTAAACCAGGTATCAATGGTATCAAAACTTACAATAAAATAAAATCTTTAAAGAAACAATACTTTCTCCATAATTATTGTAAGTAATATAATTTAAAAAATACATGTGAATAATTGATATAAACATAAGTTGAAGTAAATAAGTTAAAGAAAATGTATAGTTTTAGTTATATTTTAACAGTTATTTAAATAAATTATCTCGAATCACATTATCAAATCTTACGCAGGTTTAAATTTTTTTAAATAGTTACTTTTTACTTTTATTTGGATTAGTGATACTAGGTAAATGGAAGTACTAGTTTAAATTCAAGGGAAGGAAATATGCAAATGTTTAGAAGCAATCAACTGACATTTTAATATCTAAGAGAGAAGATTCTCAGCTTAAATATTTAAATTTATGAAAGTTTGTAAATACAGCTTTTTGATGCAAACTTTTACATCTGACTAGCTGACAATCTCTTCGTTTACAATTTCTTTATAAAAGTGCTAAAAGGAGCTTAGGATACCTCTTTAACTACGATAAGAGTCTATGAATATTTTTGATAATCCAGAATTTTACTATTAGCTTTTAAAAGTTTTTTTAAGGATTACTTAAATATAAACGGTTCGATAGATAGTGTTAGGACTGGAATGATACTCAGCAAATTTATGTTTGAAAAATAACTGTTTTACGATAATTTTATAGTTGTGATTACATTTATTCATTGTGGGAAGATGGAACAATATTGTAAAATAATATATAGTTTTTTCTTTCCCAATAGTTTCAAAAAATTCTGGACATTTTTTCTACTTCAGTAGCATTATGCAATTTAATTAGATATTTGGCTTTAATTATATAAGATTAAGTGAGTCTAAACACTTAAGCAAATAAAACTATTTTAACGGAAATCTACTATTTCTTTAATATTCCACCATTTTGTACTAATGTGTCAGAATTTACTGATACTCGGGGGTATTTCTTTTGCACATGTGTATGTTAAGACGGTTAAGTCCCAGGTCCGTAGCGAGATCCACACGTCCGTCACAACAACACAAAAATACGGACCTCTTCGTGGGACATCTTATATATCTATATTAAGGCGACTGTGCTTATTAATTTTTCACCAATATTTAAAACTCATTTCTTGTTGCACCTCTCTAATCACATAAGTTACTTCGTGATCACTGTCCTTCATGTAAACAAAGTACGGTAAATATTTAAGTGATAAATGAAGTGCTGAGCTGGCTCGGCGGACCTGTGAGATAAATGGTCTGATTCTCTACATGACTTGTTAATTGACGATATAGAACACTAAAATGTGCCGGCAACCACGTTGTTTCATAAGCTATACAGATAAACATCTAGTGTATGGTAAATCAAAAATTACCTTTTTTAATTAAAAGCTTTCAAGTATTTGCATGCGTAAACATACTTTAAACTGTAGAAATGGCCTTTATGCAACAATAATTGTGATAAGTGCTAATTTGCTGAACTGGAGAGAAATAACTTTTTTTGCAGAGTACGGGTTCTTTGTGTTTTAGATGCATATACAAAATTGTTTTATATGTTTTTTAAACATATAGCAAATAGGCTATAAAACGTTTTATATTCACGTGATAACAAACATAATAGCAGAAAAAATTATGATTTATGTATATATTTTTAGTTGTATAATACTACACTTTTAGAAACACATTCAATATCTAAATAGACATAATATAAAAAACCGTGTAGCGGCCAATTTAATGTAAGCAAAACTAGTTTGCTGAGTTTTGTACGAATTGTTTGTTTAAATTGATCGGGAACCACGCAGAACAAAGAGTCAGATGTTTATATCCAGTATTGCCAACTTTGTTACGCGTCAAACAACGTTTGCCCAGGTAATAGGTGCATACTGATTTTTTATTATTTTGTGTTGTGAAGTTGAAACACTGAATTTCACAACGTAAAATAGCAGTGCGCAAGTAAATGAATACGGAAATTACCTGTTTTGCGTCAGGTAACTGGTTTTGAGTGCGATAAGAACCGTTTTCTAGGGCAGACGTAGGAAAAATAAAATACGTGCACGATTGAAAAGTTTTCCACATAATTTAAATCTTAAAATTCCTCACCACAACTCCTCGCCATATAAACAAATGTTGCGGAAGAAATATTCAACAATATTCCGAATTGTTTACAAGAAGTTTTGGGAAGTTTAAAAGAAGATCACAGGAATTGTTTGGTTTGAAAAAAGTAAACCATAAATCGTATAAACGTATGTATACCTCAGAGAATTCTTAAAATACAATTTTGTAAATTATATACTGAATTGGAATTTTACAGCTTTGTTCGATTTTAACTTAAAATATAATAATGGTATTACATAGCTATTGACATAATTAAAATTACCAACTAAATTATAAATGATTACTAATATTTCTAAACGAATGTAATTTTTGTATTTTCTAGCAAGTAGGTTCTATCATTATCATTTACTATTGTATCACAATTATACAGCCCACACTCAACACCACTTAAATAAATCATTAAAATATCATTAATCACGGAAAATACCTTGATGTAATCAGTAAATATAACCAGTACAGTAATAATGCTATACGCTACAATACAGTAATAGTAGGCCTAAAAATATTGCATTGAAAATATTTTAACTTAAAATATAATAATGGTATTACATAGCTATTGACATAATTAAAATTACCAACTAAATTATAAATGATTACTAATATTTCTAAACGAATGTAATTTTTGTATTTTCTAGCAAGTAGCAAGTAGGTTCTATCATTATCATTTACTATTGTATCACAATTATACAGCCCACACTCAACACCACTTGAATAAATCATTAAAATATCATTAATCACGGAAAATACCTTGATGTAATCAGTAAATATAACCAGTACAGTAATAATGCTATACGCTACAATACAGTAATAGTAGGCCTAAAAATATTGCATTAAAAATTTATTTAATAAGCTAATTAATTAGAAATTTAAAACTCTAAAAAATGTAAACTAATGGCACCGAGGAATTTCTTTAAATTTTGGAAATAACTAATTTCCTAGTAGAAAATAAGTTGTAGATAGGTCTAATGTCCAGGAAAATTCGTGTTTTACTGTAATATTAAGTTTAAAATCTAAAAACAAAACAAAAAAGAATTTTCACGTCTGCGGAAATTTTTTTCTTCCTCAGAGAAAAGCTTCAGTCCGTGTTTTGATAGAAAACGTATTGCTAACGTATTACAATGTGTTAGATTAAAAATTTTCGACACTATAACGTCGTAGCCGAGTTGTAGCGTATCGGCCTTATTGAACTCTAATAGAACTATTTGGCGAAATTTATAATAAATGTCTTATTCTATACGAGCAAAGCTCGGTCACCAGGTACTTACATATAATTTAATAATATTAATTTAGCTGCGTGTTTATTGGAACTGTAGATCAGAGGTAACGCTCAGTAAGTCAAAGGATTAATATAGTCTTATACCGGTGATGTTTTTTAAAGCTTATTTAATAACGATTCAGTACCTCGCTAACTTTAATTCACCGCACAGTGCCCTAGGCCTATGGTAATAGGCAGGGGAGGTAAAAAAAATTAAAGATAATAATATTAATAATGTATAAAATAAAATAAATATAATTTTAAAAATATTAATTTAATTTTCGTATTGTATACATAAACACATAAACAACATTTTTACTGTCTTTAATATTTTTTATATTTCCGGATTACAATGTTTGAATTTTTAATCGTTTGCCACAATAAATGTCCTTACTCTCAGTGCAAAGTTCCCAGAAGTCGCATAGTAGATTGTAACACCCCTTATCTTCACGTAGATGCAATCTAAGCGAGCTGTAATATTCTCTTTGTCGCGCTGCAGAATACCTTCGGCATAGCGAAGCTGTTCATTCTCAAGAAGATGATTACATCTTACCTTACACGAACAAAATTTGATTTCGTTACGATTTTTAATCTTGAACTCGTATTTCTCTTAAAAGCACGTGATATCTCTCACTTAACAATTCGTAGGGGAGTGTGATATACTTTAGTAAAAGTTTTGATTCAACTTTTAATGCAATGATAATCATTGATGAAAATTACAATCATTTTAACCGTATATGTGGGAGTAATAGCCTTAGTTTCCTGAATTGAAATTAAATGGCCATCAGGTATTTTTACTCTACCAAAAAAACTTATCGTCATTTTTTGTAAATGTTAAAATAACTACGATAAGAGTCTATGAATATTTTTGATAATCCTTTATTTGTGCCTTTTTTGGTAAGAGCTCAGTGCGATATCACTGAGAAAAAATAACTGTAAGGCGAGTAATACTTTGTTATTAGAGCACTTTATTTTTTTATTATTAATATAATTACTGTCATTAATTCCTTAATCAAAATGTTAAGTAATTCACATCAGGTAATTATTCATCAGGTATCTTTTCTTTTTTATCTTTCCATGATAGTTTTATCCTTTGACCGATCTGTACTTTCTGACCAATAAAAGTCTTTCTCTTTAATCCCTCTAACTTCTGGAGTATATTCCCATTTGAGTATTTTCGTTCTGAACATGTGTCTATTCTGTATCTATTTATATAAATTCGCATTTAAAAAAAGTTCTTTCTGGGTGATTTTCTGCCAATCTGTCGATAGCTTATTTAATACGGGTTCTTTGTGTTTTAGATGCATATACAAAATTGTTTTATATGTTTTTTAAACATATAGCAAATAGGCTATAAAACGTTTTACGAAGAGACATAGACATAGTCTAATAAATCAGCCATTTATGAACGGGGTACATAAATTCATGTCCCAATCGTCAAATATAATAGTTAAAGGATCCATTTGAAAATCAAATACTAAACATCGGTTAGCAATCCAGGGTCAATGCTAGTACAGTAAATTTTAGCTGTGTTAAATGTTAATTGATAAGACAAAGGTTTGCCCAGTAAATAGTGATTTATAAGATATTTAGTCCGTGGAGGTGTTTTTGAAACCGTGTTGAAAATAATAAACTTCACTTATACAGTTGTAGGATATGAATAGCTAAACAGTTTTTGTATTTACTTTCCTGTCAGAATTAGGTTAGATCAAACTATGACATCACTAACTAAATGACGTCACTGTTTCAGATTTTAGTCTGAAAAACACCCCCCCTCCTGGAGAGCTAAGATACTATATCCATGTTGAATGGAAAACAACCAGTGGAATCCATAATTAAATTCTCGGTAGTGTAGCGTTGGAATAACAATTGTTTCTCCAGGGTAAATGATCGTTAATCCGCAGCTGCTGTCCAGGGATCTCACCGCAAATCACTGCGGAGGTTTTCCCACATGTTAACCTGGTTTGTAAATCAGTCTGCTTGCTCTCTGCCTTGTCTGATTCTGCAACATTTAGCTGTGTGCATTACTGAATAGGAGCTCAATTTGTTTGGTTACGTCTCATAATATCGGACAATTATGGTTATTTATTCAACTCAAATATCCATCAGGTACAGTTGATTTTAATAATATTACATATAATGCATGCAATACTATAATACGAGCAAGGTTTGTATATATATATATATATATATATATATATATATATATTTGCACACGGATCTCGAAAACATAACTATTCATTCTCATTACCTTTCAAACATTAATCCTTAGTATATTGTAGAAAAGGCAAATCTGTTTTGCATTATTAGTTTTATTAGTTTATATAAATTATTTTCAAACCTTAGTGCATATAAAAATTAGAATAAAGAATTTTTTAATGATAATGAACAATTTAAGTACATTCTTATTTAACATTACGCTTATGGAGAATAAAATGTTAAACAATACAAACCAAAACAGCTGTTTATAACCGTTTGACAGTTCTTTCAGAAGTCTACAGAATTTTTGAATATGGATATGATTGAAGACTGCGGGGAACAATATAGAGGTTATGCATTAATATTTATTTTATGAATTAAATAAATGCAAAATTATCATGTTACTAAACAATTTGTAAAAACTTAAGGGTAACATAGCTGTGCGAAATAAAAGCAGAAAAAAGTATTTCAAAATCTAAAATGTAAATGTAACTAATGAAAACTGATAACTTAACAACAGCTGACTTATAACCTATATTACAATTAAACAGTAAATGATCGGCTTTGGCTAAAAGACGTTAAACGACATCGCTCAATTGACTCAAGAACTATAGGCCGCGAGTTCCATCCACATAAATGTTTTCATTGAGTAATAAATGTGTTTTAATTTTTCTAATTAATTAAATTAAGTAAATAGTGAATTGTGCTTAGTGGTGGAATGGAACTTATACACTTACTGCATTTAGAGAATTATGTCAGTAGAACACCTTGGTGAATCAAAACCAGTGGTCTGCAACTACTATCAAAACATGAGCGGTCTATCTAACATCTAGCCAGTCTACAGTATGTACCGATAAGATATACTAAAATGTTGCACGGTAAATAACGATAATTTTAAGAATATTAATTTAATTTTCATATTGTATACATAAACACATAACCAACATTTTTACATATTCATTGAAAATACAGAATAATATTTACAGAAATTAATTACACAAACTTGATGTAAAATATTCAAAGGAAGATCTTGGAACAACATTGTTGAAGCAAGTGTCTTTGTAAATATTATTTTTGGAATATAACTTGGTTACGATTAATTAATCATTCTGAGTTTGAATGTAATTAATATACACTGAATAATTATCTCAAAGTTAGGGGATTTTTTTTACATTGAGAGTCTGCCATCCGATCTGTACTTTTTGACCAATAAGGATAGTTTCTATCGTTTTATTGATTCAAATTTTTTAGTGTTTACTTATCAAATAACTTCTGTTAAACAGTTTTTGTATTTACTTTCCTGTCAGAATTAGGATGCAGTAAATCAGTCTGCTTGCTCTCTGCCTTGTCTCTCATAATATCGGACAATTATGGTTATTTATGTTTCCACGAAGGACTCAGTGAGGTGACACCGGGACAGTAGAGGCAGTGTAGGCTGTCCTCCTAGCTGATCGTGTTCAAAAAGAAACTGTGACTCGTAGCATCCCACCTCTCCGTGCTTCCTGTCGATAGACGATCCAATGGTACATAATTGTACCATCGACAATTATGGTACATAATTGTTTCTTACATTTTTGTATTCTTACATTGAAACCATATTTTATATCAATTTTAACTAATTGATCGTTATTGTTTTATAACTGAAACTACTTTATATACAATAACAACTTGAACAATTTGTTCCAAATGAAGTGCAATCACCATACTATAATGGCTCGATCAATTACCAAGTCAGTGGTTTATCAATTAAACACCTAGGCCACTAATTTAATTCCTGAAACTACAGCTTCTGGATAATTCATATCGAAAATGTTTTAACAACTACCCAACATGTTTGATTTTTATTTATAGATTTTTAAAATGAAAAACGTAGTTAGTAATAACTATTTTATAGATATTTTTTCAAGCTATAAGAAACGTATAGTTTTCATAATTATAAACAATGGATATATTGTTTGTAATAATCATTTATTAAGTAAACTAATTTAATAAATACAAAGTACATGGAACGTAACTATTTTATCTGGTATGTCTAACGATCTGTTAACTGTTAATATGTATTTACAAACTTATAAAACAAACCGTAAATACAGATCCTACAACCGAAAAATATCTCTATCCTACCTACACTAATCTTTAAAAACTACCTAACCAATTATTCTTATTAGAAATGAACATATAATTTGCTACTGAGAGATTGTACGAGCCTATTTAGTTTGGAAATAAGGAATATTTTAAAATAAATATAAGATGTGAGTGTCGTAAATTATGGAAAATTACAGTTTAAAGTAATGTTATTATAACAGTTGTTTGTTTAATCAACGCTTAAACTGTTTAAGCTGTTATACTTGGTGAAAAAACGGTCCAGCCCCTCCGCACCTCATCTTCTAAAAGCCCTCTCTTGACCGAAGTATTAAGAGTCTTTCCTAATGAGTTCCCTCCCCTCACACCCCTACCGACTCCTCCCAACTCCATTGACAATATTTATCACAACATTTTTACTAGATTATATCTTAGGGTAATTAAAATTGTATAGGTTAGACATTCAATGATAGTAAAAAGTTATAGTTCGGTTTGAAGTAGTAAAGGTTAGTTTTTTTATAATGTTAAAAACTATTAGCCAATATATATTAGTATAGAATAATATTAATTATGAAAAGAGAAATAGTTTAGGACACGAATAAATATTAGGAAAAAATGTTCTTCGACATAGCATGTATGTGTTCACCTTGTAGACTGTAGGTCACCAAATTAATGGCGTACAAAACAGACATTCTTAAATAAACCATAAACTTTTACAAGTATAAAGATATATAGAGTTAATAGTCACTGCATATTGGTCTAAACAATTATTCACCAACAAGAAAATAAAAACAACTTCTGTCTGGAAAATATACAAATATAAAAACTTGAAGGACCCGTAGGTCTAACGGTGGGAGTGAATAGTTTGTTGAAACGTGCTTTTTAATTAACTCATGTCGATACTTTTTGTTACAAAATGAAAAATAGAATTAATTAGTAAAAACCGCCTCTATAAAAAGGATGCTATAAAATAACGAGATTCCGCAGCTGGTAGTTGTAAACTGCCGCATGCGACAATATGACTGAATCTACAGCATAATATTGAATATTGCTTTACTCGTTAAAACGTTTATAGTCTAATTACCGACTTAAATGTTGGCAATAAATTTATATGTTGTTTCACCAGAGTAAAATTCATAAATTAAAATTTCGGTACAAACAATAATCTCCACAAACAAAACAGCATTACGCTCTCATATCTACAATTCTCGACGAGCAATTTTAGTTTGTGGAGTATTGTAGACTTAGAAGTCACTTACGTTATTAGCTGATATTACTTCCTGGTACTTGTAGTGACGCACTCGCACACTTGTTATAAAATTTTTAAATTATAAATATTTAGGTCTTGTTACTGGGTAAGATACATATCTAATATCATATTTAAATTGTCGGAAGTCCTTAGTTACTAAACAGCCTCCATTTTGTTTTTTTCACTTATAATATGAATATGGTTAAACGTACAGAATTGAAACTTTGCACACAAACATTTATGGCAAATAGACAAAGCTACAAAAAATTATGACAATTTTTTCAAATTCATAAAACAAAATGGCGGCCATTTAAAATTTTGTTTCTCAAATAACTCGTGAACTGTTGATTTAACAGAAATTTACAAGAATAACTTTTTTTAGGTAATGTAATTACAAAACGATTGACACCAAATGTTTTAAATTAAACAAATATTAACTGAGATATGGTAGCTTTAGTGATAGGTGACCGCTAGAATTTTAATGACAGTAAGCAGGCAGACTGTTGCATTGTTGTGGCAGACTCAAGTCGCATGCCTTTACATGCACTGCAATAGCTCTAGCGGTCACTTATCACTAAAGCTACCATATCTCAGTTAATATTTGTCTAATTTAATTTGGTGTCAATCGATTTGTAATTACATACCTAAAAAGGTATTCTTGTAAATTTCTTTTAAATCAACGGTTCACGAGTATTTGAAAAAAAATTTTAAATAGCCGCCAGTTTTTTGAATTTGAAAATTGTCATAATTTTGTGTAGCTTGTTATTTGCCATAAATGTTTGTGCAAAGTTTCAATTCTGTGTAACCATTATCAGAAAAAATATTATGTGAAAAAAACAAGATGGAGGCTGTGTGAGTTACTAAGGACTTCCGGACAATTTAAATATGATATTTAGATATGTTTCTTACCGCATGTGTAGGTACGCACTGAAAACTGTAGACTGAGAGCTCAATGGTGATGGCTGATGATATTTCCCGGGACCTACAGTGAGGTAGTACCACAATAGTGTAGTACTGTAGACTGAGAGCTGAATTACAGTGATTGCTGATGATATTTCCTGGTACCTGCAGTGACGTAGTACCGCAATGGTGTAGTACTGTAGACTGAGAGCTCAATTACGGTGATGGCTGATGATATTTCCTGGTACCTGCAGTGACGTAGTACCGCAATGGTGTAGTACTGTAGACTGAGAGCTGTATTATAGTGATCGCTGATGATATTTCCTGGTACCTGCAGTGACGTAGTACCGCAATGGTGTAGTACTGTAGACTGAGAGCTCAATTACGGTGATTGCTGATGATATTTCCTGGTACCTGCAGTGACGTAGTACCGCAATGGTGTAGTACTGTAGACTGAGAGCTGAATTACAGTGATCGCTGATGATATTTCCTGGTACCTGCAGTGACGTAGTACCGCAATGGTGTAGTACTGTAGACTGAGAGCTGTATTATAGTGATCGCTGATGATATTTCCTGGTACCTGCAGTGACGTAGTACCGCAATGGTGTAGTACTGTAGACTCAGAGCTGTATTATAGTGATCGCTGATGATATTTCCTGGTACCTGCAGTGACGTAGTACCGCAATGGTGTAGTACTGTAGACTGAGAGCTCAGTTACGGTGATTGCTGATGATATTTCCTGGTACCTGCAGTGACGTAGTACCGCAATGGTGTAGTACTGTAGATCAGGAATGATTAGATGGTGAATATTATTTCAATTTATATTAAGTGGTTATTAAGTGGTATAAAAGGGTTTTCGTCACAATTCCTGGTACCTGCAGTGACGTAGTACCGCAATGGTGTAGTACTGTAGACAATTCTTAAACAAATTACATAGACTCATTAACTTGTCAATAAATAGATGATAAGGCAAATATCTTAGACTTGAGCATAATATAACTTCCTGATATTTCCCTTACTAATCAACAATTTTGGATGGTGTAGTACTGTAGTGCTAAAAAAATCATAGTTCATGTGTTTCTCTCAGCAGCAATTTCCTGGTACCTGCAGTGACGTAGTACCGCAATGGTGTAGTACTGTAGACTCAGAGCTCAGTTACGGTGATTGCTGATGATATTTCCTGGTACCTGCAGTGACGCCAACCACTGCCTGGGTTGGTGTAGACTTAGAGGGCAGTTACGGTATTGATGGCTGTCGTTATTTCCTGTTTTATATCTTTGTTTGTCAGTGGTGTTTACAGACGAAGGCTTTATAGCTAGATATTTCTGGTCTTATACAATGAAACATCATAATGTTATAGATTTTAATATGAATAACTATTAATATAATAACTACTCATATTGAAATCTATAACATTACTAAGAGGACATTTAAACTTTAAATAGAAACAATATGAACATTAATATAAAATATCATATAACAAGAAAAATAAGACAGCTGCATACCAATTAATTAACAATATTAGTTTAATTAACAGTTAGTTTATTTAAGCATACTCTTTCCAATGTTAATCTAATGGAGAATAGGCAAACCCCTTTATTTAATGAAACAAATAAAAAATTATATTAACATTATTCGGATAAAAATATTTAGGTGTTTCTTAATGTGCCACTATATTGAAGTCTGGGAAATGGGAAGTATTTTTGTTAAGTTTTTAAAGTGATGAAATTTTTTTCTAAATGACTACCGGTACTATTTTTCAAAATCTAAAAAATTAAAATTTAATTGGTAAATTTAAGTTTTACTTCGTATAAAACTATGCAGGGTATTTTTTAAGTGTAACACTATTCGGATCTAGTAAACGAACGTCTTGTCAACCACAATAAATAAAGTGGTTAACTAGTGGCGTTTCAAAAAAAAACTTTCATTTATTACTATATTGAAAAATATCATTCATTTAGTCAAGCTTAATTTCATAATTTTAAAAACTCTAGAAAAAGGAAATATTCCCAATTAACTAGAGTGCACTTTCAGATGTTTAATTTTGAAGACTCCATTCGTGGCACACTTTAAAAACACCCTTAATATTTATACCGAATTAATTCTAATTAATTCTACTTTTGTTTAATTAACTACAGTTAACTAAACTTAATTATTCATCATACAGCTGTCTCGTAATTGTATGTTGTTGTATATTATTGTTATTAGTATATTATTATATCATAATACACGAAGCGTCCCCTGGGTAGCGGACAGGGGGGAGGTCGTTGGATCTGCCAAGGCAGCCGTCCCGACTAGGTCCGAAGAACTCGCTGACTATAAGTAAGTGCGGTCCTCCATTTATATTGGGGCTTAAGCATACGGTCAACCACCCTACCTTGTAAAAAATTTGTCCGGTTATGAGCAGTCAACAAGATGCCTTGGACTCAAAGCAGAAAACCTGCATACTCTTTCCCATATTAATATCACGGAGAACAGGTGAAATACTATAAACTGGAATATTCACTCTCTGGCTGGCCCAGGGGCAGTAAATGTAGTTTGTAGTGAACTAGAAAGATATAATATGGATATAGATGCCCTACAAGATGTGAGGTGGTCATTTAATGATATAGTCAACTCGGCAAAATATGCTGTCTGCTACAGCGGAAGAGATGACGGATTACACCAAGCAGGAGTTGGTTTTGCAGTCAAGGCAAATCTATTAGATACTTAAGCTGTGCCTAATTAGATTAAGATTTAGATTATAGAACATGACAATGGAAGGAATTTGAATAAATAATTACATCTGTCTCAATTACGAAAATTAACCTTATCGATGAGAATTAGTTGTGAAGATCTAGCTGATCTGACTTACTCGCCGGTCATTTCGCGGAAAATTACGTGGCCGATGGAGGAATGTACGTAACGCAAATAGAAATCAATACAAAAATACTTAAGAATACTTAAGAAAGCTAAGAAAGTTAAGAAAGCAAGTTAATAAACAAAAAGTTAAGAAACTTAGAGCCAAACGAGAATACATCTCGAACCAATAGAGAAAGGCAGAAGAAGACTGCACAATAATTCAAGAGAGTTCCTTAGGACAATGAGGTATTTCCGTAAGAGCTTTACCCCCAAAAACAATAACGTGAAAGATGGAAACGTAACCTATCACCATTGTAGCCTCCAGATCGCTGATTTTACTAAAATTAAAGGTTAAAACACTTGTAGTACTGTCGGTGATCTTTAATTATTATGGTGCTGATGGCCAATGGTTTCGGACTTAAAAGTCCATTCTCAAGTCAGAACACCAGGTGATAAAATTATCGTCACCATTAACGTAGTGAAGAGTCGTCTTCAAAAACACTTACACACACGGAACATCGAGCCGAATAATACATTTTATTAATTTGGCCAAATTATAAATCTAAGGCGAGAGCGTGGAGAAGCCGGCGAACGAGTGAGTCATGACTGTCCGTCCGTGTGTGTAAGTGTTTTTGAAGACGTCGCTTCACTAATGGACCTTTAAGTCCGAAACCATTAGTAGTCATTACCATAATAATTAAAGATCACCGACAGTACCACAGGTATTTTAACCTTTATTTTAGTTACCTGTGAAGCGAAAAATGTGCTAAGCACTTGGAAAGAGTATTTTTCCAAACTTCTTAACTCAAATGGAGATGCCATCGAGTATGAAGAAGAAGATGAGGAAATGTATCAAACTGTAGAACCAGACATTCAAAAACCATCTCTAAGCGAGGTCCAAAAAACCACCAAATATCTTAGTAGAAATAAAGCTCCAGGGAACGATGGCACACCAATTGAGATTTTTTAAATTGGAGGGAAAGCATTGTTGTATAATTTCCATAAACTACTCCTGGAAATATGGAGGAATGAATCTACGCTTGATGGTTTGAAAGAAGCAGTGATAAATTTAGCTATTAGAAACCACAACTGACACCAATATCAAATTTTTTCAATGTGTCCAATCAAAATTAATACAAAATATTCTTCAAGCTCCTTGGTATATAAATAATAAGAATATTCACAACTACACCAAAATTCCACTGGTTATAAATGTAGTTTTGTTCAAAATTACAACAAGAGATACTTATCAAAGTTGAACTGTTACCGAAATTATTTAACAGTGTATGTCCTAGCCAACAGTACCCTTACTCTCAGACTAAAACGATTTAACTGTTTAGACTTGCAATATCGCTTCTAAGTTGTTATTATCAGTAAATTAACTATTATGTTCATTTAAAAATAAGCTTTGATAATGAACTAATTCTGACTCATGTTTTTCTATCGTATTTTCTTATTGTTTCCATGTTTTGTTAAAAATGTAGTAAATAAAGTTTATGTTAAAAATTAATAATTTAACGGGTTCGAATAATATTGCAGAACTCACTAACCTATAGGAAAGGTTAACTTATTTTTTGAAATATTTTACTCCTTTCATATGACTAGAGTCACATAAAAAATGTGGGTCAGGTTTCGATCTATAAAAAAAATTAAGACTTACAGAATGGTCGCATATGCAGAGCTCGGCAACGACGGATCTGCTTATCTGCAGTATTTCTGTAACCGATGGTCTCCGTGAACCGGGTACTTGCTGAGCTTGCATCGGCAAATAATGCAGCAGTATAGTGAATAGTGAAGAGAATTCAATTTATGATTCCTATTGTTTGTTGTGACTAATTTAGACACAGTTCAAAAGTATTGGAAATTATTATATTATTATAACACTAAAATTGTCGTAAATTTATAGGAAACATTTTGCTGTTTATAATACATGCTGCAGTTTTGACATGGATAGATATGTATAAATTGACAATTCGCGTCTCGTGGTTGTAGCGGAAGTAACGTCATATGGTTACGAGAACAGCTGTTTAGAGGATCTTATAGTACTCTCTTTAGACATATCCATTATCAAACCTATTACCAAAATTGCTAAAGGGAAATAAATACTTTATAAACAAAACAATTGTTTGCAGATCTTCTTTATGACCAAATATCTAAACTCATCTGAACTTATCTCTTTATCTGAACTTCATGTTGTGTCTCACCAAACCCTCTTGCCACACCCAAGGAGAAAATTATAGAGGTGTATGTTGTGTGAAAATTTATATATGAGTGTATTTAGTTGTAATATATTTTAAGACGGTATTGAATAATCCTCTCAGTAATTTTTATTTAATTTTAAAATTAGCAAAGATACATTTAATAAACTACAACGTCGTATACTAAGTGTATACAACGTACACATATTTGTATATCGAGTCAAGAAGCAATGAAAACTATTATCCACCCCTTGACCTACACTGAATGAGACGTTTAACGTGGCAAGTAGCAAATTTAGGTCGATGATTATGTAACGTTATCGAGTGCCCATTAACAAAATGGCGTGTTCATGTAAGGTTAGCAAAACCCAATACCGCGAAGATGCTCACGGTGGAACTGGGGTGGAATAAACTGAGAGCCGCCGACCCAGTGAGGAACAAACCATTAGCAGACACGGCAGAACGTGTTCTTCTGATAAAATATACATCCTGAACTCAAAAACATTGCAAAACTATAGGGTTACTGAGCTAATTTTGAAGTATTTATATACAAAAATATAGCTTATGCAATAATAAACTATACACTTTTGTTCATTCCACTGTATTACGTTCATAAATGATAAAATTAACCCTACATTCATTATAATAATCACGGTTTATTAGCTCATTTTATAGCTTTTAGTGTTGTTAGTGGCAGTTATACAAATAACACCCACAATTATGGGGAGTGGGTAGAGTACTGGCCTACAACCCAAAAGCCTGGGTTCGATTTCCGGTCATGACACATTTTAAATAATTAATCTTCACAGGCTGCCACCATGCTGCTGGGCACTACATTATTTTTTTGGTAGTTTATGTCACAAAAGAGGTACGCACGTAACCTTATAACTCTAACACTAAATCTTGGCTAGAACGTAACATAACACTTGCTTACTTACTTACTAAGTGTAGATTCAAAGTATCAGCTAACAATTTTAAATGTTTATGCAAGACAACATTCTTGACTTACCTGATTCATATTTTCTCTTTCCTTCATTTTTAAAACCCTCAACCTCTTTCTTGGACTTAAGACAAGGTGCTGTAGCGAATCAATCGTCATATAGGCTAGGTGGAGGTGACTGCCCATGATCTATCCGACAGGAGTCGCCCACCACTCGATCCAGGAACTTTTGACTTAGTGGTCCCAAGTGTGTTGCCCCAGAGCTACTGCGTTGGTCAGTTTATTTATGTATGTTTCTTTACTTTTTATTTTATAAACCTGTCTATTTTGAGTTTATAAACATCTCATGAGAGCGTTTCTTTCATCACCCTTGCGTAAAAGTTTGACTTCTTGAAGACTATTAATGTTAGCTGTTAGTGTTTCATTTTTTGTCATAAAAACTATATTCTATTAAAAAATTTTACTTTGCTACTTGAATGTTCTCATACCGATGTTGAGGTGCAACCAAGAAATTGTATTAACATGATTCATGTAATGTATGACAATATGGGAAAGTTATTTTCTTTGATCACAGGTTGAACATTCTGAACTCATTGTTTATTTTTTCAATATTATCTGATATTTAAAATGTGTAAAGTGAGAGACAAAGCCACTATTGCGCTGGATACACAACCGTGAGGCATTCATGAGTTAGGTTCTTCGCAAACACGATAACCCGTAGTCAAATTACCGCTTCGCTAACAACATTGTTGGTTTTGTTGACGGAGATAATGGCATTGAAAAAAGGCGATTTTGTTTTGGCCCATTTCAATTGCGTTTTCCACCATAGTCAATGCAGTTTTCAACTCTCTTCTGCAAGAACACGAATTTATAATGTATTTTAGATTTCACGACGCGTCCAATTTTAAATCTGTTCAATAAAAATTATTCAAAGGAATTTATTCCTAACAAACAATTGTTATTTTTTGACAGCAGTAAATAAGACTATATATCTCAATAGCCACAGGGCTAATTGAGAGAAAAACTTGTTGTGTGAGTATTTTAAATATACTAATCACACACATGCACATACAAATGAAAAATAATGAATTAACGCAAGAATGATATCAAGTCATTAGGATGTAAGCAATCCTGAATTCCTGACGATTCCTGATTTGACAGAGTAAGAGTTGTTTTAAGGCAAACTAGCTTGCAAATAAAAAATATTTTTGCGATCATTGAATATATAAATAAAGCGGTTCTTCGTATTTAGAAGAAATATTCACTATCTATTGGTTGAACAATAACGGGTTTTATTAATGTGATGTGAGTAGAATAATGTTGAAGGAATTAAATTATTTTAAACTAACCTACAATACATTTGTAGGTAAACTGTTGTGTTAATAGAGTTAATAATGTGTAATATAGTTTCAGTGTTGAAACTCAGTGTTGTTAAACTGTACATGTATTAATTTTAATAAACTGCAAAACATATATTTTTAAATAAATTAATACAGAAACATACTTGAGATAGTGATCTTCTGTACATATATTTACACTAGTTTTACAGTATCAAAGTTTATTTGATGTGCAACCTACTTTTCCGGACAAGGGTGTGGAAAACGGTCTTGACACCACACAAAGTTCCCAGAGAAGCTGTTCGCACGATGTTTGCATACCAAGTTTACAAGCCTCTGAAGAATGGATATTGCTCTATAACCTCTGTGGCTCTTCCAAATTGAGCTGAAAGCGTCTGGAAAATATTGTGTCAGGAATATAAAAGTACTGACGACAGCGAAATGGTATGGTCTTAAACTGATTAAATATTTACCGATTAACACGATCAAATATTTATCAAGAAAAATCAACACTGGCGAGGAAACACTGTCAGAGGTCAAAGGTTAATGGGCAATATGAATTTATATTAGATATTAATGTCAATGTTCAATCAAAGTTAAATAATTTATTACATATAATCACAGTAACATGTTTTACAAAGATTTTTAATATTTAACCAACTGTTGATTAGCTTTTTGTTTGTATTTAATTTAAAAATGGCAAACCGATTGGGTTAAACATTTTAGAGAAATGAACTTTATCGTGTAGAGTACATATTTAATAGTCTTTTAAATATGAAGTGTTGATTATTTTTATAAAAATCTATGCCGGTCAAATTTTAATTCTTGAGTGTATGAAGATATTTCATAGCTGTACTCAGTGAATGCTTCAGTAAAATAGAAAATCAAAACGTTTTACGTACACATAAATTTTTATGAACCGATCTCATTGGCCTATAATTTGCAAACTATTATGAAAGCTATACTATTGTGAAAGCCCAACCATGTATAGCACAGTTTTATAAACTTTAGTTATTGTTTATGCGTTGTTTTTTAAATTTTATTTTCAAAAAAATTATTAAAACATTTTTAAAACTGTTTAGTATTTAAAAAATATATTTCTGATAGTTTTATACTGCTGGCCTATTCAAAACTGTTACTTTTTAAATATAACGTAATTTTAAGGCATAATTCAAGTGATTACACTGTATTTTAAATAGTGTTTAGTATATAATAAAAATAATACGTAAAGTTAAGGAGAACTTATCATAAATATTCATAATATGCTCTAGATATGACACGTAACAAGGATGTCAAACTATTTGCTCACAAAATACCCTCAAATTACGTAGTTTATCAATATTTCCAAACTTCAGACTACTTGTAGCACTATTAGTACAGTTGTATTTCAAATACTTCAATTGTCATTGCAAATAAATGATATTCTATGTATTAGGCACAAAGTCAACAGTAAAGACAGATCGCGTCGATAGGAAATGGCGAGATACGTAAGACAGACACGTAAGATTAAGTAAGCAAATTATACGTGTGCACTGTTTGAGACAGTTAATATTAAATTTACTCTATTTTGGATTCTTCTTTTGGATTTATAAGAATTAAGAGGCTTTAATAGTTTCAGCCGAATTTTAGTCCTTCAAAAGGGTTGTTGTATAAGTATTGCAAAATGCAATTAATTGATTTGGGAGAACATGGGTAGCTTCCCATAAATTTCGTTGCAAAACAATAGTGCTGAGTTACAACGATTGTTAATAATAAATTCCATTACGACTGGTCTAGTCTAAATACATGTTTGAAAAATAAAAAAGAACATATCTGTTCCAAAAGCTATACATTTCATCATACTAGACTTAGAAGTTTTATCTGAAAGCAATAACTAGATGTTTCAATCTAAAGTTCCGATCATAACAGGTCCCTGCTTCCCTCCTTATCTGTTTTAGTTAAAACTTTATAAGAGCCAGATGATTTGAAAGTTTCTTTTTGGAGCTTAATGTATTCGGTACTAAAGATTGATGAGTTTTGGCCAACGGGTTCGTTAATAAGTCGAAACTTTTACAACTTTTACGTTTAAATTTCAATACAATTTCCGTATAACAAATATCAATGCAGCTACGAGATATTGTCTTTGGTATACCAATTAAGAAAACGTAAAGCAAAAAAAGTCTGTGATGGTCATATATGGCAGGATTTAATGTAACAAGTTCAAGTTCATGTAACATGTGTTAAAGATTTTTTAAATTTTTGTATAAAAAAACTATTATATTCTTTATAAATAATAATTATTTGTAATGACATAGTAATAAAGCTTAGGGGATTGAATACTTCATTGAAAAAATCATACTTTTTAGTTAGAGCCATTTTTTTATCGTGAAAAAGTAAAATGTTTCTTTAAGTTCATTAACATTAATTATAGGTAGTAGTTTTGATTATACATTATTAATAGACGTGTCATTCATGGTTAAATGTTGTCGCCAACAAAATTTCGGAAGGCCCGGTCCAGTCCTGACAGTGTAGTGTCGCTTCCTAGTGGCGAAGGCTGTAAGCTCACTTGGCCCCGCCCTCAGGAGTGCGCGCGCACTCGTAGTAACTTTGGGGATGAATGAGTTAACTTGGCGACGCGCACGGCGCACGTGTAGTAGTTATACTCATAATTACTATAATTGAACTAAATGTCAACCAAACCTCCTTTGTAACGTATTACTATTCTAATTAAACATATCTCTAGGACCATGGGAATGTTTAAATCCTAAAAACGCTTGGAAATATTACTTGTTTTTTTATTTTACTCGAAAGCTGCTGTGAATACCTGAATGGGGGCGCGTCAAAGTTCCAATCCGACAGATCGCCGATGTTTAAAAATCTTGAAATATCAGCGGATTGACGAGTACGCTCAAGTCAAACCACCAATTTCTGAAATAATTGGCAGTTTGTCGTTTGGGCGATTTGACGGGGCCTCGGTTTGTTGGGCGCAAATATAGGCCTAATTGTCCTACTAATAAGTAGACCTAAGTTAAAACAGATACCTATTAAAACTAGATTGAAAACAAACAAAATGTATACTTAAACAATCATTTAATCGAGAGTATTAAAATCAATCATTAATCTTCCTAATACGCAGTTTCACTACAGTAGGGGTTAGATTAAATTATTAAGAGTGATTGATATTTTGGTACGTTTTAGGGAAAATATGAGTATTATTTAACTGAAAGTAAAAATACATCTGTCACCTACCTGCGTAGGTTGGTATTCAAGCGAAAAGTACAAGTACTACTTATTGTTTAAAAATATTAAAAAACTCTCATAATTTCTTTCAATAAGACGGATATTAAAAATATTCAAAATTCGATCCCTGAAAACGGCACATCCACCAGTACTCTAACTATTTTTAGAAAATCTAACTACACGTCTACTGTCACGAAATATAAACTTAAATAAAATCAGTTCATAAACAACTTAGTTATTGTAGATTTACAGCACAAAGATATAGTCAATATTGGGGACTCGATTAATAATTACAACTCTTAAATAAATGGCAGTTCTGATAATCATAAACTGGTATTGCTACTATTCGTTTATTGCGTCCCATGTTATGATCCAGCATTATAATTAGGTATAAGCATAAAATACTATTGTGTAAGTGTACACATAACACAAAAACGTACAAGCAAACACACACTCCCCCACCCCAAACTCCCCGTCAAAATAGCCAATTCTTATGAAGCATCGGCGATTTGACGTTTGGGCGATCTGACGGAGCCGCACGGTTTGTCGGGCCCGACAGATCGCCGATATTTTTGAAACATCGGCAGATTGACGCCCATGCTAAAGAGGCCACATTAGCGATCTGTTGGATTGGCACTTTGACGGTAACCCATCTGAATTGATACAAAACTGAGTATGCATCTATATACAGTTTAATACCTCACAGGTCCAGGAGTTTTTGTGTAAAACATTTTCAATGAATAGCTCCATGTCAAACACAAAAATTAAAAATATTAGGCTAATCTTTGTAGAACTTAAACTCACAGAAAAAAATAGTACCAGGAGACAAAATGAAGTATTCCTACTTTTACTATGCGCCATGATATTCCAAGTCAGGTCAAGATGTGCGATGGAACCTTTAGACGCTAAGTACAGCAGTGACGTCTGCGGGTGACGTAGTTACAATGCCTTCTCTGTGAAACTGAATGGAATGTCAAGGCAAGAAGCTTGACCTCAGCTTTCTTATCGGTTATGAAAATGACATCGATCATTGTAAACTTCATAGTACTGTTTACATTTGTATTTATTTACGGAGAACTACAACTACACGTCTCAGGAAACACAGGGTATTTAAAAAAAATTTTCATAGTCAAAAGGATAAAATTTCATAGATTTATTTTGTTTCAACGACAAAAAATTTGATTAAATTTTAAACGCAATTTTTACGCTACGCCAAAAATAGCTTTATCTGTATTGTTCCCTAAATTTATTTACTTCCCTTTGGGAAACAGCTTAGATAATATATATCTTTAAAGAGTATGTTTTCAGCTTCCCTAAACAAAAGTCCTTAAAACCGTATGACGTCACTTCGGTTACAATTTTTGCGTGACGTGAACAGCTAATGTTCCTCTCAGTATTTAATCCATGTAATATCCTATTGTTTTTAGATTAAATATTAAACTGGTGGTCTAAAAATGTATATGTGATGTTATAAATAAGACCTATACAGCATAACCACACCATACGACATTTTAAGACGGATAAAATGTTAAAAAGTTTAAGATGGATGTTAACGTAAGATAAATTAAGCATTAACTTGGTTAAAGTATCCTATTTTTTGCGTACATTTTATTTGTGAAAAGTTCTAACTTGTACCAAAAGAGTATACATAACTGGAAATATATAAACTTATTTAATATACTATATTAAGCTCACTTAAAATTGTTTAGCCAAAGTCCCTTGGTCTTAACACCATTTAATTGGGAAAATAAATATAACATATATATTTATAAAAAAAACTTTTTTTATAAATTTATAAAAATTGGTCTCAGCTAAAATATCATTTTAAAAGGAAATGAATGATATTATTATTATTGTTAACGCCAAAAATGACAGTATCCATAGTTTTATTTCCGATTTATTATCAGGAAATTTAAAACCAATGTTACCAGTAAACGCACTCGATGGATCCAGGGACCCTGAAAACTTCAATATTCAAAGTTAGGTTTAATATATGAGCACTAATCAATTCAATAGTACCTGGTGACCGAGCTTTGCTCGTATAGATAAGACATGTATTATAAAAATTAAAACACATTTATTACTCACACATTTATGTGGGTTAAATAAAACCGATACACCATACATTAATATAGCACTGAACAAAACGTATTGCTCCTGATGGGGTTTGAACACGCGACCTTCGTCATATGAGACCAACACACTACCGCTGGACCACGGCGTTTGCCAAATGAGCGGTGCCGGTTAAGGTGTTTTAGCCAACCTCAATTGTTTTAGCCGATCATTTACTGTTTAACTATCCATACAGTTATTATTAGCCTGTGACCAACTGATTTTGATATAAACGGAATGAGGATTGAAAAGCGAAAGAGAAATTTAATTTACACATATTAATTGGTTTGTTACAGTAGCTTCAAGCAATACAACCAATACGTTGAACACGGAAGATTTTGGAAATACTCTTTCCTGCTTTTATTTCGCACAGTTATGTTACCCTTAAGTTTTTACAAATTGTTTGTTAACCTGATAATTTTACATTTATTACATACATAAAATAAATATTTATGAAAAACCTCTATTCACATACAGTATTGTTCTTTGCCGTCTTCAATTAAGAACTGTCAAACGGTTATAAACAGCTGTTTTGGTTTGTATTGTTTACATTTTATTGTCCATAAGCGTAATGTTAAATTTTTAGATTTTAAACTTAATATTACAAGAAAACACGAATGTTCCTGGACATTAGACCTATCTAGAACTTATTTTCTACTCGGAAATTAGTTATTTCCAAAATTTAAAGAAATTCCTTAGTGCTGTTTTCGAGATCCGTGAGCATATATATATATATATATATCATATTTAGGTAAGTACGATTATTTTTCATCCTTGTAAATCAGAATTTCATAGCCTTCAATAAAAGAGAATACCTTTAGATTACTTTTATTCAATTTTTTAGTTATACATACTGGTAATGTACAAAATTTTCAAATCAACATTGTATCTATATTATATTCTTTTATAGCTCTTCTTTAAATTATATTCATCTTATAACGATAAAATTAAAAGTTTTGAACATTGAAACTTAGTTTTGAAGGATAAGAAGGTTTATATGACTTCCTTCAAACCTCATATTCGCAGAGACTTTTTGAGGTGTGTAAAAGGATAATAAAAGAGAATAAGGTTACCAAAGTAAGTTTTCGAACAAGATTTTACAACAATGGTTATTGTTTTAAAGAAACAAGATTGTACAAAAGATTATTCAAGAAGGGGTTTCTCTTCCATCCCAATATTTTTATTTATTAAATCTCTTTGATAAAAAACAAACAACATCTTTTAGCATTTTAATCTTTTCATTTTATGATATAATAAACAAACTCGTATTATAATGTATAGTTTAAAATATTATTTATTAATTTAACTAATATACTGCAATAATTTCGTACTTTATTTTGGAATTGGGGTTTATAATTTTAACCTTCGTTTTGAAAACGTTTGTTGCAAACATATTTTTATTCAATATATATTGCATTAAATAATATTAAGAAATGTTCTTAGCTTTCGTCAAACTTGCTTTGTTTTGCTAATTATTAGCATTCTGTTTTCAATAATGAAGATACATACATCCGGTATGCTTAAAACAATTTTAACTGATTATACGAACTATTATGTAAATAAATGCTTAACGAGAAATAAAAAAATACTAAAGAAATAAAAAGGCGGTTAAGTAGTGCGAAAACTCATTGTTAGCAATGTAAAATGGGAAACCTCTTTGAAATTGTGTGCAAACTGACGATAAAACCCGGAATTACTCTGTGAGAAGTAATAGAAACTGCTGACATTGAAAAGATTTTAAAAATACCAGATATCTTGCAACCAGCCTCTGCCTTGGTTAACTGACATTTAACAATCAGCCTAACTGATTTGTTCATTTATTTTACCAATTACAGTACTTGTTAACAATTAAATATTGATCTATTGTTTTCTATATTTTAATTGTAACGATTACAATTAATTGTTGATTGTTTTTCATTCTTAGTGAATATTTTCCAACATTCCACTTATCCGTATTGTACGATGAATCTTTTTTCATTAATTTTAACACTAATTGAATTAATAGGGGATAACAAATCTCTCCATTTGATATGATAGAAAGTAAACTTTAAAAATCCATAAAAACGTATGTATAAAAACTGAAAATGAATAAGTCTGGAGCATTTTATGAATATTTATTGGATAAGAGTCATCCTATTGCTGTTAAACAACGGCCGTAAATAGAAAATTGTTGAAAAAGTTTATTATATGCGTCAGGCGGCAGTGGGACGACTCCACATTAATTTGTTTTTTATTCCCTGATATTGTGATTCCAAGAATAGGCCGTAAGTTTCCAGACCGTCACACCTGCCACTTGAAAGTCACAAACAACTTTTCAAGGCTAAGTATGGCAGAAGTGTCTGTTCATATTACCATGAGCCACTGAAAACTTCACTTGCGATAAAAACACTACCAAAGATATAAATCTCTCAAACCTATTTTCCTTATATAGAGTTTTTAACACTATTTAGAACATCTTAGCCATTGGAGTTGTTAAATTATTTTAAGGCTAAAATACTCACTTAAAATAACTATATTTACTTACCTGAGGAAAAAAGGTTAGATTATGGATATTTCTAAAGGGAATGCTTTCCGTTCCTCAAAAATATGTCCTTATGATGATATGACGTCACCGTTTAAAATTTTGATCTGAAGGATTATCAATACCCCTCCAGAGCTAAGACCCGCCCTTATCAAACTGGTGACCAAAAAGAATATTTTTAATTGTATTTGTCACATACACCATAGTTTATGAAACATTTAGGTTTTATAAAAATAGTTAATATTGTGTTAAAATGTAATAGATTAGATTAAATAAATGAAATACCTACCACAAGGTGGGTATTTTAAGCCAAGTATGAATGAGAATTGAGAGTAAGATGATTGTTGTGCGATCTGGACCTATTATTAAAAATAATAATAAGTAGGCATAGACTATTTTGGTTGAACCTTAATAATATATTCGTACAATGTTTTCTCCACAAACAATTGTTTTATAGGATTTTTACAACTTAATTCCAATTTCCAATGAAATATAGATAGGTTTACGAAATATTACTGACCACCATTTTCCGGATCTAATTGAAAGTGTAGACCTTTACACTTTGAACCCATAGTTTGACTCATTAAGCTTAGGCTA
Organism: Nephotettix cincticeps; assembly: GCA_023375725.1. Lineage (NCBI taxonomy): Eukaryota > Metazoa > Arthropoda > Insecta > Hemiptera > Cicadellidae > Nephotettix > Nephotettix cincticeps. The sequence goes on along the minus strand of CM041790.1, from coordinate 27,871,604 downwards.
CTCTCAAATCGTATTCTGCGTTTGAAAGTTGTCGTTAAAGAGGTCAGTGAAACGTGAAGCACGAGTATTGGGTACACATACTCAAGGATCGGTGAGGAAATAGGTTCGGGATACACGTGTTAGTTATTTATGTAATCGAATTGACCCACAATTATTATTGTTATAAAAGGTAATTTTCAAAATAAAAGATATTTTAAGCATATTTATAGCAATTAGAAAGAGTTTTAAAAGTTGAATATTTTTGTGTGACATAAATTTATTTATTAACTAAGAACATTACCGTTTGTACATATCAGTCGTCATAAGCTTAAGATCTAAATCAAATTTGCGTTATTTGCTAATAAATAATATAAATTAACTTTCTGGATTAATCTAAAAGGCGGATAGAAAATTCTCTGTAGTGTAAAATTCCCTTCAGTTAAAAATTATCTGAATAACTTTTTAAGTAGCGATAGTGTAAGGTGATGGCTGGGAGTGCGGAAGTACAACTTTCGTGCATAGTTGGATAGTAGTGATTCAATCTAACAGTTGGAATTGGCTTTAAACTCTATATCGAAGACATGATTGATATGCATTTAAAAAATATAAGGCAAGGTGAGGAGATTGAGGGTCCGAAAATCCATCTAAATTACTATAGAGGAGGTAAGTCATAAATAATCTCTTTTACACTAGGAAGACCTAATGTGCATTTGGAGAACCACCCCGAACTTCAATTCCATATGTTATGGTGGAAAAGATATAACCATCATAAACCATGAGCAAGACACTGGGTTGCAGAATAGGTTGCAGTGCACTGAGGGCGTAAGCGAATACGTTACCATATCAGTATCAATAACCTCTATAACCCTGGTGAGTCAACCTGTTGTTACGTGGGTTTATAGCCAAAATAAAGAATTCAATTAAAACAGAGAGGAAGCTTAGTCAGATATCAATTCTAATTGAAGTATCAGCATGATCGAATGAGCCAAAACCTCATATACGTAATCAACTAATCTAGCACGGATGGGCAGCCAATGCAAGAACTGTGTCACACACATCTCATTTGCTTGATGTCTATTTGCTATTACTCAATTTGTTGCAATATTATTAATTGAAAATCATTTTAATGCCTCTAAACTGTTTATATGTAGTATATTTCAGTTCTAGGACCAAAACGTTTTTGATAAAAGCACAAGTTTTTTAATATGTGAGCAAAAGTTTCAAATATGTGAGTATATATCAAAACGGCCGTGTGATAAACTATATTTTGCGTCATACTGCAAATAAAATAAACAACTCGTAAAACATAAATTATTACCTTATTTAGTATTAATTGTTGTCCACCACTTTTGTTTCTTCAGACAAATCAGCTGTTATTTTATTTACGTTGTAGCTGTTCTTTCTTTATTCCTGATTGCCTGTTAAGGTTATGTCAGCGATGGTATTATATTATTAACAGTAGTCGAGCAGATTCAAGATCTATATCCGGAACGTCTGGAATACACTAAAAATCGATAGTGATTGTTGTAGTTACTTTTTAGATTATCTACGATCGAAAGCTGATCTCGAATCAAATGACCATCAGCAATGATCTTTTGCTGCCTAGGATTCAAAAATTATCGTAAAAATAGTTTTAGTCCTAGGAAAAAAACTGTATCAGTGGATTGACACATACTTCATCCCTTAAGTAAATTTAAAAACGATAATCTGTAATAAAACTAATTATTCTTAACAGTTTATCTAAATAACAATCAATAATTTATTGTTTTAAAAAATCATCCAATTTCTGAAAATAACAACAAGAAATCAAAGCTAATTAATTGCTAGAATGTTATGGGGGACCCCCCCCTTACGGTAACACCAAGATTTTTAAATGGGTTTTTGGGCGATTTTACCTAATGCTTCATACAAAGTTTCATGGAAAACAGTTGGAAAATAAGGAAGAAATTGATTTTTAATACTCTCCATAAGAATAACATTGGGTACTCTCAGACAACGTACTGTGTTTATCATGGACAGTAAATTTAACTGTTCTCTGAAACCGTTAGTTGTAGAAAAAAATTCAAGATAACATTTTTTAATTTTTAAGCTGATTTTAATGGTGACATTTAAATTATACCTTTATTTACATTTATTTATCTTTATCGTTTTCTCGGAGAACTTAAAAAGTTGATTTTTTACATTTAAAAGCCCATAACTTTTGAACCGTCATTTTTACAGATATGTGGGTCGTGTCAAATCATTTAGAACTCTATACACTATTAACTTTTAATCAACATACCAAATTTCATCTAAATCAGACCAACGGGGTAGGCTGTGGCTCTGTAGACACCCAGAGAAACATACACACACACAGACTGACAGACATCACTTTGAAACCCCCTTTTGGATCCAGGGGACCCCAAAACGGATACATTCACTCTCAACTTAAAAAAAAAAACTTGACGAAAACAATACCTTCTCCTTTTAATATGTATAAGGAGAGAAAGTAAAAATAACAGCTTTTGTTCTTAAATACAAGTAAGTATCTAAACACGGTTTTTGAACTAATTTATATCTTCGACATATATTAATTCAATTGTTAGAATATGTATGATGTGAGTATACATGGTACTAGAAAATTATCGGTAAATAAATACGCATATTATGTTTAAGCCCTCCTCATTCATAAGTCGTTGCTTTATTAATAGCATAAAAAGACACCCATGATTTCTATTTTACCCTTTCCTATTTTTGGTATATTTTATAATACTTAATCATTAATACCTATGTTTGCATAAATTATCTTTTTAAAGTTTTTTTTATGACAATATATTGTTAAAATCATTTAAAAACTATTTTTGCCTAGAGTTAACTCGACTGTTTGAATACTAAAAATCGGAATTTCCTTTTTTCTATAAATAGTTTTTTATTGAAATAAGGAAAAAACTTTGAAACTATGACTTCTTAGTAGCCCACTCAAAGGTCTATTTGATGAATATGGCCTATTTAAAACGAAAGTAAATATGATTATCAGTTCTTTGATAAGTTTTGCTTGAGGGACCACATAGCAACCACAATGAGCAAAAACCAAGTATTCTGTATAATCTATTTATTAGTGGATACATGTACGTTGACATTTTGTGATGATACTGTTTGGATGAAAATAGTTTATTTGTATTGCTGTACGAAAAGTAATTAAATAGGAAAACAAAAGTAATTTATTAAATTATCAACTTGAGCTTAATATTTATTCTGCTTGCTATAAAAACATTAGGATTATTTCACACACATAATTACTAAATGTGCATTACTTAGTGCATGCTCTCTCGTAGTTTTCCTTTAGCAATGGGAATAGAACTTTAAAATTCAATGAGGTATCTATTCTAAGGTCAAAAAAATTGACAACATGAGGATAATAAATTGCAAAAAAATAATGGTCTACAGTTGATTACATTCTCTTCCATAAATCGAGTAAAATATCAAAAGATAAATTAAAATCTTAAAAACATACCCAATTAATCACTAGCCACGTAAGAAGCGGGTAGATCGCGTCTCCAGTGCTCTGGCAACGTATTAGCAATAATGTACTAAAAATAGCTTTTTACAAATATTTGTCCCGTACATATTCTTATGGCTTTTATTAACAACTAGCTGACCCGGCGAACTTCGTAACGCCTAACAGAAAATACACGTTAACTTTAAGATTGGCCATGTTCTGAAGTCAAATAGCATTACGGCTTCATTGTGAAAGCCTCAAATATTCAACAGCTGATTATTATAATTAACCTAATATGTATAAACATTGTAATTATGTTATTTGGCAAACATATAAACACGTGACCTTTAATCATACAGAAAATAAAGAAATATAAATACAGTACATAATTCCCAAAAACCGTAAACTATTAACGTAGGGAATAATGCTGCTCATCTTGTACAGAACATATTTACTTCATAGTTTTACATTAATAAATGATTCAGATGGCATTGGATGGTAAAGCATATTGCTAACGGACAGTAAACAAACAGCTGGTTTAAGAAACCAAAAATGTTTTCATTGTAGAAAATTTGTAAACAAACTTAGTCCCCATAAGGATAACATTAGAAATTTAAAACGCTATAAAATGGAAACTAATTGAATTTATGGAAACTGAATATGTCTAAAGCATGACCGGAGCAGAGACGAATCCAAAAAATCAAAGATCATTTAAATCGGTCCAGCCCTTCTCGAGTTAAAATGCGTGTAACTAACACGACTTTGTTTTATATATTTAGATGACACATAGGAGGTTGATTTAATCGCCTTGGCTTAGTACTGATATCACAATATATCTTCGTATAATCGTAAACATCGTCTGTTTGCTGATTAATTTGACAATTAATTCGTTTTTTAGTCTACAACAGCCAAAATAGTTAACGAATAATGATGTTACGGATTTTTACTTTTATTTTATTATTTTTGTGTTTTGTAAGTATAAACGTCTGTTGATTTAAGAATAAAAACCAGATTCAATCAACGTCACAATTCCTAAGAGATAGTTCAAACTTAGTGTGGATAGAAGAGGGGAGGTTTACTCCCCCCCCGGCAAGTTACTGCCCCAAACCATCAATCGGATTTCGATCAAAACGGAGATTGTGTCTTCGCTTTACCAAACTAAAGTGCCTGCAAATTTTAATCATGTTTGTTTGTATATCATTTTGACGAGTCGATTTACTGAAGGTCAAATAGTTAGGTAAGAATGAAACAATTCTGTTTAATTGTTCTTATTTAATCTCATGAAGCAAACGCTTCTGCTCTAGTACACCAAATGAAAATAGTGCAAACAGATTGCAGATGCAATTAGATTTATAAACATTATCATGTAATAAATATAATGCATTTTCAATATTTGCATGACATGGGAATTTAAACGAGCATAGTACTTGAACACACGTTAGAGACTTAAAGATTCTGAGACAGAGTAAAAAGCATTTGACACATGGAAAGCCTTTAAGCGTCTCTTAATTAGGAAAAGAGTTTTGAAATTTTATTGGCATAGGCAATATGTTAAAAACTTTAATACTACTGTAAAACGGACTCCTCTGTAAGGTTGCAGCTCTATGTCTCGGATAGCAAAGATGTTTTCCATTTTCTCGTCTGGTGGCCATGTAAATGTCCCAGAGGTAGAGATCAGTTCCTATTTACATTATTTAATTCTAGAATATTTCCTACATTTTAGGAAAATTTGATCGTAAAAATCATAAACAGAATCAATACCTTTCTATTTATAAACATGATACTATGTCTCATAAATGAATTCATACAGTAGTATAAGCAATAGTCCATATACATATTTATATTTGATTACCTATTTTCCGGCTAAATTTTGTTACATAGTCATTTCATAGTTCATTATATAGTTACCTGAGGCCATTGTAAAAAAGGATGGGGATAAACTTTTCCAATATAAACATTATTAACTAAAATTTTGAAGGGTTTAACTTTTGATATTCGTTTTTCACAGGGCTTAATATCAACTAAGTTTGGTTTTCATCATACCTGCATTATCAGCCATATATAAAAACTGCCAATATCATGTCCGTAACCTATATCACATAACCTGCCCAGAATATATCGGTAATCTTGTCTAACAGCCTACTTGTACATATATCATTTATAAGAAATGGGGAACACAAACCTTTAGGTCATTTTTCAAAACAAACTGTTCAAGCAAAGGCGAATATCCACTACCGCCACAGCATTATCGATTCGTAGCGTTTACGCTATTGATCAATTATGTCCTATTTCATATAGGTCATTATTATCTATAAATAATACAAGTGACTCGATCATATTAATAATGTGCCTTATTGCACTTTTGAAATGTCAGTTCCCCTGGGATTATTTTAGGTTAAACTAGCCAAAGTACCCGTTCTTCGCACGGGTTAAAAAGGCTGAAAGGTGTAGAGTCTACTGATACATTTAAGTTATTGTTAATTAATTCTTCATTGTTTACAAAATGACAAAACACGAGTGTCTACAACATTTCAAAGTAACATCTGTCAAATATTGGGAGAGGATAAGGATTAATGTAATAGAGACAGTCGTCGGAAAAAAAACTTAAAATCTACCATTCCGCTATTTCAAATAATTCACTAATTTCGATCCAGCAGTATATCTGAAAAATCAATTTTATTTCTTCTTCATCCCGAACTGTCAAAATATAGTGCAAACGGATGTTGTCATTAGAAAATGTAAACATTGAAACCTAGGACGGTCACGGCAGCTCTTTCTTCTTCTTTTTCTTCTTCTTCTCGAACTGTCAAATTTTAGTGTTCACAGCTGTTGACATTGAAGTAATTTTATGTTTTCATTCTCAAAAAATGTAAAAATTGAAACTTAGGACGTTCACAGGGCGTAGCCCGAGAGGATTTTAAGGAAATGAGTATGCCTATGTGTTGCATGAGTTTAAGATCTACCTTTGTGTAAAATTTCAACCTGGTCGGTTCAGTATTTTTGGCATTTACTTGCCACAACAAACCCACAAACAAACCCACAAACAAACATACAGACACCACCTCTTCTTTATAATATTATAGATAAGACAAAACAAAAATATTCAGCAATTTCCTCTACTGATACCCTCAGTCAGTAACAAGACTGCAAAATTACGCCATAATCATCTTACGCTCAATTCTTAATCATACTTAAAATACATACCTCGGTAGATGGACATATTAAAAAGGTAATAAAATAATGGGGGAGTATCCAGTAGAGTCTCTAGTGGAAACGTAGAATGTATATTTAACAAACATATGTTTAATGATAAATGAATTTAGGTTTATTTGTGTATTAAAACAATGCTGAGAATAGTCGTAGGTACAATCAACTGTTTAAGTCATAATTTTTAATGCAGGTTAAGTTGAAAATACTAGTGCTAACACAACTATAGCTTGAGTACGGCATGGCGTAATATCTCCAAGGTTCGTTCGCCGTCATTGTTTAACTTTGCTTATACGCCACAGTTTGTGTTTGGCGGACCGAACTTAGGGTTTGTCTTGTGGTCAATTATTTTAGTTTTTCATAAATTGATATACTTTTCAATCAACCATTAAGATACCGTTAAAGTTTACTCGTTATTCTTAACACCACCTCTATGTACTTGTGTAGCAAAAGATGCAGTTCACTATCTATTTTAGTTTTGACCTTGAACTATATTCTTAGAACCAAAATGTTCTAATGATAATTATATTGATATATTTCTGTTCAGATATACAGTATCAGATTTTTAAATTAAGAGAATAAGATATGATGTTAACTAATAGTAACCGATTCACAAGTGGCGTAGACTGGAGAAAAAAACGCAGAAAATAAATGGAAACCTTGTAATAAATTTACAATATTTATTTTTAGGATTTTTACCTATAGTATAATTTAAATAAGAACATTGAGAGAAGATGAGATACGACTTTACAGATTGTTACAGATGTACAAAAAATTTCTACAAAAACCCTTACTACACCGGCATATGTTTTATATCCATACACATAAAATTAGAGTTTTGTCTGTACATAGCTCAGAATTATTAATTTTTTAGTTATTCTTACTTTTTGTGCGCTAGAGAAGCCGAAACCGGTCTTATCTCAATTTTTGTCTGTTTGTCTGTGACGCTCCAGGAGGCATTTTACGCCGTCTTCTCCGAAAAAAAACTAGAGAACTGATTACAATGAAACTTATTTCATGTATTCTCTACATTCCAGAGAAGGTTTATAAATGCTTGAAATCGCCCGCCGCCCCTTGAAAAGTAAATAAAGAACATTTAAAACCCCACTTTTACGCGATATTACTCGCATTTTGAGCAAGTTTTTAATGAACTGCTAATAATCATCCGTCTTTGTAGTTTAAACATTTAATAGAAATAAAAACAACCAGTTGTTAAATCAATATTAGTTAGTTTGTATTGGTCATTGATTTTAAATCCATTTCGAAATCATACTATATTAACAAGTTATTTTATAACTAATTATTATAGTGGTATAAATGTTCTAATCTATTTTAATTGTACAGCAATGCTAATTGATACAGCTGGGTATTGATTTATTTTCTTTGTATTGATTTATTTATGATACCAGGTTTACATTTTGGTATGATAATCTTTCTTCTTTAAACTAAATCCTACAACCCGTACAAAGGATGGGCTTACTGCTTGTGACACAATAAAGGAATAGGTGATTTTTATCGGTATACTCAATTTACTGGTATTTTACATCGTTACCACATGGGATAAAAACTAAACAATATATACCACGGGAAAGCTGGTTTCTTGTCGAAAGAACCGTATAACCCTATAGTATATAATTTATTAGTCTGTGGAAACTGAGGCCACAAAAATAGAATTATCATTTAAATCGTGTATTACCAACCACGGCCTGGCGGCGTCGTCTGCTGCACCTCGCGTAGAGTCACGATCGTAGACTTTAATAGGTTAATTATGTAAGAGGGTGTAAATCCAATAGAGTTTAATAAATATCGTATTTAAAATTATTAATTTTCTCATAGTGTTAATTTAGAAATATACTGACCTAACTCCACGTATATCATTAAAACAGTCTTTAACCATACATACTAGGATAATAATATATATAGCATAACGGTGTAATGGTTTTACGGTTATATTGTACGGTATACACCGGCCTGAGCGGTGAATTGATCATAGGGCTGGCCTGAGATAACCGATTATGATCTGACAGGAGTCGCCGGCTTTCGGTTTCGAAATGGACACGTTAGACGTTCTGGCACAGGGAGTTACTTCTGAGCTAAACCGTCGATAAACATTTATAATCTAATTAAGTAAAGACAACTGGAAAATATTGTACTTTTATGTAAAAAATGTCCGAGATTTGCGATGGAAAAAACCTGATCTTTATGACCAATGTTATATAAGAATTGAACACATAATTGTAGATATAGTGAAGCAAACTGAATGCTATAACTAATAAATATAATCTATACAAGTGGTTATAAATAGTCTAAACTGTAAAGATGAATAATTAGTCTTTTTTAAATTAACAAAAAATGTACAAGGTAGGCGATTGAAAGCACTGAGGCCCATTAGCAAGTGAGCGTTCACCATTAGCAGATGGCAAATGACCTGTGAAATAATCAAATCAGCGGCCCTGCAATCGAGACGATCGCTCACAATCATTTTAATTGCTTTCATTATACAATCGCTCATCCTACTCCAACTTAATCTTCTGGTGTGATTTATCACAGATTATTATTATAACTGATCATTGCAGCTCGAGGAGTTTGTTTTTCGTTTTGAATGTTTCCAAGTTTTTTGTGGGGAGAGGGGGGAGGTAATAATACAAACCGCAGAGACGCGGTATTGTGACTCGCACCCTTTAAACCCTCCCTCTTATTTCCTAGAACTCACCTGAACTTCACTGTTTAGAACTTTACTTCGGGCTAGTCCATTGATTATTACGCCACTAGGGTTTTCCTCATCGAGTTGATCGCAGTGATAAAGACGATCGAGATCGACCTTTTCCGCCATGGATTGGACATAGTGCCTAACGCAGTTTCAGATATCCTTTACCTGGAGCACAGCTCCGACGATGTTGTCAGGATGGATTGCTACACTAATCTCCGCAGAGAGTGACACTCACTGTGCAAGCTATCTGTCATACTCGAAAAAAGTGCGCTGTGCCATGTCTGCAACGCCGAGGCAGTACATGTGTACGTGTACACGTGTGACGTTTACATGTGCCGATCTTGCCTATCTGGTGCAGATAGGATCGAAAGTTGTCTATTTTGACTCCACGGTATTTTACAGCAAGTTTGTTTCAACATTGATGTCTCCTATCTGAAGAGGAAATACGTTTGGAGTTCTTCTCTTCGTTAGGGCCATCTTTTAAATCCATAGTCAGAGGTAACACTTAATGATTCCCGCTAGTAATCTTAATTTTGCTAAAGTAATAATATTTTTCTTTATGTTATTTTCCCTTTTTTCTATTATTGTCAATAAACATTGTGTAAATTTACTTACTTACTCACTCCCGCGTCGTCCTGGTTGACCAAATTCTTGGTATGAGACCAGTCAAATCTCTTAGCCTAGGTGAAGCTATCCTTTTAGGATGTTGTCTTGGTTTATGCCGGGTCAGGTTTGATATTTTGGTAATTAGGTAAGGTAAGTTGAAAGTTAGTAAAATATTTATCAATTAAATAGTTTTTGAGCTCTTTTATTAAAATTGTTGTTATCAACAGCTTGCGGACCATTGCATAGCTCCATTGATTTTCATCCTAAACAGATGAAAATTTTTAAATAGTTATTATTCCAATATGAAACTATTCAGGTAACTTAATTGTATATTTAATGTGTATTTAATTTTTTTACATCTACGGAATCCTTTAAATTTTTATAGAAAACGGTCAAATCCCTCGTTTTGTTACTACCAAACGCTCAGGGGGAACGATCTGGCCCAGTAAGTCTACGGTTACTGGTGGGCACCAATGGTTGGCGGCACATGTCAATCACAGCGGTCAACGGTCACCGTCTATGTGACTCTTACAGTAACTCACTGTCCTAGATCTACCACACACCCGTAGTGATGTTCAGGTTAGGTTAGAATGTGACGCCAGTGTACAGTGTACAGCTAGCGCAGGCTGGAGCTGTACATCAGGGCGTGTCCACTATGGCAATTAGTGACATTCACCGACGGCCTGGTAATGGCTACTTCATTGCGTCTCTTTTTTATATAAATGAACGATATCAGTATATACTGGCACATATTTTCTCCCTTAAGCAAATAAATACAATATTAATTAAAGCTATTATATTATTTAACGTTCGTTTCAAAAATAACCATCTAATTTCTTCCACTTTGTATCTAAATATTATATTGAGATTCAATTTGTAAACTAAATACTGTTTTAAAGGTAACATCACCTAATGATAATGATAATCACCTAATAATTTTCTAATGACTTTAGAAGTACTTTTAAGTGTAACTGTAAGATATAATTAAATTCAGTAAAAGTCATAGAGTTGTTGAATTAAATGTTATGTTAACTATGATTTTCTATAAATATATCTTTTTCCTTATTTGACATGGATATGTCTTAGTTCTGGGGGGTGTTGGTGATTTTTAAGATGGAAAACATGTAACAGGTTTCCATAGAAACTACTTGAACTATTGTATTTAATATTAAATATAAAAGAATTAGAACAGCTGTTTAGATAAACTTAAAATATTCCCTCTAGACATATCTATGATCTAACCTATTTCCCACAGGGAAGTAAATACAAACATTTTTTCTTAAACGAACAACTAAACAAAAGGTTAAAGTAATTATTGATTTAACTACAAACAGCATTATTATATTTGAAACTAATAAATAAAATATATAGTCTGCAGTTGTATATTTTGAAACTAAAATATTTACTATGTTATTAGGCGTTATTATACGTACCGACTTATCTGTTTATTTTTGTTACCGACCTGTGACTTAAAAATCAGTTCCCTGAAATAAGAGGTAGGTAAATTTGTATGATAAAATCATTGTCAACTCAGTACTTACACTGACTCAGTAGGTAGCTTCAGGAAGAAAATTTAGATCAATTTACTACTCTACAGAAAGTCTACAATATTTCCAATTGATTAAAAAGTAATTCATTGAAATTTAATAAATCCTACAATGATTTATAAACTTTTCTATTTTATTAGTTTTCCAATACCTTTACACCGTTGATATTGTAGTTTGTAGTTATGACAAATCAACGATTGTACTACGTATTGAAGTGTTATTTTTTGCTCATTACACAATGTCATATAAATAATAAAAAATCATAAAATAATAAAAAATGTCAACATTTCAAAATCAATTACAATCAATTTACCTTTATAAACCCTGTATGTAATATTTTCCAAGAGTGTAAGAGGTTCCCCAAATATTTGCTTGATTGTTTGGTTCCATTGTTTGCCTCTCCAGACTTGTTATTTAAAACGTTGAAGATCTGAGGTTGAGGATTAATGTTATATTTTCAATCGTAGAAACATTGTTGAATTGTCTGCAAAACTAATTAACTGAAAGGTCCTCTTTATTTCAAAACGGTAAACAGCAAGTTGTTAATTTGTTAACTTACCACTTTGTTTTTCCTCATTTTCCTAAATTCGTTAAAAAAAACTCTTTCGGGAAAAATTTGTTTACCATCCATGAGTAAACATTTGGATCTTTGTTTATATGAAGTACTGTTTAATATGTCTGAGCCTAGGAAATAGGATTATGGTAATTTTACCGCATAATTTCTAGAGCCATCGGTGGCAAAACGAGAATTTGTGTACGAAATACTATTACGTAAAATATTAAAGTAAATAAAAAAGGTTTATTGATTAAACTTACAACTTATTTTTATAAACGGGGGTTTGAAAACAATTTCATTTAACTTCCTCCAAGTCAAACATCAACTTTAAGCTTTCTCTTTGATGAAATACTCTTTGTTGTTCACGCCTATCTTCTCTCAACAAAAACTGTATTTAAATTTTCTTAAAACAAGTAAGAGTGTATCCTGAAATTTATTTTCAAAGCTTGGCTATTCAAAAATTAGAAAGTTTAATCCGAAGAACCTTTTAGATAAATAATTGCAGTACTGAGGGGTATAAAACTATATGAGGTTATAGAGTAATATTTCATTCCAGAAAATACATAAGATTTTCTTATTTTGGATCTTTGTAAATCTTTTTTTTTTAACCTTAAATTATTCATCCACTTTACCTATAAATACAATTTTAGCTAACTACTGCTAGTTTACGTTTTAGTCTTGTATGTGTTCATTAGACTTCTAATGACTTTAAAATAGCCATGTAATAGATTAGTTAATTAAAGACACAAAATGTACCCATCTTATATGCAGTTTTAAGGGCTGAGCTCATAAAGAAGATAGGTAAATAAAAATATATATTTAGTTATAAATGAATAAGGATTTTAATATGTTCAAAAATAACAATCATGTAGTAAATTGATAAAGGTTTAAGTTACATTTTAAACCTTAAAATTATTTATGATAACTGTTAAAAATAACCGGATACTTACAAGTATCATGATATCAGGGTATTAGTTCCAAATACGAAGCCAGTTATTGTGAGTCACAGTTACTTCTACTAGCCCCTGAGAGCGTGCAGCTTGGTCGATACATGCGTGAGCGTCTGTACATCCGCACGTCCGCACGTCCGCACGTCTTGGCACGAGTTATTGTTATCGCCACTATTTGCATGGCTGAGCAACCTACTCGTCATGCTGAAGATGCTAACTTGTGATAGAGTCACGTTTCAGAATCTCGATGTATATTCCAATATTACGCTCTGTTTTATTAATCCGTCTATGTTTGACAGTACTTTATATTATACATTCACAAATTCACAATTTTGTGAATAAAGTAAATAACTGTTGTACTTGTTGTATTACTACCAGTGGACTTATATTTCAGTATAAGTGTTTGGTATTTTCTATGATTTGTACATAGCTATTTTTCCAATACATGTATTAAATTTATTTAATACTGGTTTTATGCCAAATAAATCAGTCGAAACTAATCTTTTGAATCTTTATAAATTTGTGCATGCTGGTCTTGATTCTAAGGTCCAGACAGATTGCCTGTACTTAGACCTGGCGAAGGCGTTTGATAAAGGTGATCATCAGATTCTCTTGAGTAAACTGCACCGTTATGGATTTTCCAAAAGATTATTAATTTTTTTGAGATGTATATAGTCAATAGAACTCAATTTGTTTCATATGGAGGATTTCGGTCAAGTACTTTTACGGTTCAGTCGGGTGTCCCAAAAGGATCAAATCTTGGACCTTGTTTCTTTAATATAATGATTAATGACATTGTTTATGAGGTAAAGAATTCGAGGAGTCTTCTCTTTGCTGATGATTTAAACATTTTTAAACTAATACCTTGCCCTGAAGATGCGGAAGTTCTGCAATTGGATTTGGGGAGGGTTGTTATGTGGGCAGAGGAAAACAGGATGACATTAAACATTAAAAAATGTGTAACATTGTCTTTTACGAGAAATCTTAGCCCTATTTAATTATTAATAGGGAAGAATATTAGAGGTAATGGTGAGATTTGGGCGTCCATGTTATTTTTTCTTCTTTAGCAGCATTAAAAACAATAGTCGTTTTATTTTTTATATATATGTTTTTTTATATGTATATATGTATATATTAATGTGTATTTAATTAATATGTAAAAATAATCAAAAACCAAATTTATTTTGAGATGTGTATTTACAAGTGATACATTTAAAAACAATCGGTCAATAAGGGTTGTTTGTTTGTACCCCAAATTTTTGCGTTTTTCACATGTAATTTTTAAAATTATTTTTAGGCGATTATCCATTGGATGCTTTAAAAAAACTACACAATTATAGTTTTATTTTTTATTAAGTTAAGATATTAAAAAATATATGATGTTTAATTGTGTAATTTACCTTTTGTGAAATTAATTTTGTTATTTAATATTTTTGGTAGACTTATATTTAGCTTATTGTTAATATGAATAACGATGGTTCTTTATGGCCAGAACAGGCTCAATATTTAGTTTACTTCTCGTCAAATTTATTTTCTTAGTCTTATGTCATAATTTTCAATAAATAAAAATAAAACAGCAAAGAAAATTAATAATAAAAAAAATAATAAAGACGATAAATAAAATCGAGTTAATAAATCTAACAAATAATTACAATAAGCCGCAAAAAATTAAATGTTTTTCCTATAAAATAACAAAATATAAACCTAAATACTATGCATCTATGATAGTATAAAACAATTGCTGATAGAAAAATACCATTTAAATGTACTTTTATCGTTATAAAAACTTTTATTTTACTATTAACCTTTCTGATCAAAAGTCTTTGTTTTTTCTAGAACTATTTATAATTAAATATTTTGCATTTTTACATAGCGCATTTGTTATTCGCCTGATAAGATAACTTATAATCCTAAAAGAAATGTACATTATCTTAAACGATCGAAACCAGTGCTGAACTAATACATTTTAAGCCCTGGGTTGAACAAAATTATAAGTTCTTGTTATGCAATCCAAACGTAAACGAAACAGAATTACATTTTGTAGTAGTATGTCCTATTTAAGAAAATTTTTGAGAAACTTGAATACTAACAAATTTTAAATATAGGGAATTGGCGTAAATTGGGTAATTATCTTAATGAAGCTTAGCGGTAAAGATGGGTCATTAGTTTATATAATTTTTTGAATTGAAACTCGCTTAGCTAGGAAAACCTTTTGTTTAAGCTCTATTAGCATAATTTTAGCCGTGCATAAGTAACGATGATGTTTCGGATTTAATTTGGGTTTTACTGTATTTTCGTTTTATTCATTGATTTAGCTATTCTTTACAAACTAATATTTATTTGATTCTCTTGTTTCATTTTTCCATTTCAGTGTAAGGAAAATATTTTTTGTTTCTTTGAAAGTAAGTAAGCTACAGTGATGTGTCAACTAAAGAATAGTGGTTATTTTGTAACAAGTATCTTGGATTTATGTTTTTACTGTATTATAAATATGTATCATAAAGCACTTTTTCATTCATTCATTCATTAATGATGTCACACAACATACGAAAGTGGACGATTTATTGCGAAAGTAACAATTTCTTTAACCGTTTCTTACCAACATAATTTTCATTTATTATGATCTAAAGTATTCTAATAGTATACTCTATTTTATTATTCTGTCTATCTATGGCATTATGTTATATTTTACAATCGTACAGAGAACATATAATTTCAATTAAGTTCATAAAAGTTCAAATTATACCCAGTCGATTATAAAAGGTTACTAAAATTTTTGGTTCAAGAGGGAATATGACCATGAGAATCTATCAAAGTGATCAATTCAATACGCTTTCAATAGGCTTCTCGATAATGCGGTCCTCAGAAATGTCCAAAGTTGACAAACCTTCACTTTAACTGTAAGCTCTTGTTAACTATGCTAGTAAAGAAATTGAGCTCGTAATTTTATGACAAGGATCAGGTTTCAGGAATAGTATTTGTTTGAAAAGTAAAAGACTTAAAGTGTAAACTTAATATTATTTAAAAAAATTACAAGTGAGTAGTTATTATTATAAATCTTAAAATTACTTAGTGCGGAACCTCCTTATTAAAATATGTTTGTATTTACCTCCCTGTGGGAAATAGGTTAGATCATGGCTATGTCTACAGGGAATGTTTTGATTCATATAAACAACTGTCTTATTCTTTTACATTACAAATCCAATATAATGGCTGTGGTAGTTTCTATGGAAACCTGTTACATATTTTCCATCTTAAAATTCGCCAACACCCGCCAGAGCTAAGCTATACATATCAAAAATCAAAAGTTTCTTAAACCAACCCTGACCTTAAACTTCAAAATTTATCATAATAATCACGCTTCGTTTTATAAACGAAGTAATAATTTAAACAAGATATATTTTTCAAGGGTATGTAAAGAATGCACCTCAATATGTTAATGTTGTAACTTTTTTATAGTCTCATAATATTTACTACGCTAGTAAATTCAAACGTGCATAAAAATAACGGCAAATGATTAAATGTCCGCAAAGCTTTGTAAAGGTTCACAAGGAGAGTCGAGCATTATGAAGGGCTTCATTAGAAGGCCCTCAGAAACTATTCTCATAAATTAGTGGAAACTCCGAAAAAGCCGAAGTGGGTAACTAAACGGGTATTTAGACAGGGAAACTTTTAATGAAAGTTGATTCTTTAGTGAAAGGTGCTCTAATACGCATAACCATCGACAGAACTTTCTTCTTAAAACGCTTGAGGATACAACAGTACAAAACAAAGTTTTATATTAGTTTCCAAAAGAAAAGTATACATTCTACGATGAATATTTTGTACTGGGTACTGCAAACAATATTTTTCCGAGACATAAATGTGAAGTTTTAATTTCATGGATTTCTATTATTTGTAGTATCTATAAAACGAGTTGTGGAAAAAATAAATTAATAAAACTGTCGGTATTAATCCAAAACAAATAAAAATATACAAAATAAAAAACTCACTAAATAATTTAACTGTGCAATTTCATGCTGGTTAATATTTGAGATTCACCTTTAATTCTGTGCAACGTTTAAACATTTCACTGGGCTTAAATAATTATAACTACATTTTACCGCGGTGAATATGGGCTAAACGGCTGATCCGGTCTTTAATCAGACTAATATGATACGTGAGTATTTACACGTACAGTTTTTTATGGTTTGCTGGTAAAAAGTATAATAATGATAGGAAAATGGTAAACATAAACAAGCATAGATTAATAAAGCATAATAAATTTAAAAGCGTAATATTTTATATTATTTTCAGAAGAAAATTCCGTGATTCTTACTAGGGTTCAAACTTTTAAAACTATCGTTGTCATTTTATTGCCACGAAAATAAATGTGTAGATTATGCTAAGCAGTATTCCATGTAACTGAGTTTACAGACAATACTCTAGAAATCTGTGTTTATTTCCCTTTGGGAAGTACCTTAGATCATGGATATGTCTAAAGGGAATATTTTCAGTTTCTCTAAATAGCTGTCCTTATAATACTATGATGTCACTTCCGTTTCAAAATGTATTGTGATGGATTGCCAATACCCCCTCCTCCCAGAGCTAAGACATATCCATGTCAAAAGTATTTATGTGCTAACTACTGAAGCTATGAGCTGTTTTTTATTTATGTACATGGCACATAAATGTACCATAAATGTAAATCCTGTTATATTAATTCATAAAATATTCACAACAACATAGAATTTATTAATTTCATAGATAGGCCAAAGCATAGTTTTATTCGGTTGTCTCTTTTTAAATTAGTACTTAATGTGCTAAAAAATAATTAACTTCTTGATTAACATTATACGTGTTGGTTTTACTATAGAATGAAGTAAAAACTCACATCTTCCAACACTATTTAATATATATATATATATACACTTATACTGTAATTATATACAGAAGTTAAATATATATACAAGAGCTGTTAAGTTGGCCATCGATTTCGTCCGATCACACCAGACATCATCAGGCCCAAATGGAGACAAAAAGAAACAAGATGGCGTCTCTGCTTGAATACTATTGGCTACCTGAAGTTCCTGTCATGGCGTCGGAGGTATCATTTATTACCTGGCTGAGTTCCGGAAACAGATTTTTATACTTGTGGATTTTTTTCTTGTAGAATCAAAATGTGTTTGTTCATTTATTAATTTTGCTTTATCTTTACACTTTTCTTTATAAATAAATAACTCTTCCCATGCATTCATTCCATTTCCTTTTTACAAGTTTTGATAATCTTAAGGTCTTCGCCGATTGTTGTTAAGTTATGTCCTTTTTCTAGTAAGTGTTTTGCGAATCTTTTTATAAAATTGACAGTCTGGCCTATGTATATGTTATCGCAGTCTCTGCATCCAATTTTGAATATTCCTGGTTGGTTTAATTTATCGGTGTTTCCAATCTTTGTGTGTGGTATTACATTCATTGTGTTCTGCGTCCTAAATGGTGTTGAAACTCCATACTTCTTAAACTTAATTGCAATTCTTTGAGTTTTTCCCCTGTATAATTAAAAACTGCAAATTTATAAAAATATATAAAAATTACATATCACGTGTAAATATATGAATTAGTGTTGGAAGACGTGAGTTTTTATTTTATCCTAAAAAAATAAATTATGACAAGAGTCTTAAAACCCTTTCCCGTATAAATAACAGTAAAATACAGTCGGGTCGACGACAAAGGGTGCGTTATTGCAGGGTAGGTGAATGTCGAGGACAGTGGAGCTTAATTGGTAGTAATTGAAGGGTTGCCGCGTCGTGTGGGGTCCATCAGTGATCATGCCCGGTCAGGGGGGTTTGTAGCACGTAATAAAATAGGCCAACTACTAATAAACGGAAAATATTCACAACAACATAGAATTTATTAATTTCATAGATAGGCCAAAGCATAGTTTTATTCGGTTGTCTCTTTTTAAATTAGTACTTAATGTGCTAAAAAATAATTAACTTCTTGATTAACATTATACGTGTTGGTTTTACTATAGAATGAAGTAAAAACTCACATCTTCCAACACTATTTAATATATATATATATATATATATATATATATATACACTTATACTGTAATTATATACAGAAGTTAAATATATATACAAGAGCTGTTAAGTTGGCCATCGATTTCGTCCGATCACACCAGACATCATCAGGCCCAAATGGAGACAAAAAGAAACAAGATGGCGTCTCTGCTTGAATACTATTGGCTACCTGAAGTTCCTGTCATGGCGTCGTAGGTATCATTTATTACCTGGCTGAGTTCCGGAAACAGATTTTTATACTTGTGGATTTTTTTCTTGTAGAATCAAAATGTGTTTGTTCATTTATTAATTTTGCTTTATCTTTACACTTTTCTTTATAAATAAATAACTCTTCCCATGCATTCATTCCATTTCCTTTTTACAAGTTTTGATAATCTTAAGGTCTTCGCCGATTGTTGTTAAGTTATGTCCTTTTTCTAGTAAGTGTTTTGCGAATCTTTTTATAAAATTGACAGTCTGGCCTATGTATATGTTATCGCAGTCTCTGCATCCAATTTTGAATATTCCTGGTTGGTTTAATTTATCGGTGTTTCCAATCTTTGTGTGTGGTATTACATTCATTGTGTTCTGCGTCCTAAATGGTGTTGAAACTCCATACTTCTTAAACTTATTTGCAATTCTTTGAGTTTTTCCCCTGTATAATTAAAAACTGCAAATTTATAAAAAGATATAAAAATTACATAATTTGTAAATATATGAAGTAGTGTTGGAAGACGTGAGTTTTTATTTTATCCTAAAAAAATAAATTATGACAAGAGTCTTAAAACCCTTTCCCGTATAAATAACAGTAAAATACAGTCGGGTCGACGACAAAGGGTGCGTTATTGCAGGGTAGGTGAATGTCGAGGACAGTGGAGCTTAATTGGTAGTAATTGAAGGGTTGCCGCGTCGTGTGGGGTCCATCAGTGATCATGCCCGGTCAGGGGGGTTTGTAGCACGTAATAAAATAGGCCAACTACTAATAAACGGGTTATCTCTTTATAAGAACCTAAATTAGCTCCGTAGTATACAAACAATAAAAAACCTACTTTATACAATAAAGTCGTTTTCATAAAAATACATCAACAAAGATATTTATAAAATATGTCTTAAAATACATGATTAAAGAGCGAGGACACATTCTCTCTTTACTCTTATAGGTTTATTGTAAGCTTAAAGTATAAACTTTTTTTAGGTTGGTGTGGGTTGACCAGCTTCTCCCTTGGGTCATAGTATTTAAATTACATATTTTAAGTAAGTGTATTATATATTAATTTACATACACACACATACAAAGGTTTATACGTATTACATATTTTGAGAAAGTCATAATAAGATAAAAAACTGCCTTAAAGAAAATACAGTACCATAAATTACTATAAAGGAACAAAATATGCCTGCCCATAAAACATGCGTGTCACATAGGCCTTCGCTCAGAACCACACCGTTATTTATAGTTTGAATTAAAATTAAAATCTGAAATTGACTTCTATCTTGTTTTAAAAAGAACATTCATTAAATAAATTCTTAATCCACACCAATCCCTCCTGTTCATAATTTGATAACAATTCCAGTTTAACTGAATGATAAAATGCAAATACTTAAGATTAGTGCAATATGCGTCAACTAAAAAGTTTATCAGCCCGTACTATTCAGGTAGGTATTAAGGAATTTACTATGATATTGTAAATGTAATACAACAGCGATCACGTAATGAGTTAATTGACAGCTAAAATTCAATCTTAACAAGGATTCGACGTAATGATTATCAAAGATAAACGATCTTGGAAGTAGTTTTAAATTAAATTAAAATTTATAAATTTTATATGGAAAAAATTAGTTTTATCCATCACAGTAGTGAAAAGAAACCCGACAACTGATAGGAGGCGATTCAGCACAGCTGTTATAAATGATGGAGCTTAAATAACGTTCATTTATCACTATTCCTTTGATTCAATCACATTTTCTTCGGATCATTGGTTGTGTTAGCTCCCTCTAGCTGTCTACTCGTGTAGTTCTCATCTGTGTTTCCGATATAGAAAACTAGTTTCTGGTTTTGATGTTTTAAAGTGCAACTTCTTAAAATTTAGTTTTACCACTAAATTTTATAAACGAATTGATTATTTTCATCTGGTTAACAGTTTTGACATGGATATGTTTCAGCTCCAGGTGGGGGGATGTTGGCAATTCGCGCGACCAAAATAAGAAACAGTAACGTCATTATTTGGTTCCAGGAGTGATAGTACACATCAAAATAAACAATAAATGTTGTGTAATATATGTTGAAAAATCCTTCGTTTAGCCGATAGCCGCCATTTTGTATTTGTTACAAGAATTATCATATCTCAACAACCATTTAAGCTACAGAAACCAAACTTTGCAAAGATCGTTTTTGGCCAAAGAGAACACTTTTCCTAAAGTATAATTCAGTTTGCTTATATATTTTCAAAATGGCGGAGGTTAAAATTCTTTTAATTTAAATAACAACAAAACCATTAACTTTATAATAGTTTTACAAATAACAAAAGAGATTTTAATTTTAATTTCAAATCTAACAATACTTTGTTGGACGGACTACGTCCACGGATAAGTGAGATAATCAACTTTTAATGTTAGCTTACAGAATCTACATGCGCATAAAAATTGCATTTTCTCGCTTATCCGTGGACGCATTGGACAAATGGATGATTTCGTTAGGCAATGCGATCGTACTACATAAACTACACTTTTGGGGAAGGTCTTGTACCCAAAAAATGGGGGTTTCATCTTTTTTAGCGAATTTCCCATAGGGAAGAAGCTATTACCGTAGGTCTCATGGTGAGACTTAAGCCCGGGACCATGTTATTTTTTCTTCTTTAGGTGCCCAGAGTCCAAAAACAATAGTCGTTGAAATTTATATATATATAAATATATATATATATATATATGTGTGTGTGTGTGTGAACACGATAACTCTCGTAAAAATGGTCCGATCGAGACAAAAATTGGTAGAGACGTGTATTCCTACAAATGCTCGGACGAGTTCGTAAACCAGACATATCGGTCAATGGGAACGGGTAGATTGGGGGGGTTTTGTACCCCAAAATGGGGATTTTTGAGTTTTTCACATGTAATTTTTAAAAATTTCTAACTTTATATTTCACCATTGGAATTGCCTTAAAAAACTACACAATTAAGTTCCTTAAAGTTTTTCTCTATCTTCAACGGTTACCGAGATATAAAAAAATCTAAACACAGTACGTTGTATTTTGGGGATCCAATGTTAATCTTTTGGAGGATTAGGAAAATTAATTTTGCACTTATTACCTAATATTTTTGGATGAAACTTGATATTTAGCTTCATGTGGTTGAGATCATAGACATAGACATAGACATAGATTTTTATTGACACAACACATACAAAATATTTAGTAACTGTACAGGTGTCTCGTCAAATGCTTAGTTTTCTTAAAGTCTTATAGTCATAATTTTCAATAAAATTAACAGTAAAACAGCAACAAATTAATAATCGAACAAATAATAAAGACGATAAATAACGAGTTAATAAATCTAACAAATAATAACAATAAGCAGCAATAACAATTAAATAGTTTTTCCTATAACAATAACAAAATATAAACCTAATAAATACTATGCATCTATGAAAGTATATCAAAACAATTGCTGAGACTAGAAAAAATATCCTAAATAAGATGTACATTTTCATCGTTTAAAAACTCGGTTATTTTATAGTAAGCCTTTCTGATCAAAAAGTCTTTGATTTTCTCTGAGAACTGAGCTTTAGTAATTAAAGTACTTTTCATTTTATCAGGCAGTTTGTTATAACATTTCATTCCCATATAATATAGACATTTTTCTATGGTGGCAGATTTATGATGGGGATATATGAGGAGATTCTTATTTCTTGTATTGTGTTGGTGATCAGTCTTTTCTTTTGTGTACCATTTTAAGTTGTCTTTTACGTGGCATAAAACTTCAAATATGTAAATACAAGGCACTGTTAGTATTTTAAACTTCCTAAATATTTCCTTGCATGAACTTCTTGGTGGTGCAAATGTCATTACTCTTAAAACTTTCTTTTGCATTTTTAAAACATCCTTCATTTGGTCAGTTGCACCCCATACAACGATTCCATATTTTATCAAAGAATAAAAATACCCATAGTAAAGCAACAATTTGGTGTCCATGCTTGTACAGTGTGTAAGGCAGCTCATGTTAATGTTAATGTTAATGGATCTATCCATTTATGCTTAAATATCATAGTTTATGTGTTTATCATGGGAGCAAAGCTGCATACTCTTTTCCCATAATAATCATATAGAGAATAGGCAAACTCCTTTATTTATGGACAGATGTTGATGAAAGTTGGTGTAAATGTTAAGATAAAAATTATTTATGGTAGAAATGCCTAATTCCAGTGTTCCTCACAGCAGCAAACCTGCACACTCTTTGCCATGTTAATCTTATGGAGAATAGGCAAATAATTCTCACTTTTATGGACAGATTTTTTTTTTAACTTGTCATATATTATTTTTATATTATTGATTTGGAAATTCACTGAGTACGCAGGTCTGTTGCGACGGGGGTATTATTTACCACTTTTGGAAAAACCTAAATTTATTTTTATTTTATATTTCCTTAATTAATAGCCATATATACACAGGGTGTCCATGGAAAAAGATTCAGGATTTCGGTGAGTGATTGGGTACATTAAAAGGAAGAAAAAAGTTCCAATTGAGGTATGGCATAAAACGCTTATTTTCTCAGATATCCGCCATTTTGCATTTTTCAAAAAGTATTTTTTTCAAACATCTTTTAACGGATTATTTTCAAATTTGTTATGTGCTTTACACTAGTAGACTACTGTTACTAAAAAAAATAGCTAGCACGATCCAAGCTCAAAATTCAAAATGGCGGCCATTCAAAGTTTTAAAACTAAAATACTTTGAAAACGGTAAAATATATAAATGGTCATAAAAAATACAAGTTACCCACAAGCCTTTTACACACACTTGAGGAGTGTACCACCTGAAACACCGTGTTTAATTTGTAATATCAACTGCATTACTCGGTTTAGTCTTAACTAGAACTTAAGTGAATTAACTCCATTCTAAACAAGCAAACATTTTATATTAATCGCATCTCTTTAAAAAAATAGATAACTACTAATTTCTCAACCAGTTATTCATTGATCATATCATTCATTTAGTGTTATCAATAATATTTTCCTCGTCAAATACAATACCGATATAGACATCGTGGGATAATTGTAAATAAATTAAGTAGCTAATTCAGCGAGTATAAATTTTGCAAAATAACATTCCATGGGTGGCATAAGAGTACTTTAAAAACTAAACATTTCAATGGATAAGTTGGTTGATTTATTTTACCATAATGTTTTGGACAATACATGTTTAATTTAACGTTTTTACTAAATTTCACATCTCAAAACTACATTATGTAGATGTAATTTTGAGACTGTGCGACCCGCATTACAAAACAAGCGATAAATCACTAACTGCAAGCCTCAGTTTCCATTTTTCATCGGTTTTAAAGTTCTTTGTGCAAGCTTCAACTCTAAGCTCTTAGACAGTGGCCTGTATTCAGGGTGCGCAATTAATCAAATGCCTTCAACGTTGGAACAAATCTTATGAGGAAATCTTGAAAGGAAAACTCTAGGAGGAGTGTCTAGATGTATTACTGGAGAATATTAAATTAAATTTTAAAAGTATACCTCATTACATTAAATAATATTGATTATTGATTAATTGACATTCCTAAGAAGAATTATAGTTTCATGCATAGTGTGATTCCGAAAAATGTTTCTAATACCTCAATTGAAAGAAAAGAGGGAGCAGTGAACATTCAGTGAATTCTGAATGGCATTCGGCACTAAACAGTTCCAAAAACGTTAAATCCTCATTTTAACATAATTTAATATTTTAAATATAACTCTATCGGACCTTGTTTTCAATTTTCAAAATCTTGTTGTTATGTGAAAAATTTTGTGTTTATATTTTTCCATGAGCTAGATGTAGTTTTGTTTCTGTCGTCTTTTAGTGTTATTTATTAACTGGTGTTAACAGTCGTGCGTTTTGTAAAAATGGATTAATTAAGTTTAGATTAGTTAGATAATATAAAACATAATATATTATTATTACATTTCTGAATTTGTGGACTATCCAGGTATTTCAAGCCAATTTATATTTATATTTGTTAGGAAAATATAATTCATGAGACTTGAAACATTAAAACATATTATGTGGAAAAATTAAGACGGACTATATCATCTTACATCAAGGTACCTTTGATCATTTTACAGCCTGGTAAATACACGCTCTCGCACGCACATAAACACACACACACACACAAAATAAAAAATTCGATAATAATACAGTATACACAATATTAACCATTTATATATTTTAGGTAGCAAAAGGAAGATATAAAAATATACAACAGCTGATTATTATAATTAACTATATATGTATAAATATCCATATAAATAAAATTAGAGTTTTGGCTGTACATTGCTCAGAGTTATTAATTATTAGTTATTTTTACGTTTCGTGCGTTAGAGAAGCCTAAACAAGTCTTATCTCAATTTGTGTCTGTTTGTCCGTGAAAATCCAGGAGGCATATTACGCCGCCATATTATCCGAAAAACAGGGAAACTGATAACAATTAAACTTATTTCATACATTCTCTACATTCCAGAGAAGGTTTTCCAAAGCTTGAAATTGTTCGCCACCCTTTAATAAGTAAATCACGAGCATTTAAAATGCCACTTTTTACGCAATATTAGTCTCATTTTGCTTTCAATTATCAATGAACTACCTACTGGTAATACTCAGCTGTCTTTGAAGTTTTAAGATTTAATAGAAATAAAAACAAACAGCTGTCAAATTAGTTAGTTTTTGAAACCAAATTTTGAAATCATACTATATTAAAAAGTTATTTTAACGTATAATAATTATCAAGTAATGCTAAATAATAAAGCTGGGTATTGATTTATTTCTTTGTACTGATTTGTTTAGCGTGGTAGGTTTTCATTTTGGTATAATAATCTTTTTTCCTTAAACTGAATCCTACAACCCGTACAAAGTCATTGAGTACTGATTTAAGCTTGCTTCTTTGGCTTGCTCAACAGTTGAAGTAAAACAGCTGCTGTTTATACCTTAGCACATCTATGTCAATGAAGTGTATAAAAATGACTTTACAATATTAGAATACAGGACAATTAATTACAATAGTGTAGCTATAGCAGAAAGGCTTTTTCTAAAACGGCTCTTCACCATTTGGTGTGACTATTTTGTGACCAGAAAAAAATCAGTCATAAAAACATTTGAATAAGATCTGCGGAATGACAATAGGATGTTAAGGAAAGATTGGGTCAGTGGCGTGTCCTGTAATCCAGATACTTTAAAATATATGAATAGTGTGGATAGTTATGAGCTACGACAGTCAATGGATGAGATATATATATATACACACTGGTGAGGATGAACATTTGCACTGTTGACCTTCATCCATGAAGATCATCGTCATAATTAGACCAGTTTATAATTCAGAGGCAAAGTTGGGACTCGCATCCCATGTTAAACTGTATGTCCTTTAGGGGCAATTTGCTGTTAGGCTATTAATTAACAGTCCTATCTTTAACTTTCTAAGGACAAAACTTGGCATCCTTAGTCAGTAACAAGACTAGAGGAGCGCACCACAATCATCTTCTACTCATTTCTCACTTTCTTGGCTTAAAATACATCACTGGGTAGGTCACCATTACAGAAAAGCAGCAAAAACAATAATAATAATAATGGTTGGGGAAAGCAGATAAAAATTAAACTGCTCACACATTTTGAAGGAAACTCTCAAAACTAAGTCATCGAATGACCATATTAATACATATACCTAACTTTAGACAGTTTACTTCAATCATATACTTATCAATGTGTTATTTTGCTAAGCATAACTTAACATTACGGATCTTACACTTCGCTGAAAATGAGTTTCGAAGACTGTTTTAGTATTGTGTTAAGTAAAGTTTACTTTGCAATTTCAACACTCTATAAACACAGTCGGTAAAATCGATTATAACTTTGAGAACCGAAGAGAGGCTTGGGGCCTTTTGTTTGATCGCTTCACCGTTCCGGTAAACAGAGAACGATCACTCGCGAATCTAAACTTACCCTTTACGTAGTTGAATTGTAACCAGAACTTTTGAAATTCAAAAACATATCAGATTAAATAGTATTAATTAAAGTAGTTGAATCTTTTTAATTCAAGTTTTGTTTCATGAATTGGAAATTCGGCACTATTGCATATGAGCGTAGCTATGTGAGTAGGAGCATTTATATTTGGTTATTTAGACGAATTTAGTATTTCAATATCTTTGGTAGGTCTGATAAACTGATAACATTTTCGTTATATTTTATGATAGAAGTAGCTACATTTCTAAACTATATTAATTAATTAGGCTTCACATACTACCAGTTCCTAAACCCTTAAACTTGAATAAAGTACTAAGATAAATTACTATATACTTGTTTAGAGCTAAATAACTAAAAGAGTTTATATTAATTATAGAGTTTAATTACTTATAGACCAACCTTTAACAATTACGTATTTAATTTATTGGTTTATTTTTTTGTTGGTTTACTTTGGCAACCAATAATATTACTTCTCTTAGTATTGTGATTAAAATATTACAAAACTTTATTCATTGCAGTTAATAGGTTTCAAGTCACTTTCCGTTTTAAAATTTTAATTGATATGTATCGAATGTTTTACCATTCAAACACACACACGCACCGTTCTCTTTTCACAACCATTTATTTGCTAAAAGTAAATATATTTTTGAAAGTTCTGAGAAATACCAATCAATTATATCTACGAAAAATAAAAAAGTTTGTAGTAGCCACATTGTGTCATAATCATAGTTTATAGTCATATTATGTATCATATTGATAATGTTTCGTTTTCTGTACTTATTGCTTAAAGTTTGCAAACATATAGAATTGAGTTAAACTTAAAATAGCGTATTATCTATTTTTCAACGTTTTATTAAACAAAATAATTAACAATTAGGGATTTCAACGACACTGACAAACATAACATTTCTAAGTTAGTCAATAACAGTTGACGAAGACAGCTTATGGGGCGGATTAAGTGGGAAAGTTGGCAGCAATGGAGATAACGAGCGCGGCTTATTTGATTAGATATGTTCAAAAGTCGTGTGTAGATTGTTATCTCTCTAATACGATTAAATGAGGAGATCGCGACCAGTCGTATTAATATGGGAATTTCACCTTTCATGTTTATGATTTCTTAATGTTTTATAATGAAATACGATTTAACGAACCTTTAACGATTTTAAAATATCTAGTTATTAAATTAATGTTTGACTAAACAACAAAAAATATATAGTTTATTCTTCGTTTTCAACCACGTGTTTGTTTCGAATAATGAATGAAATAATGAACGTTGTCAATTGTGAGATGAAAAATGTTTGTATTTACCTCCATGTGGGAAAATAGGTTAGATCATGGATATGTCTAAAGGGAACGTTTTCAGTTCATCTAAACAGCTTTTCTTATTATTTTATATAACAGTATCAATACAATAGCTCTGGTAGTTTCTATGGAAACCTGTTGGAAACATATTTTACATCTTAAAAATCACCAACTCTCCCTCAGAGCTAAGACATATCCATGTCAACAAACAGCGCAGTCAGCTGTTTCGTTTTTGAGTCGACTATAATGTCACATAAAACACGTAGGATTAGGGAAACAGCTCATAAATAAATGCAATTGCATTCTAGCGGTGAACTAACGAACTACAGCAATATTTTGCGAAATTATCAACACAGAACGTAGTTTTACCATGAAACAATGTATCACGTCAGATGCCCTTTTTAGAACTTTCGTGCGGACGACATATGTAAGCAAAAACCGTTAAGGGATGGATTCCAAATCACGGTAATAGACACCCATGACTGCCACTTCAATTAGTTCACATTAATTAGTCTAGTTATATAAAAAAGACTAATTTATCAGATAGCCAATTATTGGATCTTTACTTAAAGATTCTGGAAAATAGATCAGCTGATTTTTTCAGGAATTAAGCTAAATGTCACCCGATTCATTACACTAAACACACTTACATTTCACTTATATTTACCTTTAGTACCTACCAAGTTGGATAAATGTCTCACGAATACTGTATTATAAAAAAATATTTTTATTTGTAATCAATATATTTCGATGTTTCACTTATTAGAGATGATTAAATGATTTTACACTAACAAAAATAATTGATAACCTCCCTAAAATAATTTATGAGTACTTCTGAATAAATTAAGACACTGTGGGTAGACCAGGTTAATGAAGTATGTGTGAGTTGTCTGGTCTCCGGTACAATGACCATCAGATAAACTAATCTAACTATCCAAATCACTTATAACTACTTAATCAATCCAACTGTCAAAGATAAGATTGAATCTGTTGTCAAACAAAATAATCAATCTAACTAAACAAACCACCAAGAGAATATCAATGTGATTGTTCCAATTCAGAATAATTTTTAAGAGACGACTCCTGCTATTACTATACCTTTAACCTTCATTCAACAAGCAGAGGAGAGGATGTAAAGGGATTTTAGTTTAATAGTTCAATGATTAGAAAAAAATCTTCCTCAGTAATAACAGAGAGATTTGATTTTTTGACAATTTAATTAGTTACTGAGGGTTTTAGACCATGGGACTTTTAGTTCACCCATTCCGTAACACGCCTATATTTGAGTATATGTGAGCGCCTAATGTAAATTAATAACTCATCCTACATCTGGGTACTTAGGTGTCCAAGTAACTGATACTGTTATATTGTAACTACTATAGGCAACTTGTTGTATCAGTTACCAGTTTTTGTATCGGTATCCATTACACTAGCTGATACTGCCTGTAACACTGTTACTCTGTATCATTAAATTGTTCAAAAGTATCAGGTGATCAGGTGCTTCATGATACTGCTCTGTCAATATACGATTTAATCATCTACTGTAATATTATCAGATCAGTCTTAATGTCAAAACCTGTTATTATAAGGCAAACCTCCAATTTATGATAAACCAATACAATTATCTATAAATATATATGCTACATATATATGAAATTATATACCTACTCTAGAACCCTTTGTAAAATAGGTACTAAGATGTCTTGAACGACATACAGGTAGACAGGGCTGTCATATATAAGATTAGTACAATGTCTAATTCTCAGTTGTATCAGTTAGTATTATCACTTGTAACAGGTTAAATATGAGTCCAGGATAAGTTTTAACTGATACAAACATCAGTTTAGTTCACCTCTACTGCTGGAGGAAACAGTGGTGCTCTTTAAATGTAGAATCCTTTACTCCAAACAATTTTATTTACCCTGGAGATTTAAAAGTAACACACAAAAACCAGTCAAATCTGGTCAATCGATGTGTTGGCTGGTAGTTGTTTGTTCAGAGGTTTTCGACGATTGGGGGATGGTGATGGTAGGGAGGGAGGGAAAGGGGCAGAATGATTGTGGGATTCTTCTCTCGTGACAAATTACAGCTTGTAGTCATCGTTCGAGATAGGTTTCGTCTTCTTTTCATTTTTGTTCATTCCAAGATTATTTCAATGTCGCCTACCCAATAAATTTTCATATTATGTAAAATTCATTTCATTGACGTCAGTCTCACTGAAAGTAACGTGATGATAATAACATTTTTTGGTCACCATATCTCGAGTTTTATTATGGTTATTTAGGTTTTAATAATCGTTGTAAACTTTGTGGCGAGGCATAAGAGTCCTAGTAGATCTCAGCTTTGTAGATCAGATTCCTCAGGTAGCTTCTATCCTCCGCCCTTTGGCCTGACATCCTGCCATACCAGGTCTAAAATTTTATTTTATATTACTCATCATTTCGTAGTAGGCAATAATCACAAATAATTATTATATTTTGGTTATAATGACAAACATAGTGAGTTATTTTTAGATCTAATAATATTGGTGCGTTTCTATTAAGCCAACTCCTTCATGTTATATAGCCTAACGTTCTAACATCGCTCTGCTAAGTTAAGTTGGCTACAATTGATATTTTTATACTACTAAACCAACCTCAGTGAACATGCCAGTGTTCATGAGGAAAAAAATTCACAAATATGATGGTTCTATTAAAGTTAGATTTGGATTAAACACGAAATCACATCAAACGTTTATACCAGTATTTATTTATTAAAAAATAAATCTTTATAAGTTCAAATATATTGTATTACTTAAATCCTCACTAAGTACTGATTTGCTATGTTTTCTGATTTGAAATCGGAGGGAAAAGTATTTAAATTAGGGTTTATTAAAAATTACATTTTACCATCACAATTAGCACAGTTACATTGTTAAGTACAAATATTTGAAATTTATTTTGAACATTGGCATGATAAAAAGATAGTAGTCTAGTAACAGTAATGGAATAGTACTGCGAGCATATTCAGGTTTGTTTCAATAAGGGTTGTTTTACTTAGTAACATACTTATATTAATGCTGTTAACTAAGTAAAAACACATACTAAATTCTATTGAATTTTGTCAATAATTAAGAGATTTATACCGATCCATCTATTATTTTTAAGAATTAAATGGACAAAATTACGTAAGATTCCCTCCATAATATACATCAAATTTGGGATTTTTATGAGTGTATCGATAAAATAGTTGAGTTTTATCGATAAAACTCAACTAGATGGAGTTGCATACCAAATTTTGGAAGAATTTTTAGGTAAATAAGTGAGTTATTGGTTTTTATTTATTCTCCATAAGATTAACATTAGATGACGTACTGTGTTTACCATTTTAAATATATCATTAGCAGCTAGGCATAGAGTTATGATTCAAAATAATAAATTATGTGCTGTAAGCTCAATCCAATACTAAAAAGAAAATTGTATTTATTCTAAAATTACACATAAATAATATAAGAAAAACTCCCCACCAAGTGTTAGTGTACTCCAATTGCGTTGCCAAACAAACTTGCCCAAGGTATAAGAGAAAGGAACACCTCCACCCTATTCTATAATAATCGTCCACTTTTTCATGGGGAGCTCAAAAAATAACATTACGATCATTTTATTTGTACCAATAATTTCAAAGATGTTCAATGTGTTTTTACTGCTCTAAAATCAGAGTCATCTTACATACAAAACAAATCTCTGACATTCCTGACACACCCTACCGTACATATACCAATTAAGATGGAACCTCCCATTAGTTCCGTCCCACTATTTTTTGTCCTAAAATTTTGTAATTGACAAATACGCACCAGGATTTAGAAATTTTAACACCCACCCCCAACTTACAACTTAACCTCTTACACCTCAACTTACAGTTTAACCTCTCACACAACAACTTACAACTTACACCTCCACGCAAATTTCTTTATATCAAAACGTTTTATAAGCTCTGAGAGAACCTTAGTTAAAACAGTTCCATAATGCGCATTTAATTATAACAGAGGAACAGTGTTAAAATGTAAAGGGCACGACCTTTCCTTAAGATTGTTTCGTTGAAGCCCTCTTGGAAGTATTCTAATAATAGCCTAAGTGATCCACAATGCTTCAATGCTTCGTGCAGCTTCGGTTAATTAGGCATGGAAGCGGTGGAACTTTTAATGAAAGAGAAGAAAAGTCTATAATGCCTTCACTTTTAGGCTCAGAAAATAGCTTTTCATTCGGAGTAAATCTCTAATAATCTTTTAGTTGATGGAGTTCATTAGTAAATGTAATAATAATTAATGTTTTTCATCTCATGGTTTTAATAAACTTACCTTTTTTAATATATCGTACCTTTGTTTTTACAACCATTAAAAGCGTTCATAACCAATAAATACATCAAATATAAATTGAAACAGCCCGTACATAGATTAGATAAAATTAG
Source organism: Nephotettix cincticeps (assembly GCA_023375725.1). Taxonomy (NCBI): domain Eukaryota; kingdom Metazoa; phylum Arthropoda; class Insecta; order Hemiptera; family Cicadellidae; genus Nephotettix; species Nephotettix cincticeps. The sequence goes on along the minus strand of CM041790.1, from coordinate 27,838,572 downwards.
ATTAGATTTATTAATACTTACGATATTATTTTCCTTATGATACATATTTCACTATCATATAATGCACTATCATATTTTCATGCTATATTTTAATAGTATTAAAATATTTTTGGTATTTGTAAACAGGAAAACTACAAAAAAAATTATATTATATTTATATTGATTAGAATTATAATACATAAAAATAATTTAAAATTTATTTTATTGGCTATTGGAAAAAAATTATATCAAAAATTATTGGCAGTGGCATGTTTTGCATGACCCATTCTGAATTTTTATTTAACTTTAAACGTAATAGTTTTACTAAATAAAGTAAATATGTATTAATAACATGTAGATTTTTATAAATACATTTTTTTATCCTTTCTTGAACTAAAGCCACTTCAAACAGGTAACGGCAAATCTGCAACTCATATTAAATCTGAGTTTACTTATAGAGTTACACAGAATCACAGTACACCATACGTAAGTACATTATTTCATGTCATTTTTGTTTAAAATATTAAGAAAAATATGTCTTATTTTGAAAACGTCTAATTTTGAATCATCTTTATACACAGAATCACAGTAAAGTATACCATATATAAGCACATTATTTCATGTCATGTTAAAAAAATTAAGAAACATGTGTCTTAAAAAGTCTAGTTTTGACTTATGGCGTCCTTATGATCTCTATTAGTAATGTAAATATAAATATCCGTGTTTCTTATACAAATCTGGGGAAAAAACTCAACAAAATATTGGTACGGTGGTTCATTTTTGAGTACAATGTCTGAAGTCAACATCGAAGTTTTACTTTTACTATTAAATCTTACATAACTATAAAAGTGTATTTTTTAGAAGATAAATATTTAGAAAAACAAAACAAACAAAAACGGCACATGAAGATTGTTCTTATCCTCCCAAATGACAATACAGAGTGACAGTGATAAAGTTACAATACAGTGTGACAATACAGAGTGACGTTAATGATAAAGCTGAATATGCGATCCCACAATCCAGGAGGGGATTTGCTCAGCAAAACCAAATAGGAAGTTTCCAAAGGAAATAGAATATTGAGGAGATTCTGCGAGCTTCTGAGATTGAACTGAACTTCGGTTAATCATTGCAGCTGCAGTGTAGCTAACTTAACCTTAACCTCAACTGCAGCCCCCTGCAGTTGTAACTTCTAGTGGTTAAGTTAATCTTAATTATTAAGAAGTACGCTATTTCCGTATATAACCTTCAACAATTATTAATATTAAGAAAAAATACATCAAATTATAAAGAATAGCAAAGAAAACAGTTTTTTACAAATCCATCCCAAAATTTACTAAAAATTTTTATATTTAAATATGAAAAAGATTTTTGTATTTCAGTATTTTGTAGTATAACGCATTAATTGTAGTGTATTCCACACATAATATTAGTTATGTTAATGCACAGTTTCATGTAAATTATTTTAATGGTCATATACAGAATGAATGTACAGTCCTTTATCTACAATTTATTTGTAGATAAGTAGTGTATTTTTCAATGATGGGATCAATTGATCAATTAGGATCAATGATTAGTTTTATGTAATTGTGACAATGCCTATTTCTTGTTCTGTACTTGATCAACGGCAATAAAACTTCTTGATTCTTGATTCTTGAATTACATATAATATTTTAGTGGTTGAAAAAGTTGGAGGAATAAGAAGCAGGAATACACTTCAACATTTTTTATAAGATAGTCATACAACATGTCAAATTACACTGAATGATACATTAAAAGGGATGTGCCATTTCCAAAATATAGGTCTGAGTTATGAACTTGAAAGTTTTGTATAAAACGTTTTAATTTTTTTCATTAATCTTAAAATCTAGAGTTATTCTGGAAACGGTGCAATCCTTGGCCTTTAGATTATAGTTATTCTATATTTCGCATGACTGGCTTCTTATAAAATGTTCTGTAATCAAATCGTAGACACAAGGATATCTCGGAAACGGTAAAACCATTTTGAAATTTCATTGTGGAACGCAACCTCTTGTTTGTAGTGTTTACGTGTATTTAGGGAGTGAATATTGTTAGATAAGTGGCCTGACTAGTCTCTCTTAAAAAAGGAATTAGATTCATATATCTTAGACTCCAGATAGCTCAAGTTAGAGTAAGTATCTGTACAATGGAACTCATTATTTAAAATAAATTTATATATAATTTTCCAAAAAAGTAGCTGTATACCCAAATAATGTTAAAATCATACAATATACTGAATAAATACTTAAGGAAACTTTTTAGTGAAGGAAAATTAATGAAAGCTCTTTTGATTACAAAAGGGACGAACCATTATATGTTGATTAAATGAGGAAAATCTTTTGAATCATTCTTGAAATAAATGACCGCTCGTCATTTCCCACTCACTTTTAATGACTTATTCAGGTTAATTGCAAAATTATAATTTACTAGCTTTCAAAAAATTTACTAAAATTAAATTTTACAATATTCTTTAACTTTATACCCCACTACATAAAACGAATCCTATAAACCCATGTATAAGTTTGGTTGGTATATAAAACGTTGACATACTTACTTAAGTATTCGCCTCGGCTGTTGACGACATGGTCCGTAGGCCTACATAGGGACCGCCCACAAAGCAGATGCTGTAGTGCGGTTGCTATGAGGATAACTGGAGGCAGTTTGCTTAAGCCAGTAATCTTCAATATTGTGTAACACGTAATCACTTAAGCCACTGCGCTTGTTCAAGCAGGGATGGACCACTCAAGTGTCACCAGCCGCCACACATTCCTCTGCTTGGATTAATTTGATATTTTGAAATTATATTTCCCTCTTAAATGTTAATATTTCTTGTAAAACCCAATTTTAAACATTATTTTTTTTAATTATCTAATCTGTTAGTTCATAACCTCAAAATTTTAATTCATATTAAAAGTTTATCAATATTTAAGTATCGATTGCAAAGTTTACTATTAAATAGAGATTTCCTCAAACTAGTATGTTCTGAAACAATCCTGGGAATTTAATGAAGTAGTTATAAAGATGACTATTGCATTTTCTGTACTTATGGCTTGGAAATTTCTTTGGATTGGGATAAATAATATTACATTAATATATGAATTAACGTGTTGAATATTTCGTACTGTCGTTCTAAAAACTACATCTGAAATATTTTCAACAAATCATTGTGATAACAATATTTCAATTGCGACCTTTGGGCGTTAAAATTTATTTTTTGCAGAACTAATGTTTTTCAATCACAATTAAATATGGTAAGACCAGCAACATGATTCTGAAAACTAAAGCCCAACAAGTTAGTAGTGAGTCAGTGCGGTGTTGCCAAATTGCAATATTTTATTGTAGCATATGGCTACGTCAGCTGATAGGCTAAATAAAAAAGGGCAACACTGCTTGGCCAGAGGGGGTTAAGGGGAACCAGCTGTCTAAGACCTCATTGGACTACTTTCGTACGGTTTAAAACATTTGAGCATTTAAATAACCGGTACAATTATGAATTTAAAATGGCAGATACATCTTTGATGTTCCTTGTGCAGTACTAACTGCAGTTTAATAAAAAATTATAAATTATTAAAAGTCAGCAGTATTTCCACCATATTGGATTTTTAGTTACCTAAGAGCAGTGTTAGGTAATCAAAAAACAAAAATTTAAATAAAAATGTTCAATTTTGAAAACTTTATTAAGTGAAATCTAAATATGTTTATTCAAACTATATTTAACAGTAATCCTTTCAGTCATCAGTTTTTCAAATATGAGTAAACTATTTCGGAAATAATCAATAATATTCATGAATACTATTTTTTTCAAATAAATTATCATCAATCCGCTATGTAGGAAACTTTAATCAAATAGATCGCCAAGCATTATAATTTAAAAGTTTTCTTATGGTACGAGAGTAAATTAAAGCTCAGGCCCTTCAAACACTTGACGAACAGAGAGGAAGAATTTATTTTGCATTCAATAATAAAGAATGGAAAAATCAGCATAAGAGACGCTATTTTATACTTTAAATCTGACTTCGGATATGAATCTTATTATTTTAATTTCACGGGATTTAGTTTGATTTGTTGTGTGTGAAAAAATGCATAAAACATCTATTATTCCTCTAAATAAATTTCTAGTAAAATTCGCGTAGAACCAGTTAGTTTCAATGAAGTAATTACGTTGTCTGGACAACGTGCCCGAGGGAGTATAAATATGGAAAGTTTTAAACTAATTACAAACCTCCATCTCTCACACTTCAATTGACGAGCTCGTTTATGAAATAACAAGGGAAATTTGTTTGATGATTTTTACTTATGTTCTAGTATGAATAATTTAGGTCAGGGACTCTGAACAAATTTTACAAACATAGTTATTTCAGTTTTATTTCCATTAATTCTTTTGTCATATGAAACCTTTATGGCATTACTATAAGAGAAACCGGTTTTAAATTTTATTATGTTTAAAAATGTTTAAACAAGCATAGGTCTCAAAACTAGTCATTTGATAGTACATTAAATGAGTGTTGGTTTTCATACTTCGAGTTTTCATATCTGTAACATTGTTGTTCTTAGTATTATTTTTGAATGTGTCTTAGCTCTGGGTGTTATTGCCCATCAGTCAAACCAAAATTTGAAATGATGATGTCATATGGTTAGTGAAGTCATATCGTTATAAGGACAGCTGTATAGAGGAACTGAAAACATTCCCTCAATTATCTAAGCTATTTCCCGAACGGAAGTAGAACACTATATATTTTATATTAAATAAAATTAACTGTAGAAAAATACTTTTAACTAAGATATTTCACAGTTGAACTCCCAGATTTTTCTTGATTGAATGATTGATTTTGAAAATTAATTTAAATATTTCCACACGACTCTATTCAGATACTTGGCTAGTGTCAAATACTTCAGTACAAATATAAAAAAAACATATAAAGTAAGGATAAATTTTAATTTCATAATAATAACAAAGACCCAGTCTCAAGCAGTCTCGGTGCTTCCATGTCGCCTCATTGTCGTATTGCGTCGCACACGGCCAAACGTTTCCTACCGTTAGACTCCTTTAAATTTATCCTTTATTTAAGGATTATCAACGATTAATTGAATAGTTGGAATTCGGATAATCAGAGTTTGGATAATCAATCCTAGGGTAAAAATTGTTTTTCTTTTGCATTTTCAACTCTATATTCTTTTCAGGGGTGTTCTGTTCAGCACTTAAGTTAGACAGATTTATCCAACAAAAAATAAAAAAAAGTTATTAACATTTTTCCAGAGGTTTACATGTTTTGAATTCGCGATATATTTGCAACGATCTCTACTAAGAGATATGGGTACTAAATTAAAAAAATATTTGCATTTTTTAATTCCACATTTTTTTAAGATTTCAACTCTTATGTTACTCTTTTCCAACAACAAATAAAATGTTAGTAGCATTTTTTTTAGCAATGCACATTTCATTTCGTGGTATAAACGTGACGATTCCTGAGAGAAAACCCGTATTTATTTCCACTTAGGAACACAAGGAACACATACGGCTCAAACTATAAGAGCTATTGACACCATTTATTTTATATTTAGTTCCTAAATTTTTTATTTTCTATAATATGGACTGTGGGAAATGGGTTAAACCATATATATGTCTAAAGGGATTGTTATCAGCTCATCTTAACAGCTGTTCTTATTCTTGTATATTAAAAGTTCAATACAATAGCTCTAGTAGTTTCTATGGAAACCTGTTACAAATTTTCATCTTATAAATTGCATACCCCCCCTCAAAGCTAAGAAATATCCATGTCAAAACATTTTGGTTGTTATGTAAACAAATTATATTTGTGAAAAGTCTCTATTACTTTTGTTCAAATAACGTACCCTTCAATTGTTAAGAACAGAATTAAGTATTTATCTCATGTCGCTTAGCACCAATGTGTGGGCTAATAAAGATTAATTTAACATTACCAGTATAGGGCCTTCCGAGTCCCTGCTGTAGGCTGCAGTATACACTTTAAAATTAAGTATGAATGGTAGGTGTATCGGTAAAACGTGTCTGGTTCATATCTAGTGGCGGCGACTCTGGCACAGATCCCATGAGGATATTACCCAGCAGCTCAGTGTATTTTACTACACGTTATGCCGTACACCTATGTTAAATGTCATTTGAGGCTTCATATATTTTGTATTCAAATCAAATCTCATTGTGTCATTTAACCCTACGTCTATGACATCTCGGAGTTTGCCTCCGGGTATTTTTAGTTTTGTAAAAACTGAGGGTCGTTTCCGGTCAGCAGTCACAAGATTCACTGTACTTCACGTGCTTCTTTCTAGAAACTGGTCCAACTTCATATCACATTTCCAACACCCGTTTCCTAACCAGAGTCTCCGAAGAAGAGTTAACAATTCTAGACTTGCATCTCATTGGCAAGTGTCAATACAAAATATGTATAAAAAAGTATAAAATGAAGGAAAAAGTGCAAAATATGTACTATTAATAATTTTTTTTCTTAGTAATTGTATGAAATATTTCGCTATAAAAATGACTATTTTGCCATTCTTTTAATGGACCAATATTTTCTCGTTTTATGGTATGAAGAAGGCTATTATAAATTTAACATAGTTTTACAAAGTGTGATTTTAAAAATAAATTATCGTTTGTGTTTTGGTATGTTGAAATTTAATTAGTTTTTTGATTTATTATTTGAGGGTTAAAATATACTGAAGATATATTTAAATATTTCTGAAAATTTTAAACCCTCCAAGATATAGATAAAATAGAGTGTAAGTATTTAAAAATTTAGAGTCGGGAGCTCACGATAGTGTTTGGTTGACTCCTGCAATTATCTGTTTACATGTATTTATAACAACGTATAACTTGAATATAAACGGATTAGATAATTAGCATATCCATGTTGCAGGAGCTAAGCCAATCATGGGTGCTACGGTCGGTTCATGAGCACGGCTGGTCCTAAACGTCTCTCTGGAGCAACTGAGAAAGAAGTCGAGGTCCATAGCGGCTGCGAAATGCCGTAAAGTCAAGGTAATACACACATCATTGTAGCCTGCATGCTGGTGTAAACATCGCTGGTATACGGTGTTCTATGGCGTTGTGTTAGGTTGATTGTTGGAATTTTTACGATATTAATAATACTTTTATTCTATTGATAGCCAACCTAACACCAAAACGGTAACTCAACAATAATTAACTTTCGTTTTGGTTAGTTACCGGAATTGCCGAGAGACTAATCCGGTAACCAACCGAAGTGGAAACGGAAGTTGATTTATGAAAGAGGATTGAAGGTTTAACATGTGAATTCTATTAATCCTTATGGTCTTAATTAGAGCCACTGGTTAGTGTGGCTATAATATAAAGGGATAAAAAACAAAAACATCTGACAAAAGTTTTTTGTCTCCTCAAACGAAAACCCAAAGAAGCGCGTTTTACCTGAACGTTACAAAAAACTGTAGATTCGAGGTGAGGAGTTTTGTGTAGCTGATATTTTATGTTGCATATATGTAACATGGAATAGATGCATTGTGTCTTAAATTTCCTTAGTAATACCAATTATTATTTCGTCATTTATAAATAAAATCTGCCATTTTATAAATTCCAGGTTTTCAAATATATTTAATCTAAAAAAAGGTGAAAATTAGCTACAAGTTATTTTTACCATCCTACAACTGAGTGAGCTGTTACCTACACCATTATTAAAAATGTAATGAAGTTCAACAGCTTGATTTTCTAAATAGAATTCAATAGTTCTATTTTAGTTCCAAGTAATACCATGTTCCCATTACTCCTTTGTCTCACAGTTTGGGATGATTGAAATTTCATTCGTGCCACGGATGAAAAAGATTATAGGATCTCGACTACATATTGAACCCAAAAGGATAATAGAATTATTGACTACGTATTGAAACCAAAAGGATTATAGGAACTCGACTACGTATTGAACTCAAAAGGATTATAGGATCTTGTCTACGTATTGAACCCAAAAGATAATTTTTAGACTGAAAAATCCTCTTAGGCGTCCCTTTTTATGATATGTATTTTTTTATCATATGAAGCATTACTTTCATAATGCAGCATTTAGATATGTTATAGCAAAGAGATATATTAAAGTACGAGTATAACACTTATTTAACCTGGAAAATTTAATTTTCTTAGATGAAACTTTTGTGAACAAAATATAAGTTTTGTTCAAAAACGTACGCAGTTCCTTAGTTAGCTACATCTTCATGTAGTTATTTATTTTGATAGTTGTATCGTTTATGTGAATATATAGATCACAATAAATTGGTACTAATTATCTGAAAATAGAAAACATTATTTTTAAGCTTCATTTTTTTAGTATGCGACTTCACAACGCCAAAAATAATACAATTTTAACCAGTTATGTTAAATAAATCACCTTTATTTCTTATTTAGGAAACTATCGTTGGTTTAATTTATACTTATAGTGTACTTTATATTTTTATAACTTATGATAACTAACATAATTAAAGCAACAAACTGTAAAAAATAGAGCGCTCTTGTGATCTGGAAGTGTGAAAAATCACTGAAAGAGACTTCTGTTAACAAAACATAACTATAAACAATGGCCAATGAACATTCAATAAAATTTTTGATTACTAGCGTTTAAAAAGTCAATTTCACAATGTCGTAAGTTATCAAATTTTACAAGTTATATATAATTATTTGCCAACAATAAATACAATTTGTACGAGATGTACGAGTTATGAAGGCTTTATTTATATTTTGAGAAAAAAATCATTAAGGTTTCACTTTTCGTTTCATACTAAATAAAATGTGTATACGCACTATACTGACTTTGAATAAAATCTTGGGAGAACTTTATTAGCCTACTTTAAACTAAAAGATATGTCACAACCAAATTTGGCATAACATTACTAGGTAGTAAGCTACTTTTTGGTGATTCTGGTGATCGAATGCATGTCCTCCACCTATGGAGGTTGACCCCTAGCGAATACATGTTGAGTCTTAAAGGTTGATATGTGCATCAAATTGAAGGTCTTGTCAACTAAATCAATGCCAAAAAGCCTAAAAAAAGGTTACAGGTTAATTAAAAGGTTGGTGAAAAAATGGCAATGGTTTGAAAATGGAATGTTATGATCTTCAAAAAGCCGCCATTTTGTTTTGAAAGATCTTTTGAGATCCGGTGTCAGGCGTTGTATGGTTAAACAAAATCTACAATTATACACCAAATAATTAATGCCGCTTTTCGATCAAATAAAAAGTTTGAAGTAAATTAATAGATCAGCAGTATAGGCGATGATTTGGTATTCAATTATAGGTCGTTTAAATTGCAATAAAACGCCTGGAACCGGCTCTCAAAAGGATATTCTAAAACAAAATGGCTGCGGTTTGAAATTCATAACCATTAATTTTCAAACCACCACCAATATGTTTTGGACCAACCTGTTGAGGGCAAGCGTAGGGCATTATTTTCTACTAATTGAAAACTGTAATTAAATACATATCAACCTGAGCTTACTTGACTTTCAACTTATTTCCATGGGCCGTACCTTATACGTGCTATCCAATTGATATGTAAAAAACGTACTATTATCAGTAATTATTTGCAAAATTTAATATCTCTTTTCGATTTAAAGCTATACAATCGTCCTAAAAGTTAATCGTCACTCTGTGTATTAATAAACTCCTTTTATTATAGCTTCCGAAAATGTGTATCCAATTCCGGTGTGTTCATTTTCCGGAAAAAGCTATTGGCAACGCAGGGTGCCCACTCCCTGTATTGGTTGTGTTTATCATAATGTTTACTATCTTGGCCACCATTTTCACCATTACTTTGTTTCTTACCATGTTAGAAAGAAAAATCAGTGCTTTAAACCATGCCAACAAACTAGCTGGCTCATAAGCTAGCTAAATTAAAGCATAGCTTAAATTTTCATTTTAACTACTCAAATTACTATAATTTTCTTTAACATTACGAGAACTAAACAATTCTTATACACAATCGTTAGATTACATATTACTCAGTTTTGACTCAAAATACTATTGATATGCGGTAACTAGTGTATAACGACAGCAACGCGATTCTATGGCCCACCAGAGGAATATTTAATGTAGTATAAAACATAGTTCGTTTCCCAATTCAACACAGAATGTATTTTGTCATTATTTAAAAAAACGTTCATTAACATATTTTTATCAAAAAAATTGACTAAACACACTTAATATAATATGCGACCTATTGATACAAATTCTTTCTGTGTGCAAATCATATGGCAGTAAAAATAATTTTGAGCAACGCCTTTGGAGGGCAGAAAAATTAATATCTCATTGAAATTAATACTTAAATTTTGGATTTTGAAAATGTAAAGCCTTATTGAAGAACTTCAAACCCAGACAATTTGTTGTACACAAAAATGTTAAAATCTGTTAATATCTGCAGGAGGAGTAGTGTTCACGAAAAATCTTTTTAAAGTATTATGCATATTTATTTATTAATAAGGATTATGTAAAAATTTAGTGAAAAAATGTAAAACATACCTGGATGAATTTGCATACAATTCTAATTTTTATCATTCCATTGACTCAATGGATAATCGTATACCATTTGTTGCAATTGGGATTGCATTTTTTATATATACTCAAAAACATTTAGATAACTTCCCATATTTATCTAAGTAGCCTAGAACAGGAAGAAACCATACGAAGCATATTAGTGTGGCATTAAAAACTGATATATCCGCATTTCGATCCAATATCGTTCTTTGCACGGTCGGCCACTCTGATATTCATGAATACTTCTATCCAATCCTCAGACAATCTCGCCTTATTCTCAGAATATTCATAGTCTGTTACAGAACCAATCAGCTTTCCTCTCAACCTTTTTATCTGTGCCATGATGACTCACATGAAACTCGCTGTTACAAAATGTGGACAATTTGTAATTGTTTATACTTTAGTCAGACAGAAAATTTTAACTTGTTTTGGTATTCTACTGAAAACCCGTCTTCATTGTTTCGTCTTCACTGAAAAACCACCAGAACTGCTAACAATAAAACTTATTTTATGTTTTCTCTACATTCCAGAGAAGGTTTTTCAATACTTTAAATTGTCCGCCGCCCCTTGAAAAGTAAGTAACGAGAATTTAAAAACCCACTTTTTATGCGATATTAGTCACATTTTGCTTTTAGTTTTCAATGAGTCACCTACAGGTATCATTCAGTTGTCTCTGAAGTTCAATGATTTAATAGAAAGAAAAGCAAATAGTTGTCAAAATAAAATCTAGTTTATATTGGTCATTAATTTTAAACCCAATTTGACCCCAATTAAACCCAGTTATACTATATTAAAAAGAAAGTTTACGTACAATTAATTTTAATAATGTTATAGTGATGTTTTAATCTATTTAATTGTTAAGTTATGCCAAATAATGAAACAGGGTATTTATTTATTTTCTTTGTACTAATTTGTTTAGAATTTCAGGTTTACATTTTGATACAATAACTTTTCTTCTTTACTAAATCTAAAAACCCGTACAAATAACAGGTTTACTTCTAGTTAAATAATAAAACTGATTAAATGTTTAACTTACTTTACCTCACAATTAATTATATTAACTTGTAAATAAATTAAATGATTTTAACAATTTTACAGCCGAATGAGTAAAAAATGTTTCCGTGAAATCCAGCGTTCCGTTAGATTTGAACGAATAGCCGTGTGGAAATTAGTGAACCATTGAAATTCAATCTGCCACAGATTGAGGTTATTTATTGGAAATAATGTTTTTATCGTTTTAAGTCATTCCAAAAATACATTTTTATTTTTCCATATTGATTCTAAACTTACTCATAAGAGTTTTTTGACTGATATTTTGTTCGAGTTACCTACAAAACGTATAATGCATCCATAATTCAAAATGGTTAACAGAAAACTCTACTTTATGAAAAGAAATCCGTTGCAGAGGTTGTCACTGCAACCCGATCAATAGTTGTCAAAGATTCAGAGATCGGGCGGAAGATCTATGACGCAGCACCAGCGGAGTATCTGAGCATCGTACGTGAATAAATAAATAAATAAGAGTTTACCGTCTTTGGGCTTACAAACAGCAATAGACAAAATACAAAGTATGCACAAAATATTTACAAAGTTTTGATTACAATTACTACAATAGTTCCTAAACTATTAATACTAACTAAACCATTACTAGATACAATACGGATTTCATATTATTATTGGTTTGGACTAAATTCAACTGGTAATGGTATAGATTCAAATGGTATGTAGAACAACAGTGTAGAGAGATTAATAACAGTCGTAGCTTTAAGCTTCACAAACAATACATAAACTTTGTATGTTTGAAACGGAACCGACGTTTGAATCCAATATTATAATTTAATACAAAGCGTTTTAGAACTATTCACTACAGCTTGATTATTTTCGATAATTACAAACACTCCCTGAGCACTCAGGATGAACTCGCGGCGTACGTTTGCTTTCTTTCTTTTCTTTTATTAACTTCAGCTTCCTATTACCATAGACCTAGGCCCAGTAGGGAGCGAGGTACTTACTGTATTGGCGTCAGGTCAGACGTGACACTCGTGATCTGATAGTGACAGACTACTGGTTTCATCGAGCAACTCTTTAACTTACTAGGCCAACACGCCACGCCACACGATGCGATATATTGTGTGTGTGTGCCTTTTATTGTTTATACGTATTAATGCAAATCATATCCAAACATTTTGGTAGAGTTCATTTATTTTAAGAAAGTTTTTTATTCTTATTCATTCTATTCTTTTTCTTTAAGGTTAGTAGTAACCTTAACTATGTTACATACCTTCTCAAAAAATAGTTCAGAAGGCAATAATGTAAAATGAATGAATTGAATACTACTAATTCAGTAAATAAATGTTAAATCAGAGAAGGTTCACATTGTTAATCTTACTGCGACTAATCTAGTGGTAATTATTAAATTAATCAAATCACTGGTTCCTCTAAAAGCAATCTCTTAGAGAAAGGAGGTAGAAAAAGTTTGGATTATTAAAAGTAATGAGTCCAGGCCTGTGCAGTTGTCAATACCGTCAACTGCTGTGAAAGATTCAGTGATCGCGGGAAACTTTCAGGGCTTTTATCGGCGTAAACCGGCACCGTCCATCTTTATTTGTGGCTGAATAAATTATCCGTTTGAATGGTTGTAAAAACTTAAGTCAAACTTAAGTCTTCTATTTGCATTACTCTAAAAGCTTACCGATTTCGATGATGGTTGGAAAAATAACCACAGGAGAAGGATTTAAACAATTAAAGTAATTAACTGTAAACATTATTTACTATAATATTTGAATATATGGTTCTGGCTTCAATGTAATCAAGGTAAGTTTAGTTATTGACAATGAAGTGATAAGTATAAATAAACAAACCTGTGATTTATAAATATGATGTTATGTGATAACAGTATATTAATAGGGTTATTCCATCAATTTTTTAATAACGGTTTCTATGTAAAACAAGAAGCTAAATAAAAATAAAGACTTTATTCGTATAGTAATAAAACATAATGTAATACAGAAAACTTTTAAACATGTTTAATATTTAGCCGGCTGACAAATGGAAATACTGTATAACTCGCTAATTTCGAATCTTTTGTAGGTTATCACAATGAAACAATGGTTATTTTTTAAATACAAACAAACGCTACCAAGGTAAAAGTTTTGTTTGCATTATATCTACTTCCTACATGACCAGACATTGATCTTTATTCCAGAAACAGGATTTAAACAATTAAAGTAATTAAATACAAATAAAAAATATTTTCCCTTTTAAATTTTCAATCCTCATAAATATGTATTCGCAGTTCATAGTTATCATTGTAAAAGTGAATTTAGTCACGCTAACAAATGAATACACTGTTATAGCTTGCTGCCTCTGTACAGTAAATTTGCAAGTCTAATGAAGTTCGGTATGATGTTGCCTTTGTTATGAATTAATAATCTCTGGTAATCTTTTGCCCAAGTACATGGTTTGACAGATTACAGTACAACCAAAGGATTAAGTTGGCTTGGCACAACTCTCACACAGAGAAATTTCCAATATGGTGTTGTGTTATGCTATGCTATGTTATGCTATGCTGTGTTATGCTACGTTAAACATAACATAACAATGTTTTGTTATGTTATGTTACGTGAATACGTTATGATTAATTGCCATCATGTATTACACCACTTAAATAAATTTACTCCGATTTGTAATGATAGACACTAAAGAGAAAGTATGTATCGTATGATGTTCTTAGTTTTCTTACATCTCTTTCATTAAATCTCATAATTTGAAGTTTTATACGTGGTTTGGTAACAACCTTAAAATGTTTAAAATAATTTTATAAAATTTCAGTAAGAATATGTATTGGCCAAGGTAACTGTCACAGGTTTCATTATATGTCACGTAGAAAGTTAAAGTAAATTTCCCAAACGTTTTCAAACTAATTCCTCTTTGGAATAATTCTGGTTGATATTATTTTACAGCCCCAAGTTTTCTGGCGTTTCTATGTAAAACAAGAAGCTAAATAAAAATAAAGACTTTATTCGTATACATAAAACATAATGTAATACAGAAAAACTTTTAAACATGTTTAATATTTAGCCGGCTGACAAATGGAAATACTGTATAACTCGCTAATTTCGAATCTTTTGTAGGTTATCACAATGAAACAATGGTTATTTTTTAAATACAAACAAACGCTACCAAGGTAAAAGTTTTGTTTGCATTATATCTACTTCCTACATGACCAGACATTGATCTTTATTCCAGAAACAGGATTTAAACAATTAAAGTAATTAAATACAAATAAAAAATATTTTCCCTTTTAAATTTTCAATCCTCATAAATATGTATTCGCAGTTCATAGTTATCATTGTAAAAGTGAATTTAGTCACGCTAACAAATGAATACACTGTTATAGCTTGCTGCCTCTGTACAGTAAATTTGCAAGTCTAATGAAGTTCGGTATGATGTTGCCTTTGTTATGAATTAATAATCTCTGGTAATCTTTTGCCCAAGTATATGGTTTGACAGATTACAGTACAACCAAAGGATTAAGTTGGCTTGGCACAACTCTCACACAGAGAAATTTCCAATATGGTGTTGTGTTATGCTATGCTATGTTATGCTATGCTGTGTTATGCTACGTTAAACATAACATAACAATGTTTTGTTATGTTATGTTACGTGAATACGTTATGATTAATTGCCATCATGTATTACACCACTTAAATAAATTTACTCCGATTTGTAATGATAGACACTAAAGAGAAAGTATGTATCGTATGATGTTCTTAGTTTTCTTACATCTCTTTCATTAAATCTCATAATTTGAAGTTTTATACGTGGTTTGGTAACAACCTTAAAATGTTTAAAATAATTTTATAAAATTTCAGTAAGAATATGTATTGGCCAAGGTAACTGTCACAGGATTCATTATATGTCACTTAGAAAGTTAAAGTAAATTTCCCAAACGTTTTCAAACTAATTCCTCTTTGGAATAATTCTGGTTGATATTATTTTACAGCCCCAAGTTTTCTGGCGATGTTCAAGGTCGAAGGAGCTTTGCCAAAAATTAGCGAAACACAATTAGTCGAGAAATGGCGACAACAAATAGAGGAATTAAACGGGCGTTCGGCGACTTAAGTGGAAAGGTCGCAGGCTGTAAATTTAACTTGTCTCACACCTAACATCCTTAGTTCAAGAATTTCAATTGTAAAATTGCACTGTTTGTAAATTTTTCTTGAGTTTAAAACTGAGATCAAAATTGTCGTAGATTCAGTCATTTACTTTAGTGATGTTAATTTACAGTGTTACTTTGTAAGTTAATATTGTTAAGAGAGTCGTATGATATTGCGGTTAAATTCTGGAACAATAAAAAAACCTAATATTCTTATCTTCCACACTCATTTAAGCAGTAATCTCAAAAACCCTTTCAGTTGATGATTTACTATCCGAGTATTTTCAAGACATTCTGTTACGTTGAATAAAGGTAAATTTACATTGAAAAATGTTTTTATTTAAAAAATATCGGTTTTATTATCCGACAAATAAAATTAAACCTGAATTGAAAACAACTATGATTTCTTTTAAGTGTTTAATGAGTTGCTTAGGAGTGAATGTTGACGTGATGCTCGTAGTGTGGATATTAAGGGTACTCAATTGGAATAAATGAAGTCTTAAATGAATAAATTAAGTGAATAGATGTTAGTGTTATCTTAGTAAAATTAAAAATATGAATTATTAAGTTTCTAGTAATGTAACATCAGTAGTCAAAATCATAGGTGTCACATTATTTCTCGGACTTGTTTTCGATTAAAATAATTTAAAAAGCCCATTTGTATTTTTAATGACACCAAAAGTTCAAATATATTATTTTAAAATTTGAATACGCGTGTTTGCTTCATCGTTACGTATTTATAAAATATTAAATTAAAAATCAGAAATACTTCCGTACTAAAATTTAAACAGTACCACTTTGATTTGGAGATTATAAACTAATTTTTGTAGTTTTGGAGAGACAAAACTTCATTGGTTAGAATAAGGCGAAGTGTTCGTAGACTGTGGCCAAGTGTTCATGAATATTAAAGTGACTAGTCGTGCAAGTGGCCATCGTTTGCCAGACTCAGTGTTGCCAACTAAATGTAAAGTAACTTAACTTGCTGTAATTCCTATACCACTTGATCTGAGCTAATTAAAGTTTTTACTTCAAATTATAAGTTATTATACTGTATGTATATATTTTTTATCTACTCCACCATTAATAAATACTCCAAAAAATATAATACACAGTTATAATATATGGCTTAACACTACCAATACATAAACTAAACTTCATACAGTGCTATTTCTTAACGCAAATTTTAGACACATTCACAAATAACTGAGTAACTAAAAAAATAAAAACACTGTACAACAGTATCATAGGTAAAATATCACAACCAATAGAATAAACTCAGACAAATGATTTTTTTATATTGAAAGATCGCTTTGAGAGCAAAGGCTCTGATAAAATAATGGGGTCTGGCTGCATTAGCCTGGCTTCCCATGAGTATGATAGTCAATGTTTCCTAAAATAAATATAAGAATGCAGTTATTAAAAATGCATTTTAAAAACTATTAGGTTTACAATTTGGCCATAAGCGTTGGTTTATAGTCTTAAGCAATTTTTAGACCAAGTACTTGGAAAGAAAAATGTAGTTAATTGAAAGTCACATCTAAACTTTACATCGATAAAGTTATAATAGATTAAAAATTAAGATACTGTATTTGCCAATCTATTAGTATTAGTATTTAAAAAACGAAGATTTTGATCGTTTAAACCAACTAGTAAGTGGATTAAATTGAAGGTTCTATTTTGAAGCTCAAATACATTATAATTATCTTTACAGTTTTAATGGGAAGGTATGATTAAAATGATTCTAGTAATTATAATATGTGTCCATAATATTCCGGGCTTTGGTTGCAATATCTGAAAGCCAAATCCTAATGTCGGATTCGAATATTTTCCCAATGCAGTCATTATGTAAGTATCTTCAGGGCCGTGAATATCATTACATTAAAGTCCGGAGCATCCCTCACTCGGGGCAATTACGATCCATCAAAGATTCATCTTACAAACTTGAGCAGCGCAATTACTTAAACAATCAATTTGCAGCTCTACCGGTGGACTTGGCTGTGAAATAACACAAGCAACACGAGTTGACCAACGCCGATACGCCTTCTAACTGTGAATAGTAAACTGTACCCTGAACTGACCAAGATACATTTAGGGTGGTTCAAAAGTTCCATACATATACTGTAATGTTTCTTTTCTCAGAAGTTATTATTCAGTCTAGAGCTCTTAATTTTTTATCAGTTATTCATTGATTATAAAAGTATACTCAACACAGGGGTTCTGATCTAGTTGAGTTTTAACCTATTGTATAATAAATTTCCTATTCAATTTTAGGTATTTTTAGGACGTTAAAAAGATTTAATACATTCAAATTTATATATTTTATAATCCAATTATTACACCATATGAGTAATGCTAACAATGATACCATAAATACGAAAAAAGGCAATCTCGTTGATGCAATTCTTGAGAAAAGATACATTATTTTAAAATTACTAATATAGGAGTTAACGAACCCCTTTGACAGCTTGGACCAATAAAATACTTCCAATATGTTGATTGTATCACATTCTCTTTGTATAATATATCTCATAATACAGATTTTTATATTCATTATCTTTATATACCACTTAATATACTGTTACATTTATAAAAGTATAGCTAGACACTGTGTTAACGTTTCAATGAAGGTCCATTCCCAAATATATTTGAGAGAAACAGAAAGCTCTCGTTCTGACTATGTATCTATGAGTCTATAATTTTTAAGCCAAGTGCCATACTATTTTCACTCCACCTTCTCATCTCCCGAATAACGGGAATGGCATTGCCTGAAAGTGTTTTACAGATTACGTCGGGCTGGACGAGGTGGGTTGTGACAGAATGCAATATGTAGGATTAGAACCCGAGACCTCTTGTACCATAGTCCCTCACTTTACCTGTAGACTAATGCACTCCCCAGTAAATAATTACATTTAATGTAACATAAAATCCAATAACTTACATATATAATCCTTAAACGTTTCAATTTTATCGAATAAAATAATAATGTAAAACAAGCAATTCACAAGCTATAACTCTCTGATGTTTAAGTTGCTTACAGCTGTAGGCCTATTGTTGATTTCCACAAAATTCACTTGAATGCCTGCTTTGTAAAGTGTAAGAGACCGGAGTCACTTTCAAAGACGTCAGCTCCAAGTCCGTTAGCCAACATAAACTTAATTTGCCCGCTCCTGTTCTCCTGTGCTCTTCAGCACCCTTCTTTTTAACGTCTTCTTCTTTATTCACTAGAGTCTCTGTTCAGTTCATCACTTCTTCTGCTCTTTTTACCTGAGATCGACTTTTGTATTATAGGTAACCTTTTTATTTAATGATAAATCAAATGTTCGAAGATTAAAACTTTAAACCTGCTTAGAGTTTAATTTCCCTAATTTACGAACTTAATTTACGAACAGTTCATAGTTTTCAAGTGTAGTATTATTTTATGGATTAAATAATTATTCGTTCCTGATTATGTTCTTATTTGTTTTTTTTTGTAAATTCTATTTCTCAAATAGCAAGCTTTATATTTTATGATTATGGGTACAGGTTGGAAGAACATTTTCCATGATATACTTTGAAAATTATTAGTTACATTTACATTCTTTTTCTGAAGCTGAATATTTATCATTGATTTATTTCTTAATATTTCTAATGTATAAAAACTCTAGCTCAAAGTAGTCTTGTATTTTCCACGGATATGATAAAAATATTTTTGATTATAACTTTAATGGCCTATAGACGAATTACTTCTAAATACGATTATGCATCTTGCATGTTCATGAACACTAGGGCTTAACATTAAGACTTTGAATTTGTTGACATGTGTTGCAGAGAAAACTGTAAAAATGCAAACAACTAAATTAGTACCCATTTTTATTTCAATAAAAATATTTTAAATTATTCTCTACCTGTTTCAACAAAACGCAAATAGTATCTTTAAATCAACTTTGAGTACTTAAGTAACTTGTAACTTGCTCAATGCAACCCCCGTGCTACGAAGTCCTACTCTATTGCAGTCAAACAAGGCAAGATAGGCAAGAAGGCTTATAGCTACATAAGCTGGGGGAGATCTATAAACTATTATTCTGGGGGCTTTTGTTAGGGGAAAATCACAGAAATAAAATAAATAAATAAAAAGCCAAGTTAGGCAAAGATATATGACTGTAAACTTATACTACACATATTTTATCACCAACCATACGTTTTGGCCTGAACTGAATAGGCCTACTATCAGGACCAACTAAATAGGCTTCCTATCAGGAAACTGTAAAGTGACACTGGACAGTTTCACACGTCATAGTTCAATATAAAATTGAAATCCTGGTTGATAGAAGGAGTCCAAACAATGGACATCAATCAGCTGATCGTTGGTGACGAGGTGACGTCGCTGTCAGTGTCAGTCTATTACAAGCGCTGCATTGGGTCGTGTCATTCGCGGCCGTGAACAACGTTTTGAGAGAACGAGCTTTGCTCGGGGAACGGTTAAAAACCATAGAAATATTAAAAAACCTATGAGTTTAATTCTAATTTTGGCCTTGCGTTTGGTTAGCATGTTTTAGAAATACCCGCGTCGCAGCAGACCGGCATCTCAGACATGTTCCATTTACTCACGAAAATTATAACTGAATCTAATTAGCAAAGCTTTATACTTTCCTTGTATAAACATAATGTGGTAAACCCTTAACACATAAATCATAAAATTACTAATGCTAATGTTACAGATTCGTAGGTAACAGGGAGCATACAAAAATTTACAAATCGTGTTAATGTGACAAGTTGTGTGATGTATTTATTGCTTATTTTTTCCAATTTTGTAAAAACCGGAATGACTTCCCTGTAAGAAGTAGCGTAAAAATCAGGGACATGTCAAAAATTGTAATAAGAAACAAATGTTTACAATATGCATTGGATCTTCTAGTAATTTCATTACTTATAGATGTTAAATTTTAGGATTAAGGGATTTGCTTAAAAAATATTAAAAATTTAGATACATTAAACAAAAAATACCTGGTTAAGTGACCAATGATGTCGCTTTAATAATATTTGTTGCATTTCACAAACTGCTTTCAACCCCCCCCCCCCAACCAACAGAGCCGAGCCAGAGGGTCCAGTGCCAAGAGATTTTTAATATAACTGCGTCAAAAATGATGTAACACATTATTGAATAATTGCTCCAGTTTTACTAAGGAGTCATAATTTTTATAATTTTCTATTAAGTTGCCTATGTAGTTATTTTGTCTTATGACTCAAATCGTCATTTTATTAATATAAAGTCAACTTTACAATCAAAATTGTAATTATATTCTTATTATTTACCACCAATCAAAATCATTAATTTTTACTGTTTGATTAAAAAAGCCGAACTAACTACGAGTACTTCTTTAGGTAATTTTTCTTTTTAACTAACGAGAACAGCCCGATCACATTAAAGTAGCAGTTCCAAATCACATGTAAGATGTTTTTTGCTTAATCAGTACTAACTATTATAGAGATTTTACTGTTGAAGGCATGTTCTAACATTCTAAAGTTTTAGGTACTTGCATGAATTTGTAGTCAGTTTTAATTGAGCCACGCACTTTTCCAATGTTGCCTCTACTTTGTGGTCAACCTTTACGGGCTAATAAACCCTTGGCCGCAACGACGTGCACTCTACTCGCCGTTATTGGGTCTGTGATAGCTGCCTCCGTCTCCCCATCTCAGATACAGGTACTACTTCAAGTCTTACCAGATGTTACGAACTGTGGATAGTTATGAGCGATCGACTCATAACTATGGTAGGTGTAGTGTTCTTTTGTGTGGATTGATATCCGCACTATTTAATACTACATTAATCCGCAAAGACCATCATCATAAATAGACCAGTTCGCAATTCAGAAGGAAAAGTGGATCGGACTCTACGTTAAACTGTTGGTCCCTTAGATGTCATAGGCAGTTAGACTTTAATTAACAGTCTAAGGAACATGTCAGCCTTAGTCAGTAAGAAGACTACAAAATCGTGCCACAAAGTTCCTACTCCCATTTTTCTTTATTACTTATCTTAAAATACCTGCCTGAGTAGGTTGCCATTTCACTTAAAAGTATAAAGAATAAATACAAACTTGGCAGCTCAGAGGTTTTAAACCAGTAGCATGTTTCCCTGTAAGGCCATGAGAGGTAGCTAACGGTGCTACTGTACCTTGCTGTCTTTAAATCACCGTTTATATTAATATAACTTTTGTATAGTTTTAAGTATAGTTTTTTTACTTACATATGTCAAAGTTCTGGGGTTATGTTATCAGATTTGTGTAACTCAAAGATTTATAACGCAAAAAATGCAGTGAAATTGTTTGGATCCCGTTTCTAAAAAAATGCCAGGGCTATTGGATTGAGCTTTTGGTCATAAGAACATCTGTTTAGATGAACTGAAAATATTCTCTTTAGACATATCCATGATCTAACCATGTATCCACAGGTAAACGTTTCTGTTTTATTATTTACTAATTTACATTCACATGTGATCCCACCAAGTTTGGAGAACTTGTTGGTGGGGATCAATTATTTCTTAATACACATAGAAATTTGGGATATTTAATATTTAAGTGTGAGGAAAAGGGAAAAAAGTAACAGAGATTTGTGTGGGTGTTTAGTATGTGACATGGTATAAGTGGTAAATCCAGGGTTGTGTAATATTCAAAAATATCTATATTGGGCTATATACTACAGTTCTAAATATATAATAACTACTAAGACGATTGTACAGATATTAGTGAGCTTTCGGTTGTTTTAATGAATGGGACTAAAACTATTTGTTAAACTGAATTGAAGCTACACATATTGAAATTATAGTAGATGAGCCCCCTCCTTGGAATAAAATATATGAATTCAAAAAGTAATCCTGCTCCCCAAGCAGGGAAGAAAATATCATTGAAAAAATATTTTTAACCTAAAAAGAAGTTCCATTGTTTGGTTCAATGTGATAAAGCCAACGGAACCGTCAAAGAGACAAAAGTAATTCACTGACCTGTAGTAATACCGTTTCTTTTCTTGCCCATACCGTGAATGACTTAGGTATTGATTTTTAACGTTCATAATAACTATATACACGTATTCTACACAAATCCTATGTTTAACAACACATTTTATTATGGTTATTAAGAATTTTTCCTTGAAATATAGCCTCACTAGACAATGGTTATGGTATTCTAACAAAAAAACATTTGGCAAAAACAACAACATTATCTATTTATTTATCTCTTGTACACTAGCTTTTGAGTGTTATAACAAAAAGGCAAGTAAGGAGGTAGCGGGTTCTAATATGAAACCATCAATTTGTTGTTTCAGAATTTTAAATTTAAATAACTAAATGCATTGTAGCTTCTATCCCAGTGTAACAGTCCCAAGTAAGCAGAATTGCAACGCATTGTAAAGCTTGAATGCTAAGTAAGAGAGAGGGCGTTATTTACGAGTGCTAGCCACGGAGGTCGACCAATATTGGTTTTGTAATCGCCAAGTTGGGGTTAATGATTCATCTCTTGTCGAGGGGTCGGTGAGGTAACGAACACCACCAATATTGTAACTGCTCAATCAGTGCGATCAACTCTACTGAGTAGGCCTACCTATCATATAGGTAATATAATGAGTTTAAAATTTTAAATCCTGATTCTGTTAGTGACATTTTCATGCCACGTTATGTGATATGCTTAAATCTCAGACGTGGCAGTCCAAAAATCCACTGCTCGATCCACAATTAATTGGGACTTCATTCCTGGGAAATGAAGAATAATTAGACTGGTATGATTCACATAGATTTTGGACTACAAATAGATTTTATCTCCTCTAATAAAACTCCTTGAGACCAATACACAATTACATGAACATTGCCAAACCTTTCATCAGAACTATCTTCTATTTTCTGGAGCACAAAACCTAGCTACCACAGTTGACTCAAAATAAAATGTGAATAAAAAATCGCGAAGTAATCCTTCGTTAAGAGACTACTCGTTAAGACATTGATTTTCCCACAGAAGATTATCTCTTAGCTCCAAGAACCGAAACAACCAAATCACTTACCCAAAGGTAGCCTGCCTGCTAGACCTCTGCTCCTGCCCCAGAGCCGACTGACCTTCCAATCTAACCCTCCCAGCCTATTCAATCTAATGCCCAAATGCCTTTGAAGAGCGCCGAGCCAAGTAAGACTGACCCTCAAAGCCGACAGTATATCGATTGTGGTAGCTGTTTACAAACATTATTTGCCCCACACCAACAACTAACCTATGAATCGAAAAGAATTATTTTATAATAATAAATATATAAAAAATAAAAAGATATTTAATTTGAGCCTAAAAACGTGACCCCTTCACGAGTATTGCTTATAACTCTCATGTTTTTAAAATGTATTGATCAGTCAGCTGTTTAGTAGAAATAAACTGAAATTCCCGATCAAAATGGCACACTAGTAGTGATGTTACAAGAAAACAATTAATATTGACAACAAAATATTTTCATAAAAATGACTTTTCTCCGTTATTTATGAACCAAAATCCTTAAATTTTTTTGTAATTCAATTTCAAATTTAATTTTAAAAATAAAAGGTAATTATTGCTTTTGTTTTTTTAACATGAAGGGGTTTCTAGATTTTTAAGTTTTAAATTTTATACAGCAACTATTTTTAAGATGATAATTGAAATAATATTTTTTTCCTGTAATTAGTCATTTATGTGATGAAGCTACATACAAAATTTCATGTTATTATAAACAGCCATTTTTGAATCTAAATTTTCTTTGAGGAAAATATGAAATGGTGGCTATGCGGATATTATACGTTTTCTAGTTTTTGAATGTAACATTTCGGTTTTTGTCTGTGGTTCAGGAACAATATCTAGAAAGTTTAATAGAGAGTTGGTTAGGAGTTTCGTAAGCCTGTATAAACTAACTACTGTATCTTTCTTTGACTGGGACGGTGGCGTCGTTATGTAATACAGCTGTTTGGAGACCACGAATATAGCTGTTGTATAGTTTTGAACAATAGTCGGTGGGTACGTATTGTTCTCTTGAGTGGATTAACATCCGCACCACTGAATACTACGTTAATCCGCAAAGACCATCCTCATATTTACAGCAGTTCGTAACTCAAAGACAGTGGTTTGGAGTCCACGCTAAACTGTAGGTCCCTTAGATGTCATTGGCTGCTGGGCCAATGGCCAATTATTAATTAACAGTCCTGTCTAAGGAACATGTCAGCCTTAGTCAGTAAAAAGACTACAAGATCACGCCATAATCATCTGATACTCAATCCGCATGAGTACTTGGCTTAAATACCTACCTTGTGGTAGGATTGCCATTTCAATAATCTAATCTAAACTAAAGTCAATTAAAAGGTCATAAAATAAGCTACAATAAATGTAGTGTTTCCTTTTGTAAATAGTTATGTTCTTTTCTTAAACGGAGCTAAGTTATTATCCAATCATGTTGTATATTGTGATAGTAAGATTAACAATATGAAACGTATAAAATGAATTATTTTACTGCGGAAACTCGGCTGTCTAGATAAACTGCGGTTATATACTGGGGAAGCTACTGGGACAGAAAGCTAAATGACGCGAGACGGGTTTATAATTCATAATAGTAGTGCCACCTTCTTGGCAAAAGGCAGAAGCTGTTTGAAAATAATAGTTTATTTTTCAATTACTTATTATTTTACCAAACACCAAATTCAACCGACACTTCACACACTTATACACACACACAGCCAACATGATTTTAATGGTTATCTAGAACAAATTCTTAATGTTTTTTTCTTGATGAATTTTATTCATAAATTTCACTTCCAATTACCTGTTACAAAAAGTAGTATTAATCTTTTAAATTATTCGCTCATTGCATGCATATGTTTGGACCTTATAAAGTCATTAATATCATTAGGATAGCTGGTGCTAGGCTTCAATTTGTAAGTATTTTTCTCCCATCACCAAATATTTAAAAGAAGAGTGTTTCAAACTTTATAGTAGAAACATTTTTATGGACCATTCAATTTTTAAAGTATAACTGAAACTACCAATATCCTATTAATATCTTATTCCATGCTTATAAAGATTTTGAGCTCATTGATATTTTTTATTTAAATTAGTTCCAATTTCATTAATAATCGTCACGAAAGCAATATTTCTCACCAAAACAACTCTTAAGCCCAAACTGGAGCAAACGACTCCTTCAATTAAGCTCCAGGAAAACAAGTCAATAAAGTGTTGAGTGTTTCTTCCTCCTTAATAACTGCAGTAAGAAAATATCATTAATTTTTCTTAACCTGTTATGAAGTTAAACCAACTGATGTCAAAAATTTATAAAATCATTGTATCAGAATTCCTTTTGTGAATTGGTTACTAGTATATGATTTTTAAACTTCACATTGTATATACATACCAAAACATAGCACCCCACCTAAATATATTAAGGTGTTCTAAACGTAGAAGCTATTGGAACAGATCACATGACGGAGAGCAAAGATTCAAAATACCAAATCTTTTTGATCTGGATATAACGGTGGGAGTAAATTATATATTTTTAATAAACTACATTTTTAAACACCCCAAAACCCCCATTTGCGGTCAACATTTATTATTATCTGATTTCTTTTCCAAATGAACTTTTATTAGATAACACATAAATAAATGTTTCCAACGAATGTTTATAAAAATGTGATCATAAATGCGACGACACATTTTTTTATACTTATATATTACTTGTATACACGTACTGTATATTTTATACCCGGACTTACGTGAGACCATAACGGCCTCATGAATAACCGTACCACGTCCAAAGTATTTTTTGATAAAAAGCTATTTAAATTTAAATACTAAAAATTTAACTACTCAGATTTAAAGCTTTGTCCAATCAAAAAAAATGTTCATCCAAAATTTACGTTATAATTAAGACAATAACTCTAGACAATAACTTATTTGGGTTGTGAAACACATTCATAACTCCTTATATTTGCATAAAACCCAGTAGTGCTTGAAATAAAGAATGTTGCTATAAACATTGGCTTTACAATAGTAAAAAAGTTGGAGACCATCATTATTTATATTTTGGATTAAATGTCGCCTTTTTCACTGCTCTCGGTACTGATAATAATCTATGCCCCAGTTTTACGTATTTCATGATACATTCAACATAATCCTAAATAAATTTGTAATGTTAAAAAAATATTTTATTAAAGCTGCATAAAAATGAAAACAAAATAAATGAGCAACCGGTATCTGATATTATCTGAGCGGTATCTGAGAGCAACCGCTCTCAGTCGGACTATTATTACTATTATACGTTTTATTAAATATCTCACTACGTAATTTTAATATTTTATCTTAATAATTTAGTAGGATTGTAAAATATTCGGGAGAAGTTTGAAAGAGAGTTCGAGAGAAAACTACAACACATGATTTGTAAGCATTTTAGTATAGTTATTGTTTATGAATACATATATACATAACTGTATATTACGGAAAAATCGTTGATTCCCATTTACATCCAGTATAATCAAATTTCGAGTTGTTTGCTGTGGACCTACTCAGTATGACCAACGGTGTATACCTGTACCAAGTAAGCCTATCCTGATGTGTATACTGGTCTAGGACGTATTGTTACACACAACATAATGGCTTATCTACCCTCTTTTATTGATAGCTGACACCTTCACGAGGTAAAATATATTTATCACGCCAAGCTATGAGACAATTCTAGTATAGTATGAACTATGGTGTATGATTTGTAAGCCCATTCTGATGGGTATAGTGGTCTAAGCCGTATTATTAGCCTACACATAACATCATGGCTTACCTACCCTCTTATATTAGTAGCTGGCATTATACCTTCACAGGGTAATATAGGCCTATTTATCACCTTTCACATTTTTTATCACTGTATCGACAATTGTGTACCTTATGTAAGGCCATCCTGATGCATAATGGTCTAAGCTTTATTGTTGGATATTATTGCGTTTTGTCTGGTTTCATCAACTCATAACATTTGACTTGGTAGATGTCTCGTAATAATATCGTATAAATATTACTTATTTATTTTATTATTGACATGGATGTGTCTTAGCTCTGGAGGGAGGAGGTGTTGGCGATTTGTAAGATGGAAAATGTGTAACAGGTGTCCATAGAAACTACCAGTTACTGATTGAATTTTTAATATAAAAGAATAAGAACAGCTGAATAGATGAAGTGAAAAAGTACCTTTAGTCATATCCATTACCCAACCTATTTCCCACAGGGAAGTAAATATAAACGGTTTTTCCTACTAAAATATATATTCGTTCATTACACAATAACTATTAGTTCATTTGGATCAGTTTTGGCCTAATTATTTACAAGTTTAAGAAGCTTCCCCATTTTAATTTTGTGAGTCACATTCCCTTAACTTTGATAACCATTAAAAATTAGTTGAGCTAGTTTTTATTTTTAATATCTCTACATAAAAACATCAAAATACATTGTTAACTATTACTTGTGTTAAAATTCTATACATATTATAAATTATTGTGAAGAGGGATCTTGTATTAAACAGAAAGTAGACGATTCCCTGGAGCACGGAGAAATTTCTTCCTCCCAAGGGCATCATAAGAACTTCCAAACACGGGTTTCCTGTCGAAAAACTCTGACGCTAAACTACACTCGTAAAGGCAAGGTTTACCTTAGGCGTAAAAGATCCGTTATAAATCCTACAAAAACATCCCATTAGAGGAATAAACAAAAAATAAAAATGCCTTTCCGAAATTAAGAAAATATTTTCCAGTCTATGTGGGTACTTTAAAATAATGCATTACCAGAGATCATCATTAATGTAACATACCAAATCTTATAGAAACAAACAATGTAAAGCCTTATAGATAAAAGTCTTTAAAATCCACTTTTACAAAACTGTGTTCAACAGAAACTGTTGAAGTTGTTTTAGTGACGAGTAAAACTCAATCATGTTTAGTTGGAATATGCTTTATATAGCTAATATATAGACTTATACTATAACTAAGATTTCAAATTCAAATATGACTGAATGGTGAGTGGAATGGATTTGATAATTTGTAGTGTTGCTACTGAAAAAGAACAGTTAATTTATTCCCCAGGATCATTTCACTTAACCCTAACAAAACTGTGCCAATTATGCCTAGGATTCAACCGGGAACTGGTTCAGTGTTACTAAAGCCACTGAGCTACTCAGCTAGTTGAAGCGCCCTTGATGATTACACTGAGTCAATTTGACATGGATATGTCTTAGCTCTGAGGTGTAGGCAATCGCGAGAACAAAATTTGAAACAGTGACGTCATTTGGTTAGTGATGTCATACATAAAGACAGCTGTTTAGAGGGACTGAAAACATTCCTTTTAGACATATCCATGATCTAATCTGTTTTTCATAGAGAAGTAAATACAATCATTTTTTTCTATAGATTTTTTAAGATCCCCAAGATTAATCATGAGGTTAAAAGAGTGACTTCTATTTCGGCCTGGCGTAAGCCGGTAGAATGACCATCCGGTGACCCTTAAAGAGAAGTTAGTTTTGACATTTAAAATTAAATTAAAATGTATAATAGAACTTGTTTCCCTATTTTTTTATTTATTTTAATAAATTGTATGTTTATACTTAGTTGAAGAAAGGCATTTTTAAGGCAGTTATACAAAAATTTGCTAGATAAATAAAGATATTTATACGTATTCAATTCATTTAGCTATGATTTCTTTTTCTTATTTAACGTGAACTAAAAATTTTAAAATGCTGTATTACTAACCTATTTAATACGAACCAAACTAACCAACCAATCGCGACCAATCACGACCCATATGTGGAACGTGTTGGTTGTTGTAGGTGTCGGTGCATCACCGAGTACCTGTAGAGATTTATGGGCTCCACACAATGAGACAGTGTTACAATAGCGGTGACGTGAAAGGCCAGTCTACGGCCCAGCTTGAACATTTAAATGGCAGGTGAGGGAAGGGGCAACATTTATGAGAAGTTAGGGCCTTGCATAAACGGAATTATAAATGGGTAATCTATAACTTACTGATTGGTTTGGTAATGAATCGGGTGACTTTATTAAAGTAGATATTTGTAGTGCCTTTAGGCCTGTTATATTTCACGATTAATTAACCCATTGTTTGTCGAGGTCGCTTGTGTTACGTGGATGGTCGAGAGGTGAGTGCCACGATCACCTTTTTAATTTGTTAACGATTTATGTTTCACGAATTTCGTACAAATTATATCGTGACACTTTTGTTTGGCAATTTTTATAACCTTTAGTTATATACTAAACCTAAATAATTAATTCCACAGTATAAAAATTACAAACTCTCAAACTATAGACTGTCTCAATTAATTTAACTTATTTCAATGAATTATTGAAACCACATGACGCTATTAAAAAGGAATTTTGCTAATATAGTACTCATTGTATCATAACAATAAAATAATAAATGTAGAAAACACATGTTTATTATTAAATAAAGACATTTTTCACTGTGCAAGTTGTGCTTACTGCAATGTAACTCGTCACAAACAAAGGTGCGAGACAGACTGAAGGCTACATAACCTCCACCAACATCCTCGACTACAGACACCCTAAACAGCTATTGCGAGTCTCAGGGAAATCTACGAGAAATATTTGCTTCCGCTTTATACATGTATTGTTTATACCTGCCATGAGATTTAATTTATACTCGTTTATATTTATTTTATGTGAATTCAATGTACATTAGCATTCTTTAGGGCATTTTTTAAGAAACCCAAACTCCTAATTTTTTTCAATATCCTCATCCTCAGGAATCGACTCCACGACCTATTGATGGAAGTCAGAGACACTAAACATTAGACCAGCCATATAGAGGACTACAGATAATCAAGTTTAAACATATTTTTGTTCTTGGGACACATGAAAAACTTAATAGATTATATTTGAACGTTGATTGATATATTGAACCATAAACCAAAGTATTGTACAGACGATAACACCCTGAGTTATAAAATAATGGAACCAGTTTAGTTAACAACGTGAGAATGAAGACGTGACAGGCAGACCAGCTGTCAGAGT
Organism: Nephotettix cincticeps; assembly: GCA_023375725.1. Lineage (NCBI taxonomy): Eukaryota > Metazoa > Arthropoda > Insecta > Hemiptera > Cicadellidae > Nephotettix > Nephotettix cincticeps. The sequence continues at coordinate 27,807,855 of CM041790.1, read as the reverse complement.
GGAGGAACTCTTATCTGACAAACATACTCGACTGTATTGTCACAGGAAACTTCCGCAAATACTGATAGCACCTCAACTCTCACAGTGCAACGTCAACATTTCCGTGATCCGGTAACAACTATACCGGGAGTTTCCATATTTGTTTTAACTTTATTATATGTATATATTTTATGTTTACATATAAATTCAACTTAAATCTTATTTAAGCTGAATAATACAGTGACATAAAAATTGTCACTAAGTAAACACATTTAATATATAACTGACAACGGCAAAAAATATTGGATTTTGTATGTTGGTGAATAAGCAATGCCAGAGAAAATATGTTTCCTGTGGAAATAATAAAATTATTTATGATAAATTCAACGATTTTTTGTCATATTAAGATTATTTTTAGTACTGCTTTTTAGTACAGGTATTACATAATTATGAATTTTGAGCATCTATCTTCCACAATTCCCTCTTTTATCTTTTTGTTTTATTGTAAGGAAGTACTCCAATGCAACGAATACTAACAAAATACTATACCTTGTAATTAATTCACAATTTCAATCATTACACTTATACCTTGAATATATAATTTTAAATTTTACTTGCTTATAAATAAATATTTTATTGTGTTAGTATATATTTCAATATTCAAATATCCTTAATGCTTATATTATAAATTGTATTATTTATTGCAATAGCTATTGAATTTTTAATCGTAAATTCAATAGAATAAAAGATGATAAAGTACATTTTAAAGACTTTAATAAGCTGTATATAGTGTGAACTTATTAAACATTATGTCGTTTCTTAAATATGAACCAAATTATTATAGTTTTTGTTCTTTCAGAAAATGCCTAGTAAATTCGTTTGAGAAAAATTGTCGAACATAAACTATTTGATAACCGATATCAATACTATGAATTTAGTTATGACATGATATAAAACATTACTCTGTAGTCAAATAAATGGGTTGCTTTGAAGTATGTATTAAAATCAATGTTATTACCTACTACGTTTGTAGGCACAAACTGGTAATAAAAAACTGGTTTACTTTCGACTATAAATATATGAATTCTATGTTATAACCCGATGATTCCGAATGGTAAATTGGTTAATTGGTGTTCAGGTGGATAAGTGTAACGTTAGAACGGAGATTATCGTATGCAGTCAGCATGATTGCCCCCTATCCAACACATTAGACCGATCAGCTCGAACATACATTTGTATGATGATCTCACAACGCAGAGAGCACACTAGTGGTGATTGTACACACTAAACACAGAACGGCGATTGTAATTGTACCGCTGACCACGAGGTGGCGCTAGGGGTGGAATCCCCAGGGAACAACATGATTAATTACATCACCTCCAGCCTCAGGCCTGCAACTGCGCAATATACCTTCGATACACTCCAACAGGCCAACAGAAGGCAATGCGATATGTTATATATATATTCGATTTAACTAATTCCTTGATTAAATTTAGATCGACGACCGACGTGTCTGAATCAAACCCTGACGAGAATGACTCACTCCTGTCAGATCAGCTCGGACTATCACTATCATGGATTTATAGTCAAGTAAGAGCAAGTCAATTAGTTGTATCAATAGACTAACACGTGCTTTCCCCGTTCTTCCTTAGGCAAATTTAAAAACTGCAACATTTACAACTATAATATTCGTCGAAGTTTATCCACATAGCATTTAAAAATTATTTTTTCAAAAATAATCTTCAATTTTCCAAAACTAATAAAAATATTTAGCTAAATTTATTATAAGAATTTTGTCATGGAGGCATCCATGACAACCCCAGGATAAGATAATGTAATCTTAACTAAGTTTCATGGCAAACGGTTGAGAAATAGGGTAGAAATGTTTTTATATTCTCCATAAGAATAAGATTGAACGCTCTTAGACATGTTAGTACATTTATGGACATTAAATTATAATAGACCATGCAGTTCAACCACAATCGTCAAAAAAAATTTTTTAGATTAATATTTTTAGGGGTTGGGGATAAGTGGTAAACTAACCTTAAAAGTCAAAATAAAAAAAGGAAGTACATACTTAAAAAGCGCGTACTAAATTTTATAAAAATCGGTCAATGTGATCTCTGGGTTTGTACACAGACAGACAGACAGATATCAGTCCAAAAACCACTTTTTGATTTCAGCGAGTTTCAAAACTGTTTATAAAAAATGTTTATAAAGAGTTATTTTTATCAAGAATCCCGTTAAATTATATTTTTGGGTTAGCATGACAATTATTTATACGAAGAAAGTTTTATTAATTCATTCTGAATTTGGAATAAAGAGACTTTATCATTTGGTTCGGTAAAACAGTTATTTGCAAAACTATATATAAAAATATAGTACCTGGTGACCGAGCTTTGCTCGTATAGAATAAGACATTTATTATAAAAATTAATTAGAAAAATTAAAACACATTTATTACTCAATGAAAACATTTATGTGGATGGAACTCGCGGCCTATAGTTCTTGAGGCCGATACGCTACAATTCGGCTACGACGTTAGTCAATTGAGCGATGTCGTTTAACGTCTTTTAGCCAAAGCCGATCATTTACTGTTTAATTAATTATACAACGAATACGTTTTCTATCAAAACACGGAAGATTTTGGAAATACTTTTTTCTGCTTTTATTTCACACAGCTATGTTATCCTTAAGTTTTTACATATTGTTTAGTAACCTGATAATTTTGCATTTATTTAATTCATAAAATAAATATTAATGCATAACCTCTATATTGTTCCCCGCAGTCTTCAATCAAGAACTGTCAACTGGTTATAAACAGCTGTTTTGGTTTGTATTGTTTACATTTTATTCTCCATAAGCGTAATGTTAAATTTTTAGATTTTAAACTTAATATTACAGTAAAACACGAATTTTCCTGGACATTAGACCTATCTAGAACTTATTTTCTACTCGGAAATTAGTTATTTCCAAAATTTAAAGAAATTCCTCGGTACCGTTTTCGAGATCCGTGTGCAAATATATATATATATATATATATATATTATAAACTATATATAAAACCTTGCTCGTATAAAAATATATAGAATATTTATAAAAAAACACGAAAATAAGTGAAAACACTTATAAGCCAAGTAATTAATTTTAAAATACTATATTGGGCATAAATCGTCATATTTAATGAGAATATTATAATTAAGATTGGGAAAAATTAAAAAGTAGTTTATCACCTTGAGGAAATGAATATTGTTTTAGTTAAGTTATTATTAACGACTTTAACTGAGTAATTTATACAACATTTATTTGTTTAAACCAAAAAAATTGCATATTGTGTAACAATTTTGAAAACAATTTAAAATATGGTGAATGTTTTTTTCATATACCTCACTAAAATCATATTAAGATTTTTTATTAGTCGATACAGTTTTATTAATTGTTCAGGTCATTAATAATCGATGATGGCTTGCCTCATTAGCGATCTCTTGTGCATTCAACTAATGATATTAATTTTTTAAAAAGGCCCTTCTAATAATAGTAGTTTATGCAACGATTGTATTTTGAATGAAATATTTAGAACACTCGCTTCGCTTGTAGAACACTCGCTTCGCTTGTAGAACACTCGCTTCGCTTGTAGAACACTCGCTTCGCTTGTAGAACACTCGCTTCGCTTGTAGAACACTCGCTTCGCTTGTAGAACACTCGCTTCGCTTGTAGAACACTCGCTTCGCTTGTAGAACACTCGCTTCGCTTGTAGAACACTCGCTTCGCTTGTAGAACACTCGCTTCGCTTGTAGAACACTCGCTTCGCTTGTGTTCTAACCTACATCTCAATCGTGGCTTAAAGGCATAATACAATCGTTGCATACACTATTTTACCTACGATCAACATTATTCAGCTTTTTAAAACAACAGTTGTATATTTAACTTATCTACGACGGATGCAATATTCATGGTATAAAAAATAATTGGTGTGCATTTCATTCTTGGAGTTTTCAGGTGATGTGATAATTACGTTGTTCTTATTCTGTGAATGGTTCAAAACTCGACTTTTCTTAGGTTAGTCACTAAAACGCACTATAAATATGGATAAATCAGCTGATTTTGCATTTCATCATATCCATAATGATTTACTTTCGTCAAATGCTGAGCTCTGGTTGGTCTAGAACCTGTATCGTTATGAAAAATCTGTATCGTTCTTAACTCATTATGCAACGGTTTTTAATTTCCATTTAATAATGAGCTTCTTAATGACTTTCAGTATCTTACTTTCAGTATCTTTATTGGTACTTTTTGCAATGGTCGTAAATAAAGTATTAAAACATATATTTCTTCTAAAACTGTGTTGTTATACTGAATAGTTTTATAAATAGCGGGCTTAAACGGAAAATGTTTAATCTCTTTCTTTACAAATGACAAATCTGAGTAACAGCTCTAAATACAACTTAAAAAATTATGTTTTCTCACTGCTCTATACTCGGGTCGAACTTTTCCAAACTTTACAAAAGTTTCTAAATTCTAAAAGAGCTTATTAAAAATTTAGTAATGGAAATTATTTTGTTTATATAAATTTATATCACTATTGAAAAAAAGTGTATAAAAAAGAAAATTGTGAAGTGTATAATGTGTTTATAGTGAGTAAAAAAATATTATACTATTCATACACGAAAATCTTAATACTGTTTTGTAATCACAACTCTAACTGTGTAAGCTATGACGACATTATAAGAAATGTAAAATCTGAGAAAAATGAGATGTGAATTTGATTAATTATATCAAACAATTCGTAGTTGCGTTGTGACTTCGCAAATGCAGAGGAGCGGGAATTTAAAAGAAATACTGTACTGTACTTGATTATAAGAAAACAACTCGTATTTTATGGATAAAGTAAATTGTTTACACATTTCCTACATGCTATTTTATATTTTTGTAAGTTAAATTTATTACGTTATTACACTTTTATAATTCTATGTACATAAAATATTGTATGTATATAGAAGTATGTCTGTATTTTATTGTACGCTATATAGTATCTATTAGGGTCGCTGACCTATAAGCAACCATACGTTAAGTGTAAATTTATTCTATAGCTCATTCTTAAATATTTTATATTTCACATTCATTCCACTGTAACACGTGACGTTAGTTTATTTTGCCTAACTGAAGCTGTGAATCTTCTAAATATTTCACAGGTACATCAATATAAGAATAAATTATCTAAATATCATAAATATATTTGCTAGTCGAGGGTCATCAGGAGAAAGTTACGCAAAAGTTAGGGGAATTCAATTAGGGGGGAAATGGTGTCAACAAACTGAGTTTAATTAAAGTCGTGTTTTCAGCAACTAATGAGCCCGAGTCTTTGCCCCTTTGAAACCCAAGAGACCACATTTAATTCCTCTGATTTTCATTTTCTATTCGACCTTTTAACAAAACGAATGTCCATAAATACTAAATCATAAATGACAAGATCAGTAAACAAAACCTTTGATTTTGTATTCACATTTCCAGTTACAAAGGTTTTGTTTATAAATCAGAAGTTTTTCTTGTAAAAGGTATTTACTTTCCTAATCTTTAAATGGATTTCGTTTTTTTAATAATATAAGGGCTATAAACATATACAGGATGGTTTTAAAGTCTCTTACATTCTAATTTTTTCTACAATTTATAGTTAAAGTGATTTTAAATTATGAAATCGATTGGATTACATACTTTAACATGTGTAGCAATATAAAAACACACTTTTATATTGACTTTTACATTGTCCTTTACATTCTAGGCCTAATAATGGATATCTTGAAGACGCAAAACATTTTATTTCAATTGCATCACTTTTCAGGTAGGAAAGGAAGTGTTATTTGATATGACGGATAACAAGTTTTCCATAAATAATGTTAAGACTCCCATATATTTTGTACCTCAGAAAACCCCTATTCTTAATTTCTCCAAAATTTAGGGTATGTATATATTTAATGAATTGATAATAATTGTAGAAAAAAATATGGAGAAAGGTCTAATGCATATCGTTTGTCGATATGGTACATAATATTCATAACCATCATTTGTATTATAGTTTTCTGTGATCTCATAAATTTAAATAATACATAGGGTACCACCTTTGCTAATTGGAAATTGCTACTGGCTCTGGCTCTTAGCAAAGATATCAACCCTTGGAAGAGGTTTGTACTGTAAGTACGCGTTTCACTCTGTGGGTCTAAGAGCCGCATTTCCAAACCGGTGCGTCATTTTTGTCTTCTTCAGTGCAAAAAGAACGACTTCAGATTTTGGTATATAATCAAATATATCATAAATAAAATAGATATAGGAGGAGTTCTTAAATTTTTCATTAAAGAATCTGCGTTAGTGAAAATTATCCCCAAAGTATTTTATAAACATATTTGCAATATGATTATGACAAAACATTAGAACAATAAACCTCATATTTTACACTGTTATTCTGTTTTCATCTATGACAAAAATAATTTATGTTTCTAAGTTTTATCAAAAATATTTATGATAGTTTTAAACATGTTATGATAACATGTCGTGTATTTATGCATTAAACGAATAAATCAATAATGAAATAATTTAACTTAAATAGTAGAATAACTAAATCCTTAAAGTATTTCCGATTTTTTACTTTCTCCTCCCACAGATACTATCTGCAGGAGGAGCAGAAGGAGGATTATAGAAATTACTAAATTTGAGAGCGGAAAATTTGAGGCTCCTAGAATCCGAATACGTGGTCTTCAGACTAATGTCTGTCCATCTCCCCATCCGTTTGACTGTTAGTGGGTCTAAACTGATCCCACAACCGCACCAATCGTCAGATATTTAAGAAACTTGGTATAAGGGTGCATTTTGTCTGAAATTCTAGGTATATTTTTTTAATTATTAATTTTTATTTTCAAGGGTAGTTCACCACCGAAAATCTAAAAATGGAGTCATAAAATTTTCTCAAAAACGACTACAACAATTTCAATTAAAAATACATGATTCAACGCATGAGTTTGTGGCTGCATTTGAGCTTATAATTTCTTTTTTTTTCTTTTAATCATTTAAGGAAAAGAGTACTTCAGTGCAATCGGAATTAAAAACATAAATAATTGTAAATGATGAACTGTTTTCTAACCAAAACATTTGTACACAATGGAACCAGAAATGCCAAGATCAAAGATGACGGGTGTTTCATTGGAGGACAGACGTTATGTCTTTAGTGGCCAATTGATGGTTGATAACGTTGACCCTAATACCGGGCAATGTCTGCAACGTTGTGGTCAACAATGATCAGGCCTACTACTAACTACTTCTATTGATATTCTACACTAGAATGAACCCGTTCCAGCATTCAGAATATCAATAGTAATTATATTTGGTTTCAGTATACTATAAAGATAGTAGAGATGACAAAATTAAAGAAAGCCGACTTTAAGCCAAACTTTTAATATTCTTTAAACCTTAGGTGATCTTTGTATAAATAATTTCAATTATTTACCTATTAGTGTTAAATAGATATATGGAATGGAAATTCGTTTTTTAAAAGGATTTTCTACTTCAAATAACCAGAAGCCGCCGACTTGTGTGGACAAAAATGTAACGTGGGGACTGGGAAGTCCTGTAATGCAGCTACTTGGAGGTCGCGAATTGTGGATAGCCATGTGTGATGGTCAGTAGATCTGATAGTCTCTGGCGTGGATTAAAATCCGCACTATCGAATACTATATTCGTCTACAAAGACCGTTCTCACAAGTAGATTAGTTCGTAATTCAGACGCAAAATTTGGAAACGTTGTGGTTCGCATTCCACGTTAAGCTGTTGGTTTGGTGGATGTCATTATCTGTTGCGCTAATTGACAGTCCTACTGAAGGACAGATCAGCCTTAGTCAGTAACGAGACTATATAATCGCTCCACAATCGTTTTACCTTTATTTAATTTAACATTGATACTTTGCTTAAAATTCGATCACGAGCTTTTTAATTACAGGACCTGCTCGTCACTTTTACAGCTGCCGTGTTGGTAAAACACTATTAATAAGCTGCGATAAGGGATTCTGACTCTTATAACGTTTTGTGCTATTTTCTTTTTATTTATTTATTTATTTTCTTTATATTCTATTTATTTGCAGGTTTTTTTTGTTCCATCCCATAACAGTGACAAGGCTTGTTCCGGAAATATATCAAAATAGTCGAAATAACAAATAGTCATTGATAATAGATTTATGTAATATTTTGTTTTTGTTTATAATGAAAATTAACCACTAAATGATCATTCTATTGATACCAGTTTCGATAATATTATTGTATTGTTTGGGGGTTTACAAATTCATAATTTTATTTATTTAAGAGCCCGTTCTTTACGCAGTCACATTAATCACATGTTTTTAAACTATCCACCACAATATTATGCAATTCACTTTAGGCCTGATTAGTTGTCAGAATTGAAAACGATATTTTAAAATACATTCAAATTATTTAGATTCTTATTGCGGACATTTTCCATCACAATATTATGTAAAACAAAATTTTAGCGTTTAATTGTGTTATGTTTTAGATATTAGTTCACCTGAGGACGGGATCAGATTCCAGATCCCGAAACGTCGTGAAACTTTGTTTTACATAATATCGTGATGGAAAATGAACTGTAATATTGAGCCGTAATGAATTAAAATACAATTTATATTTTAACTCAGAGAGAATATTTTATATTGCAGCTGTCTACCCATTAAAGTAAGAGGTTTGGATCTCCGAAGAGAAGTGACTCTTTTATTATTTATACTTCACATCAACTGTCAGCCATGTTATATTCGTTTAGTGCTTTGTTTTTGGTTATGTAATTTTTGTGTTCAGAAATATACATATACATATACAGAGATATACCTTACATAAATGCGTTTCTCAGCTATCATAGAGTCCATCGATAAGATAATAATAAAATAAAATAATACATGTTAATAATGTAAGTAATATACACAATTTTGATTGTTCAGATTAATTTACATGAAACCTTTGTCGTAAAAGGTTGTGATTACGTTAGACAAAACTCTCACCACAACAATCAAAACTTTTCTCTATTATCAAAGTCTTCTCACATAAATATACAATTTCGTTTTGGCATTCAAAATATACAAATTACTATTAAGTATGATCCCTCATGTGAACGTACTGGCCCTGACTGGTCATTTCCTATCTGTAACAATTCGGACGTCGTCCTGTAAATACAGCTACTTGTGGATTGTTGTAAGCAACAGGCGCTGAACGTCCGCACTCTTGAATACTACGTTAATCCGCAAATACCATCCTCGTAATTAGACCAGTTTGTAATTCAGAAGCAGTGGTTTGGATTCCAAGTTAAACTATAGGTCCTTTAGATATGTCATTTATTGCTGTGCTAATAATTAAGAGTTCTGTCTAACCCTTTCAGGCCCCTTTCAGGTGATTTTTAAAGTTTTACGGGTTGAGGCCCACACCACAACATTTAGTAGGTTCTACTACTTAACCTATAACTTATAACCTAATACAGAACTCGTAATTATTAGCACAGCCATAAATGACATATCTAAAAGATATATAGTTTAACTTGGAATCCAAACCACTGCCTCTGAATTAAAAAACTGGTCTAATTACGAGGATGGTATTTGCGGATTAACGTAGTATTCAAGAGTGAGGAGGACATTCAGCGACTAACGCTCACAATTATCCACAAGAAGCTGTATTTCAGGAATTTTAACGGAACATGTCATCCTTAGTCATTAACAAGAATACAAGATTGCGCCACAATCATCGTACACTCATGTCTCATTCATACTTAGCTTAAAATACCTGGCCCTGGACAGGTTGCCATTTCAGCAACTCTTTTCTAAGATGTTTAGCAAAGATTTCTCATGAGATAGACTCGATGTGAACTTAAAATTGGCATGAAAAATAGTTAATTTTATAACAGCTTCTTTTAACCCTTATAGCAGCCATATCAAATGTCAACGGTTCTGAATGCTACCAGTTTTCACTTGCTATAAAATTGAAACATTAATCTCTAAGTGAATTTTACAGACTTTTGCTGGATAAGTGGTTCAGTGATTATAGTACCTGATTCATTATCCAAAGGTTGCCAGTTGATCCCGAAAACTCTTGATACAGTATTGTTATGTTTTAATACTAGATCCGGTTGCCTCTAGAAAATAATTATTCATCCATTATCCATTCAAATAAATCTGCTGATCTTTCTCATTACTGTAATGAAGTTTTATTCCTCGTCAAATCCGCTACACTCACCATCAAATTTTAAAACACATTTACCTTAAAATACACTAGAGTGGGTTGAGGTCCTACGTAAGAATATGAATATATTTTAATATTTAACAAATGAAATTTTTGCAATCATTGTATGAAGAGAAAGTTAGAAGACAAATTTATATGCCAAGTCACGAAACTTACTTGTATTCAGATGTTATATTGGCATTTCAATGCAGCTGATTTGTGGCATCGTTTCTCATCTAATAACATTTTAAAAATCAAATTTATATTTTGTTCATACAAATTTATTGTATTGAAAATCCATAAAAACTCCAAATTTAATGTTTTCTTCTAGAGACTAACCTAGTAACCTACGTACACATTGCCCGTGAAATTCACAATTAACAATTTAGCATGTGTTTTTACTTAATACTTTTTTTAATATTTTATTTAAATTCGTAGATATAAACGATCACAAGTAAAAATGTTTATATCAGTATCGATTACAGTGATATACTAGATATCAGGTATAAGTAACAGATATCATTTTAAAAGTTATAAAATAAAAACTGTTGTGAGAACATAAACGTAATAGAGAGTGCAGTAACCTGATATAGAGGTGTCATGGTGGGCTAATGGACGAAGATGGCGGCTGTGTACAGTCCTCTCCGGACGGCAGTTGTGTGTACAGTCCACTCTAAAAATGTATACCTATAACATAAATAAAATTGGAACGTGTATAATATTTGAACCTTTTCTGAAAAAGATTAAAATGATATGTTTAAAACTAGCTTTAGTTGTTGGTACTTGATTTATTCTTTCGTATATTTTAAAGAACACCAAAACTATAATAATTGTGAAGTACTATTATTTTAATTTATACAATCGACATACATTATTTATACATCACTCATAGACCTCAAAGGTTGTGAAGAGGGGCTTAATTTTTCATATGGAATTTAATAGTGCAGGAGACTTAAATTGACATTTAATAGGGTGGAACAAAAGAGAGGAAATCTACAGTGAAATATTGTATTTACTTCCCTGTGGGAAGTAAATAGGAATAGATTCAGATCATGGATATGTCTAAAAAAATATTTTCAGTTCATCTAAACACTTTTATTTTAACCTAACTATTGCGTCGCTAAGACATATCCATGTCAAAATTAGAAATCAGGAAAATGCTGGCAGGCTATAAAAAAATTAATCAGGAGAAATTTTCCTGATTTATTCTTTTTCACTGTAGATTTCCTCTCTTTTGTTCCACCCATGAAATGTTAAATTAAGTCATTAAAATCCAAATTGAATCCTAAACCCTTCTCATCACACCTTCTGAGGTCAACGAGTAATGACGATTTTAGAGTGGACTGTACAGACGACTGAATTCGCGTTAAGTTTTATCGTTTTATTTTTAAGATATGTATATTAAGTGCCTTTTTGTAATCTATTTTAAGGAAAATACGTCGTGCTAAAATAAATAAGCCGAGTTTGGAAGAAGAAAATGTATTTTGAAAATGCTTAACCAGAAGTAGAGAAACAAATTAAATGTAAATTAAACAGGTAAAATAATGAAACATATGTTATTAATTTTCATGTGGCTTTGCCGAAACAGGTAAATAATGAAACATATGTTATTAATTTTCATGTGGCTTTGCCGCCACATCTTAATGGATCCATCATAAAAAGTAGCTTATTGTATTACAAATTTAAGATCCAGAAGGTTGGAAGAATAACTTTTCCTTTTCTGAATAAGTTGACAAGAGTCGGCGTCGACTGCGTAGGGGCCTACCAGGGACCGCGTTGTTAATTATATTGAGTTTGTGTATTTCTTTAGGCAACTGTTCAACTGAAGATTCCTTTACATTTTGACTTATGACTTTCTTTTCAAAATCTAAATCTTTTATTTAATAGTTTCATAAAATATTTTAAATAAATATATGCATGCTGAGGGACTAAAAAGCTCTATACTACTTCTTAAACTATCACATTTGAAAAAAACTATATATTTATATATATTTATTTAAGATAAATTAAACATGAAACTTTCTATAAACAAAATTCTGTTTGGATAGGGGGTGGAAAATTTTGTGAAACCCTTAAAGACCACTACTCATTTTACAAAGGGTATCATAGTCTTATTATTTTCTGGATGTTGTTTTTAATTTAATTTATGTTAAAGTTAAAATAAAAATACGACAGTTTTAATTATTTAATTTTATATATTTAGAATATATATTTAAGGTTAATTGTTACTGAAACTGTATATTTGAGTTGAAAATTCCGTTCAGAAAATAGAAAATTCACCTTAACGAAACCAATTAAAACTAAAGGAATCTAAAGTAATAATTATTTTACTTTTCAATGAAAGTACCAAATACGTACCAAACTTATCATGAAATAAGAAAATAGAGAATTGTAAGCCAAATTATAATAGTCGCCTATTAGTTCAAGCTAGAAACTGAAGTTTACTAAGACATACTGAAAAGCAAAACACACGCCAGGAGAGTTGAGTTGTGTTTATGTAAATCATTTCTCCTGGGGTCTGCATTCAGCTAGACAAATGCAGGGATTATTTAGCTTAAAGTAGGCCATCCGTTATGCCTTTACCCTTGACGGGTGTCTGTCTCTATGAGAACCGGTTTAGAAAGGTAATATTCCATTTATGCTTAAGTAACTGCAATATATATGTATAATTAACCTTTACATAAATTTCTCTATATTAGAAGACGTTTCCACAAAGTCCTGATGCAAGATAAAGCCAAACCTAGACTATTTGCACGTCTTACAGCTAACATTAGGTTTATTCATTATGCTAAAATTATTAGCCAAATGCAAATCGCAATAATAACAATGGACAAGAAAAAAACTATAACCGGAAGTTAAATATCAACTTGCATGAAAAAATATTAACAAGATTATGATGGACCATGAAAATTGTACTATGGATATAATTTTAGATTTTCGATTTATATTTATCGATAACATTCTCGCAGGGCTTAAATTCACTTCATTGTTTAAACTGATAGAAGGTTTTATATGAAAGCGAGACTGTAGCCGTTGTTGGAAAGCATTTGAAAAGGGTTTGACTTATCTCTATTTTTCACGTTGAATCCCTGAATATTGTAATCGGAAAATGAATAAAATATAAACTCGGTGAAATCTAATTTTGTTGAAATGGGAGATTTCTTACAAATCTGACGTTTCTCTGATTTCAAATATCAGAAAATAGTTGAGTTTAAAGATATATCCATTGAGAAATTAGTATTATAATTAGTACTATAGACGTACACAAATAAATATTTTATAAATAAAATAACTATCGTGAATATGAAACTAACTTAAGAAAATATTTACGCTTTTAAAGTTGTAAAATATTGTGTGAAGTATATGACAGTACTTAGGCAAAGTAACAAATGTAGTTATTTAAAAACATGTCTGATTGTATTGAGAATTTCTAATTAAAGACATAAACATCAACAACCTTTTATTAAATTCTAATAAAAAAGTAAAACATTGAATTTGAAATGTTAAAGTTGAAATTTTAATATAACCAACAGAGGTATTCGCAAACTAATGAAAATACTTGTGATTAGTACCGTTAGTTTTGTTTGTATAATACTTATCTTTAGTACCTATTATATTAACGAGTATTTCCAATAAGGATTTTTTTAATCGAATGAAAACCATGCAAGTAAATGTATCAATGTAGTTATAAAAGGTCATAGGAACAGTTTTAATTTCAGGGTGTTATTAACAAAAAACTCATACTGATTTTAAACATTTAATTTGGATACAACAAAATTAAAATAAGGCACAGTTAAAAATTTGAGTCACGAAAGAAACATTTGCATGGTTCAGGTAAAGCTTTTGACTTTGAAATGAAGTCAACCAACCGAGTTTGTTTCGCGAAGGAGATTATGTTTTAATTTAAAAGAACTGTGAAAGAGAAATAAAAGAAATATTACAAGTAGTGTGTTTAGAAAGTTTAAAATATTTTAGAACATTACCCTTATTATACAACAACATTTACAATACAGATTAGTTTAGAATTAATCTTCACGTTTATACTATATAATCTTAAAAATTCATTGATCTTAATTTATATCAGCAGGTACTAAATTGCTATATTCTCGTATAATTATACAATGTATAAGGCAGACCAACAACAGAGCAAAGGTTGTTTGAACAGTACATTATGTTAATGTATGTCAGTTATCTACATACATAATGAGAGGCTGATTCAGTTACAATACTCCGTGTGTGCATTGTACCAACCGTACCATTTACTGCATTGTTTTACCGGATTTCATGACTAAATTAGATTAGCTCAATTGGCCTTAACTTTAAATAAGTGTTCTTAGCGAATTTTCTACAGGAAAGAAGCGATTACCGTAGGTCTCATAGTCAGACCTAAGCCCGGGACCATGTTACCTTTTTGTTTTGAGGTGCCTAGAGACCAAAAAATCGTCGTTAAAAACTAAACTTATGTGTGCGTCCGTAAATACGATAACTCTCATTGAGAACGAGACCAAATTTGGTGGAGATGTGTATTCCTACAATTACTAAGACGAGTTCGTAATCTAGATATATTAGTCAAAGGTGGAAATGGGGGGGGATTTGTACTCCAAAATTTGTTTTTTGGCGTTTTTATGTGTAGTTTTTAAATATTTTAGATTTTATCTTTTACCATTAGAATCGGCTCAAAAAACGACACAATTTAGTATTTTAAAGTTTTGCTCTATCTCCAATATTTACTAGTTTAGACATTAAACTAACTAAAAACAGTACGTTGTATTTTTGGGGTCCCATTCTTATGGAGGATAAAAAAATAATATTTCTTTTAATAACCTATATTTATATTGAACTTGGTATTTAGCTTCATGTAGTCAAGATCCATTTATGCTTAAAAATCATAGTTGATGTGTTTATCATTGCAGCTAACCTGCATATTTTTCCTATATCAATCATATAGGCAATAGACAAACCATCTCATTAACAGATATTGATCAAACTTCATATATTACTATCTTCATATGTAGAATTAAAATAATTAACTGAGTATCCTTTGATAAAGATTTTATTATAACAACATGTTTCAATCTTTAGGCCATTTTCAAGTTATTCATACTAAAGATAACCTAATAATATAGTATAGTAAGTTTATCTTTAATATGAATAACTAAAAGTTAAAACATTTTGTTATAATATTGTTATACTCAGTTAATTCTTTTAATTCTACTTTTAATAACAATAGTAATCGTTAGATGTGAACAAAACCACAGAATTAATTACTATTGTCACGTTATTGGTTTTGAAATTCGCTGATTACGAAGGTGTGCTGTGATGGGGTTTTTGTATAACATATGAGCCGTGTTTCAGTGGTTCTCGTAATTATCCTCTAGTTTTAGAACCACACCCTTCAAACTTATAATCCTTGCCTCAAACTGTGCAAATAAAGTGAGACTAGAAAGAAAGCTAGTCATGTAAATATTTGGATGAATAATCAAATTCATACAACTCCATACATTATTTGAATTTTCTTTATATAGCATAGTCTAAAACTGTTGTTAGTGTAGGTACCCTCACATTTTGAAAAATCTAAATTACTTTGTTCCTCCTAGAAGTGAACCTACTTACTCTTTTTCGTGTTATTCTTATGGAGGATAAAGAAATTGAAGCAATTTCCATAAATAACCTATGTTTATTATGAATCATCAAGATCAATTGCTTAATTAATGAAAATGCTCTTAGTACGCAGATGTTTTGCTACGGTGGTATTTAAAAAACTATGATTACAACTTGATTATAAGAAAACAACTAAACTTACTGTTTTCTCGATGGTGAATGTTGAATATTGTAAGTTTCGAGGTGTATTTAAACCAACAGTAATAGATCTACAAATTCTTTTGGCAAAATCAAATACTGAAAGTACTCAGTTTCAAATTATTTAAACATCAGTTTCAAAATAAAATGAGTAGGCCAATATGTAAAAAATTGTGAAAGTCTTAATGCAATATTAACTCCATAGTCTTTTATTTGACCATTGCACTGTAGATTTCCTCTTGTTTGTTAAAATTATAATGAACATAAAAACAAAGCTAAACGGTTTAAAGTAATAGCTTAAAGAAACTAGTATTGAGTGAGGTAAATATGAGGCGAGGAAAGCTAGTCACGTGATCTCTACACTTGACCCACACAACAAGAACGACTTCCTGAGATGTTACGAGGTTCTTTTATATGCTGCTCTGTCCATTGTTGGGACAGACACTTATTTCTAGTATAACTAAGCATCAACACAACTTTAAGCTGAAAGGAGAGATAATGTAAATATGCATGGTGACACTAATAATAAAATATGATATGTTCTTTATATATCTCTAATATTTTTGAATACGTTTTCTCAGTAAGGATCTTAGTTGCTCCAGTGATGGTGAAGCATGCGTCAGGAGTTTTGTATTTATGTAAATCATTCCCCTTGAGGGCTGTGTTCAGCTAGACAAATGCGGGGATTATTCAGCTCAAAGTGGGTCATCACTCCGATCCCTGGCACTTGACGAGCCCCCCCCCACACTCGCCGCTCAACCACGTCGCATCCTTGCAGTTCATTAGCAGATTTTATCATAATCAATATTAATTCAGTTTTTAAAATTTTTTTAATCTTTTGTGACGTATTTTCGGGGGGGGGGTTGTAAAATCTATGTACCCAAGCCCCGAACAACAGTGGATACAAGATCAACATGTATGGCTAGCTCTGGAAACGGAGATATGACGATATCCAGGGGTCGAAGAAACTCTGGACTAGAACCCAAATATCACCCAAGTTTACAAAAAAAGTGAACCGATGATGAAAGTGACTCGTTGAGTTTGGACCGGTCAGTAAGCGTGTTCAGGTATCGACCTGTTACAACAGACGGAAAGTTGGACGAAATTTTTGTCTCATCACGCATCCTGAAGACGTGAATTCGTTACAACACAACACAAAAATGTTTCTATTAACTTCCCTCTGGGAAATAGGTTATGTCATGGATATCTGATGGTTAGATATGAAGGGAAATTTTTCAGTTCATCTAAACAGCTGTTGTTATTCTTTTATATTAAAAATTCAGTACAATAGCTCTGGCGGTTTCCATGGAAACCTGTTACATATTTTTCACCTTACAAATCACCAACACTACCCCACAGCTAAGACATATCCATATCAAAATACGTTTCAGTAGGATAAGAATTGTATATAGAATTGATTTAAGAAATGTTTTAAAATCAATTATCAATGCTTAAACAATTTAGTGTTAAAAACTACAAAGGCAGCTGATTATTACAAATAGGTGATGCACGGAAAACCGAAAGAAAAATGGCACTAATATCGCTTAAAAAGTGGGTTTTTAAATGCTCGTTATTTACTTTTCAAGGGTAGGCGGATAATTTCAAGCATTGAAACCCCTTATTTTAAATGTAGAGAATGCATGAAATAAGTTTCATTGGTATCACTCCTCCCGCACAAATTGAGATAAGACTTTTTTCGGCTTCTCTAACGTAAAAATAACTAAGAAATGAATAATTCAAAGCAATGTAGAGACAAAACTCTAATTTTATTTATACAGATTGTCGTTTTTAAATTAATTTTAAGGAATAAGTATGTGTCAGTCCACTGATACCGTTTATTTAAAGTGTGTTACAGTCTTCAAGTACTCCATGTGTACTGCAAAAAGCGATAAGAGTGTGAGGGCTTAGAGTGTTACTGAGAAATGACCGTAAACAGGTGATATCGGGGCTTTACAGGCAATCGTCGACTAGCTGGGCTTAGCTCTGGCACAAGCGGATGAAGACAACTACGATATATAACCTACATTATATACAAACCTTAAAATTATAAAACATAAATTTTTCTATACAATCTACTAAATAAAAGTCTTTTTTATTTTTACATATTATAACTTATTTATCACCGTACTGACCATTATTCAAATATTTTAAATTATATTAGGTGATAGTAAATTCCTACAATAAACAAAAAAAGTAGTTTTCATAATGGAGGAAAATTTTAATTCTTTGTTTGTCATCGTTTTTTAAGCAGACCACGGACATTTGACTAACTTAAACGATAAAAAAATATTTTTCTCTGATCATAACTCTATCATGTTGTATACTTTCATAAGTACTGTATTCATCCAATAAAAAACTTATTCGTTTTTTTCTAAAATGAAAATTTAGCTTCCTCGTAAATTTTACTTTTTACAAAAACAACTGATACCAAAGATGAAAAATTGATATTAGGCATTTCAAATTACCACCAATTAATGCATTTGTTTTGGAATAATACCAGTAAAATATTGACATGGATATGCCTAAGCTCTGGGAGATGGTGTCAGCAGTTTGCGAGACTAAAAAATACGGAAGTGACGTCATGTGTGGTTATGAGAACAGCTGTTAGAGGAATTGAAAACATTCCCTTCAGACACGTTCATCATAGAAGCTCTTTCCCACAGGATAGTAATACAATTGTTTTCATTACTAGAAAATAATATCTTTTACGCCAGGCCACTGAATAAACTGTTTTCCAATACCCAAACTTTAGGGAGCACGTACATTTACATACGTGATTTCGGCAATTTTACATTAGATTTACAGAGCATATACACAGAACTAAGTACTTCGGTGCAACAAATAATATTATTTATGATTTATATATTTATATGTAGTTATTATAGTTTTTCTTTCTGTTAAAATTTATCTCAGAACCTTGAAATGTTTTCCATTTACAAACGCTTCTCATGTTAGTAGTTTGAATTCACGTGGACTTTGATATTATATTCTTAAATTTCAAAAAAAACCTTTAAATTAACTAAAATAAGATAATTTTTTGTATAGTATAAATTTTAATTTACTGTCTAAAATCTAAAATTGATATCGCAACACCAAAGTAACATTTCATTGGCATAACGCATGTGTCTTTGTGTCTAATATAATTATATTCTTGGTGATTGCAAGTATAGTTTTAGGAGATATAATTGTGAAAAAAATAGTGAAAAACCTTTGTAAAAAATCTTTAAACAAAATAAATATTTTGTTTAAAGATTTTAAATGTTGATATATGGAAAGTAAATAATGAGTTTCCCTTAACACAGAGTCTTCCTAAACAAATCCTACAATAATGTAAGAAAATACAGATGGAGAAAAAGAAGGACAAGGTCGATTTCATTTTAGTACGAGAATTTGCTGTACCAAATGGGTGCGCAACCATATATAGCGCCATAACTTGGGGCGTCGGGCAAGGTAATGCCTTTTTATAAGTGTATTAGAAACCAGTTTTGGAAATATATGAAAACCATATCCACAAACCAGGTTATTCTGGGAGAGATAAATATTTCATACATACGAGTTGATTCCAAATATATGTGAAAATGGGCAATAACCAAAGGTTACTGCCAGGTTTCTGCAATACGCCTCTTGGAAGTTTACGATTTCTCTTACAGAATAGTCTACAGATGAAACTTTTTACCAGGTAAATTCAGACACTTTCGTCTTATAGTTCTCTAGTTGTAGTTTGTCATGGATGGAATAACATACAATAAATTATAGAGTATTTACTTCCTTTTAGGGAAGTAACGTAGATTATGGATATGTCTGAAGGTAATAATTTCAGTTTCACTAAACAGCTGACCTTTCAACCATATGACTTCAATTCCGTATCAAATTTTGGTCTGACGGATTGATGTAGCCAATACCCCCTTCCAGAGCTAAGACATATCTTTGTCAAAATGTAAACATAACAAGTTTGAAGATATTAGCTTTTCTGGTCTAAAAATGTAAATAATAAACGGTATCAGTGGACTGACACATACTTTCTCCTTTAAGTAAATTTTAAAACGACAATCTGTAATTGAACTACGAGTATCATATTGTTTCAAGTTTATCTAAGTAGCATTTCAAAAATTATTGTTTCAAAAAAATCATCCAATTTATAAAAATAGCAACAAGAGAAACAAAGTTAAATTAATTGTTAAAATTTAATGGGGGGAAGCCTCCCCCCGGTAATACCAAGCTTTTTGAATGGGTTTTGTTGGGTAATTTGACCTTACGCTTCGTACCAAGTTTCATACAAAAAAGGATGGAAAATAAGGAAAAAATTGAATTTTTAATATTCTCCATAAGAATAACACTGGACACTATCAGACAACGTACTGTGTTTATCAAGGACACTAAAATTAACTTTTCTCTGGACCTGTTAGTCGTAGGAAAATACTAATTTGTTTAATTTTTTAAGCTGGTTTTAATGGTGATAGTCAAATTATTCTTTACCTTAATTGTTTTCGCTGAAAATTTAAGCCCATAACTTTTAAACCATCATTTTACAGGCATGCAGGTGGTGTCATATTATTTAGTACGAAGATATGGTGAATATATACATACATTTCCAACATCTGAATCGGACCAACTGCGTAGGCTGTGGCTCTGTAAACATCCAGACAGACACACGGACGGACAGACATCACGTCGAAACCCACTTTTTGGAATCAGGGAACCCCAAAATATCCACTCTCAACTCAAATTCAAAAATGTTGACGAAAACAATACTTTCTCCATATACGAGTACTATGTACAAGGGAAGAAAGTAAAAAGATAAGAACTTCCAAAACCAGACTCTATTTAGGGCCTAAGAACGCCCTAAAAGGGTTCATAGTGTGACCTGGAGTTTAGGCGTATTGGAGCGTGTGGACTTTAGGACTTTTAGGGCTCCCTAACACTGTTTCTGTAATCTTCTCCACCTCTTTCCGTAAACCAAAAAATCTATTTGATAATAAAAAGTATGTTTCGCACTTTGAATGTGAATCAATACTGTCTGATAAATATATGGAGCCGGATGTCAAGTACCCCAGAGAAACAAAGATAAATCTATTATGTTAAAGGTCTAGT
Organism: Nephotettix cincticeps; assembly: GCA_023375725.1. Lineage (NCBI taxonomy): Eukaryota > Metazoa > Arthropoda > Insecta > Hemiptera > Cicadellidae > Nephotettix > Nephotettix cincticeps. The sequence goes on along the minus strand of CM041790.1, from coordinate 27,786,732 downwards.
TGACTACACTGAATCAGTACATTTATCTTCTTTTTCAACTCTTGGGCTAGACAGATGCATTTTTCTCCAAGTTAAGTAATAGCTTCTCTTTAAAGTACCCAATGACCTACAACAACGACACAGAATCTAATGAGACTTATTTAATAACCGTTTCAAGCTCAACAATGATTAATTTAGCTAATTAGAAATCTTTAAATGAATATCCAAAGTTTATCCAAACTCGAACCACCCCAAAGTTCACGGGTTGGCCGACTCGCTTATAACGATTTAAAGCAGCCAACGCTAATCCCGGGACAACCCGGTCGTATTACAGACCTTTATTGTTGCGTGTCGGGATCAAGACCAATTTCAACTCGTAGGCCTATAATGCTGGTCGTTTGTATTCTACTATATTAGGGTCAATGCACTCTGCTCCACTCATTGCCGAATCATTTGTGATCGAGTTTTATGGAAATTCCCATATAAATAACTGTTCAAGGATAACATCTTGCTCCCAGCGTGAGCTAAATATCTTTAAGAATACGTTCATTTGAATGAATTAAGAGAATTTTACAACCAATGTGCTCTATTTTCTATTTGTTTTCACACGATAGCATTTGCGAGGGAGTAGAAATATTCTTAAGCTTCCAGAGAGTTCCAAATTGTTTAAATATATAAACATTAGGTGTTCATTAAAGTTTTTGTAAAGGTTTTGTATTTTTTCAATATGTATGAGTGGTTATAGAATATAACCATAATATACATTTTATGAGTTCCCAATGAACTCATTTTGATAAAAATTGTATAGAGATAAACTAAAAAACCTGTTCATCATATTTGTTTTTGCAATGTGTAATGAGGCTTTAAAAAGTCATGATGTAAAATTCAGTCCGATTTGTATTGTTAATTTAATTAATTGAAATGTCAAGGTGAACATTTACTACACCGAAACTTTTAATTCGACTTAATGTTCCTTTTAATTAACCAAGTCACTGAGAAGAGGCTACAAAACCTGGTTCGACAACACCTCCACTAAAGTCTAGACAAACAACGCAATAAATAAGATATTGAGTGCTCTTTCCCCTCTTCACCACGGTCATGTTTAGTTCTCAGACCTTATAAAAGTTATCGGTATTTCAGTTTGTAGTAAACATCAGAAAGTGCGTAACACCATTATTGTTATTACGAGTAATTTCAAAATACAGTATATTACATACTATTATCATTCAAAAATAGTTTCATAGTTTAAAACAAGGTTGTTTATAGAAAATAAGCGTTAAAAGTTAGGGATTTATTTTAACTTCGTTTCAACGGTTTATATTAAAATACGTTAAGATCACCCATTAATACTGCGTAAAGTTTTCCTTGCAAAATAAAACAGAATAAATTCTCCATCTTCCTTTTTGTAATAAAACCTTAACTGCCCATTACCATTGGCCTAGGCCTTAACCCCGTGGGATGAATTGAAGACAGCAATGTACCGAATCGGCAATGTTAGGCAGGCGTGAGTCACATGGACGGGACAGGGCCAGAGGTGACCGCTCATTATGACAGGAGTCGCTTACTGGACTTACTAAACCAATGCGTAACCCCTGATCTACCGTGTCGGTACAGAGTTCACTTTGCTCATTTGAGTTACATCAACTTATTCAATTTCAACCTTTTTCTACCCTAATCCTTTGATATTGTATCTGATTTAATCAAAGCAATTTATAATTTATCTTATTTATTTACAAACGGCAATGTCAATCTATACAAAACACTAATGTGCCACACTTCAAAACTATATTAAATGTGTTACAAATAATAATTATGAAATATATATGCAAATTCGTGCATTGATGATACTCGTTCCATACAAAGACGAGATCGCACACAGTTCTGGCGTAAGTAGAGCAAATTTAACAGAACTTATATTATTCCCATCAAAGGCCTAGTAATCGAATGGTAATGAGTGTGGAGGTTTGCTATAATAAGGGTTGTTTTTACATGATAATATGCCTACATTAAGGCTGTTCGCTCAGTAAAAACACATACATTTTTTTCTAACTATGCTTTGTTATGTAATTGGTATAACATGCTAAGTGAGTTATACCAATTTATGTATTCTCCGTGACAATTACATTGAATACGAAGGTTTTCTATCGTAGGAAACGTTGAATTTGGGGGATTTATGGATATATTGATAAAATTTAACTAGCTGCATTTTCACACCAAATTTTAGAAGAATATTTAAATAAATAAATGAGTTATTGATTATTAGCTTTTCTCCATGAGCAGTAACACAATACTAGTAGAATGTGATTAAAATATTCAACAAATGAACTAATAACTAATAATAAAGAACTCAAACGTAAATCATCTGAACTTACAATAGGCAAGTAACAGTATACTACTAGTATATGTATCAAACTCATCTATTATTAATTATATAATATAAATGATCAGCTGATAGATTAACCCGGTGAACTTCGTAACGCCTAACAGTAAATACGTGTTAACTTTAAAATTGGCCGTCTTCTGAAGTCGAATAGCATTACGGCTTCGTTGTTAAGATATTTTGGGTCGCGACAAAGTGAATACCAATACTGAAACGATAAGACATATTAATAACATTCCCACAAAACAAATAAATCTGAGTGGATTGATTCACAATTTCTAATCCAGCCTAAACCCAAACCAAACATAATTGTAATACGGCTTTTATAAGACATATATAAAACAGCTGATTGTTATATTGAACGTAATATGTATAAATATTTTAATTATTGTTTATTTGGCCAATATATTAACACATGACTTTTAATCAGACAGAAAAATTTAAATACTTAATCCCAAAAACCGTAAACGATTAACGTGGCGAATAAAGCTGTTCATATTTTACAGCACATATTTAAGTATTAATTTAAAACTATGAAGTCATAGTTTTAAATTAATGAATGATTCAGATGACATTGGATAGTAAAGCATATTGCTAATAGAAAGTAAACCAACAGCTCAAGCCTAAAAAATCAATTTTTTTGATTGTAGAAAATTTGTAAACAAACTTAGTCCCCATAAGGTTAACATTACGAATTTAAAACACCATAAAATGGAAACTTATTGAGTTTTCGAAAATTGTTTTCCACTAAAACCTTTCCGGACACATATAGAGTGACTTCCTAAAATTTCATGTTTTATTTTTTGTTGTATTTTTGTTTCATGTTTGGGCGATGAGTAGTTTGGCAACGCATAAAGGACTTACATACGTACATTCATATTTATATATAGAGATTACATAATTAGGATTTGAGTAGATTTGGATCTGTATGGAAACAGGAATGGAAGAAGAAGAAGAAGAAGAAGGTGATTTTTGCAATTTTTGTTTAAGGCTTAATACTTCAATACAGAAAAGGTCAACTTCAGCAGGAATGGAGTTACCAAGCACAGTATCCTTGATACAGGACCAAACCTGAGGTAGTTTGTTCGACATCTGTTAATCAATCGAAACATTGTAGGCCTTCTCAATAACACAGTTACTCAAAATTTACTTATATTTAAATATTCATATTCTCATCTGGAACTAACTACATGATGTGAGACAGCCGGTGATTATGAAGCTACAACTATACATAAGTAAGCATCGTATAATAACACAATAATTTAATCTATTAAAAATATCCTTACCTCATGTTTCCATTGGAAGATTCGGCGCAAAGGATTTATATTTCATTTCTTGCCAACTTCCATGATTGAGATGTCAAATTAAAGGGAATTATCTTAAGTTTCCCAAGTTTTAAGCTCTCGAGTTTCATCGTTAGTTTTACACTTAGATCCTCGTGTTCCAACCCAACCCATTGTACATTATGGTTTCTTGTTATTCTTGCTTCCACTTTAGAAATCAGCTACCTCAATAAAGTTTTGATTTTTAAAACGTTTATACTTTAAAAACTATAGAATTTCAACAAACAGTTTTATAGAATGTTTTGTCAATGCTCATAGTTTTTAACCTCAATGTGATTTAGTTATACATGTTATGTTACAATGAAACACGTTTTTCAATATATTTTGAAAATGATGAATAGTGTCTTTATCTTATAGGCCTGATTTAAAATTAGTGAACTATAAAAATCTATGATAGTATGGCAATCGTGTGAGATTTCAGACCGAAACTGAAGTTACAATTGCATTGGTTGATTGGTGTTGACGACAACAATAGACTTGACGGACCAATCAGACCCATCGGCAGTGCTGACATCTACCAATTATTACATCTACTATGTCCAGCTGACTCAACATTGGTTTTATATTCTTCAGTATTATTTACGTTTTACTCCTCGAATCGTATTGAAAATATATATTTTTTATAATTACAGCTCCACAACATCTAGAATATTAAAATGAGTTCTTGCGTACAAGGAAATACTTTCGAGTTGTACAACTAGTGTATAAATATCATGTGTAAAACAATCAGAGAATTCACATTTGTTTTTGTATACATTTTCCTTTTTGTGTATTTTTAAGGGTGACGTGATTTAGTATGACAGCGTAAAACTTCTTATTAAACATGTATTATGTAGCTACAAAACTATTAAGTAGTTTGAAATGGCACTTATAGGTCAAATTGAAATCCATAAAATATTGTAATGTGAATTTTAACTGAGGGCAGAAATTACTCATCGCTAAATTACTAGTGTTCCACAGTAGTAACTAATAAATAAAATACTAATAATAAACTTTTTTGTGCAATTTCATTCGGAAACCTGTTGAACACAACACTGTAATACGAGCTAGGTTCGTATATTTGCATAAGAATCTCGCAAATGGCTATACAGAGTTTCTTTAAATTTTGGAAATATATAATTCCTGAGTAAAAATGTTTGTATTTACTTCCCTGTGTGAAATGAGTTAGATCATGGATATGTCTTAAGGGAATGTTTTCAGTTAATCTAACTTAGTTTTTCTTGTAATGTTAAGTCTAAAATATAAAAAAATTAAATTGAGCTCATGGAGATTCAAATGTAAACAATACAAATTATAACATCTGTTTATAGCCAATCGATATTTGTTGATTGAAGATCATGGCGAACAAGATGTTCTATGTAGGATGTGAATAGAGGTTTTGCATACAAAATTTATTTCATGTATATCAGTACAATAAATAAATATTACCAAATTAGATAATCATTTGTATAACAAAAGGATGAAATAACTGTGCAATATAGAGAAACGCATTTCCAAGATCTTTCGTGTTTTGATAATTATATATGAGCTCCAACAATTAATTATTTGTATTGGCTAAACACCCCTAAATGACGTGATGCATGAATGACGCTGTACCTCAGTGCTAGTGCGGAGGGTTTATTTTGGAGGGTTCAACAAGTAATGAGATCGATCTCCAAGTGAGGAGGCTTGTTTTCTTTTCAGAGTTAAGTTAGTAAAAAGTGTTTATTTTAACAAAATAAACACTATCATGATTTTGTGTTTATTCAATAAACAATGATCATTTTCGTTCCTTATTTAACTAACTTATTTAACTTAACTAAACAAATCAACTAACTGGTAATTGGTAGATTATGTTTTAGTGTAAAAAATTTCAAGCATCATTTTTAGGATTGAAACCGAAACTGCCTAAAAGTGGCAAATAACCGCAAATAAATCCTACTCACATCCGTGTCTATAGGAATTAAAAACTCTTAATAATGTACACATACATAAATTTAAATTAAAACATCTATAGTTAATGTATCAAACATATTTCCGTTTTATTTTTTACGAGTTATATTTTTAACGTGTGATGAATTAATTAGTTTCCAAAGAAGGTTTGGGCATTTAAATTTTAAATATATCTCAGCTGTATATCCAAACTTATATATTCATGACTGGGCATAACTGGTGAACCCAACGTGACATTGCAATGACAACGGAGATTCGCTAACTAATTTTGAATAATATTCCAACTTCGTGTCCCTACAACAAATCAGGAATATTTTGAAATTCATTAAATTTAAGGTCACATTTCTCCTGCTATTACACCGATTAAGTTAAATAACTTAGGAATTTATCATTGATTAAATTGTTTAAAGTAATTATATTGACAATGAGTAAGGGACCTAGGTGTCTTCCTACAAAAATATATTATAGAATTTCAAAAACGATGATCTGACACTGTGTCACATTTTTGAAAGTATATTAAAAATATATAAGTAGGATGTCCAAATCTCACCCCTGAAATAGTTACAAATTTTCAAGTTACAAAGTTACAAGTTTCAAGTTACAAATTTTTTTTTATTAGGTTAGTAACTTAAGTATGGAAGATATTGGAGTTGAGGCAGTTATTGTAAACCGTTACCCACTTGAGGAACACGTATAACCATAATCTGCAAAAGTTTAAAAGCGGTCTAAAAATCTGTATGAATTAACTTTTTTGCATTCTCCATAAGAATGACATTGAACATCCTTAGATAACTTTCAGCGATTACTTCCCTAAATATAATTAGTAAAGATTTAAACATTTCCTTTCGATACATGCTTTTTCGTATCTATTCAAAGTAATAATAAAGTGAAAATAACCACTGTGACCATGGGGTAATCCCCGTAACAAGTGTTAGAATAATAAAAATATGGTACTCAGGCATTATTTATTTCGTAACTACTCAAAGTAATATGAAACAAGCTGCATTTGGGTATGGAAGATGAACCTGGAACGTGATCAAGTGATTTCACATCACCAAGCTACGTTGAGTTCTCATACTACCAAGGTAGAATATTAAGCCTTCCCAAGTTACAACGGATTGCTAAAAGTGAATATTAAACCGTGCTTCAAAGTTTTCAAGCAGTTATACCGAAGTAAATTCAAGCCGGTTGAGTTTTAAACAGCGAAATTGTTATTGTTAATCTTTTTAAACTTTAATATTGACCCTACGGTAATTTGGGGTGTATTAACAAAGAATGCATTTTACACTTACTCTTTGTTAATTAAGACTTATGTTTAATTAAGAAACGAATACAAAGGAATATTAGTCCTAAAATTTTTTAAATTAATTTTCCCTTACGTTTTTTTCAGAATAAGAAGTTGAAATATTATTGTTAACTCAATATGATCAGCTCTGAAGAGTTAATTTTAAACTAAACTTTAATCCTCTACTTATTGTTAACTAGTCTGTAAAAGTTACACTATATTTTAATAATTACATGTATTACGAGTACATTGTATGACATTGTTACTGTGAGTGATTTACATGTAATTACATTGTTTCATGTTATGTACAAATACTGTAATATTTAATATTTTTTATGAAAGTGGAAAAACATCTTTTCAATCTTCATTTAGTTTTTATATGACCTTTACACACAAAATACACCCATCGCAGCATACCTGCATTCCCAACGACTTTCCATATCTTCAATGAGAACCAAGGCTTATTTTATAATATTTATTTGAAGTGCGGTACTTCAGTCACGGTAAATGAGCTTTTGTTTGTAAAACAATATCCAATATACTTATAATAATAATTATTATTATAATAATTAATTAAGTATGTAAATAATTAATTAATTATTATTTACTATATATAAATAATTAAATATAATAGTTATAGATATAATTATAAGTCAGATTTCGCTATTGTATTATAATACAATAATATGTATAACATAAAACGGGATATTGTGTATATTTTTACAAGTTTTCTGATAAGTAATTTCATATAAATTATGCTATCATATTTATTATGATGATACCAAACGATCTTGGCATTTATATTATACTCAACATTTTATCTTAAACTTTTATGTCGACTACTGTGTAACAGACTGAGTGAATAGCTGCTATCATGACAACAATAATGCTATTTCGGATTCCAATGTTGTCATAAAAATGTTATCAGTAATATTACCGTTCACCTGACATTGTGCCATTTCCTTTTTATACGTTGATACGTTTCTCCATCTACATTTATTTAGGACAAGTTCAATGAAAATATTATGAAATAGACAATTTTTTTTATTTTATACTTCCCGCCTTATACTCGTATACTAAATCTAATCATTTAACAGAAAGTTAATATATAGTTTATAATCTTGGTCTGTACTAAAACAGTTCTCGTGTATTAACAATGTTATTTAACTAACGATAAAGAATGGAACTGTAACTGAGGACTTTTACGGTTGCGGATTCCCTAACTGGTCGTTAAGAGGTAATTATCAGCTTTGTTCAGTGATACAAAATCGAAAGACGGACTTTTAATGAGCCAATATTTACGTGATTAACTAGAACCATGAATTGTAATTAAAAAATAGTTCACTAACAATATTTAAGGAAACTGTTGATAACAAATGTATGAGATAATGAATTTGCAATAGTAATACACAATTTCTAAACTTTTTCTCTAGTGTCTTTTCTTTGAATTATTCTTTTCTATCACTTCCTGTAAAAGTGGTAAAATTTTTCCAAAAATATATTTAAATTATACAACTGTCTAGTACTTTTCAAATAACACGTTTGTTTTAAAAATACCTAATTTTGTTTTGGAAACCTCTACATAACGTATCCCAATTGACTAAAGAGCCATCTACAGCATAGTACAAATGTTTAAGTCTGAAATAACAAAATGTTATAGCTGATTGTATTTTAATTTTGAAAACAATTTTAGATAAACATTTCTTGCAAATTTTACTACAAAACTGGCCTAAACTGAGCATAAATAGCATAAATAATACTGAGCGTAAATAGGTCTCCAAATACGCCAAGAGCATAATATTATTGTAAGGCCGAACCTTAGTACATTTTATACCTACTAATAAAGTTAACCACTTATGTCATCATTGTACTAGTCGAGCTTTACATGTGTACATTTACGAAAGTTTCAGAATAAACACAACTCTCCTGTCACAGTTTACGCTAATTGTTAAACGAGGTGTTCCCTCGGAGTGACTTATGTCCTGTCTGTTGAATTTACTGTACCAGAGCTCCACCTCTCGGGTAATTTCGCTTAACGCCGCTGCGTGAGTAGCGCTGCAATCGACTGCTTTGCATGAACAAGGCCGAGACAGGTGCTCTCGGTCGAGATTCATAACGAAATATAATACAACCATTGTATTGTAAACTACACATTTTAATTTTTTTAAGTAAGTATTTTTATTTCTCGAAATACAATATTGTTACAATTTTACAATAAAATTACAATTTCAATACATTATTTTGTATAAATGAATAACTTAAAATTAGCATTTACATTATTACTTTAAACAATTTACGGTACCTTTAATTAATTCTCTTCTTGTGGAATTAAAACATATTCGAGAAATCTTGGGCCTCAAAAGGCAGAGCCCGTGCAGAGGTTCCATCAACAAAATGAACTTTATTTTATGAGGAAAAGAGTGAAAATTCTTTAAAAATTTAATAACATTGAAATCAGTACCGAGAATTCTAACCATAATTCCTATTAAATTAAGTTAAAGCTGTATATTGAATTATTTCTTCGCATCTGATTTTCAATTTATTTTATAGTATTTGGCTTAGCTACTCAAAATTAGAAGAGTAACCCTCTAGTTACTCTGCTATTGCTTCTCCTGTTATGCGTTTAGCAGTGCCCTATTTGATGTTTTATGCACACAGGGTAGGCTCGGTTAACCAAGTCTCGGTTAAATGAGACGTCATGATAGACTCCTTACAAAAGCACAGCATAGATAAGGAGTCAACAAGCCTATTAATTATATCAATATTTTCTGTTGTTTTAGGCTATTAGCTATATAACAATAAACAGATAAACGTTACATAGTAAGGGTTACTACTTAACTTGGGTGTCTTGCTAGCCTAATGGTTAGAGTCTTGGACTTCAGTGCAAGAGGTCACGGGTTCAAATCCCAAGATGCCCATTTGGGTTAGGACCGCTTTCCCAAAATTCGTTTATGTGATATCACTCCTTGACTCGATTGAAATGCCTCTAGCATAGACATAAGCAAAAAATAAATAGTGGAATTAGAACAGTTCCATAATTTGGAATTTTATAAAACCATTGATGTGGGATAACACTAGCTAAAGATAGAAAATATAGTATTACGTTAGTGAAGCTTCATTGAAGGGTAATGTTAGCACAAAGTGTTACAGGACAGTCCAGCCAATAACGTTAAGCGTCGTTGTGCCGTAATGGCAGTTGGTTTATGACCTTGTAAAGACAGTTTATTACAGATGTTCCCGGTGACGTCTTCGGCCAGTTGTCTCGTTGTGAGTTATCCAGCGATCCGATACGTTTGTTTCTAATTAATTGTTGTAAAGAGAGCAGCCATCTTTTTCTCGATTAAACACACAAAGTCTTTGCAGTGTTCCTACCTATTCTTCGTCATTTTTACGTCTGTACAAAAATGTATCAGACAACTAATTGTTACATACTCTAAATAAAACCCTGTATTTTAATAGCCCACAAGCTTATAATACGCTTGAAGTAACTTTTTGATTGTGCTAAAGGTGCTTGATGAGTTAAATACGAGTATACGAGATATATCGTACATCGATGTAATGCTAATAGCATGATCTAAAATATGTCAGGAGCCGTCCTTAACTACATTTTATAAAAAAAGAATTCTAGTTCAATAAGTAGATAAATTTGGGTTTTAGTAGCCTATAGCAATGAATAGTTAAATAACCTCGGAGTAGTAAATTGTGAAACAATCAACTGAGGCTCTACTTAATTACTTAATCCCCACAATAATAAAATGGGGAAAGACTAATTAGTTTCACATTAGGAACTAAAAGATTTAAATTTTTTAAGATACAGTAAGTGAATATTCAAATAATAAACGAGATATAAATTTTAACTTTTTCTCCGTAAGAGTAAGAATGGAGTCCCAAAACTTATAATTTGCTGTGTTTACCAGTGTTTATATTCCAGTTGATTAAATTGTTTATTATTTTCATCTAATTCCTTTTTAGCTATTTTTACTAGCTAATTAATCGATATAATGCTAAATATTTGATTTATAGTAAAATATATGTAAAACACCCAAAAATCCTATGTTGGTAACACACACCACCCTAAACCTCCCTGTGGGTGTCCCATTTTCCTGTTTTCTAAACTGATCCCAATATATGTGGATTATTTTATGTTCAAATTTGTTCTCAATCGAACTATTTTTACGACAGTTAATTGACATCTTAAACTGGATTGAGTCCAATGCTTTAGTTCAATGAACTCGAACAATAATAAGACATAAACCTGCGTCGTTATGAGCCTACGTGGAGTTGAAATTGGTCTTAAACCCGACACGCAACAGTAAACCCACCTGATTGAGGTGGGGACAGGCCACCAGCCTTACTGCCTGAGAGCCTTAATACCTTACACACAACCTTCCAGCCCTATACCCTTACAGCTTAAATAGTATCTTACAACCTTGTAACATTAAACATTCTTAAACATTACATTTAAACATTACATTCTTTGTAACATTAAAGCCTTGTAGCCAGATATTCCTAAGACTCTAAAGCCATAACTTCACAGCCCTAAAATATTAAAACCATGCATCCTTTCAATTCCACATCCTTGTGACTTCTCAGCCTTACAGTCGTCTTACCGCCTGAATGTCTTTTAACATAGTGTTCTGTATATTATATCAGTGTTTTTTAACTGTCATTAATAATTTTGCTTGATAATTTTAAAATAGACAATACAGCTTTAATCTATAATATTATTTGTAAAAATCTGTATTAGGCTACACTGGTGAGGTATCACGGGATGATTATCTATCAGATAAAACGTTTTCACTTAAAGATATGTAATTACAATATTTAGAAAATTAATACACCCATACGTCATTTACCTCTTAACCTGACGTCATTTTTCATCATGTCTCTGACGTTACTGACTTGTGTGTCAACATTTGATCCGCGAACAGAAATTTGGCACTGTTTTTTATGACAATAACTAGCCAAAGTATCCGTTCTTCGCACGGGTTAAAAAGGCTGAAAGGTGAAGGCTCTACTGATACATTTAAGTTATTGTTAATTAATTCTTCATTGTTTACAAAATGACAAAACACGAGTGTCTACAACATTTCAAAGTAACATCTGTCAAATATTGGGAGAGGATAAGGATTAATGTAATAGAGACAGTCGTCGGAAAAAAAACTTAAAATCAACTTTATTTCTTCTTCTTCCCGAACTGTCAAAATATAGTGCAAACGGATGTTGTCATTATAAAATGTAAACATTGAAACCTAGGACGGTCACGGCAGCTCTTTCTTCTTCTTCTTCTTCTTCTTCTCGAACTGTCAAATTTTAGTGTTCACAGCTGTTGACATTCAAGTAATTTTATGTTTTCATTCTCTAAAAATGTAAACATTGAAACTTAGGACGTTCACAGGGCATAGCCCGAGAGGATTTTAAGGAGATGAGTATGCCTATGTGTTGCATGAGTTTAAGATCTACCTTTGTGTAAAATTTCAAACCGGTCGGTTCAGTATTTTTCGCATTTACTTGCCACAACAAACCCACAAACAAACCCACAACTTATTGAAACTTGATTGAAATTCATTCTTTAAGACGATAAACTGAAGAGAAACTTGGAGGTACACGTGAGGTGACACGTATTTTCTTATTTGGAAAGCAGCCAAAGTTTTGAAATCTGAGACAATGATGATACCAAGGAAATCTGAGTGCTGTAAACATAGTGAACTTGATGGATCACGTCAGCGTACAAGCTATAGCCATCAGGCCATCAGGACTGAAAGCGGTACTCAGGGGTGTATTCTGCAGTGGAAAAAAATTAATAATAATAATAATAATAATAATAATAATAATCCTTTATTTCCAAAAAAAATTACATATTAACAGCAAAAACCTGTATACCTGTATACTAGAAATTAGTTCCCCACATGGGACTAAGCCTGTGGGTGGGGAACGAGTCCTTAAACTGCCGCCTATAACAATTCTTAAAATCTGAGACTATAAAAATAAATAAACTAATAACTAAAAATAATAAACTAATTTATGTTAATAAACAAAAAAAATTTTTAATAAGTGAAAAATCCTATGCATCCATATAATAAATGGTATATTTTGCAATATCATTAAAAGAAAATATATAAATAAAAAAATATATATATAATATATCAGATTAGCTGACCCGCCGAACTTCGAAAAATCCGACGGTAAATATGTGCTAACTTTAAGATTGGCCATGTGCCGAAATCAAATAACATTACGGCTTCGTTGTGATAGATTTAGATATTGGGTCACGGTATAGTTATGAGCCGTTCTCTAGTTATGAATGGTATAACTAACGCTACTTTGTTTTATTATTTAGTTAGATAATAAAAATAGATAAACCAGTAAATAATACTATGGCATCTATTAACATATGGCATTTAATTAGACACGAAATAAAGAAAGCCCTTTATAAGCCACCAAAACTGTATCAACATGGCGAGTAAAACTGTTTATTTTGTACAGTATCTCTTTACCTTATAGTTTTAAATTCACTATTGATACAGAAGGCATTGAATATAGTAATTTACATTGTTAATAGCAAGTAAACCGTCAGCTGCAGATTTATAAATCAAATGTTTTCATTGTAGAACGTTTGTAAACAAACTTACTTCCCATAAGATTAACATGGGAACGTAGCCCCTCTGTAAGGCAGAGCCTTTTGGGAGTTTCGAAAAATCCTTTCTTAGTACGCATGTAGATTTTAAATATAATAACAATACCTGTCTGAATTAGACCAATTGAAACAATTTAGTTTCTACTAAATAAGATTTCAAGGTAGTTCTATGGCAATTCAATTAATTTTGAAAGGGTAGATCATATTTAAGCAATCTAAATTCTCTTAATAAAAATGTATGAATATTGTTTTATGCATTTCAGAAGACTATTTATTTTATAAAAAGTATTTCATACTTTTAATACCTACCGGACATAAATGAATAATTTATTTCAAGCATTTTAAATTAAATATAATAGGAGAATCTAAACAAAATCTTGGAATGAGTTGATTAAATATTTCCTCAGGTTGGAGGAATTCAAGAACAATAGTTAGAACAAACAGCACTCTCTCTCCCTCTTGAGTCTAGACAGGAGCGAAATTAGTGTCCTTAACAATGTTGTGCTTTCCAATATCATCACTCATCAGTGGTCTGTTGTACAGAACAACTGCCAAAGCCGTTGTTTCCAGGACCAAGCTTTTACATAGAAATAAGCAATAAACATTATCTGTTGATTATTAGTAGACCTAGGTTTTGTTAACAATAATTATTGGAAATTGACAAAAGGTTTCCGATATTCACATTCCGTTGATTGAATTATAGTACCGCACTTGTCTAAAGTATAACCATTAAAACCGCGTTAAGGTAAACCTTTCTATGTTTAAAATAGATAAATTTCACTAAGTTAAAAATGTATTGTTGATTCAAAGTTATCTGAGGGTAATGTTACAAATGAAAAAATCAAAATATAGGCCTACAAATTTTTGAAATATCCATTTAGGTTTATGAAAATTTCAGGATAATAATTCAATTAGACAGTTTAGAAAATCGTCATAACATCGAAACTTAATCATCGAATATAACACAAGTGTACTCAGGGCTCCACCTAAAATTTTTTACTTTTATGTTAACATAATTTATATAGAGTATTCATTCAATTGAGATCCCTGTGTAGGTCAGGTTACACAACTGACTGAAATAAGACAACAGTCATCTTTTGACATCTAGACAGTATGCATTCAAAGTGCGTTTGGGGTCCGTCAGTCTCAACCAAAGACAACATATTGTCTTTGGTTAGACTCCACTGTTAAACCGTATTATTTATGTTGGTGTTCTTCCCAGTGTTCTGATTTTGTTTTTCTTGTATTTTTATTAAATGATGGCTTCAAATCTTGCTGATAATTCGGATATTGTTAGACGGCCTTTAGAAGAAAGCTTTGACAATAAACCCAAAGTTTATTTGGAGATAACGTCCAATGGCCTGTTTCTGAGTTTCTCCTGTAACAAAATTTTATACGCACAAATCCATTCATACTAATCATACATATTTTTCAATATTACTAAAGTTCTCTCTCTAAAAACTCTCTTTAAGAGAGTTATATTCTGTAAATTCATGTTTAAAGCACAGTAAATATGGTCACGTTACATCTTAATTTAATAACTATGCACAGAATCTTTGTTTATTTTAATTTACTTCTGCCGAGGAAAATTAATCAAAAAATGTTTAATACTCTAAAAATCTCTTGTGTAAATTATCTGAGGCATTAGTAAATCGTTCTGCCAAGTTCAAAGGCGTTGAGAAGAATGGGCCGCTGAACAATGGGAGTTGCTTTGAGACCAGCGGCTCCAGACAGTCACTTGTGTTCCAACATTAGGGCGGTTCTTTAAATGTCGCTTTGTTCCGTCTTAACACTTAACTCTTGTCAAGACATTACTTAGTTTATACATAAATTACCGTTGCATTACTGTTACAGCTACATTAGTTAGTTTACATTACAGTTTTAGTTTGTGGTTCTAAATCCTAGATCAGATTTCAAACTGAAGAACTGGACTTTTAAAATATATCCTAAAAACCATTCATAATGTCCTCCGCGATTGAATAATATTATCTATTATGGCAAACCGAGACATGCACGTTAAACGTGAAGGCGAAAAATTTGATGATGAGTGACTCTGTCAAAACCTTGGGCGTGGTACCCGACAGTGGCCTCACCTTCTGACCATAACACTCATGTTTCTCCCAGGTAGCGTTGGGAAGGCTACCTATACAGGAACATCCTACCAGAGGCAGCGAAGCTGCAACTGGCACAGTCACTCGTGTTGTCGGTGCTTCTTTAACCTAGCTTTGTTAGTCCTGAAGAAGACTTTTTCATGTAGTAGACACTCGTGTTTAAAAATTTTTGAGATCTTGTTTAGTATAAAATACTCCTAGTAAATACCTTTTATAATGTGAATAGTATTTTACCTTAAATAAAGCATTTTTTCTTAATCAAATTTTTATGTTTTAGAATATTTATTTCATGTTAAAGAGTAAAGGTCTCGCTAACCCTTCTTTACCGTGCGAAGGGCAAGTACCTTAGCTACTCGATAAAGGTTATCTATTTTAGTTGTCAAACCTCAAATAGACCTAGTTTTGACGTATCTTTCATGTCTTCGGTGGCGTTACCAAATTTTGTTTACGTTTTTTGGAAAGTATATAAATAGAAAATATATAAAATGTGTTCGTGGGCGATATTTATTACCATTTTTAGCGAATTCCCCAGAGGTGAGAAGCTTTTACCGTAGGTCTCATGGCAAGACTTAAGCCCAGGACCATATTACTTTTTCTTTTTGAGGTACTTAGAGACAAAAAAATTGTCGTCAAAAATTATATAGTATATACAGATTTTGAAATAGGTGTACAATTTATAATCAATGTAAACGAATAAATATTGATTTTATTTTAAGAATTTTGGTAATTTATTTCTATGAAATTACTTAAAAATAAAGACAACATATTCTATAAAATTTAGAAAAAATTCTAATATCGCTCAAAACTAGGTTTTAGAGAGCTAATTTTTTACATAGTACGTGGGTTAGTTTAAAGTATACAAAAACTTTCTCTATATGTTGTAGAGTAAGGAAAATACGTTTGTAGCAATAGGTGCGCTCGCTTACGGAGAAGCCGAACACAAATGCCTTGTTTAGCTTTTCAGAAAAACAGACAGGCGGAAACTGAGATAAGACCTATTTCAGTTTTTCTGGGTTATAACACGCAAATAGATCTAAAATAGCATAATTCCAAGCTACATAGGGATAAAACTAATTTTATCTATATGGATTAGCAACGTATGTACTTATATTTTCACAACGACCTCGAAAAATGCTCTCCATAAGTCTTTAATATTAGACATACCTAATTCCTAAACGGAAAACTAGCTCTAGACAGATCCCATACTTAGGAACCCTTCAAAAATGCTGTAAAATTTATCAAAAAAATATAAAAATGACATTAGGAATATGACCATTAAAATACTAACAAAATAATTTCCAAACAGCTGTTAAAAACAAAATGGAATTCCTCGGGAACAGGTTGTTGCACATCTCATAATATACGGTAACGTGTCAATGCAACATGAGACTGAGACATAAAACTAAATGTTTTTAACTGTGCTATCATTAGGATCATTAGGACATACAATATATCTCAAAGTAAACTTAAAATGGAAGAACTTTCTGTTTTTGATGAGCTTTAAATTTGTATTATAATCTTTGGCTGTCATTTTTCGATATAGTCGTCATATTAGTTTTTTTCACATGAAAGACCCCATAGGTATTTTATGGTAGTTTAGTCATAAATAAAATAAACCACAACACAATAACACAACAATTATATACAATAATATATAATAACAATAATACAATAATATATAGTTTTCAATATATTAATGGCGGCACAGTTGATAAAAATAACAAATTATAAACAATTTAATTTCATGTGGACTTAGTCTCTCTATAATATGGTAGGTCTGGGTGCAGAAATTTTGAATTAGGTTTTAAAGTCTTCAAATCATATTTACTATCCGTAATTCCAATTGTATATTGAAAAAGCTAAGTTGACTGGCATATTGGGAAATAGTGGCCATTTACAAAATTTGGTACTAGAATCTATGAGTATTTGAAAGAGTTATAATTTAAAATATAATTTTTATTCAATAACACATATTTTCTGTAAAAAAAATAGTAGGTGATGAACTCTAACGAGATTTGTAAACCCATTGAAGTGGAATATTAGTAACACTCGGCCACGACAGATCAGAATTGGAGGAACATAGATGTTTGATTTGTGATACAGCGAGTGGTTCACCCGCATGTTACGCGCAACTGATTAATTAAACTTTAAACCCTCAAAGAATTGTTTACTCTCACAATGAATGCGTATTACTGAAATTAATTAGGCTTCCATAAACTTAAAAGAACTTATATTTGTTCCAATCCACAATTTTGTATTGAACATGCTTTATTGAAGCCAAATATAATGTATGGCTTGATGTTAAATAAGTTGTGTCGTTAAAATTAATAAATAAATCATATATATTCAGTCAGAGACGTTTATAGACCATTGGAAGTTTTAGATTTAAAATATTGTTGATTATTTAGTGTGTATCGTGATATGTCAATCAAATTTAATAACTTAGGCATATATAAGACCATGAGGACGTTAAAAAACCCAAGAATAACTTTTTGATTACCATTATAGGATAGGTGTTGATTTTACTATGGGATGAAGTAAAAACTCGCGTCTTCCAACACTACTTAATATATTTACACCTATATTGTAACTATACAAACGGTAAATATATATAAATATACATCTTTAGGCCCAAACCCAGGCCTGAAGATGTCCTGTGTAACTGGACAAAATCGATCGCCAATTCAACAACTTTTATATATATTTACCGTTTATATATAAATACAATATAAGTGTAAATATATTAAGTAGTGTTGGAAAACGTGAGTATTTACTTCATCCCAAAACCTGAGAAACAAAAAACTTTATTGCTATTAGGAACTCATCAAATAATAAAAGTGTATACAGTATAAAGGGTAGGCCTGTGTATACTTTTCCATTCATTGACTATTGCTTCTATTATTGACAAAATACCGACAGATATGCCGCACAAACCATGAAACCTTTAATCCAAAAGCTTGAAAACTTGAGTTTTACAATACTTATTTTTATAAGATTGAAACATTCTAAATTTATTTTTTATTGATGGAAATCCCAAATTTAGGCTGATCTGTACGGATATTTTTATATATAAAAAATGGAAAGAAAATATTCATACAAATAAATAAATGAATATATAAAACAATAATTGTGAACAAAAAAACAAAGTCGTGTTAGTTACACCAATAATAACTCGAGAACGGCTAGACTAATTTTAATGATCCTCGATATTTTGGTTTTTCTTTCAGTTTTGTATTTAACCTTAGGGCCCACTGGCATGTATAGATTGTATATGCTGTTAGCTTATGAAGAAAATACGTGATGCATTTTGATCATATGAATACATCAGTAATTTAAATATTTTACAAAATGCTGATTTTGTTTCGCTTTATTTTCACCAGTCGACAAGTAACGCCATTCTGCGTCATTTTCAGCGAATGTTTGTGATTGTTTATAAAAACATATTTATTTATAGATTACTGGAAGTTTTGCTTATCAGAGTGTAAATATAACTTGTATGTTTTTGTTTTGTGTGAGTACAACGAGTAACAATGAGTAACAGTGAGTAACAATGCCACGATTATTTTGCCTACTCTTTCGGGCATCTGACCGTCTGGCCAATCTGTAAAAGTTGGTTGGAAAAAATATTTGCCTTTGAATGGCCTAACACATGCTTTCTCATGTTATTAGTCAGGTTTAGAGTTGTAACAACAGGCCATAAGTATGACGACCTTATACATGCCTTGGTCTCATCCACGCGGGTTCCTCTGGGACCTACATGCAAGGTATATCTAAAGTCTGCGGCCAACGCCACACTTACTCCACTCATAAGTATTCTATTGCCTCCTAAGTCCTGCAAAGTTCTATCAAGAGCCTCTAATCCTCCGTGCTGTAGTGATTTCCAAAACCCATCAGCTTGCATTATTTGTAAAACCTCAGCCATGTTACTTTGTTTGGAAATGTTGCACAATGGAGTTTCATTGCAGTTTAGGTCTAAAAGAAGCTTCAAAGCTGAATGGGCGAGTTTACCTTCAGAAAGTAGAGTACTAGCCATTCCGGGCGAAGCCACAACTAGAGCAACATCTTGACTCACTGTAGCAAACAGTTAATTAATAAGGAAGGTTTTCCCGGTTCCTCCTGGTGCATCTAGAAAAAAATAATAGAAAAATTAATTCTAAGCCACAATGGGTACCTGCTAGTTATACTATATCAAAATGATATCTTAACGTATAACAACTTTTGATATTGATAAAACTTTCTAATTTATTTAATTGTAAAAAAACAAGTGCTATGTATACTAGAATCGTTATTTTTACTGTCATTCTTCATGTTTGTACACAATGACCGCGATGGCACACGTTACCTGTCAAGATGTCGGCTCCCTGTCAGATGTTTCCTCTCCGCCTTCAGCACACAAGCAACCCGAGCCCAACGTGCATTAATTAATAACTCATTGTAATATGGTGAACGTTATGGCGTTATGGTGTACATGTGTTTGTGGGCAAGGGTCGTTGCTCGTTAGCGCTGTGTAACACAGTCTCCAGTCACAAGCTTAATTAATCACGTCTGGTTGTTCTTACTCATCCACACGGATATTTGTATTTGCATTTCATTTCATTTTATTTATGTTGACAATTACCTAGACTGATCCTTCAACAGTAAATCTTTTCGGTGGGCTGTGAAAACACTTTTAGCAGGACAAATGTTTTGTTAAGGGCCGGTCGCCCAAGCCACTATTGAATAAAACAAGGTTTCGAAGAATACTGTTATAGAGCAGTATCCATACTGATTATTACTAGTGTAATACGCAGTAAATATTAACTTATAAAGGGTGGATAAAACTTAATGTTATGTAAGATTACACGTGCTGGTATTGATGAAACATTTTGAAGTCCTTTTGTTATAGATGACCAAAAAGTTTTTCGACTAATTTTTAGGTCTAACTCAGACTGTTGATTGAAGAAGGACATGCTTGCGCGAGTACGATTTTTAGGTCTCAGGAACTCAGGAAATTCGGTAAAGCATAAAAGTAATGTTTTTAAATTTTCAGGATTTATTGTATCTATATATAATTTTTTTTCTTTTTTAAGCGACATGTTTCATTGTTCTCTGCATCACTGTGATACATACTCGTATACCGTCTGATTATCGATTATTGCTAGTATCGATATACTGTACCACCGTAGTCGACATGTTTCCTCAGTCTCTGCGCCACTGAGCCTCGGAACTGCTTCGGGCCATCAATTTTACCTACCCAACCAGCTCTCAATTTATTTTCTCTATCTCAGCTGTGCTAACGGCCAACACCTTGTCTCTGCCTTGCTCTTCTGTTTCTTCCTCTGTTACATAATGTTAGCTCTTTATACATTATACCCGTTTATATTTAATACAATCCCCTTGTATTTTGTATTTCACTTGACTTTTTTGTTCCTTAACCATTATAGGCACTAATTACAAGGGAAATCAGAAGTTTTATATTTTATAATTGCATTTTTTGTATTATATGGTATTTACTAGTATATAAGGCTTATTTACAATAACATTTATTTATTAAATGAACCTTAATAATGGAGTGCCAGAAATTATATTTAATATTGTTCTAATCCGTATTCGACCTTTTGTAAGCTCGTATGCTGTTGAAGCATACCATTTTATGTTGACATGGATATGTCTGGCTCTGGGGGCGGTGGTGTTGTGAGACGAAAATTTGAAACATAAGAACAGCTGTTTGCCTTTGATCATTTTACATCCAGGTAAGTACACACTCTCGTACGCAAGTACACACATACACACACACACACACACACACACACACACACACACACACACACACACACAAAATCAAACAATTCGAAAATAATACACAATATCAACCTTTTATACATTTCAGATGGCAAAAGTAAAATAAGATTTTTCAATATGTATAAACATTGTAATTATTTTAATTTGACCAATATATAAACATTTGATTTTTAATCATAATATGAAATGTTCTAAAAAATCTCTAAATATATTGAAGCCCTGAATAAGATTTTTAATTTTGTATAGTACTTATTTAGTTATACTTTTAACGCATAAATTATTCAGCCGGAAATGAATAGTAAAGCATATTGCTAATTATTTACATTACAACAAATGACAAATGAGAGTTAAAAAAACTTTCTAATTATTTTATCACAGCTGTTCATTTTGAAAAAAATAAATTTATGCAATATCACACTGCATCTCCTAATGACCTCTGCGCCGGAACCCTTTATTCGGATTTGGACCAAAATTTACAGAAACCATCCTCAAAGCATGCTTAACAGTGCCTGAAATTTTCATCAGAATCGGTCCAGCCGTTTAGAAGGAGTTCAATTACAAACACACGCATAGAAGAGGTATTACGGATTTTCCTCAGTTTCACATTAAGGTACAAATGTAAATGTTCAGTCTCCTCTAACACGTCACGTGCCTGGGCTCGAGGGTTCTTGCCCCCGCGCACTCTCCCTCTTTTCCCTCCCAAAACCATTTATTTCGTTCCGTCCATTTCACTTCCGCAAGTTATGCTAATTTATTATCTTGTTATTGTCTTGGCGTCAATTATGTAAACCTAAACTCAAAATAAAGGAAGATGAGTTTTCCCTAAAGTCAGACTTAACTTTACGCTCACACTCCTCACACCACAGAATGTGCTTTACTCAACTTGCAAACCCAAAAATATTTAATTATACATATAAAAAAAATGCAAACCCGTTTATAAATCCAAATTCACAAAACGTATAGAATTTTCAAGGGCCACAAATTATAAACACATGCTTAATAAGAGATGTTAAGCCCCCAATGGATATGCAGGATTGTTAGTGGCAAAAGTCAGTGAGTTCATTTACGAGAACCAATATTCAATGGTCCGATGAACAAATACAGTTGGGTCTTGAACTATTTGTACATTACAAAATTGAGAGGGCTGCAACTGATAGACTATGTAACGATGAGAAAAATCTCGGATTCTAATAAGTTAACATTGATGCGTAACCTTTTGTTTTAGAGTAATTAGCCGTAATTCTCACTAATATTATGAATCTGAAAGTATGGTTGTTAGTTACCTTTTCACGCAAAAATCACTGAGCCGATCATGATGATATTTTGTACTGATATTCTTGAAGGTATTAGATTGAACATAGGATACTTTTGAGACGACACCGGCAAGCAAAGCGACAAAGTTATTTGAGATCGTAATTTGTAATACTACTTATCTTAGCCAATCATAAAATATAGTTATCATTAGATTCATTTTTTCGAAACTTGTTTAAGGTCATCAATACGGGTGAAGGGTAATAGCTTAGTAATTAATATTTACGTATTATTACCAGTATTTATTTATTTCATATAATTGGAATACAGTAAATTGTTTGAAACTAAGTGCTAAGCTATGCATTGAGCTGTCAACTTGGTCAACACTCACTCAGCTGATTAATCACTCCAACACAAGCACACAATGAACCCAAGTTGCACATTGTTGGGGCTGAACCAATTGACAGTTTTAGCCGTCCCTTGCTCTGATTAACTTAGAGTAGTCAGCATTCAATTAACTTACACAATAGGTAGTTTTCTTTTACAAAACATAATTTAAAGAGGGTAGGTTTTGGGAATATTGTAAAAATTAAATCACTGCAAACAATGTATAATTATTATGTAGTGATTCACAGTAGGTAAAAATACTTAAACAGTTTATGGAAAGTCTGCAAATAATATCACAAATAACCACAAATTCGATATTTCGAAATTCGCTGTACGTATAAAATTGTTCAACAAACTACCTTCTCATGTGAGGAACAAGCCTTTGAGAGACTTTAAGTTATATATTAGTTCAATTCTTTTAAAAAACGCCCCTTACTCTCTTGAAGATTTTTATAAGTTAGACATTGTATAGTATAGGATAATGTTATTTTATAAATTTGTATTTATTGATCATTGGATATGTGTGTATGTATAAGTTGTATTGTATTGACTAAACCTATTGTTCATGTGGACCTAATGGTTAATAAATGATTTGGATTTGGATTTCGATTTGTGAAATTATCACAGCTAAACTGTGAGAAGATTTAGCAGGCTTTGGTAAGTCTAAAAAATAACATCACCTAAACTAACAGGAATATTCGGAAATTCCCATGACTAATAGGGGTTCGGCTATTTACTGGTTATAAAATCTGTAAAGTTTAATTACTATAACTATCGCAGATATCCGTATGTTAGTAATAACTAGTAATTGAGGTTGTAAAATAATCATGGAAAATGTAATCACCAAAATGTTTGATAACAAAACCAATTTTTCCCAAACTTTTCATAACCAATATTCTAGCATGTCTGAAAATAAAATCACTTCAACTTCGTCATAAATCTTAGGAAATTCAGTGACGACTATGTGAGGAGGGAGTAACGGATATGAGAAGTCTGAGAAGTGCGGTATAGTCACGAATACCAGGCAATAAACAACGACTAAAAAGCAATAATGTATTATGGGATATAACATTAGAATCACTATAAACTACTACCAAGATCCATAAATTGGTAGTAACTGTAAATTTAGGTGGGAAAACTTGTTATGGAAAGTTGGAAAATTTAATCACTTCAACTAATTCAAATTAATAAAAATATCAAGTGACTACAGTGATAGGTGATAAAGTTGTAAAAGGTTTTAAGTGTAAAATCACTCCAACAACGCCAATAATACTAAAACATTCACTGTTAAAATAACAGTGAATGTTCCTATAATACCTCACCTAGAAATCTAGTATTATACAGTTTATGAGAAGATCCAGAGTAAAATCACTTAAACTAACAAAAGTACAGATAATTTTCAGTCACTACTAGGTGTTTCTACTAAATGCGACTACTTAGTTTTTGGGCTCTGCAAGCCTGAAAATAGAATCACTATAATACGATATATGGAATTAATTGTTATGCCAAGTAACTAAAAATTCAGAATTTAGGTGGTAAATTGGGTACGGAAATAATAAAAATGTATTCAATTAAAAAAATCTAAGTTCCGGAGAACAGGCTGTACAGATTATGAGATGGCTGAAAAGTGAAGTTGTTTCAACTAAAATCACCGACACCTGGAAACTTAATGACTATGAACCTAGGCGATTAGCTATACAGACTAAGGGAATATGTTAAATAATTACTTCATCTTTAACCTATACCCGGAAATTGACAGTGAACACAAGATGAGGTGAATACAGGGGAAGTCTGAAAGGTAAAATCACGATATCCGGAAATTGACAGTAGCTAAAAGGTGCTTGGTTATAATAAATCTGAAAGTCAGAGAGGAATTTTAACCATCCCAAATACTCGGGCATTCACAGTGACTTCAGGGTTAGACGTTTTACTGGTTATGAACAGATTAAAGTAATATTACTTAAATTATTATAAACACCAGTGTGCAAGCTCAGACTGACTTGTGGTGGTTCAGTCCAAACCTGTACGTCGTGCGTCATTCGTTATGCATGAGGGGAGGAAACAACGTAATTAAACTTTAATGACACCGTATGGATAATGCAGCGGTCATGTTATCGGTAATTCAATTAACTATCTCGTCGTATCCACCATTCCACCACTACCAGCCGAAGACTACTGTCCATATTCTGGTGTCGTCGGCAACTACTCGGTGTAAGTTCACAACATACTTCATGTTGTATATTTATAAAATTATTTAGATTATTGATATATTAAACTGACACGAATAAAGTATAAAATAACAGATGTTAAATGATACAGAATAATTTTTATACCACTTCATGAGTTAGTGAATACTACTAAATTTTATCATAGGATACAAATGTAAATATAACTTTAACATGTATATTTTTATTTTACCAAGAATGTGTAATTCATGAGAGTATCATTTCATCCCTGTTTACAACCATATGTATGAACGAGAGTCGCTGCAATTTCATACATTCAAATTACGTTTTGACATGGATATGTCTTAGCTCTGGGGAGTGTTAGTGACTTTTAAGATGGGAAATATGTAACAGGTTTCCATAGAAACAACCAGAGTTATTGTATTGAATTTTTAATATAAAAGAAAAAGAACAGCTGTGTAATGAAAACATTACCTTTAGACATATCCATGATCTAACCTATTTCCCACAGGGAAGTACCATACCACAAATTTCATCGGAGAGTTTTAAATATTTTGTAATAATGCTGGCATAATTGTTTGAGGTAAGTACTTTACGTTTTAAATACCAAACTTCATTAAGTACCGACTTAATCATATAGGTCAAAATATGTGCGTTAAGTTTAAAACTTTTTTATATAGGTTTTTATGATGTGCTTAACAATCAGATATTCGAAAGTGTACTAAAAATGTAATGAGGATATATAAACATCATTTAATTTGAAGACACCTCAAACACCTGAGTAGAATCAAAAACAGCTATGTTAGTACCACTTTATTTAATCTATATAAATAAAATTAGAGTTTTGTCTGTACATTGCTCAGAATTATTCATTTTTTAGTTATTTTTACTTTTCGTGCGTTAGAGAAGCCCAAACCAGTCTTATCTAAATTTTTGTCTGTTTGTCTGTGACACTCCAGGAGGCATTTTACGCCGTCTTCTCCAAAAAAACGGGTGAACTGATTACAATGAAACTTATTTCATGTATTCTCTACATTCCAGAGAAGGTTTATAAATGCTTGAAATCGCCCGCCGCCCCTTGAAAAGTAAATAACGAGCATTTAAAAACCCACTTTTACGCGATATTACTCGCATTTTGATCCGGTTTTCAATGAATAACCAACTGATAATAATCAGCTGTCTTTGTAGTTTTAAGATTTATTAGGAATAAAAACAAACAGCTGTCAAATCAATATTAGTTAGTTTATATTGGTCATTGACCTTAAACCCATTTTGAAATCATACCATATTAAAAAGGTATTTTAACGTATAACTAATTATAATAATGGTATTAATGTTCTAATCTATTTAAATTGTAAAGTAATGCTAAATAATAAAGCAGGGTATTGATTTATTTTCTTTGTACTGATTTGTTTAGGATTTCAGGTTTACATTTTGGAATGATAATCTTTCTTCTTTAAACTGAATCCTACAACCCGTACAAAGGACGGGCTTACTGCTAGTAACATATATATTTAATATTTCACATTATTGTGATAAATAATCTTTCCCCAGTCTATTAAGCATAGCTATCTAGCCAGGCTTGCTACGAGCGAAATCAAACTGAAGGCAGTGGCGGACCCAGCTAGGATGTCAGGGGGGGGGTTAGCCGAGCTCAGTCGCGACCATTATGATTTTTACAGATTTATGTAATCAAATAGTTATATAATCACTTAGTTTTAATACAATAAAACCGGCTAGTAAAGGGGACAGTTCAACATTTACAAAAGTTAACAGAACTAGAACATAGCTGTAAAGAAAAACAGAATTAAAAACAGAGCATAATAAAATACAGACTTAAAGGTCCACGTACTTTATTTGGAAAAAAATCATAAATAAAAAGGCTTTTGTCATCAATAGTATAAATACCGCAAAACCAAAATAATATAAGTTTACTTTGCTTTTAATAAACTTCTTGGCTATTTTAAACTTTAAAATGTACTAAGACCTAATCATCTCTCAACCTAAATTACAACTAAGGTTAACTATACATAAAATTTACAAGATATTAGGTTATCTCTCTAACCAACATAAGCTAGGTTAAAATAGGAAAACTTATCATTTTTAGATCATGTTACCTGAATAATATTTAAATAACCGATGAGCACAAAACATAAATCGATGGAAAAATAAATCCTGTAACGGTATTAAAATCAAAACATACACACACAAAGACACACTACAATACTTATCGTGAGTGAACAGTTTTTTAGTAAACTGTTATAATTGAATGTTTTATGGCAATACATAATTCTATATTATGACAACAGGATATTTCTTTGAATCATTTAATCAGCATCAGAACGATCCAGTTGTGGCAGTGCAGCCAACTGTCAGGCATTGTCAGAACGAAATACTCACGCCCATTAATTGTTCACGGTTAAGCATATCAATAAACAGTTTAGAGAATTAATTAATTAATTGATGATAAAGAATCAATATTAATTTTAACAGAGTAAACGAGATGATAATTAAAATAACCATAATATTTTTTATGGAAAAACTATAAACAATCCAATCCACAAGGGGGGGGCGATCCCCTCTGAATCCGCCCTGAATGAAGGTAGGAAAGGAAAGAACATTTGAAAGTCGAATAGCATGCCATGTGGAAGCTTATGAATATCGCCTCACTCATTCTGTTACACTCATTCTGTTACTTTTAACATCGAGGAGTCAGAAAGGGTTCAATAATGTGTACATGAGTGTCTGTGGAATATATGCTACTATGTGCCAATGAGCGCTGTAAATAAGAACAATGGTGATTTCACAGATATAATTTATTATAACCATTTAATAGAATTACTAAAATAATTACATATTTATCTAAAATACTTATTCTTTAAGTGTCTTTATTTACAATATTTACTACCGACAGCTAATTATCTAATCGATTTTCATTTTCTACAGTCACAGGTTATCACAATATAAATCAATATCACTTTCACTTTTAAACTACACTGGTCTGTTATTTAACACTAACGTGATATCTAGAATGTAGTTAAATGCGTCGCATAGTGGGCGGGCTTTACATACATATTATGCGGATGAAAAAACTCGACGCCTTCCGAAACTTTGAGAAGCATCTAGCATTGTTACAGTGTAGTGCGTCGGCGGCGCTTCTCAAATATTCCAGGCGCTTCGCAAGCTGAATCTCAACTGGCACTGTTGTGGACGGAGCCTTCATTTTCGCGAAAAGTATATGTATAGATTATATGTTTATGAGGATGAATGAAACAGTGTTTAATCATGCCAGTTAATTTACAACTTAACGTGCTGAAGAAGCTCTGTTCAATGAGGATTTAGTAGCAAACAAGCTCGTATTTTCTTTAGTTTTGTATCTACCAATCTACTTAATAGTTTATAAACCAACTGTAAGTTACTTTTTTGCAAATATATGCATGATTCAGAGTATTTGAATCAAATAGTCCATTCCCCTCCAAGCCGAACAGTACAAGTCACATGAAGTATCACCAATTCCGTCTTGATCCAGCTCTCATCCGTGTCACAGTCGTATCCACCCCTCCCCCTACCACCACCTTCCAGCAATAAATTCCCTCGTATATCGCTACATGTCACCAACAATCACTATAATGCGTTTCCACACTTTACAGGCTTCAATAATACATGCCAGACAACGATGAATCTCTAGTCTTTTA
The DNA here is from genome assembly GCA_023375725.1 of Nephotettix cincticeps. NCBI lineage: Eukaryota > Metazoa > Arthropoda > Insecta > Hemiptera > Cicadellidae > Nephotettix > Nephotettix cincticeps. The sequence goes on along the minus strand of CM041790.1, from coordinate 27,757,765 downwards.
CAGAAAGTTATTCACTTTTCTCCTATCTCTCGAAAGCATTTTTGCCAAATAGTGGCATTACACAAACAAATTTTGGAAAAGGGATCAAAACCTAGAAAATGATTGTTTATATTGTTGATGAATTGTATTCATCATTGATCCTGGTTATCTAAATTTTGGTGGACGGGTTCATACAAGACATTTATTTAATTACTTTTCTTTATACCTCCTACCCATCACCATAGATCCAAGTGCCTGTGAGGTAAATTAAGGACAGCAAGGTACCAAAGCGGCGTGACCATAGGCTAGCCAAAGGTTCATAATCTAAGAGTTGCTGGCCATTGGTTTCTATCCGGCAACCTTTGACTTACTAAGCCACTGTGCTACCCCTCAGCTACTGTGCTATCACATACATTGAACTCATTACAATCACCCGTCGTTTTTTTCACCTTAATTAAAATATAAATCAGGGTGCGGCTGTATCTCACTGATGAATATGTATGTGCTTGAACGTGTTTTATCAATATAGAACACGTTAGGCAAGATTTGTAGTCCTAAACCTACCATTTCATATTGGTTATTAACATCACTGAATATATTAATAAAATTACAAGCACTTAAACAAATCTTTAAATAATGTTTTACTTCAAAAATGAAGAAGGAATAGCTTAAGAATGTTTTTGAAAGGTTTATAGTGGTCATAAAGATTTAGGAAGCTCAAAAGGATAATAGTTTTAATGGTTTCAAATGGATGTTGAACAGGCTTTCATGTATATATTCACTGATACTTCACTTCACTACAGACACTTCTACTACTTCAATTCATTGCCTAAAATGACTATGAAAGAGAACCTCCCTATTCCAACTTTTGTGTTATCTTTGGTTGTGTTTTTTTCAGTCTTTAGAGTCTATAGAACCAACTGTAATATATTTTTAAACGAATCTCAAACTGGAAATAAAGTCAATACCGTACTTATTTTTCCAACTCTATAGAAAAACGAAGAAAATGATAGGAACTTATTATAAAGGCAAGGTGGTTTGAATGAAAGATTTTCCCAAAAGGCATGTGAAAATAACCAACGATGAGATCAGGTACAACTGTATTGTGCCTATCTTATTTCAAATCTGGGGTGAATAATAAACCTAAACTTCATACCGACGTTGCATTTTAATACAGAGGTGGTAAATATGATCTGTTTAACATCATTTTGAAGACAGAAGGACTCAGTAACTACTGTAACAGAAGGCTCTTGACAGTTGCAGAAGTCAGCTGTCCGCAAGTGGGATGTATTCTGATTTATTTGTGTTTGTTAATGTTTGCAGGTCATCTCGACATGTACGCTGTAGCCGTTTACGATCTCTCCCTGGATAAGAGGTTTCAGTATCACCAGCCAACTGACAAATATAATTTTTTTCTATCAAAAATTATTCGTATTTAACTTTTCTTTTTAATAAAAAAATTCCTGGATGTCGAACTAGACAAAAGTAGTAGGTAATAGCTGATCATATTTGGAAAGTCTCAAGGCAATTTACAGTGAGATCAATTTGGGCAATGGTCAATTTTAACCTGATAACCAGATAATAAATGGGAGGACTTGCTCCTATTAGTTGAGTATAGCTATTTTTTTTAAATAATCTGGTTTCTTAAACGCTTCTCTTAACGTCATCAGTTAATTGTGATGTTCGTGTATTTTAGTGTCAATGACTGACACAGAGGTATTGATGAGTCATTGCTTGGTAGACCTATACACCCAGGAAGTGGCAATCCATATTATATTTTACCAATTACAACTCCCAGATAATTTTCATCATAATTACTAAAATTTAGCTTCATTCAATTTTTAAGTTATTTTTTCAAAACGTTATAATACACTTAGTAAAAAGTTTATTTGTTTTAGATCAAAATCATATCAAAGCATTTTCTACTTCTAAACTTTCCTCGTTGTTTCGACAAGATGACGGAAGTCGTTTAACTAAATGAGGCGACCAAAACAATTACATGTCAGCAGCCCGGACCCGCGGACGACTGGTCCCCAGGCTCTGTTTTGTCAATACCCCCCCCCCGTGACCAGGGTCCTTGCCCCCGCACGAGCCATCCTCCCCCTCATATATTTTATTCCGTCTCCCTTATTTTACTCTCCGCGAACTCCCTCTTCGCGATTTTATTACTCATTTCCCCGCCCTCTCTTCGAGATAAACAAACGTAAAGTTCACTGGTAAGATTTGTTAAATACTTAAGCTGTTTTATATTGCATTGTCAATTTTATATAAAGTAACTAATTGAAATATTTCAAAGGTATTACGTAAAAATCTTTTGCATTACCTCGTAGCATCGAACATTAACAATATGGAACCGAGTATAAAACTGATGCTAAACTAGCCAAAAGTGACCGCTCATGATCTACCAGGAGTCGCTGGCCAGTGGTCATTGGTTTCGATCCAGCAACCTTTATTACCCCATTTATTTATTTTTTAAATTAGTGAAAACTAACCCTCCCCAAACATTTTCCCACAACTATTGAGAACCCCAAACGGTTAGTTGCGGTTTTGATTGAGACCCCCGTTTTTCAATATTGACAAACTACGACATGGCTGGTCAATTTATAATATTAAATATTATAATATGAATTCTTTATTCAAAGGGAAAAAACTAATCATGAAAAGCCAGACATGTTCCAGACAAGAAATAATCAATTAATTTACGATATTACAATAATTTAGGATGGGCCTAGTAGGTAGGTCCAAAATATTACTACACTAAATTTTCTTTCAGAATAAATTGAAAAAGAGTGTCCAAATGTCTAATTTGTTTAGAGCCAGCGTCGAAAGAATGTTAGTTGGAAATTAAACTTTTCTACTTCTAAGGTCACTAAGTAGGGAAAATCTTCTTTCTTCATTACTGTATATCATTCCACACGCAAAAAATCAGATTAAGGCTTCGTCTTCTCCACACTCACAATGTTTATCACATCCTCTGTATGTTTCCTATCAGTTGTTAGTTAGTCATCATGAACTGTCTTACCTGTAAAATAAAAAACCCTGGGAAACTGTCTCAATTGGGGAAGTATTCGAAATAAACTTTATGTTACTCGTAATCTGCAAAAATATTGTTTTTTTTCTATTGGAATTTTCAATCATTTTTTATCTATTGGTAACCCTATAAAGAAATATGTCTAAGTTTAATACAAACACACAGGGAAAATCTCAAATTTTGCAGAAAAGGGTAAAATATAAATACGGCGTTCAAATCAACGTTTGCAATCTTCGTTAATCGCAGTTTCAGAAGAGCGTTCCAGTGCTGCTGTAGTCCAATGTCAGTTGAAAGCAATTACATACAAATCACATTTACACTGAATATTACAGTGTTTATGTTCATATTTTTACAATTTTTTTGTTTATTTTCCAGTTCTCGGAATGGTCAGAAAATGACAGGAGAATATCCGCGATTGGTAAGTGGATAAAACTGTAATACATTGTTGTACAACTTAAATGTAAATTATAGCAAAATAATTACTTAAATTATCTACGAAAATGGGACTACAAGGGGGGCGTGTTTTAAAAATAGGTTAAGGACATTTTTCCCCATTTAGTTGGCTGCTGTGCGGTGACAGACAACAATCCTCCCCTCATGTTACTTACTACCTAGTATCTATTGTGTATCCTGAGTGTTTCTACTAACAACTTTGTTTATGTTTATTGTACATTTAGAGTGAGCTCATTGTCATATTAGTCTCAACTGTAAAAATCGTCTCCACTAATGTACCTAACTGTACCTAATTGCCACTCTCTTCCTTATAGTTGGCTCAAATGTAACGAAAAGATTGAATTAAAATTTTATCAATTTAAATTTATCAAATAAAATTTTCTTAAAAATATTCAAAAACGTCGTCATTTAGATTAAAGATTAAGTCAGCAATAAAGCTGTAACAAGGTACACTGAAGGAACTGCGTAGTCCCTCCTCCCAATTTGGAACGTTTCAGGGAATTTTCGTAGCTGACATGTTTTACATTATCCTAAAACTATTTGCATTATTACATACAATTTTACCATTATCTTTTAATAAAATATTAATCCCATCTATATAGTACAATGTTTTTTTCCTATCGTACAAATCACATCTGATGATCTCATATAACTTAATTTAAATTTGAATTCATATCAATCTGATGCTATTAAGACAGAACATCATAATTTAATGTGTTTCATTGGAAGGTGTGTGAATGCTTTAAGTATTTCCACCTTGAATGAGGAGTCGTAACTAAACTATCTCTTGCTTACTTGTAGCTGAGTACATTTCTAACTATTGAAACGTTGTTATTGTCAAGGTATATTTTAAGGTGTTTGTAGTGACGATAATTTGTGTGATTTACATTAGTGAGTGTTTTGATTTGTTTTATACCTTTATTATTATTATCTTTCTAGGTAGGTATTTCAAGCTAAGTATTATTGAGAAACTAGTATAAGATCCTTGTGGTGCAAAGCTGTATTCTTGTTACTGACTAAGGCTGACGTGTTCCTCAGACAGAACTGTCAAAGCCTAACAGTCAATGGCGTCTAAAAGACTTACAGTTTATAACGTGTGACCTTAATCACATTTTCGTCTCTGAATTACGATCTGGTCTAATTATGAGGATGATCTTTGTGGATGAACGCAGTATTTAGTAGTGCGAACATTTATCCACACAGGATCATGATCATAATCCATCGACCATCACTCATAACTATCCACGATTCTTGACCTTCAACTAGCTGGATTACAGGATACAGCATTGTCCTAGTCTAAAACTATAAAACTCTCAATTTCCATTTTTAACATAATCATCATTCGGTGTCAAAACCCAACACAATCGCTAGAATATGATTTTTATTCATAGTTTATATAAGGTAACTAATCTTATAAAAATGTTCATACGACAAGACTAGTCTAATTCTAAAAGCTAATTTACATCCTTTTGTCTACAGCTGTAAATTATGACTTGAGGTATTTACCAACTCATTACAATTTTATATTTTGTAGTTAGAAACAGAAAACAGTTTTATGTGAGGGTATGCTTAACTAAAGTTGGCTCAAAGGCGTCATACGTGGTGTACTGAAGACCTACGTTTAATCAACATGAAAGGATGTGTGTACAGAGAGGTCGCAGGAACTCATGACTGTTTCATGTCTCCGCCGATAGGTGTCGCTGCGGATGTGGAGAGGGATTCTGGTTTATCTCGACAGAACAATATCATCAATCAGTAATCATTTCAGGAAATGGTCGACGAAGTGAAAACACTATCTTGGCTCACAATATTACTTTGAGTATTAATATTTTTACTTATGCTTATTTTTTTACTTTCTTTAAAACACGAACTTAATAAATGTGTTTCTTATTTAAACACAATTTAGTTTGTGTGATTTATTTAGCCTTACGTTTCGATTTTGACATTGATATACTCTTTGCTGGGGGGGGGGTATTGGCAATCCTTAAGATCAAAATTTGAAACTGAAGTGACGTCATATGGTTATCTGTTGAGAAGAACTGAAAACATTCCCTTTTCCATGATTAGACGTATCCATTATCTAAGCTATTTCCAATTTGTCTTAAGTCTACAGAAATTTACATCAGAAACACATGAATGAAATAGCTTTTATTCAGTGTTTTAGATGTATATGATATAATTATTATCAAAATCTACTGTAATACTTGACTGGATGCGCCTCTTACACAATTTGAAGTTCATATTCTTGTGCAAGTTCATCGTTTCTTTTTTAATTTATTGAAACAAATCGGGCAACATGATAAATTATAATAAAATAAAATAATAATAAAATTAAATATATAATTAAACTTTTTAACCTTCAATTTCTACACCAGAGCTAGGTAGAAGTGTAGGATGATCAAATACAAAAGGTGAATTACAGCTTGGGGTGAACAACAAAGCGGCTAAGGTCCGCTCCGAGAGACGTTCTTCTTGAGATTTAATTTTATTAAAAAAAGCAATCTACACGTAATTTAGAAATGAACTTTATCCACTTAAACTGGAAATTCCCTTGTACACTACAAACATATTTATTTAAGGTGTATAGAAATATATTAGGGCCTAACTATTTAAAGTCTTTAGGGACGCTTTCTCCAAATCCCAAATTTTCCCTAATTTGTATTTAGCAGCTAGAACATTGGTAATTAAACATTGGTAACATTGGTGATTGCGATCGCGTTCAAAGTAGACCTACAGACGGAACAGTTTTTATCTTGTTCGTTTTTTGTGTATAAATTTGTCTGTAAACGTTTTACATGTTTATAAATGAATCTATAACGGATAGAACGTCCCCGCCTCGTCACTTGAGAATGCCGTTTAGGTGAAACATGTAGTGTGTACTGTAAAGATATAAGTAATAATTAAATTAGTCTAGTCTTACACATTTCAGGGTTGAATTAATAGACTTTAGCTAGTTCAAAATAGACTATTGGGACATAATTACAAACATAGAGTACATCCGACTGCAAAATGAAAACATGTAAAGCCGAGTTTTCACTGGAGTTATTTGTACATGCCAGTGACAAAATCAGAGACTTGACAAAATCCTTTGAAATTTCTTGCAAAATCGGGTCAATGACATTATTTGTCAGCTTCTGAAATACTGTGTCACAGATACGATTTTTATATTTTCCACCGAGAGTCGGTAAGATCAAAGGACTGTTATCGACAAAATGTCACAGACTCCTGTCGCAATATATGTAAGGTATTTGACAGTTCTCTCACTGACTCCGGTGTAAACGAATCTGTCAGTGACTTACTTGTGTTGATGAATTTTAATAAGAAATATATAAATGTAAATTAGTTTTCCTATGGACAACAATGTATGTATTATAATATAGACTGATTTTCCAAAATCGAATTTAACTTGGAAGCTAGATCAAACTAAATTATATGGTATTTTTTAATGGTTTTGTTTCCGGACTCTAAAAAGAAATATTTAAATTTAAATTGTTTTTCAAAAGGAAAACACATTCAGAGTGTATTATAAATAGGGGCCGTTTCCCTTAAATTTAGTTTAACTTAGTATCTAAAATATAGCAAAGAGAATAATGAACTGTTCCGTCTGTAGGTCTACTTTGAACGCGATCGCAATCACTAATGTTACCAATGTTTAATTACCAATGTTCTAGCTGCTAAATACAAATTAGGGAAAATTTGGGATTTGGAGAAAGCGTCCCTAAAGACTTTAAATAGTTAGGCCCTAATATATTTCTATACACCTTAAATAAATTCGTCTGTAGTCATTCGATATTCATCATAAGATATTAATTTAACTGTGAACATTTATAACCCGCCAAAAACTAAGTAGGAAACTTGGCGCAAGATTCATTATAGTTTGTGCAGAGAAGACTTTAAATGTCATTATTCTAGTCCATTAGCTTAAAGAGAACAAAGTTTTCAGCCCTGGGTATCGGTTTAAGTATGCTAAAGGTGTAGCTAATTTACCGAAGATATATTAACACAACCTTTAGAAGTATTTTGTTGAACACGGATACATCGATCGTATTTTTATGCTGAGACTAAACAACGAATATTTTAAGCATACCTTCTCGTAACCAAGTATTCTAGCAATCCCTTCCCATACCTACACTTGCCCTCATCCCCTTTGCTGACCCCAGAGCAGCATCTGGGTATCAGAGAGATGAAATAATCATGACCCGCAAACCCCCTTCCCTTGGTTGTGCCTTTCACCTTGATTAACACATCTCCCTTTTTTGGGAATAATTATTTTAATTAATTTGGGTTTTATGGTCATTATTGAAATGAATGGGTTTATAATATTTTTTCGTCATACTCCTTCAAAAACAGCTGTTTTAAATATATGTATTGAAGAGCAAAAGTTGTTTTTTCATAGGACTAATTTTTTTAGTCCTAGGCCATAAAAGATGGTTGTTGATTATACTTTTGATTCGTCAGCACTGACATAACCTAAACAACCAATACAAACAAACATTTTTTATTATTTTATAAGTTAAAATGGACGTGCAAATACCTAAAAGATAACCTGAAATATGTATCGTCTATGTTCTTTTAATAAAGTACATGTCTATTTTTATTTGAAATAAATCTAGTTTTTGTTTTTGTATTGGAGTGAAAAGTATTGTTCAAAGCATAAGCGAAAGTCTCACACTTCAAACATATGGTCTCGAATATGCAATGATGACCCACTCTTGACTCTTATTATAAAATGTGCTATTAAAAGGTGACAGTATTGATAAAGACTATTGAATATGATTAAAATAAAATTACTGTAAGCAATAGATATATATTTTCACTGTTTTAAAAACATGAGAATATGAGTTTCGGAGTATAATAATACTTTAGATTGAATACCTAATTAAACTTTATGTTCATTTTTTTATTACATCATAGTACAGTATGCTATTTTTACGAATTTAAACGATTAAATTGATACTTATACTTACCCATAACCTTTGGTAAATTGGTTAACCTAAATTTAAAATGGGTAAATCACTTTATCTGTTTTCGCTGTGTCCTGAGTGAGATAATTAATAATACAAAATATAATATATAAATGTTTTAGTTATAGGTAAATTTGTCATTCCGTTTTAGTAAATACGTGTCCTCAAATGATTTCTTAAATCAGTTATTTCTTCCACTAACTTAATTTTAATGAATTTATTTTACCATCAAAGTCTCGAAACGAGGATAAATATTAGGTAAAAGCATATAATAAAAACTCAAAAAATTGTAGAATACTTACTTTATGTTTGTTTATACGAACCTTTTTGTTGTTAATATTATAGGCAAAATTTGCATGTAGATGCGTAAGGCCATGTAAAGTAATAAAAAATATTATTTAACGTTAAACATTGCCAAATCGTTGTACTTCACACACCTGGATAAAATAGAATAAGCTTTTTAAAGAATAGAAAATTGTGCGGAACAAGGAGAGATGTAATCGACGAAGATAAGAAGAAGGGCGAAATTGTGAATCTCCAGGAACCAATAGAATGCTGCGATCCATCACGGCTCGACAGCTGACCGTCTGTCGGACAATACCGCCCGCGCGATCTGGTGGAGAAATAACTCAAACATTGATACCGCTTCGTATTATCAGAGAGGAACGGATCGTCCATCTATGGTAGTATTCTGTATTCCTAAGAATTTGCAGATATCACATAACACATTGATGTATTATACTTTTTCGTATTTGAATTTTAACCTGAAAGCATTATGTGTGAATTTGAAAATGATATTGTTTTCTTTTACGTAAAACCGTCAGTGAGATTTGTTAATTCTTGATTAATTGTTAACTATTTTTACCCTTCTAAAAAGGTGATAAATTACCTTATAAGGTAATTAAATTCTATTCCCCGCAAATTCAGTGCTCCGAAGACGAATTACAGTATTCCTGTAGGAAAAAGTGGTTTCTGTAGTGTCGTCATCAATCTGTCCCGCCGATTACAAACTAGACTTACTATTTATACTGAATGTGTAATTTAAAATTAGTCTCATAAGCTAAATATATTAATAAACTATAGTAAAGAGGGATTCATGAAAGTGTATTTCCTTCATTTGGTAGAATAGCTTAGATCATGAATATGTCTGAAGGGAAAGTTTTCAGTTCCTCTAAACAGCTGTTCTTGTGACCATATGACGTCACTCCAGTGTCAAATTTTGGTCTGACAGATTTCCAATCCCCCTCAGAGCTATGGATATTGATCAGTGTTTGACGTTTTTGATTGGTTATTTTCAGCACCATATGTTTTTCAGATTCACTTCGCAAACTCGCCGTAAGGTAGAGCTAAGATTTAATAAAGGTGGACTAATAATGTCTTACTGACGTTGCAATATTTGAGAAAGCACAAAAGAAATGCTACTTTTTGAATAAAATTATTCAAGGTAATGCGTAATATTTACTCGTCTAAAACCAAAGGCAACAGCATATGTTTTAGCTGTGTTTCCATCAGGCAATCCCTGCATAGCAATAAAAGAAATCACCACAATACTCACAATTTTTAAGAGTTTAATTTTTAAAGATAAAGTACTACTTTATTTGGTTGTACACAAATTAAAGAGCCACAATATAAATACGTTTCATGACAAACCTAAAAAAAGGCCTCATACATTAAATCTAATCTTTAAACGGTATCTCTACAATCTCAGCAATAAGGTAGTCCAACAACCTTAAGGCTTAATGGACCAGCGTCTTGTTATTTATATCAAGTTGGCATATATGATCTATTAAATTATGATTTAATTCTATAATTATAGAATCAGATATGATATAAATTTTTACCAGTATTTAACTAGTAATTTATTTAAGGTTATATGAACTGTATGTGATAATATCTTCTCAAAATATTTTATAAGAGACTTTAATGGTGTTTATGGTGTTTAATTTGTTCATCCATCTCCCAAATTTAGGAAAATCTAACCTACACCGAGATTTCCGACTTAATGCCGTGCCCTATATAGTTGATTCAATATAAAACCCATATTGACTTATTAAAGCAGGATACTTAGGATAACACTATTGGGCTTTATGAATAATGGTTCAATAGACCAAAGTCCATGATCACTGCTCTAGCAGAGCCCCTAATAGAGACTATGAATTGTCAACGATTGACATGAGTTAATGAACGACTGGAAATAATTAATTGTTATGAGCGATGGTCGGTGGATGTGATATTCTCTGGTGTAGATTAACGTCCGCACTATTGAGTGCTACCTACAGTCATCCGCAAAGACCATCCTCATAATTAGAGCAGTTCGTAATTTAGAGGCAAAAGTGGTTCGGATTCCACGTTAAACAGTAGGTCCCTTAGATGATGGGCTAATAATTAACAGTTCTGTCTAAGGAACATGTCAGCCTTAGTCATTAATAAGACTACAAGATCGCGCCACAATCAAACTACACTCATTTCTCATTCATACCTACCTGGGTAGGTAAAAAGTAATCTAATCTAATTTAACACTTCTGTTTACATGGCATTTAGTATAACGTCAATCGCAACTGTACTATAATTTGAATAATTTTGAATCTCAATTTTCTGATGGCACTTCTATTGTTATTGAGGAACCGAACGTAGCGAAAATTGAGGTTGAAACCTTTGTTAATTGTAACTCAATCTTTCAAAGGTTTTGAGAAAATAGTTTGGTGGTAAATACTGGAAAAACTCGTTGATTGACTTCTCGATCTCAACTGGGAATTATGACTATTTGAGTGTGTAAATAAATGAAGTTCAAATTCAGTTTAAACAAAATGTAAAATTCTTGAGAGGGACTACTGATTCCCATCTGAAATTTTCTTTCCACCTCAATAATGCCATGTTCTTGTATTTTTGTTCTCCACTGACATCTTTCTTTCATCTTTCACGGACACTTTAATGCTTCTTTGCAGTAATTTTCCAAAGCACCGCAATCCTCCTTTTACAAGAAACTTACTGTTTACAGTGCCATTGTTATGTTTACCACTCTAAAAAGTAGGATTATTTAATTTTGATTAAAAGAAAGCTGGAATGTTTTCTATTGAAAAATACTTTCTTTTCTGTGAGTGAATTTTCATAATTGTAAGTATTATAAGCATTTTACACGTATGTTATTTATTGACATATGCCGATTCATTATTTTAATGTTTATGGCCATAAAAGGATTTTTCTCTTTCGCCTAGTCAAATATTGTCCCAAATAAAAGTAAAAATTCATAGTTAAAAAACACTAAATGTATCTTTCTTCTTTTCTAACTCAGGAAACTACAATATTTGAGGTACTTGGTGGGTAAGCCTTATTTCAAATAAAAGAATGGCATTTTTTCCAAATAAAAAAATGAAATATTTTGTATGAATCGTTATTTTCGTAGCTTTTCAGAGTCGTGGCGTTGGGAAGACAGCGATGTCCACTCTCCAGCCTGGAGCCGTGCCAACTGCCGCCATCTCCGAATCATTTTAACGCTGGAAAACTCACATTTATCACTTAAGTAAAATCACCTCAACTCTTCAACTGGTTCAGTTCCAAATTCTTTCTATCATATGAAAGCCCTAATTTTATTAGAGTATATAATAGATAACTGGAACAACTAACTGAATCAATATCTTTAAAAAAGTTCCATGTGTTTTTAAAGTTTCATGTTAAACGGGATCTGAATCATCAACTTATCATAGTAGGAATTTATAAATAAACTTGCCCAAAAGTAACGACTGAGAAGTCAAAATAAATAATTCCTAGTTGAACTTGAGCTTCTCCTTTATGAATATAAAACTTCTCTTAAGTTTTATGTAATATTTCATCTAAAGGTTTTTTATACCTTAATTGAGGAAAAATCACATTTTAACATTTCATTAACATGTAGCTGGTTTTCAGCTCTACGAATACATTTTCGTGTGAATATTCATATTCACACGGCATAACCACTCTGGCACTGAGTATTTTTTATGAATGAAGACAATAGTGTGAAGAGATTAGTGGATTTGATGACATATTTGGCTTGATAACTGACAAATATCTGCCAAATCATTTTCCAAGAGTATTTATTATTGTTATATAAACAAAGGCAGTTGGGTCCATCAATCTTTTATAAACAAAATTTATTGTTATATTATGAAGCAAATCCTATATCATTCTAAAGTCATACTCTTGATTCAAATGTATTACTTAAATATAGTTCCGTATATATTATTTATGATATCTTTCATAAATCAACAGCAAGAAGTAATGTTTTAGCTAGAATATCAAAGCTGTGTATTATGTATAGATATATTTATTTGATCAAGCGATAAGCAAATATCAAACTTAAGCTATTTATTAATATCAAAATTTTATTCTATGTTATTGACATGAATATGCGATATTATGAAGCAAATCATAAAAATATTCAACTAAAATATTATTATTACTTAATTCCATATATATTATTCTTGGTTATTAGGCAACCTTAATGTACTCAATCAAAACTATCAAAAAACAATGATAGTACTTGGAGTTCATAACTTCACATTTTATTTATTTTGTTTTTACATTATTCTTTTGTAAATTAGTTTCTACGTCTTTTAATTTACCTTTAATGATTTTATTATTTAGTTAGCATAACCATCTTTATGTATCTAACATAAACCCATGACTAAACCATCTCATGATTTTTTTATTCATAACAATTTTGTGCGTCATTATTAACAAGTTTATTTTGATTTACCAATAGATTTAGTTAGCTTACCTTTAACATTCTGTATTTACTCTCCACTGGCCCCATAAACCCATGACATAAAGCCATCATAAATTTATGACCCGTATTAAATGACGTCTGGTACAGCTTAACAAGTACTTTATTACTATTACCAATAATTATATGCCAAATTTTGTTCTAGTATCTCTTTTTTTGCAAAGGCAAAGCTTCTGATAGTTAAAAATTGAATTCTCTCTCTTTACGTGTCACTAGAGTTATTTCTAATACACCTATTATATATTTAGTACCTATGTTTACACGAACAACGCCCTGTCACGAGGGACTTCATTGATATATAGACATAGATCTGGTAACTCAACATTAAGAAGACATTTCTTTAAAAAGTTAAAGGTTTACATTCATTCCAAGTACAACTACGTAAACTAGAGCGAAAAGTATAACATTTTTATTTATAGAATGGGAAAATAAAAAGTTGAATGCTTGATCTTTAATGTCTCCCTCACAGCACAAAGGATTTGAGAAAGTTTGAACTCGTGTAAAGGCCCGTGGAGCGCTACGTAACGCATTGACGTAGTGGCTAGCGTGACATTACGTCGTTTGTAAAGCCGCGGGGTAGGTTACGTAACTTGGAGACGGTAATATATCATTGCTTTTAGCAGATGATAGTGTGCCTCTCTTTCAAAAACAGCTTATGCAATGCAATGATGATGTTTGGTAGAGTGGTATTTTATAAACCAAGTAAGCTTTAATCAATGAGTTACTTTTGTCATTAGTCAGAAATACTTTATCTAATGCAATCCCAATTAAATTCCCTTATCATTCCCTACATATACCGTCAACTTCCTCCCAAGCCGGTCACCGTTTATTTTAGGTAGGACCTCCACTCCACTATACCACACATTTGCCAGCCAAATTGGGAAACATTTTTCAATTTTAATTTACTATTTTTTATTTGTTTGTAAAATACTTTGGTAAGAAATGAATGGTGACACTATCCTATTCTTAAATCTTTCAGTAATACCATTTAGAGGAATATAAAACTATCTTCTCTACTTATAACGCTCAAAATTTTGATTTTAACACTACATGAGATTGAATAACAATATGACCAATTTAATGACTTACTAACTGTTCAAACTACCGTCCTAGGTAACCACACTCAAACAATTATTCGGCCTTAATTAAAGGAAGGTATGTATAAAAGTGTAAAATAAATTTAATATACAGAGGGTGTTATGCAATGGAATGATTAATGTAATTAATTAATTAATTTCAGTCTAAATTTTTAAAATAAACACAGCTAATTTACTTATCAGCCGATTTTATTAATTCATGTTCTGTTTAATTTTTATAATAAATATTAAAAGTTGTGTTTCCTGCACAATCTTGACTTTAAAAAATTCAAATGGCCACCATTTTAAAGTTTGGAAAGTTACAAAAATAATTTGTTATCAAACCATACCTGTTTTAGTGATAAATAATAGGTCTGCCGAGTTTCATAAAATATCTCAAAGGGGCTTTAAAACAATAAATATTTTTCAAAAAAAAACTAAACGTTTTTTACTCCATATACGTTTTACTCCAACATCTAGTTAAACTTAGTAATTAGTTTTATCCCACGAAGAGTAGGCGTTGCTGAGAAAAGTATTTTAAAACAAGGTTGGTTTTCGCAGAGTGGGAAATGAAATGACAGAAGGTTGTAATTCATCCTTTGTTTTTCCTCGGAACCTCTTTGAGTTGGCCAAATGTCTGTTCCCTCATTTTCCCCTCCACGCCGTTTCTGATACACTCATAACCTCATAACCACACCTTGCCCAGGCGTCGTTTGCAGTTGTAAATGTAAAAAAATATATTTTCAACTTATTAGGAAAACATTAATCATTAGCTTGTTGTAAGATCTTTGTGAATTTTCCATGTAAAATAAATGTTGCGCTCCAAAAGTTGTCAATAGGCAAGAAAGAAGGAGGTTTTTTTATTTGAAATGGGATTTTAAAAAAATCAAACAAAAACACTCCTCAAAAACAATTCATTTTTAGTAATATTCACAGGTATACAGTTACACACAGTATGTAATAGACAAATGTACAACACTTAAATATCACATTTGAAGCTACTATATCAGGATCAGGTATCTTACGTTAAATTATATAAAATAACCATCAATAATCATCATTAATATACACACTCATTTCTTAACCAAAATAACTTGCCAAAAAAATTATTTATATATTTTTAATGTCAACAAATCATATAATTCTTAGTTTTTATGTAGGGTATTCTACATCGTATCCAATTTTATACTTTTAAATAATTTAATCCAATCCAATATCCAATACTATAATACGAGCAAGGTTTGTATATATGTATATATATATTTGCACACGGATCTCGAAAACGGCACTGAGGAATTTCTTTAAATTTTGGAAATAACTAATTTCCGAGTAGAAAATAAGTTTTAGATAGGTCTAATGTCCAGGAAAATTCGTGTTTTCTTGTAGTATTAAGTTTAAAATCTTAAAATTTAACATTACGCTTATGGAGAATCAAATGTAAACAATACAAACCAAAACAGCTGTTTATAACCGTTTGACAGTTCTTGATTGAAGACGGCGGGGAACAATATGTGAATAGAGGTTTTTCATAAATATTTATTTTATGTATGTAATAAATGCGAAATTATGAGGTTACTAAACATTTTGTAAGAACTTAAGGGTAACATAACTGTGCGGAATAAAAGCAGGAAAGAGTATTTCCAAAATCTTCCGTGTTTTGATAGAAAACGTATTTGTTGTATTGCTTGAAGCCACTGTAACAAAAAAATTAATATATGTAAATTAAATTTCTCTTTTGCTTTTTAATCCTCATTCCGTTTGTATCAAAATCAGTTGGTCACAGGCTAATAATAACTGTATGGATAGTTAAACAGTAAATGATCGGCTAAAACAATTGAGATTGGCTAAAACACCTTAACCGGCGTCGCTCATTTGGCAGACGCCGTGGTCCTGCGGTAGCGTGTTCAAACCCCATCAGGTTACAACACTTTTTGTTCAGTGCTATATTAATTATGGCGTATTAAATTGGTTTTATTTAAACCACATAAATGTTTTCATCGAGTAATAAATATGTTTTAATTTTTCTAATTAATTTTTATAGTACATGTATTATTCTAAACGAGCAAAGTTCGGTCACCAGGTACTTATATTTTATATGCCAATATTTTTAACCTAACTAAAAGTATATATTTTGTGAATTTGAAAGATAAGGTAGCATCAAAAAGAAAAAATATTAATCCTAAATTTAAATTGTGTATTTAGAGGTAGCTAGTGAATAGTGAAATGAAATACCACAACTAGTTAATATTAGTATCCTCAAAATATTTGTAAATTAACCTAACCGTATTGTTTCATTCATTTGCCTTTCAGTTTAAATAAAGGCCATCACGGTTTACGGTATCGTGGGATCCACAAATACGATACTTCTTTATATATTGTGAAATGGCATTTGTTTATAAAAATTGACAACAGAATCAAGCACAAGATTGACCGCTGAATGAAGCGTGGTGTCAGATTGGAACCGGAATAGCACCTCTTTGTCTATCCTTACACCAATGATAAGGTCAGGTACAGATCCACTGCTATTATTGACATGGATATCTTAGCTCTGGGAGGGAGGTATTGGTAATCTGTCCGAAAAAAACAGATAGATCATGCATATTTCTAAAAAGAATGTTTTCAGTTCATCTAAACAGCTGTTCTTATTCTTATTTACAGGATTAAAAACTCAATACAACTAATAGCTCTGGTAGTTTCTATGGAAACCTGTTTCAAATTTTCATCTTACAGATTGCCTACACCCCCCCTCAGAACTAAGACATCCATATCCATGTAAAAATTTGAAACTTAGGTGACGTGATGTAGTTATAAGGACAGCTGTTCAGAGGAACTGAAAACATCCCCTGCAGACATATCAATGATCTAAGGTATTGTCCAAAGGGAAGTAAATACATTTTTCTTTATCGCCATCGGAGAATGAAGGTTTAATCAAACTGTAGGTTTTCCCTTTTTCAAGAACTTTGCATGAACTTCATAGCCAACTCGTATAGGCAAAGGTGGAAAAATATGCTGGTAATATAGGCCTCTGCTTGTAATATAGGCTCCCTTCATAAGTGGAGGTCCAGGTCCCTGGTTTTAGCGGAAAACACGTGAACTACTAGAACTAGTTGCCAAACTTGACTGTAGAGTGTGTAGGCCTTGTAGCTGCCATGGTTTGTGAGTAGTTTTGTTAATAGTTTTTTCGCTGTCCTCAAAAGTTTGAAAGGTGAGTGCTTACTTAAAAAAAATTAATTTCTAACATGTTATTATTAAAACTATGCTAATTTTCCTATTAGGCTCGTTGTTAGAGTGCCGTTAAACATTAGTTAACATCGGTTGAGAACCAAACCTCAAAGATTTTTTCCCCCAAGATAGCAAGGGTGGATAAAAAATGAGCCCCTTTCACTACTGGTATTATGGGCCCATTTACAAATAATGCTGCTCTTAATGTTTTAGATGCCTCGAAGACATATTTTACCCCCAAAGAAGTCGAAGTGGCAATCGTGGGACAAAGATGATATGGCAAATGCTATTAACACAACAACTACGTGGAATCTGAAAAAGATGCTTACGTGTGTGACTTTTGTAAATAGACTGGGTGAAGGATATGACAATAACTATCCAACGATTAGAATGATTAATACTGTTCTGAGTAAATTGTTCTATAATCTTACAAAAAAATATAAAACTTGTTTTTTTTATTTTCATTTAAATCTACTCTGGGGTCCAGCACCAGCACAAATTATTGACGTAACAGAATACAGACTTTTAGAAAAAAAATGTTATATGAATATATTTTTGAAAATTAATCAGAACATGTAACTGTTGCAGGATATACTAGAGAAATGTTTTATGTCAATTTCAGGTGTTTTTACTAAAAATAAAAGGATTTACACAAAAATAATGCCTTCACTGATGTGGGGGCACATTTTCCACCTTTCCCTCTATGTTTTAAGAATTCGTGGAACCTGAGTCAGATCCGTGCTCGGCGGCGGCGCCTCGGCCCCAATGACACCTCATCTCCGCCGCTCCCGTTGCTAGGCGACCGCCGCGCGCTCTGTCTATTCTACCCGAGACTAATGCATGTGTTATAGCGGTTGTTATCGAGGTAATCCTCGCCAGATTATAACGAACTAGCAGCTGGCCCGTCCTTTGTACCGGCTGTATGAATATGGGATAGGAAGAATAATACTTATAACTAAATATTGACATGGACATGTCTTAGCTCTTGAGAGGAGAGTGTTGGCAATTTGTAAAATGAAAATTTGAAACAGGTTTCCGTAGAAACTACTAGAGTTATTGTATTGAGTTTTTAATATATAAGGATAAGAACAGCTGTTTAAAAGAACTGAATACATTCCCTTAAAGCATATCTATGATCTAACCTATTTTGTCGGCCATATTTGAAAATGGCGACTATATTTTTAAAATTAAATTTTAAAATCCCCTAAAAAAATACAGGGAAGTCCCCATAACAAAGTTTGCTGTTATATGCATAGTATAAAAGGTGCTATTGGTTCACTTTAGGTGAGACACCCGGTGTGTGTGTGTGTGTGTGTGTGTGTGTGTGTGTGTGTGTGTGTGTGTGTGTGTGTGTGTGTGTGTGTGTGTGTGTGTGTGTGTGTGTGTGTGTGTGTGTGTGTTCGTGTTCGTGAACACGATAAATCTCGTAAAAATGGTCTGATCGAGACTAAATTTCTTAGAGATGTGTATTCCTACTCGGACCTTCTTAAACCTGTATACCTTCTTACTCGGACGAGATCGTAATTCAGACATATTGGTAAATTGGAAGGGGTATTTTTGGGGGGCTTTGTACCCCAAAAGTATATTTTGTGTTTTTCACATCTTATTAAAAAGGTTTTATATTTTACTATTTGAATCAGCCCAAAACCCTACACAATTTAGTTCCTTAAGTTTTGCTCTATCTCCAACCGTTGCCGAGATATTAAGAAATCTAAACACAGTACGGTCTAATTTGAGGCTCCAATGTTAGTCGTATTGGAGGATAAGAAATAATATTTCACTTATTAATCAATATTTTCGGATGAAACTTGATTTGTAGCTTCGTGTGGTTTAGATCCAACCATTTATGCTTAAAAACCATAGTTTATGTGTTTATCGTTGCAACTAACCTGTACACTCTTTTCCTTTGTTAATCATATGGGGAATAGGCAAATGATTCTCATATTTATAAACAGAATTATTGATGAAACTTTATTATTATTATATTATATATTTGGTCTGGGTTTACATACAATAATTCAACATTAGGACAAAGCTATAAATAGTGAAAGTACTATAGTAAATTAAACGTTAAAGTAAAGTTACTTCGTTATAACATTCTTTTATACAAAATAAAACTACAGCCTCCTTAGATAATGTAACTTAATCTTGAAAAGATTTTGGGATATTTTGTCACGAGTGTATTTGTGTATGCATTACACTCGTAAGACTAAAGATTAAATTCTTATTTTTCATGATCGACACTTCAGGAAATTACTTTTCATGAAAAAATCTAGGTTTTGAATGAACAGAAATTTTTGAATTTTTTACGCATAAGATGCGAAAATCTCCATTTATGGTTGGAAGAGTAACAAACGGTGTGTTCCGACTGGTAGTTTATCACATTCAAAGTATGCTAATGCGCGCCTTTGCATAGTCGGGGTGGAACGGTCCCGGGCGACCTTTGGCCCGCGGCCATACACCGGTCCTCTGTAACGTGAAGTCGTCGCGCCAGACTATTGGATTGCAACTTATACGTACTGCAAATGCATACGTAAGCTTGGGTTTTTTTGTTTCGTATTAGTAATAGTGCTTTTGAAACAGGAAAATAAAGTAGGCCTAAAATTAAATTAAAGCAGAACAAATTACACGGAAATAAGCTAAAATGAAGATGTTTTACCAGTATAACAATATAATTCTTTTAAATAGTATGTTTCATCACTAGGAACAAAAATAGGTGCTTTTAATACGAGCACAAGTTTAACAGCTAAAGCGTACTGAGGCTGTTAAATGGGCAAGTACTTATCAAAAGCCAATTTTGAGCCGAATGATGAACTATATTTTTCGTCATTCTGCAAATAAATTGAAACAAACTCGTCAATCATAAATTATTATTCCATGATTTAGTATCAATGCTGTCAACCATTTTTGTGGTTTTAGACTAATCAGCTGTTATGTTACTTACGTTGTAGCAGTACTTTCTTGATTCCTGATTGGCCAGTGTTAGTTAATCATGTCAGTGTTAGTTATTATTATCGATAGTTAAACCTCAACCATTCGACAGTTCAATTTAATAGTCGATGAGCAATTTCACAATCAATATACCCAACTTCCGAAATACACATAAAATCGACAGTGATTGTTGTAATCAACAATCAGTAAATAAACTGACCTCGAATCAAAACTATCATGAACAATGATCTTTTGCGGTCTCATAATGATAGCTTTAGTCCCAGAAGAAAAATAACAACTTCTGCACTTCAACACAATAATATAATAATAATGATATATAACAAGTTTTATCAATATCTGTCGATAAATATGAGAGTTATTTGCCTATTATTCATAAGATTAACATGGGAAAGAGTACGCAGATTTGCTGCTGTGAGGAACATTGAAAGTGGCCATTTCTAGCATAAACAATTTTTAATTTGACCATTTATACCAAGTTTCATAAACTATAAATAAAGGAGTTTGCCCATTCTCTATATGATTAACATGTGAAAAGAGTATGCAGGTTATCAGCCATGATAAACCATGATTTTTAGGCATAAATGGATAGATCCTAACCGTATGAAGGTAAATACCAAGTTTAACCCAAAAATGTTGATTGATAAGTGAAATATTAATTTTTCCTTATCCTCCATAAAATTAACACTGGAGCCTCAAAATACAACGTATGTGTTTAGAATTTTTAATACCTCAGTAACCGTTGTAGATAGAAAAAAACTTAAAGGAACTAATTTATGTAGTTTTTTAAGCCGATTCTAATGGTGAAAGATAACATTTATACTTTTTTTAATTACATATGAAAAATGCAAAAACCCAATTTTTTAGTACAAACCCCCCAATGTAGGAAATGCAATGCAAATGTAGGAATGTCTTTATGTCAAATGTCTTTACCAAATTTGGTCTTGATCGGATTATTTTTACGAGAGATATCGTTTTCACAGACACACACATATATATAAATTTTAACGACTTTTGTTTTTGGTCTCTAGGCACCTAAAAACGAAAAATAACATGGCTGATTTTGATGTGGCAGATGACCGCAGAGTGTGGAGAGGCGTTGTAGGTGAGGCGACAGAGATAAGAGTATTTATTAGTTAGTAACAAGACTACAAGATCGCGCCACAATCATCTCACTCAACTAAAGAGCTTTCAAAATTTGTATTTCTAACCTCGGTGCTCTGAACATTTTGGACACAATTTTCAAATTCTTGGTATCGAATAACATAGTTATTTAATATATTTATATCACTCTTTAGTTTAAAATGCGATTGTACATGTCTTTGATGGTCTAACTTGGTTTTAGAACGAGAAGAAATAAGATAAAGATTAAAAATATGTTATTCATACTTGGCTTAAAATACCTCTCAGGGTAGATCGCCATTTCATAAAAGTAAGATTAATAATAATTGTCAAATAGTTTTAAAACATAGGCCTCCCTTAGGAATCAAATTTCCTGATTCTGAACATAAAACACTAAGGTATATTTTAGCGTTTTCATGTTTGGTTTAGAAAAATACTATATTTTTGGTTTAATCTAAACAAATCAGATTATTTGGAATCGTTATACCCTTCTATGGAGAATTTTTAACATTACTCCTAATTATAGAAATTAAATTGTAAAATATGTGTAAACATGTTAGATTTTGAGGAATAAAGTTGTGTAAAGATGCAAAGGGACTAATTTCAAAATTGGTAGAAAAAAGAAAAAAATACTGTTCACATTCTATCTTTCTTAGAACTTTTTAATCATTAAAAAACTGAAAGAAATGTTCATGATTAAGAACCTCGACTATTAAACATAGCCTGGATTGGGACATAGTTCAGGGATTAAAATTAATCCAGAAAAAGTGTTTCACAACTATTATGTTGAAACCAAATGTAAAATATTGGGATAAAACAGAGCTTATCATTATTCTGACTCCAAACCACAACATTACGTATTCCATATAAAACTAACGGTAAAACCCCGGAAATATTCACGACTATCCCTTTCTACCTGAACTGCCCCTCCACACAGGCTGGCCTATTTTACGTTTTTAATATACTAAAAACTGTTCCATTTGCGTAAAAGGTGTGACATTGTACGATCTCAACGAAAACCACCCTGTTGTCATTTGAATTATTCCAATGCTAATTATTTTCATAACCATTAGACTGAAACACACGGTACTAACTATTATTGCTAATTTGTGTTTTTACCTCTAACGTGTGAACATTCTGGGTCAATTGGTTTCCAAAAATATTTCTTCAGTATTGTACTCGTTTCAGTGTGACTTACAGCTAATGATGATTAGGGCGTGGTCCTTATCTTCACTAATGCATTCGTAGTTCTGCGAACTGTTATTACGCTGAACATAGAGACGCGAACCACAAACCGCATAAAATACAAGCCTTAGTATTTAAATACAAATTAATATTTAATATTTACCAATCACAAGTTGGGGAGTTTGAGGTTCAAGAACATATTTTACAAGTTTAGATAAAAATAGTAAAATAGAACTATATATATCAGTATATTTCTAGCAAAGTTCTAGCCTCATTTTCATTGCTGGTGCATTGATGAAACGGATAGGCATGAATAAGTAATAAAACATGCCACATACGGAACAATTAATTAATAGGTATCCAAACAAATATGTGTTTCCTTTTGGAAAATAGCTTAGATCATGGATATAATTAAATGAATTTTTTTCAGTTCCTCTAAACTGCTGCCCTCATAACCATATGATGTCACTACCATTATATATTTTCGTCTCACAAATTGTTACCATATCTCCTCCCAACAGAGCTCATTCATATCCATATCAAAATTAATTGGAATATTCAATTGAATATAAAGTTTACCCTGGAAAGGTTTTGGGGTTTTGCACTACTTCCATTATTACAATCATGGTTTTTAGCCTTTTTGTGACCTAAAGTCATACGCTACTCTTATTCATAAAAACCAAATGCTTATTTTCACGTTTGATAGCTCTGGCACTGACCTGCATTCAAGCCAGCTGTATAAATAGTTTTCCTTAGAAATAGATTGTTTTCTTGATTCATTAAAATTTATTTACAGACTGTTTCATTAGGCAGAAAATTGTATCGTTTTATAAAAAAAAATACCAAGATGACAGAGCAGACGTGGGCGGAGGGCCGAGGGGTGAAAAGAGCTTACAAGATGACAGAGCAGACGTGGGCGGAGGGCCGAGGAGTGAGGAGAGCTTACAAGATGACAGAGCAGACGTGGGAGGAGGGTCGAGGAGTGAGGAGAGCTTACAAGATGACAGAGCAGACGTGGGAGGAGGGTCGAGGAGTGAGGAGAGCTTACAAGATGACAGAGCAGACGTGGGAGGAGGGCCGAGGAGTGAGGAGAGATTATTGCTGCCATGATTGTCTCCGTGAGCTGGTTGATGTAAGGCTGACTCCATTGTCTCCTTGTAATAACCAGTCGGACGTGGTAGCTGCTACTGATTACTCTAATATTAAGCTCAATACAATTATCTTCAGAATCTTTTAAATTCATTTTAGCGTGGGTTATAAATTATTCAATATCTTTTATTGGACTTTAGCAACACGTCTGTGTTTTACCTATACGGAGAAACTCCTCTCATTTCAAAAGGATTAAATAGTAATTTACCATAAATTAGAAAGTTTAAGTTACAGATATTAATTAAATCATGTTTTCAACAATACTAAACCTCTCCATTATGCATAAAACGAAAATATATTGATAACGAAACAAATACTGTAACCACAACACAAGATAGCGTGCGCTCGAATTAGAGTTGGGACCCTACTGATGGTTAATGTAAATTATTGGGTAATCACTTGAAAACGGGAGCAGTTTCTCCACCTCTAGAAGCGTTGTGTATTTAAAACCCCAAACGCGTTGGAAAAGTCCAATAAAAGATATTAAACAATTATCTATTTCAGAAACTTCATTTATGACAAATTTCTATTAGTTTTTTTAGTGACACTTATGTCAGAATTAACTATTAGTTTCTAATTGAAAATATTTCCACACCACAAGTTATCAACTCAGTAAAAACAGTTTCAACGCTTCAGACTACTATATAACGAATGAGATGCAACATTATCGTATGGAAAAATCGATTGGTGATTGTCGCAATTTGGTGCTGGGACTCCGGGAACCAACGTTCCGGGCTTTAACTTTAAACGATCACGCTGCCCAGTTGAATTGGAAATTATAATAAGATATTAACGGTCAGGTCTGCTAAGAAAGAGTCATACCCATCAGAATATTAGAGTGAAAATTAAAATAAAAATACTGATATCCTCTCTTTATCACCTAAAACTATAATATAATTTGGAATTTTGTACATGAGCAAACATTACGATAAAAGCATATTTTAGTAGGTACCATTCTTGTATGTACAGCAGAGCGTCGAAACCACAAACGTAAAATAAAATATTAGAAACGTCAAAAATTGTAATATATTGAACTAACACTGATACAACGGATGTTTTAAAATTTCGTGGGAGAAACTGCCAGTAGATAATAAATACAATGACAGGGAGGTCATATACGGAACACAGCTTGGAAATAATCAAGGTCAGTTCTTGCTGATAATAAGAACGTGTAATAAGAACATAATTAAGTGAACGAAGAACTGGACAGGCAAAAACGTGTATTGAAGCTGACATACCCTAAATTAACTCCTTTTGGTGTAATTTATACAATATATACTTAAACGTGTAACGATATTTGTATTATAATATGTGAAGCAGTTTTTTTTCAAACATCCTTTTCATATCATAATTTACATTTAACACAAACGTTCACATCGAAACATTGACACTTCAATAATTGTCAAAAGGTTGACACAAATTTTAATCGGATTGTAGTTTTGAAATGAGGTTTTCGGATTTTATAGAAGTTTAATATGAGGCGTAATCCTT
Organism: Nephotettix cincticeps; assembly: GCA_023375725.1. Taxonomy (NCBI): domain Eukaryota; kingdom Metazoa; phylum Arthropoda; class Insecta; order Hemiptera; family Cicadellidae; genus Nephotettix; species Nephotettix cincticeps. The sequence continues at coordinate 27,732,385 of CM041790.1, read as the reverse complement.
GCTCAATGATTAATTTGCCTATAATACTGACATCGGGTAATATTTTGTTTTGAGGGGTTGTAGTTTAGCTGTACTGAACATTAAAATTAACAAAACTTGCTTTCGATAAAACAGTTTTAGATTTGACATGGATATGTCTTAGCTCTGAGGGTGTGGTGTTGGCAATTATTTATAAATGAATAAAATTTTAAATATAAGAACAGACGCTTATTTTAACTGAAAACATTCCCTGCATAATTGGTTTACTACTTATAACTTTTGTACGGTTTCATAAAGGGAGGTCATTGACTGGTGGTTGGGTACGATAAAATCAGAGATCGTTTACCTCTATATTTTATATCCGATCGTTGACGATCAGTTCCAAAATGCATTTCTTTGTTCACCTAAGCTATTTGACGAGTTCCACCAATCCCCTTCGTTCAGTGCAATATGGAGGACATGAGCAATACGTAGACTGGAAGTTTCATTTGTGTAAAAGGCTGTTTGTCAAGCAGGGAGCCCGCAGTTCCGATACCCGGCCGCCAACCTGCTCTGCTTTATTACAAAATGTAGTTTCCATCACCGTCACTTCTAATAATACGGTAATTCCGATGTGAACATGTGCTATTATAATCAATTCATCAATATATGTTCAATACATTATCTGATTAAATATTTTTCCAATATATACTGTGCTTAGGGATTTCCATAGACTACTTCTATAAATTCGGAAAAACTGCATCAACCTCTTATATGAAATTTATGAAACACTCTTCCTAAATAGCTATCCATCTCTATTAGGACACTGAACCGAACCATTCTTGTGAGTACTTAAAAGTGAATATGAGTGAAGGTATGACCTGTGTGCCTTTGTTAGTAAGAAATGTGCTCTTGTGTTTGTGTCTTGTGGATTACCGTCCGCACTATTGAATACTATGCTAATCCGTAAGGACCACCTCATAATTAGACCAGTTCGTAATTCAGAGGCAGTGGTTCAGACTCCACGTTAAATTGTAGGCCCCTTAAATATGCCAACGACTGTTAGGCTATTATTTAAGAGTTCTGTCTAAGGAACATGTCAGCCTTAGTCAGTAACAAGATTACAAGATGACGGCACAATCATCCTACACTCGTTTCTCATTCATACTTGGCTTAAAATACCTATCTTATGGTCGGGTCACCATTTAAATATTCTAATTTATGCTTTTTTACGTTTTACACCACAAAAATCCCATATCCTACTCCAATTTCTGTCTATTTATGTAACGCTTCTCCGTAAAAATTTTGACCTCCCACGATGATGAAACTTATTTTTATTATTCTATACTTTTGGAGAAGGGTTTTGTTTCCTTCAAACTGACCCAAATCTGTTATTAGCTCTAAAAAACTGGGCTTTGCGAGTATTAGCAACATTTTTTCAATAGTTTTACTAACAAATTCTATTTTATTAACCAGAAAGAAATAACCAGGTATGAAATTAAAATCAATATTAGTTTGTTTACACTGTTCTTTTATTTTAAACCAATTACAAAATTAAACTTTATTGTGTTCTATAGTTGTATATTATGTTATTTATTGTTATCTTAACGTAAACTAAATTTTACTAATAAACTCATTTTCTAATTTTAATCTCATTTAAAATTCATGCTGAGTAGTTGAGCTGTGAATTTATTTTACATTTTAACTTTTTTACTTGTCAAAATTCCAGGCTATTTATTCATAATAACAAGTCTCTTGCTTCAACACTGAGTCTTACGACCCGTACAAAGAACGAGCTACGGTTACTTTACGTGTGTAAAGAAAATTATTTACTTTCTAAAATACTTTAGATGACTCAACAAGCTAGCAGGCTGACGCACCAAACCCAGACATTTTATTTTTGTCCGGCCGCAGCCCCCTAAGAATCGTACTTTTTACAATCGTACAACTAAAATTGAGGCTCAGTGGATAGCGAACCTCCATCAGTCAATAATGATACGATCCTTGTACTGTCTATCAATATAGTTGTATCAGTAGTGTTCACGTCGTATTGTGTTTGACGGATATTGGAGGGTAAAGAGTAGATAGAGACTGCTAACATATTTAAATATTAAATTGGTTAAATCGGTTACACAACCTAATCAAAGCTAAGTTAACCAATCCAAATCCAAATCAAGTTGCAGTTAACCCAGAGTTGTTTTCCATCCAGTGGTGCGAGTGATGGCTCTCTATTTGTCCGGCGAGTTGTCTTTGTTGACACTTACAACAGTGGTCTTCAATAACATCCAACATCCAATACCAACCCGACATCCCCGTGGTCGGAAATCATCCCCTTCCCCCCTCAACCCCACCCTCATCATCCCCAGCATCCCCAGAATAATGTTCCATCTCCGCTGGAATCCTGTTGCTAGGTTACTGATTATCTATCTTCAGACGTTGTAAAACGAGTTATCCTTGAAAATACCACGTTCAATGTGTTTTTGTTTTCATTGATTGGTCTTTGTTAGGTGTATGGTTTCGAGCTTTGATTTCATAAATGTTATATTAAGCTCTTATATTAGGAGGATCTGCTACTCGTAAAAGGAGATAACTTGAAAAAAGTGTTCTAAATACTGTATATATTATATTTTATTCTAAATGATAAAATATACACTACAACTATGTTACTATTTTTTTATTAGCGTAATTTAAGGTTTCCCAAATCTTTACATATTTACTTAATCTTACAGCGTGAAGTGTCGATTATCCGAAAGTTGATTTTTTCTACGTTTTTAGGACCTCAAACATATATACCGAGAGAACTAATGAAGTTAGGTTGATGAAACTTTTGGTGGTTGCACTGTTAACATCTCCTGCACTGTTAACAACCACCTTTGGTGGTTGTTAACAGTGCTACATTCATAGATTTTTGTATTTTGCATGTTATTGGACTATTTGGTTTTCTGTAAATTAAATATCTGAAAAATGTTTTGTATTTCATTCAAAATTTAAAATATTTCTTTACTTTCTTTAAAACACAATGATAAAAATACATAAAAATACAGTTTTTAGTTTACCTAACCACCTACAATTTGATACAAAAATGATTAATTTTAAGTGAGTAGTTTTTACCTTGGTCTCTAGGGACACGACTGCCAAAGATTATCAGAAAATTAAGTTTTTTTTTAATCCACATAAGTTTCTATTAGTAGAGTCTATAGAAAGGTAAGCAGCATATTTGTTTGTGTGTATATTTAAATTTTGCACTTGGTGAAGTATATACTGAGAAAATTCTGTGATGGATAAAGTAAATATTTAGGTCCAACAAACACAAAACTGTTTACTTTGCAAACATTAACTGTGTGGACAGGCTCATTTTAGAGTTTTATGATCTCTTTATGTTGTAACAATGACAGAACGCAACAATATATTGAAGAATGAAACATTCTCTTAAAACGTAAAAATCATCTAATGATGTATAAAAATGTTCACAGCAAACTGTTATACATTCAACTTTAGTGTTAACTGTTTTAAAAATCTCGGTAATTTGTCCAGTGCTTGACCTAAAATGGAATATATTTAAACTATCGTTTAAATATTTATCTTAAAAATAGCCAGAAATTTCTTACATAAAATTACAGAGTTTTTTGTATGAACGATCTCTGTTTTGAATGTAGACGATTGTGTACGTCTGCACCGCATTACGGAAAAGAAATGTCGAACTTAAATGCAAACACATTTCAGGCAAAATATAAAGGTTGAGTTGAAGCCAAGGATCGCTCCGATGCTTTCCTCTCGAATCACAGACCTCGAATCAAAATATTCCATGACTTTTCCTCTCTTACCTATCCCCTTTAAAAATAATAGTTCTCTTTTAAAGTACTATTAGAGAATATTGATGTCTAATTACTAAATTTCCAAATATGTTAGGATTCCTTACACGAACTACACGTATATTTATTTTTTGTAAGCATAATCTTAGATCAAAATATTAATTAGTAGACCCTTCATACGTAAATATTTATGCATTAAAGGATATTTTATTATTATATGTGCTTGGAAAAAAATATATATGTATCATGTTTCCAATTTTAACTCACAACCAGAAAATAAAATTGGAAACATCATAATATGTGCATGTTATTTTCTCAGTACTCAGAGATTAAAACTTATGGCATGTCTTCTGCCATGTCATGAGCGGTGTCATCTGGCTAGCCCACGTGACTCACGACGCTTCGGTACCTCGCTGTATTTATAATAATTATGCGACACAGGCCAAAACATAAGACACAAGTTCCGCAGAGTTCAGAGTTTGTGGACATTCTGTAACTCGCTGTTCGGCTTGGATTGCATTGGCCACGACTCGAGGCCCTCGGGGACTCCTAGAGAGCACTCCCACATCTAGCCCACATGTTACTGTCCGATCTGACCACCTCTTGTACTTAGCGATATTACATTTACGTTGAAATATATCGTATTCATTTCCCTTTGGGAAATAGCTTAGAACACGTATGAAAGGAATGTTCCAGTCCATCTAACTAACAGCTTTCTTTATGACGTCTATATGACGTCACTAACCTTATGACGTAACCGTTTCACATTTTGGTCTAACGGGTTGTCAATACACCTCCCAGCACTAAGACATATCCAAGTCAAAAATCTGTGTTTACTTCCCTTTTGGAACATGGATATGTTTAAAGGGAATGTCTTCAGTTCCTCTAAACAGCTGTCCTTTCAACTTGACATCACCTCCGTTACAAATTTCGGTCTGACGGATGTCAATATACCCCCAAGGCTAAGACATATTTATGTCAAAATCCTTTGACCATAATATTTTTTTTTGTTTTAAGCTCTATCATCAGCTAACTAAAACCATTATAGAGCACGTGAAATTAACTGTTAAAAATGTATTTTAGAATATAGTATTTTTATTTGTTCAACATTTACATTACTGCCTTCACATTTTTCGAAGCAAAATTAATCAGGCGATCTTGTTTTTGATACCTACTTTTCATTAAATTTCATAAATCACCCGCCAATTATATTCACATTAAAATAAACCCAAAGCTGCGTTTATTGTTTGTTGTTGACTTGGATGTCTCAGCTCTGGAGGGCGGGTAGTATTGGCAATCCGTCAGACCAAAATGTTATAAATGTAATAAATAATAAATAATAAATAAATAAATAATAAATAAATAATAAATAATAAATGTATAAATGTAATGTAATAAATGTAATGTTGTTGTAAATGTCATATGGTTATAAGACCAGCTGTGTAAAGAAACTTAAATCATTTCCTATAGACCTTTTTCTCACAGGGAAGTAAACACTATTGGCAACAGGTGAGTGGCGTTTGCTAGTGGCATAAGCTAGCCTCTGAAACAGTAAGTAATTAAGTAATTCTAAGTTAGGAACTAACTCTTGGTTAATCCATTATTTTTGTGAATCAAGTATTTTTTCAGCTAAGTAGAGTAGTACGATTCAATAAATATAATGCATATAAAATTTAATCAGGGGAGCTACTGAGCTGAGCTTAGCTGTACTAGTAGGTGAGTGACAGGCCTGTCAAAACAATTTATAAAGTAATGTTGCATCTTAAAAGTAGTTAAATATCAGCATCAAACTGGCTGAATATTCCTGACTAGGATGGCATTACAATTCCAGTCGAAACATTTGCTACAAAATGTCAGCTAATTTTGAATTACCTCCCCTTAATTTAAATTTAAATTAATTATAAATTTTAATTATTCAGTATTAATATTATAATTATTCAATCCAACTAATTTTCATTCCATTTTAGCAAATTTCCCATAGGGAAGAAGCTATTACCATAGGTCTCATGGTAAGACTTAAGCCCGGGACCATGTTATTTTTTCGTCTTTAGATGCCCAGAGTCCAAAAACAATAGTCGTTAAAATTTATATATATATATATGTGTATATATGTATGTATATATATATGTATGTATATATATATGTATATATGTATGTGTCTGTTAGCATGATAACTCTCGTAAAAATGGTCCGATCGAGACCAAATTTGGTAGAGACGTGTATTCCTACAAATGCTCGGACGAGTTCGTAAACCAGACATATCGGTCAACAGGAACGGGTAGTTTGGGGGGGTTTTGTACCCCAAAGTTACCGAGATATTAAAAAATCTAAACACAGTACGTTGTATTGTGGGGCTCCAATGTTAATCTTAAGGAGGATAGGGAAAAATTAATATTTCCCATATTAATCAATATTTTTTTATAAAACGTGATATTTAGCTTCATGTGGTTGAAATCTATCCTTTTATGCTTAAAAATCATAGTTTATGTGTTTATCATGGCAGCAAACCTGCATACTCTTTTCCCATATTAATCATATAGGGAATAGGCAAACTCCTTTATTTATGGACAGATGTTGATGAAACTTGGTATAATTGGTTAAAATAAAAATTATTTATGGTATAAATGACTACTTTCAGTGTTCCTCACAGCAGCTAACCTGCATACTCTTTCCCATGTATGCATGTATGCTATGGAGAGTAGGCAAATAATACTCATATTTATTGACAGATAATGATCAAACTAGTCATATATTATTATTATTATATTATTGATTTGGAAATTCGCTAAGTACGCAGGTCTGCTGCGACGGGGGTATTTTATTTCTTTTTCATCTATTTGATTTTGATTTAAACCTATATAATAAATACCGTAATAAAAATACTAAAATAGTGTACCGCCTATCCATGACCACAATTACCTTATAAATTAGAGAAAACATCAATACAATTTACGAGAGGTAAATTAAGTGTAAGATATGGCGGAATACCGAGATAGAAGTTTATTGGTTGAGATATTGGGAAGGGCAAGAAATTGGCTTGGTCAGAGCTGGTTATGGAACAATACCAACATCAGATTCAATTCCACTGTTTCTTTAAGGACTAAATAAATGATCGTATTAATTCACAAGACATTATTTTTGTATTGTAAAAGCATTATGTATTAATAAATTTCACTATCCACATATGATTGTCTAATGAACTTAAGGGTTTCTAAATATTTCGAACACTTTTAATCTATTTTCATAAAAATTTATTTAGTTCCCTTTGGAAATTATCGTAGATTGTGGATACGTCTAAAGGTAATGTTTTCAGTTCCTAAACAGGTCTCCTTCTTCCTTAAACTTCACTGAAACCATCCTCGCATCTTGCTTAATATTGCCTGAAAGTTTCATTACAATCTTTCGAGCTGTTCTGAAAATATACTCCAGGCAACATACTTACAAACATACATACTTCCTCTTTTAGTTATAAAGATAGATTATTTAATAGTTAGAGTATGGGGTGAAACTAATTGAAATAGCTGATTAAAGAGGGGCTGAGTGAGTTGTCAGACAAGGCCTTATCGCCGCAGAGGTTTGGTCTGTCTTGCTCACACGCCACACGGCGAGTGTTTCTAGAGGTTTTGTTGTCGCCATTACCCATATTGCGTCTTACACAATGCGCTTTTCTTCTGAAAACCCTTTGCTTCTCAGCTCTTTCATATTGAAGATATATTATATTGATTATAAATAATGATAGCGAAGATAATTATTGTTTGTGAAATTACGAGATATGTACCTTACTCATTATGGTTCACGTACACCAATATAACACATAAATAAATAGGCCACATACATTTTTAAATTACAGTTCTAAAATTGTATTTTCCTATATTTTGAGAACTTTTACAGGTACATTATCTTTGAATTGATAAAAATGTTAATGTTACATAGATATGTTTTAATAAAATAAAATGTTCAAATGGAAACGTATTTCGGGTATATGTAATGTCATGTGTGCAGTTTTAATTTATTTTTATTTATTTAGGGATTTTCTACCGGCCTCAGTGAAGTTTTAAACCCTAAATTAAAAGGTAGTAGGCATATAAGATTAAAAACTAGGAACCCCTGACATATAAAAATATTCTGAAAAATATTGAATAGGTCAAAAATGTGTATAGTTTCACTAATAAACATAATTACGAGAAGATAAACCTAACAGGTCATTAAACACAATAGCATTGAATTTTCAGAAGGTGTTATGAAACAAACAAGAATAACATTCCTACGTAATATTTTTCAGGCAAGTAAATATTCTGTTATCATTATTAAAAGTCCTGAAAAATTGATCTCAAATACAAAATTGTTTGTCATATACTTCGACTTTTCTGCAAAAACTATATTATAAATAGTGTTAGGTACTTTGTAAAAACTGTACTTTAAAATATCCGTTCTAAATTAGAAATAACCACCTTAAAATCATATTACAATAGTTATCAATCAAATTTCAACAATTAGAAATCTGACGATAATTCATAAAACATAATTGATTAAGCAGTTCCAACGAGATACGAATACACTTAAAGACGATGACTAGGTTGCTCGTTGAGTTGGTAAAGTTTAGAATTGCTTTTCTGAGAGTGACATATAAATACAGGAGTGGATCTGAGAGTATATCACAGTGAGGTTAAGAGGCTTTAGAGGCTGGATCCATCGCGATACCGTCAGACGCCGCTTGTGTCGCTCATTGAAACCCAACTGATACGTCTCTCTCTCCCTCTCCCTCTCTCTCTCTCTCTCTCTCTCTCTCTCTCTCTCTCTCTCTCTCTCTCTCACACACACACACACACACACTCCGAGTAGTGTCATTTTGAATCTGCTACATTTTCATTATGTTATTCTTAGATTCAAATTATTTCCTTATCGTTAATGAACTACTTTGATTCTATTTATATTAGTTGATTTTTACAACCATTCATAATTAATTAGGGCATTTATTTTCCCATAGAAGGGATAATCTGTAAGATGGAACATTTCACTGATTAGTGTGGTAGTCTTGTCTTATATGAGTATTAGTATGACAAAACCAATGTCCTTAGCTACAAAAAGTTAATATAGTAAATCAGTCCTTAACTATCATGCTGAGGTTTGGGTACAATCGTCAAAAATTAATTGTATAGTTCGTTTTATACTTAATATTGGAAATTATTGATTAGAAGGACAATTTTATACACCCCCACTTAGACAAATATAAAAAATAATCAGAACTGTTCTCTCACGGGCATACAAATAGTCAAGCTTGTTGATTATCTTTAATCATCACTAAAACTCTTTAACAATACCCATTAAAATTTTAAAATTGTCAAATTATTTGTAGGCCGACTCAACACATGACCTATTTTTCTTTATATTATTAAAACTATATTTGCTGTTATGTTAAGTAACATCTTCGCTATTTGAATATTTAAAATCATTACGGTTGTTAGATTAAGTGAAGACAACACACAATAAATTATCTTCTGAACAATTATTCATCTCGCGATTTTTCACTTTCGCCTTCCCCCGCCAATAACGTTTTAATGAAGAAATTATAATTTTGAGATGAACATAAAATATTAACATCTATAGTTATATGTAAATAAAATAGTAGGACCTACATTATAGTTGTTGTACAATCTACCTAGAAACACAAAAAACTGTTGTTCCGTGGCTCGTAAAGATTTCTTTCCCCGAAGTGTCTACCTCGTTAATAGTCTACAACCTAAACATGTGGATTCGAAGCATTCCATAAGCTCTACACATCTTTTATATACGCTCACACTATAATGGTCCTCGAGAAATTCAGAAAAACCTTAGCTATATAAGAATGGAATAAGAAGTACTTTTAATTGTAAACTTTGCATTCTAATTAGTCAGTGTTTTTTTAAAAACATAGGTTTTACCTAATTTTCGTGTGTGGAGAATCCACTCTCCTCGATGTTAGAGTGGAACTGCGAAAATGGAGAGGAATTAGTGTTGGCTAGACAAGGACCGGTGGATTTAATGGTCCGTGGAATAGTGGATCTGACAAACGCTAAGATTTATTTTATAGGCCTTAATGAAAAGAAAACTTCTCCTTTACATTCCATTTAATTTTTTGTCAAAATCAGAGGAGGAAATCAGTATTTTAGTTTTATTAGAGCTAACATATTGGCAATACAGTGGAACTTTGACAATTTAAACCTCAAGGAACCCGATAAAAGCATTGAACAATAAAAAAACAATTAAATAGTTTTTTAATCGGAACCGAAAACAATGGAGGATAAATTTAAATAACAACTCTTTATTAAACTGGCACTATATTTTAATATAAATTCACTCCTTTTTCTGTAAAATTATTTATTAAAATGGACTGAGAAACAAAGTACAGTAACATATCATACTTTTTACTTCAAACTACCACGTCAAAAGAGTGGCCGTGCGACATCAGAACCTAAGCTTTGTACCAGGCCTATTTAAGTCAACGCGTCGGCCGCTGGTATCTATTCTATTCTTCTGTCAATATCATATCATTATTATCATAATTAAATGTATTCAGCAATATCTGAACAGGTATAGGCTTCACTGGATCCAACTTAACTCGAACATAACCTAAACAAAATTCAGCGAAATTACGAAATGAAAATCTATGAACAAAACGAGAAGAAATTTGAATACTATTATACCGACTGTACTGAACAAGAAACATAAAACATACGAAGTTCAAACTGCACTTAACTGCAACCACAAAAATCAATCTATTTTTTTAAGAGCAAACTATTTAAGGTTTGAATCACTAACATGAACACTGGAATAATATTCTGTTATTGTACCTGAGTCAAAGCGTTGGAGCATTCGGCACCGGTATTTCTTCTTCTGTAGGCCTAGTTGATCCAGCGATTTCGTCTCCACATCTTTCTCACTTTATTGCCTAGGCGTGAGTCATTAGTCTGTACGCTGTCGCTAGCACATACTTGTTCTAAAGCAAAGATGTTGCCGAATATAGTTTGAAAAACGTATTTCTTATGAGGTTGTAAATATTTTTAGTCGGATATTAATTTTTAAATCTTAATTTACCATGCTGAAAATTCGGATCATCTCAAATTAACTTAGTATTATGCACAATTTTTTTGTATTGTTGGAATACAAAATTTTAGAAACCACGAGCAATATTCGAATTAAAGAAGATTTAAAATTGAAGAACTTTTAGCTATCTAAAAGTACCACTGTAGTTGGTTGTGGTTGTTGTTGGTAATTTTAGTTAATGTCATTAACGTAACATTCCTGCAACATGGAAGTTTATAAAATCTATAAAACCTCATATAACCCAATTTTGGTGTACAACCCCACCACTTAAACCCCCTTAGGAAAGCCCGAGTTGCCTGGTTTTAAGCGTAAATGTAATAAACGGTACCAGTGGACTGACACATACTTTCTCCCTTAAGTAAATTTAAAAAAGACAATAATAAAACAATAAAGCTATCATGTTCTACAAAGTTATTCTAAATATCATTTAATAATTTATTGTTCAAATTGCATGGGGGGAACCCCCCCCTCCGGTAACACCAAGCTTTTTTTAACTGGTTTTGTTCAGTGATTTGACCTTACACTTCATACCAAGTTTCATGGAAAACGGTTGGAAAGTAAGGAAGAAATTGATTTTTTTATATTCTCCATAAGAATAACATTGGGCGCTTTCAGACAACGTACTGCGTTTATCGTGGACAGTAAATTTAACTTTTCTCTGGAACCGTTAGTCGTAGACAAATAATTCAAAATACTAATTTGTTTAGCTTTTTAAGCTGGTTTCAATGGTACCAGTCAAGTTATAATTTACATTTATTGTTTTTCGCTAAAAATTTAAAAACTTGATTTTTTTGACATTTAAAAGCCCATAACTTTTGAACCGTCATTTTTACAGACATGCGGGTGGTGTCAAATTATTTATTACTCTGTGCACTATAAGCTATCAAATTTTAATCAAAATCGTTAGAGCCGTTTTTGAGAAAATTGGATTTTTCACGTTTTTTAAGGGTTTTTAGGGGTGAACTACCCTTAAAAATCAAAAATTCAAAAAAATGAAAAAAAACGCCTGGAGATACGGTGACTATATATATACATGCCAAATTTCATCTAAATCGGACCAACGGGGTAGGCTGTGGCACTGTACACATCCAGACACACACACACACACACACACACACACACACACGGACGGACAGACATCACGTCAAAACCCACTTTTTTGGATTCAGGGGACCCCAAAAACGGATATATCCACCCTCAACTCAAATTCGAAAATTTTGACGAAAACAATACTTTCTCCATATACTATGTATAAGGGGAGAAAGTAAAAATTATAAAATTATCCTTTATACACATCAAATTTTATAAGGATCGGGCCAATTTTTGCGAGAGTATGCCATGCATGCAGACAGACAAACACCTCATTCACACAAATTGTGCTTTTAGTGGTAGCATATAGGGACGCAAAAACGAAACCTCTAAAGATTTGCTCCCCAGGATGGCACTATAGCACGTAGCATGAATACGACGGTAGTAACTCAATTACCGAATAAACTAATTATAATGCAAATATATTAAATATATTGTGCTTATTCTCCTAAATATTCATAGATTATATTATAACAAACCCGTATTAACTTTAGAGTAGACTGCCAAGGCTAGCAGTTGGCTACTCCTAAGTCTTCCCCACTTCAGACTGGACGATATAGAGAGACTCAATTCCCTTAGCATCTGAATCGACTTACTATCCACTCCTTGACGTTTTTGTTTTGTTTTCAGGATGAATTAGAGCTAAAAATGCGAAAGGTCCAGTAAGTCAAAGGTTGCTGCATCGTGACTCCGCCAGATCATGAGCCGTCACCTTGACTATTACCACTACCGTTTATCGCTATCTTTAATTCACCACACAGGCCTCGGCCTATGGTGATGGGCAGTTAAGATTTTTTTTAAATCATTTTTTAATAACTACATTTAAACCCCCGAAAACCACCACTGAATTGGCCGACATGTATGTTTTTCATTCATCCGAATATATGTAGGATGTCACATGTCTGCCAAATTTGGCCTTGATCTGACCATTTTTACAAGTGTTATCGGGTTTATCGACATATACACGTACATAGCTACTTTCCTATTGGAAATTTTCTAAAATACCACAATCATAAATTAAATAAGCGAGATAACTGCCTCTTTCTCGGATGCCGTCACTTGTTACGCTGTGTGCCTCAAATCTGTCAGCAAAAACACGTCAAAATTATTTCTCTTAGTAAGCAATTCATTATTTCTTTGGTTGTTATATTTTGTTAAACTTTGTTCTCTGCACTTTTAATAAAAAATATTTTAGAACATGACCCAGTTTGGAAAATTGTTTCGGCCATGAGCTTCATACTTGTGCCAGGCCGAGTTTATTGCCTTTGAAATTGAAATCGTGTGCGGGATTACTGCGCCTTGGACGCTTCCTCTTGTGGAAATATACTCCAATAATGTGTCATACTCGTGTTCAGTAGTAAGATTATCAGTGGAAAGTACATAAACTGGTACGTTATATTATTTTGTTTGTTTAATTTCTAGCATAACTAATGAGGTCAAACAATCTACCATGAGTCTTATGTAGTTTGGTATATATCACTATTTTTTCGAAATCCATTACTCTATTACTCGTACTTTGCTTTACATTGTCAGTTAATAGTAATCGCGAGTTTATAACCTCATCATCTAGTGTTAGTATTTGTCACACATATAAACTGACGTTTTATCCCCTGATTTTTCTAATACAAACATTTTCAGTGCAGATTTTGGCGATTATGTATTATGATTAAAAATTAAATGATTGCCTAGTTAAAAATAATTTCAATACTTATGTACCCATTTCATTTACGTTTATAACAACAATGGGCTTTTATATATTAAATATATTTTTCCTACAAGCGCGCGATAACGGGAAAATTTCACACTGTTGCCAGAATGTATAAGTAGTACATTCCCGCACTATGGGTGATAAGATTTCATTACCACCCTAGTGCAGCAAAGTATCCGGCTAATCACATACGCGGAACGATCCGAATCTATATGAAACTAACCAATAGCATGTGCTTAGCACTCAGTCAGCTGATAGACAGTCGCCGTTCCTACAAAAATAACATAAAAGTTATTTTTACATTTGTAAATATAACTTTCCGGTAACCTCAGTTTCATTGCGGAAGTTAGTGTTGACCTTTAACATAACCTTAATTTAACCTTTATCCAATATAGCAAATTTATATTTTCCTTTTGCTATATGAAATATATAAATGGTTGATACTGTGTATTATTATCGAATATTTGAATGTGTGTGGGTGTGTGTGTGTGTGTGTGCGTGTGTGTGTGTGTGTAGGCGCGCATGCGAGAGTGTGTATTTACCAAGGCTGAAATGATCAAAGGTACCCTGGTTTAAGATTTTAAGAGTCTTTCTAAATTTTTCGTATAATATTTTTTAATATTTCAAGTCCACATGAATACCACTAATTGCTTAAAAACAATTTGGCTTAAAATACATGGATAGGCCACAAATTCAAAAAGTTGTAATTATATTATGTTTTCACGTATTTTCCAGCGAATCTCAACTAATAGCCTAATAATAATTTAATAAATCTGTTTTCCATATTGCTGCAACGCGCGACGGAGTAACACTAGTACTAAAAAATTAAACGTCTCTCTAAACCTACTACTATGTACAAGGTGTGCCCAAAAGTAAAAGGAATAGCATTGCCGTGGCCGGAGCTTTTGTAGTACGGGCTTATACTTTATACTTTTGACTGAAATGGTAACTTACCCAGTTAAATATTATAAGCCAAGTATGAATGAGAAATGAGTGTAGGATGATTGTGGCACGATCTTGGAGTGTTGTTACTGACTAAGGCTAACAGTTTCCTTAGAGAGAACTGTTAAGTAATAGCTTAACAGTCGATGGAATATCTAAGGTACCTACAGTTTAAGGTGGAGTCCAAACCACCACCTCTGAATTATGAACTGGATTAATAATGAGGACGGTCTTTGTGGATTAACGTAGTACAGTATCTAATAGTGCGGACGTTAATCCACACAAGAGAATACCGCATCCACTTACCATCGCTCACAACTATCCACAAGCGAAAGCCTACCTTCGAGTAGCTGGATTACAAGACACGCCACAGTCTCAGTACCTAGGCGCTGGCGGAAGAAACAAGAAGGCCTGCTACAAAAGCTCCGGCCACGGCATTGCTATTACGGAAACTTTTGGGCACCCTCTCGTATTAAACGTTGGTTTCAAATCAATTTTGTTATCGATATAAATGCAACTGTTGCTTAAATGCAAAATTCAAAAACGGACCAATCAATTGAGGTGTTGAACCAGGTCCCGTCAGGTGACGCGACGGAGAGAGTAGGCCTAGGCCTAGTCTTCGTTACTGTGGCGGCGGCCACTTATAACTTGCAACAACAACGCCGAGGTGGGCCGCTCGCCGCTCACTTACAAACTTTTCCCATCCCGAGTCCGACTAACTTACTTAGCATCACTCCACATCGAAAACCTGGATTTCAACTTTTCCTCCCTAGTGTACTTTTGAGATTTTTTTAATTTTCCTTGTTTAAAATATATATATATACATGACATCCCTGACCTCTCTACAGATCGGTAGGGAAGAAAATTTCAAATATACACATATGTCTTTGAGGATTAACGTAGTATTCAATAGTGCGGACGTTAATCCACACAAGAGAACACAACATCCACCGACCATCTCTCACAACTATCCACAATCTGTGACCTCCAAGTAGCTGAATTACAGGACGTCGCCACCGTCCCAGTCTGGCTACGGCATTGCTATTCCGGTTACTTTTGGGCACCCCATCGTATTAAACGTTGGTTTCGAATCAATTTTATTATCGTTAGAAATGCAACTGTTGCTTAAATGCAAAATTCAAAAACGGACCAATCAATTGAGGTGTTGAACCAGGTCCCGTCAGGTGACGCGACGGAGAGAGTAGGCCTAGGCCTAGTCTTCGTTACTGTGGCGGCGGCCACTTATAACTTGCAACAACAACGCCGAGGTGGGCCGCTCGCCGCTCACTTACAAACTTTTCCCATCCCGAGTCCGACTAACTTACTTAGCATCACTCCACATCGAAAACCTGGATTTCAACTTTTCCTCCCTCCTTTATTTGAAATTCATTATTGGTGATGGTGGATTGATATTATTTAGATTCTTATTGCGAACATTTTCCATGTAAAACATAATATCGTGATGGAAAATGTCCGCAATAAGAATCTAAATAATATTTTCCTCTCTAGTGTACTTTTGAGATTTTTTTAATATTTCCTTGTTTTAAATATATATACATGGCATCCCTGACCTCTCTACAGATCGGTAGGGAAGAAAATTTCAAATATACACATATAATTTCATTTATGTAAGTCACCAACGCAACCATGTGCGTAATTATTAAAGGTAAATATCAACAAACAATTTTAATTAATTTAAGGAATTTGTACATGTAATCACAGCATTGTGATTATGGAGACTTCTTAATCACCGGCATCTTGGTAATTTTTCCATTTTTAACAAGCTAGCCAAAACAATTATACGCTACGTAGCGATAAATAATGTTATATCTATTTCAAATTAAATCATACTACATTAAGTAAATATTTTTCTTTCAAGCTCATTTAAGCTAGGTCAGATATAACATTTGTGGATATGGCTTTGTGTGGAAATGGCTTCATCCTTATGAAGCTTGAACTTAACGATAGGCTGTAATTCTTTGCGGAGACCGCCGTGTCCCTGTGACCTGCGGGCAGGTCAGTCTCGTTGCGTAACACCACGGTTAAGTAATTAGCAAGCGTTGTACGTCACAGAGAAGTATCCGACCCGGAGGACCTATAAACATAAAGAGACCCACTCCCATCACCTTTGGCTCACATCGAATCATCTGAGTGCAGCTTACGTGAGCTTTTGTGGTTGACACATTCATGTAGAAGACGCCTTTGTTTTATACTTATGCTGCTCCACGTTTGTTGTCAAACTAATTAAAAATTTACTCGTCAAACTTCATTCTTTGTACCTATCATTTATATCAACTTAACCATAAACTCACTTATAATCTCTTTATAATATTGAGAGAATAAATATGTGGATAGTAATGTTGTATAAGTATTTTTGAAAGTTTTTAAGAAAGTTAAAACAGACCATTATGAACAAATTTCAATCGTTTTGTTTCAATCTGTTGTTTTACTAATTTACAAATTCCTTTCTCAATAAATATACGACTTTTTGTTTTTTAATCTGAATCCATTTCTAAAATGTCTTGAAGCCAGGAATGTCACAATGAATACTAAACCTTTGTCATTCCTCCGTCACTTGTTTACAGAAATAGCGAAGTTGCCGTAGCTCAGCAAAAATCAAAACAGTAATAATCAACTCGTGTTAATAGTATATTTCATTTAACATTTAACAGCCAAGGCGTGCCGAGGCTGTTAAATGTGCGAGTATATATCAAAAAGCCAATTTTGGGTGGGGTGATGAACTATATTTTTCATCATGCTGCAAATAAAATGAACAATGAATGTATATGACACAAGTTCATCGTCTGTCGCAATTTTATGACAGTAAATCTTCTCCTTCAAAAATCTCCAAATTTGACAAAATTAAAGTTTCTACTTAAATACCAAATTAAATTACATTTTTTGTCAATATTGAAGAACGCAATCACCCTAGATTGGTTTTAGTTTCAGGTATTATTATTTTCCAACAGAGAGCGCGACTATCCATTTTATTTTACTGATGGAAATAGTATTTTGAAATGGACGAAATTATCGAAAACTCAATCAATGATTATAAATTCCTATGAGGATTTTATTGGGAAAAATAATTTTTACAATTTACTCTGTAATAGATGAATACAGTATTTGTAAAATTTATTTAATGAAAAGCAATTACAAATATGTTTTCGTTATAGTGCTTAAAACAGGTGTTTTAGATAAATGTGTTGAAGAGGAAAAGTCTTTTTCCTACCTATCATTAAGATGATTTTTTAGTCCTAGGCCGCAAAAGATCATTGTTGATGATACTTATGACTCGAGGTCAGCCAGCATTTGATCGTAGATAATCGATAAAATAAATGCAATTACTATAGATTTTTGTGTATTTCAGACGTTCCGGATATCGTTTAGGAAACTGGTAATTACTTTTAAATCAAACTATCGAATGGTTAAGGTCGAACTATTGATTATAATAACTAGCACTGACATAACCAAATTCATTTTTTAGTTACTTTTACGTTTCGTGCGTTAGAGAAGTCGAAAACTGCGTGTCTGTTTTTGTCTTCGACGCTCCAGGAGGCATTTTACTTCTTCCGAAAAAATGGGAGAACTGATAACAATGAAACTTATTTTATGCATTCTCTATATCTCAGTGAAGGTTTAAAAATTCTTGAAATTGTCCAGAGTCCCTTGAAAAGTAAATAACGAGCATTTAAAAATCCACTTTTTAAGCGATATTACTCGCATTTTGCTTCAGTTTTCAATGAATACCTACTGGTAATAATCAGCTGTCTCTGTAGTAAAAAGAAAAACAAACAGCTGTAAAATCAATATCAGTTAGTTTATATTGGTCATTGATTTTAAACCCATTTCGAAATCATACTATATTAAAAAGTTGTTTTAACGTATAACTAATTATAATAATGGTATACATTTTTTAATCTATTCAACTGTAAAGTATTAATAAATAATAAACCAGGGTATTGATTTATTTATTTTATATTGATTTGTTTAGGATTTCAGGTTTACATTTTGGTATGATAATATCTCTTCTTTAAACTGAATCCTACAACCTGTACAAAGAACGGGCTTACATAGTTAACTACATAAACTTACTAATTATTAAGTTATTAATTATATAAACCCTCCGCTCAGTTACAAAAGGTGAAGACTGCGGAATTACTTTAAACAAACATTTAGAACTAACTAATTTGATATATCTACATTTCTCAGTAAAACAAAAAGAGTGCAAAGCTATTACCTTGTTGATCTACGTTACTCATGTAACTCAGGCGTAGGCAGAGGCACCACATCGCTGGCTTCACGGACAGACATGGTCGGTCGTGAGTTCAAACTCGACCCCAGCATTAGACCGTTCCATTGCTATTTCAGCATCTTAAATTTATCATTTTTTTAATTGTATTTATTCGTCATAACTGAATTTATAATATAAATTCAGTTATGACGTATTTTGGACTAGATTCATGTCAAATTATGACATGAATATGACATGAATCTAGTCCAAAATACGCGTAATATTTTGTTTCCTAGCAATTATAAAAAACAACAATTTTGTTTCGATCAAAAATGAAAATCTAGTCAATTTCTTACTCGTATCCTGGCAACATAAAAATAAAGGAGGTGGTTAATGGAATTGACCAGGATTACTTCAATTGCTGCTACAGTGAACTATAAATACTATATCTTAAAATAAGTATCGTGTGTATGGGTTTTGTGGAAACTATAGGTTTAACTTCATTCAAACAGAAAACAGAACCTATATTTGAAAGAATTTATCAAAATCCGTGGAAATTTGTTCGATGTTTCCGTGCTCTTTTATTATAAATTTAGATACTCATTAATGCTAACGCTTTCACACAACAAAATATTTCCGGCGTGCGAACTCTTACCCACCATTCTCTATCTTAAACCCTACCTAAAACCCACCCCACTCTACGCTACTGTTAAATAGTTAATATTGTTCTTCTAAAACCCAATATAACTAGATATAGGACCAATTTAAACCTAATATATGACAACTACACGTTATGCTAATATCAATATCCATATACCTTAAACCAAATATGCTTATCCAATTATGACAATCATTTCGGACGCTATTTCGTAGTGTTCACATTCCATAAAAATATCCATACCGACACTCATACACACCTGGCAGACATTGAAACAACAACCATCACGACACATATATCGTTTCATTTTATCCGTCCTTCAATTAAGTTGATATTTAAATTACCCATCTCTCATTGTAATTTTAGTTTAAGTATTCAGTGTTTACAAAAATGTTATTATTCTTAGGTTTTAGATAATTTACAGAACTCGACCGAAGAATTACCTACCCAAGAATGAATTCATGCCAAGCTATCAATTAGAAACTTTACTTTTTCAATTATTTACAAAGTTTTTTCTAATTTAGTATTTTTATCCATTACTTGATAAATATCTTCCTCTGTTCTATAAATGCATCCTGACTAATTCAAACATCCTATTTACTTCTTTCACCTAATAAGTTCTATTTTCAACCCCTGTACTCTTCCGCTCCTAAAATCTCTCTAATTTTCCAGTTGACGGCGTACAAGCGTTCTCGTAAGTTCCCGTTTGATTACTTTGGTTTGCCTTTGTTACACGTGGCTTGAAAAGGATTTTCAATAGTTATTTTTCTATTTATACTATTATTTTCTTTCCTTTTAGGGATGGTTTCCCTTTACAGAAATGCTACTTATAATCTACTATAATTTTTTTGTTTTTTTGTCCCAGATTATTCAACATTCATGTTTGCATTGTACGTTAGTATCTATTTTCGTTTTTTTTTTGCTTTTGCAACATTTTACAAAATTACATAACGCATGCTATCCGCTTATTGTATAAATGTTTTAAAATAGCTGGATGCATAACACCACGCACCTGAACTTATCTATGACTTGCTCTGCTAACTTCTCACATACTACTAAGGTTTGAAAAAACCTGGACATACCCACTGCAAAAAGTACTACACCAAAAATTTTTATCAAAGTATATTAACATACTGTATTAATTTAAAATCAATTTGTACAGATATACACGTTTTCAAAGGCATCATATTGTTGTTCGGTGAATTAGTATTTACCTTTAGGTACATATTTTGCTGGGATAACATGTTTAGTAAATGATTTAGGGGTTGTATGACAAAAATAGCCAGATAGATCCATAACTCGATCAAGAATTCTTCCAAAAACTTAAATTTGATTTCACCTCGATAAATTGTCCATAATATCTTGAAATTGAAAGTATTTCTTCAAGCTTTGATTTTGGCACAAAAATAACCCAGGATGTATATGAATCAGCTGAATAAACCACCAAAATGTTTCATTACTTTAAAAAGAACAAAAATCTTAAAACATTTTTTGTCATACAGCTTCCAAAACAGTTGTTTTATATATGCGTGTTGAAGAGCAAGAGTTGTTCTTTTTCTTCCTAGGGCTAAACCTATTACTATGATGATTTTTTTAGTCCTAGGCCGCAATAGTACATTTCGCAACTAGGGCCGAAAATGATGTTTTGCACACCCGAGATCTTTTTAAGTTCGAACTTAAAAACCTCGTGGGTCTGCAAAATATTTTCGGCTCGAGATGTGAACGATACTTTTCACCATAGTATTCCAGCATATAATTATTACAAAATTATTACTTTTTAAAAGTTTATTCGAAAAATAAGATAAACCAAGCTTATAAACGGAATGGCCCATCAGCTGTCATTATTTTTATTAATGTAAATATTGAATGTACAGCTGTCTTTCCCGGGCCGAAAATCCGGCCGGCAAATCGCTACTTTCGGCATTAGAAAGACGTATCAAAAACAGGTGATTACATCATAGTATGGTGAAAAAGACCATTGTTGATGATACTTATGATTCGAGGTCAGCACTTACATAACCTAAACAACCAATTAGGAATCAAGAAAGAACTTCTACAACGTAAGTAACATAACAGCTAATTTGTCTAAAGCGACAAAAATGGTCGCCAGATAATGATACTAAATCAGGTAATAATTTATGTTTGACGGGTTTGTGTCATTTTATTTGCAGTATGACGAAAAATATAGCTCATCACATGGCCTAAAATCCGTTTTTTATAAATACTCACACTATAATCTAGAATATTTAAAAAATCGGAAAAGAATCGAGAGTGATAACCCCTCCGTAGGAGTCCAACTCCTGAAGTACAACGTTCAACTCATCACTACAGCCGTCCACCTTTTTTTCTTTTTTACTTTTTCACAAAAGTAAAAAAGAATTGACTCCTGAACCAAGATAAATTTTACAGTTTTTTCCGGTTTAAAAACTGGTATATTAATGTTATCAGTGTGAGACTGGCCACCATTATAAAAGTAATGTTCTTCTTTTAACGCAAATTTTAGGAGTTTTCGCACATACATTATATATAGCTGTTTAGATTCAAATTCATCGTGAACCCTAGGAATCTCAAGATGGGCAGACTATAAGTTCCGTTGATCGTTCGGTACACAGAGGCGTCTCAGAGCCCAGAGCCCAGAATAGTCAGTGCTTATAAACCCGACAAACACACAGTGCGCGTCGCCCCGACTCCGCGTATGCTTCCTCTATGTAAAATAATCCCATTTAGTTCCTGGTATGAACCCGTATTATTACACATGTAAATGATATTTAGAGTGTTTCGACTGGGCGTGTGCTTGTTGCTGGGCTTCCTCTTCGGTAGAGAGTTGAACTTTCAGGTACTGTTACATGTCTGATTTGATGTTGTGTTGTCGGAAGTTTCCGTATCATTTTTTGTGTTATGTTTTATAAGGTAATTTTAAATCAGTTTGTTAAAGAAATCTATCTATAATATTATAAAGAAGAGGTGGTTTCTGTATGTTTGTTTGTGGGTTTGTGTGTTTGTGGGTTTGTTGTGGCAAGTGAACGCAAAAAATACTGAACCAAACAGTTTGAAATTTTACACAAAGACAGATCTTAAACTCATGCAACACATAGGCATACTCATTTCCTTAAAATCCTCTCGGGCTACGCCCTGTGAACGTCCTAAGTTTCAATGTTTACAGTTTTAGAAAATGAAAACATAAAATTACTTGAATGTCAACAGCTGTGAACACTAAAATTTGACAGTTCGAGAAGCAGAAGACATGGTTGCTATAAATACCCTGGGATTCAATGTTTACAGTTTTTAATGTCAACATCCGTTTACTTTACATTTTGACAGTTCGGGAAGAAAAAAAAATAAAGTTAATTTTTACACATAAACTGCTGGATCGAAATTAGTGAATTATTAGTTCGAAATAGTGGAATGGTAGATTTTTAATTTTCTCCCGATGCCTGCCTCTATTACGTTAATGCTTATCCTCTCCCAATATTTGACATATGTTACTTTGTCATGTTTAGATATATACTTAGACACGTGTTTTTTTCATTTTGTAAACAATAAAGAATTAATTATCAATAACTTAAATGTATCTGTAGAGCCTACACCTCTCAGCCTTTTTTACCCGTGCGAAGAACGGGTACTTTGGCTAGTAGAATATAAAATAATAGATTTACGTTATCGCTAATGAATTCAAAAATGTTTTGACAAAATCATGTGATGACGGAAAATTGTGAAAATGTTTTAGTTTTTTATAATGTAGGGCTAGTAAATAGGACCTTGCTGTCAAGTTCGTTACACTGCACAGATTCATAGATAAAAATAATTTATTTCTTAAAAATTCAAACTACATAACGTTTTATATTAATAAAATAAACTCCAAAACTATCATACTTACCGATGTATACGACAAAGCAAATGTAAGTGTAGTAACTTTCAATAAAACAAATATATTCTATAAACTATTTTTGTTTTACGATATCATTAGGCCTCACGGCTGAATAGAAATTAATGTATATATTAGTAAAACCTCGCAACCATTTTGACGCAACAGGAACATACTGATGAATTTGGTTAAATTTGGTATTGGTCAATAATCTTTAGATGAGGAACAATTCCTTGTTTTTCATAGGTTTAGAAATATTAAATCATAACTAGTTTCAATGACCACCATTTTCTATTATGGTAGAAAAAGTTAAACATTAGTTGCTTTGTAAACAATGATACCATGAATATATTGAACACTATAATATAGATGACAGTAAATATTGAATTAAATTTATTACATTTTCAAGTGTAAAATGGCTTAAAAACTATTTTACCATCCAAAATCCCCATTAACAATAGCCTTTCCTAGGAAAAAATCGATTTTACAGCCATATTGGAAAATGCCGGCCAATTACAACTTGTTTTACCAGATATTATTAAACCTATTAAAAATAGGAATTTTCAAGTAAAATTTTTTTATAAATTTTCCACAATTCCATTTTACGATATTTACATATATATATTAAAAAATCATTTTAATCGATCAGGATTTTCTGATTTTAAATATAAAAAACTTAAAATAATTTCCTTCTTTAAGTCATAAGATATTTTCCTCATATTATTCTATATATTTACAAACGTATATTATATATTAAATACATATATAATAAATTTATAGAGAAAAATATATTTATTTTAAAATATAGAGCAGCTAACATGTCAACATTTTAAAAATTAATATATATTAATTAAATTGTTAATTATTACATATTTTTTAAATAAGAATTTTTAATAATTTTACAATTATATAATTATTTATATAAAATAATAGTCTTTGTATTATTTGTACCTTTATGTTGCCAAATATATAGATAAAAAATTATAATATAAAAAAACAAAAAACATAAGTTATTTTATTTTTAACAAAAATTATAGAGTAAGTTTGAAAATAAATGAAAACATATTTCTTATACAGCTGATTGACTTTCTGATAGTATGCTTTACTAGTAGAGAATCATTCAAATGAAACTATGAGAAATGTGTACTGAAAAATTAGCTTTTCTGAATAGTTAAAGGTTTTAGATTATTATGTATTTATATATTTTCTGTCTGATTAATTAAACAGGATGGATAAACAGTTTATATTATTACGTAAATAATCACACAATAAAAGCCGACAGTTAGGTTTCGTTTGGGGGGAGGATTTGAAAAAAATGACTCAGATTTATGTTCTTCTGGGAATGATATTAAAGCGTAGTAGATTCACTAGAACGTACTTTCTAGGAAGCGAAAAAATTTTAAAAGCCAATCTTAAGTATTTTTCTGGAGACGACATAAGTACATCTTTTAATAATTTTACAATTATATAATTTAAATTAAATTTAATAGTAATAACTAGCTGAATATATTTATTGGTATCATAATAGTTGATTTTCCAGAATTAGTATTGGGATAATGCAAGGATACTAAATAGTACTAATTTTGTCTTACAACTTTAAATCTGAAATACAATGTAATACAGTGTAATTGTACGTACTTAACCCAAGTTTTTTTTACTTCAGATATTATTCGAGTAAAGGCTTACCAGGCCAGGCTTGGAATGAATTAGTTATACACACCGGGGAAACCGTATTCACTAAAAATATCATCAAAGTCAAATTTGACTTGTTTATAAACGCATCAAACTGCAAACGAGGGACTTTACGATCGAATAAAACGGAAAGCCATAAATCGAATAAAGATGCCGCCTGCAATAAATACGAGGTCTTGGGAACAATAAAGTTACCCTGGAATAGATGTAACATTGGGTTGGTTTACCCCACTAATTTACAACAGTTTCTTGCATAGTTTGTATTATGCTAGGGTTAACCAACATATTTTTAAACAGGTGAGCGAAAAAACGAGTTTTAAATTTTAGTGAATTTCCCTAATAGGGAATACGAGGTAAAATTTAAGTCCGGGACCATGTCAGTTTTTCATTTTTGGGTCAATAATAGATCCCAAAAACACGCTCCGTTGAAATTGATATGTTAGTTAGGTAGTTAGTGAAATTTAAAACTACCCAGGTAGGTATTTAAAGCCAAATATGAATGAGAAATGAGTATGAGATTATTGTGTATGTTCATTTGTTAAAACCATAACTCACGTAAAAGGATCCAATCCTCATGAAATTTGTGTAGATCTATTTGGATGAGTTAGAAACCCAGACATGCAGCTCTATCTGAAGAGGTAGCTATGGACTGTTGGTTTGTCCCAGTATTTTTATATCCCAAACCATTAACAATTTATCCACTAGATGGCAGAACCGGATAATTGAAAATTTCTAATGCCATTTGGTTTGATCATATGTAGGCTAATCTATATAAATAAAAATTAGAGTTTTGTCTGTACATTGCTCAGAATTATTCATGTTTTAGTTATTTTTACTTTTCGTGCGTTAGAGAAGCCGAAACCGGTCTTATCTCAATTTTTGTCTGTTTGTCTGTGACGCTCCAGGAGGCATTTTACGCCGTCTTCTCCAAAATAACGGGAGAACTGATTAAAATGAAACTTATTTCATGTATTCTCTACATTCCAGAGAAGGTTTATAATTGAATGAAATCATCCGCCGCCTCTTGAAAAGTAAATAACGAGCATTTAAAAACCCACTTTTACGCGCGAATATAACTCGCATTTTGATTCAGTCTTCAATGAATAACCTACTGGTAATAAGCAGCAGTCTTTGTAGTTTAAAGATTTAATAGAAATAAAAACAAACAGCTGTCAAATCAATATTAGTTGGTTTATATTGGTCATTGATTTTAAACCCATTTCGAAATCATACTATACAAAGTTATTTTAACGTATAACTAATAATAATAATCGTATAAATGTTCTAAATCTATTTAATTGTAAAGTAATGCTAAATAATAAAGCACAAGGTATTGATTTATTTTCTTTGTACTGATTTGTTTAGAATTTCAGGTTTAAATTTTGGTATGATGATCTTTCTTCTTTAAACTGAATCCTACAACCC
Organism: Nephotettix cincticeps; assembly: GCA_023375725.1. NCBI lineage: Eukaryota > Metazoa > Arthropoda > Insecta > Hemiptera > Cicadellidae > Nephotettix > Nephotettix cincticeps. Next base: position 27,705,922 of record CM041790.1, on the reverse strand, counting down.
GTACAAAGGACGGGCTTACTGCTAGTCAATACTAAGATTTGAATGAGTTAAAAACATTTTTTTATATTATATTAAAGAGGAAGTATGTTCGTATGGTGAATTTAGACTCAGTAACTGCTCGAAAGATTGTAATTGAACTTTCAGGCATTATTAAGCATGATTCTAGGATGTGAAGTTTGGTGCCAATTCGTCCTAAGGGCACCGACCCAGAGGGCAAAAAAGGGTGCAGTGTGGGTGGTATTATAAATTTTGTGTTTACAAAATTATCAGCTGTGATGAAACAGTTTGAAAGTTTAAGCTGTATACATTAACTGTTAGGCAGTACGAAGTTCACCGAGTAACGCTAGTTCATAATAAAAGGAATGCAGATTTGATGTTGTCCGCTTTGCTTTGTGTTTAGATGACATAATGATTTTAAAACAAACCACAGTGAAAACCAGATTGGAAAAGGGCATAGAACACTGCATAATACAAACAGAGATATTGTATTTATAGCATACAGCAATTAAAACAGTTGCAACAGCAAAATGTATCTGTCAATTTTATCAATATAGTGAGAGAGTTTTTCTATTCTCTGTAAGATTAACATGGGAAAAGTAGGCAGGTTAGCTTTTGTGAGGAACACTGAAAGTAGGCATTTTTACAAACAACTATTTTTAATTTGTCAATATACCAAGGTTTATTAACATCTGCCCATAATTAAAGGGGTTTACCTATTACCTAAATCAACATGAGAGAAAAGAATGTAGGTTAGCTGCCATGATAAGCACATACACTATGATGTTTAAGCATAAATAGATGGATCTCAACCTAATGAAGCTAAATACCAAGTTTCATAAAAATATAGGTTAAGAAGTCAAATATTAAGTTCTCCTTATCCTCCATAAGATTAACATTGGAACCCCCAAATACAAGGTACTGTGTTTAGATTTTTTAATATCTCTGTAACCATTGGAGATAGAGGAAAACTTTAAAGAACTAAATTGTATAGCTTTTTGAGCTGATTTTAATGGTAAAAGTAAGTAAGTTTGTTTCAGAACATGTAATCTATTTACAAATTTTTTCAAAGGGGTTTATTCTGGTATAAAATTAAAATTAATATTTGTTTACATTGATCACTATTTTTGGACATATTTTTGAAATTAAACCCCATATGTAGAAATGGTGTCGTAGCACATAGCATTTGTTTGAATATCAATCTAATTGTAAATTATTGCTAAATAGTTAATCTGTGAATGTATTGTTTCTTTGTTTTCCGATTTGTTTAAGAGTTTAGGTTTATATTTTAACGTGACATTTATCTTGCTTCTTTACACTGAATCTTGAATCTACTCTCAGACCCAAAAGACCCGAGTTCGATTCGCGGCCATGTAACATATGAAATCACATACTGCACCAGGCTTTGGAAGGCATGTTAAGGCGTTGTACTCAGCTACGTAATTGGTCAGTCATTAAGGCACTAGTGCGGCTTCAAAACTCAACACTAGGGATAGAAGGTTACACGAAATTTTCTTACTAACCAAAATTTTATATCTATGAGCCTTAACATTACCATCGTGCCAAGATCTCTAACTATAACAGAACACGATAAAACCAGAAATTCACGTCAAGACTACATTACCTCTATATGAACATTTAAAGGGCAAAAAATTGACATTACGAACGTTTCAAGGCCACGAAGTGTTACAGAATGCGTTACGAATCTAAACTTGACTCATAAAGAGATCTATTATTTTTTCAATTTTGGTTTACTCAACTCCAATTACTAACAATTACAATTCCGCGAATATATATGATAAGCGGCAATTTTACGGTTGCGTACTTGCTTGCTGAACCGATTGGAGAACGAGTTATGTTGATGCCATCGAAGCTATGAGAGTGATAACTTTTGATTCCCTGCTACAAGGTTCCGTCCAGATGGGCCCTGGAATTTCAAAGGCATCGTTCATCCTATATTTAAGGATTGGCTATTAAGGATGTTCATTATATTACTTTATAGCCTACAGAATAATATATTTTCAATAAACACTTACCAAATGAAGGGCAGATGCCATTCATTTGGTAAGTGTTTTTTTAACTATCTAGGTGTCTAGGCTTTCGAAATAATAAAAATAAAAATATATTTTTGTTGTGTGTTTCCTTATTGGAATAGTTCTCATAAAGTAGATTTTTAAACACGTGGCTTATGCTATATTTTTAATATACAAATATTCAAATATGCTATCAAAAAACCAAAACAATACTCAATTTTAGATCCTCGTAGTATGAACCTCTCAACTTTCAGCTGAACTCCAATTACTCATTACTTCCATGTTCGAACCTTTAAAGATTCGAACATGATAAAAATGTAAAAAGTAAAATCCACAGCGTTCTTTGGATAACGCTGCGGATTTTACTTCTTTAGAATATTCTATTTTATTTTATTTGAAAATTATCTTCAAATGAATATAGTCGTTAAAAACGGTGCCTACCATTAGAGTTCTAGGCTTCAGCTCGATAAAACATTGGAACATAATTTAACTGGTTGCTTTATTTTAAAATTTGTCGAGTTACTCAAATGAGGTTTCAGACTGAATATGTGTGATGTAGCTATTAGATTTAATTGTTTTAAGAAATAGGTTCATATTGCCTCATTTACCTGGGAAGGCTCTTGAGCTTGAACTGATTTAATTTAATTATTTCATAATAAGCCTAACTCATTATTATTTTACAAAAAGGCAACACATTTGCATTACTATACAGATCAGTACATGGAATCTGCTAAATCTATAGTGTTTGAGGTCGGGTTTGTAGGTTAGGGATCATCACCTAATTCCAATAACGAATTATCTGCTCATACTAATGTTTCATTATACCTTAAAAGAGTCTGCGTTTTCAGTCGTAATATTGCTCGCTTCATTAACCTAAAAGCCGTCGGTTTGGCCCTGAACAAAGTCCTATCACGACTTTTTGATGGTTCTACAACGGCCTTTTGTTCTTTGGGTAACTACTTATTATTTTGTTAAATCAAATTACCAGCTGTTTTCGCTATTAAGATGAAATCTTACCAATATAGTTTGATGCAATCTATTAAACGCATTTTACTTACCAGTATTCGTCTTCCATTCGGGCTAAAATGTCCATCAGGGTGACATTTTATACATTCTACAATTGAAGCTTTCAGGGTGGGCCGACTTCAAATGTAACTTCCAACTTCCAACTTCAAACAACAACTTCCAAAAGAAACTCTGTAATTATTTTAAATAGAATACAAAACAACTGAAATCAAATACACGCTTGATAAAATAAGTCCTACAAACAAACTGAAGCGCATTGAAGTAACAAACACCAGCTGATTGAACACAAATACTGTAAATTCCAAGCAGTGCTTCTGGCGGAAATCGAGAAAATAGTGGTAACAGCACGGCATGGCCAGAGCTAGTGTTGAATTTATCCAATCAAATCTTTAAATAATACACTTCTTCAATTGTATACTGTGTTAGGACAACATATGTGTTGTCCTAATTTATGTTTACTTTCATTAACTTTACTCTATCTTTTCAACATATTTAAAAAGACGTAATCAAAATTCATACTTCATCATTCATATTTTAAGTGCATACCAAGATTGGTTGCCATATCAGAACAATAATAATAAAGCTAGTATGAATTTAAGATACTCAAATATTCCAAATAAGCTCAAAGAACATAAATTTAATAGAGTAAATTTAGGTCTAATACTGTCTTGAGTGGATTTCTCTATTAGTAGAAATGTTATAAAACTAATTAAATAGTAAACAAAAATTTACATTTATATACATACAAAAATAGTTTAGATATAATCAATTTAGGTACCACCCGTCTAACTACTTATCAACTAACTCTAGGTTCTCTGACGGTTTAAATTAAATATTATGTAAGAGGAAGTGCATTTTCTCATATCTCTTGGTCCAATTTTTCGTTTGAATATTGCAAGACGGCGATCAAAGCACATCTCCGCCTTGAATACAACCGTCTCTCTTTGAACCTCTCCGAACACTTTAACAGTTTCTTAATAATTTCCTGAAAATATGGATTGAATTTTAAATCTAGATGAATATTATCTTTGTAGGGGTCTATTAAAATATCATTTATGTATACAAAAAATCTGCCTGAGACATAGAATTAAAATATTTTCAGAATAAAACATCCTAATTGATTGTGTTCACTTCATTCTTTCAAATTTTTATACACGTTTTATATTACGCGTATGCTGTAATACGTCGTGAGCTACAAAATAAATAGAATAAGTAAATGGTTTCGTATTGTTTTTTAATTCAGGCTATTAAGGGTTCCGATAATAATTTATGTGTTAAAGAAGTCAATTATTTATGACTTTTATATAATTGTCGTTCTACTTTCATTAATTCCAATCAATGATTACATGTATTTGAATGTTTTACCTTAAACTTACCAACACAAAGAACGATAACAACTACCGTGAACAATTATAGGGACTCGAACTAGTAGGGCCTACTAGGGAATTTTGTGAACAAATTTACCTCAATTATAGAACGAATTTAATGTTTAAATTAGATTAGATTATTGAAATGGCGACCAAAGTGGGTATTTTAAACCGAGTATGAATGAGGATTGAGTGTAAGATGATTTTGGCGCGATCTTGTGGTCTTGTTAGTGACTAAGGCTGACATGTTCCTTATACAGGACTGTTAATTAATAGCCCAACAGCCGATGACAACTAAGTGACCTTCAGTTTAACGGCGAATACGAACCAAGGCTACTAAATTACGAATTGGTCTAAAATGAGGATGGTTATTGCGGATTAACGTAGTATTCAGTGCAGACGTTAATCCACACCAGAGAATACTACACCCACTGACCATTGCTCACAACTATCCACAATTCGTGACCTCTCAGTAGCTGGATTACAGGACGTCGCCACCCTCACAATGTTTCGAATTATGTACCCAGGTTTTAGTGTTAACAATTCGTTTTATTTTTTCACAATTTTCATTATGACGTGAACCAGACTCAAAGCTCTAATGTACTCTACTCTAATCTAAATGTATTTCGTCGTTTTGAATATTTTTTATCATTGATAACACAGCCAATCAGCTAAATCATTTATGTGCCTTAAACAGTATTACCGTATATCTTACAGTATGATATAGGTTGGCAAATATATGTTTTGGGCCTACTTGAATTTTAAAAAAACATTCAATCAAACGTTAACTTAAAGATCTGGGTGTTTTCAAAAGAGAACTACGTAAAGTCATGTTTGGCGACTAGGGAAATCTACATAATGACGTTTTCATTCCAACTAAAATTCAAAACAAACTAATTCGAAAGAGAAACAGTTGTCAAAGTCGTTCATGCGACGCGTTGCACTGTGAGGGTCTATTCGCTGTTGTGGATTGAAATAGCTCCTTGGAGTAAGTGCACTCGATGTTGACGCTAAACATTGCTGCCGACAAATCACAGACTGCAATAATGTTTCATATTGAATGTATTTTCGGTATAAAACACAATTTTCAGTTATAGATCGTAAAATAGTACTTAGATATCAGTGTAAAAGATAAGAACTTCAGTAAGATTAATTGTAAAATTAACTTTAATTATTCGGGATTTGGTTTTACAATATACAATCAATTTTCTCTTCCCATATTTGCAATGTTTCTCGTATATAGTTTAGTTTTTTTCTTAAATGTATCTAGTGAGCAGAGAAATTTTTCCTGTTACAATATTTGATGTAATAGCGTATTTTGTAGTATATTTTAAGTTATCTATCAGGTCTATCATGGTCAGGATTGTACGTCATAAAAAATTGAGATCACAAACACTTTTGTTCACGGTAGGCCTACTCGATTTATATGCAAAGGTTTATAGGTTTAATAGTAAAATAGTTTAAATTTAACGAAAAATGAAAACTCAACAACGTTGGCAATTTCCCTTGTAACAAAGTCATTTCCCATTTGCTGCTAACAGATGAAGGGATTGTTGGTGATTTACTGAGGTAGAGGTGTGAGATAAGGTTTGCTTGATAGTGATCCTACCTTACACTCCCTTGACTCCATGAGCTGTGTGTTGTTATTGCTGTGCGTATAAGAATAACATATTTTTATCCAAGTAATGGCAAAGTGCACAGCATATTCGTGATAGATAGACACTAATCTAATTACATATATAATGTATGTATAATGTAATCTAATTATATATATAATATAATGTCATGAATCTAGATCAAATAAACACGAAAAATTAATTAAAGTGTCACAGTCAATGGTATGATTGAAATCTTATTTTGTAATTTGTAGGTTATCGGTCTAGGTTTTATAAATTTTAAATGTCAAAATGCAAAGTGCAAGAGGAGTGTTAAAATAAGTCCTTGGAGTAGTTTTTTACTAGAGTCATTTTAACAGCATAGAATTATGTTTTTTGTGATTGATTAGGGACGCTAAAATGTTCATTTAAAAAGTTTCTAAGGTAAATTATAAAAATTATCTATATTTTTATAGTTAAACTACGTTTTTCCAAAATGTAAAATGTGAAAAATAAAACAACCTCTATATCACAGAAGATTATTGAATTACCAGGTTAACCCGTAAGAGGTAAAAATCTCCAATACGCTACAAAATTAACAATACTGGAATTCACCCATTGCAGCTTTCCTGAAAACATAACGAAAATTCTGCGGATATTTTACATCTCTGGCGGCGACTATTTACGGATAGATGATAACATTTAAACAGAAACTTACCAGCCTGTCTCTCACTTCATGGTTCAGCCCCCCTCCAAGCAGGAACCAGACACTGACGAATTGAACTACACAACTTAGTAAAACGTACTCGGTGTGCATTAGGTATATCATGCAATACGCAACACATGTCATTAGTTGGCACGATCGCCACGGGGAGGAGCCATTGTGTTACAATTGATCTGTGTCAAACCTACTCGTTGCGGATTAGGGGGGTCCAGCAATACGCAACACATGTCATTAGTTGGCACGATCGCCACGGGGAGGAGCCACTGTGTTACAATTGATCTGTGTCAAACCTACTCGTTGCGGATTAGGGGGGTCCAGCAATACGCAACACATGTCATTAGTTGGCACGATCGCCACGGGGAGGAGTTTGTGTTTTACACTGTGTCCCAGCATTATTGGAACTCCAATTTTGTGTTCGCGGTCCTTTGCCAGCAATACGATTGTTCGTTCACTGTTTACGATTGTGAATCGCAAGAATTCCTCAGTTTATACGCGCTTTCTTACAGAGAATAAAAAAGGAACCTACAATTTTTGTCTTACGTTCTGAACTTCTTTCGCCCTTTGTAGGCTACACAGACTCTGTACATTATTTCCCTTATACTGTAAAACACTTTTTGTCATATTTCGGAAAAATATGTTTTTTCAGATGTTAGAGAATATGCAAACTCCTTTATTTATGGACATATGTTGATAAAACCTTTGGTATGTGGTCAAAATAAAAATGTTAGACTTATGGAGACTAGGCAACCTCTCTCATTTATCGACAAATGTCAATTTAAAATTGTCATATATTAATAGTATTAGATTATTGATTTGGAAATTTACTGAGTATGCAGTCTGAGTCTGCTGCGACGGGGTATTTATTTATTATTTTTAATAATTATTACTATTGCATACACACACACACACACACACACAAATATATATATATATATATATATATATATATATATATATATATATATATATATAAGATATATACAAGATTTTCAGACATTTTATAAAAATGAAATGTGACTTAAGAAAAGTGGACTTATGATTATTTAATGATAATGAACTTGCAGTATTTAAATAATAAAATAATTTTAAACATTTATATAAATTATCAATAATACTACAAAACAAACAGAAATCTGTATATTATACACATATTACAAAAATCAGACTTATAATAAATGGATGAATGCATTGGAAGAGTTATTTCATTATAAAGAACGATTTAAAGATAAAGACAAATTAATAAATTAATAAAAATATACTTGCAATTTTGCAGTAACATAAAGAAATCTGTTTTCGAAACTCAGCCAGCCAATAAACGCCACATCCGACGCCATCACAGGAACTTCCGGCAGTCATCAGTATTTAAGTAAAACTACCAATGCCTCGTCAGAAGGATGGGTCGTTACTTTTCCTGGTTACAGGGATTTCCATCAGCCCAAGCTTTGATCCTTTCGGAAAGGTTTATGAAGGCAACACTTTAAAGGACGTATTCTCTTACCGTTTTGTTCGGTGAGTTACCATTTCACAGATTCTCATCCCAATTGCCTTAAAACGATGATTCGAGTACGAAAATTCGAAGTTAAAAATAATATTATTATCCTTTCAATTGTATGTATCAACTGAGAAAAAGTAACTTTATAAAAAAAATAATTAATTTTATGAATCAATCTTACAGAGAATAGAGCTTCCAACATGGAAATACAATTTATTTTTAATTTCCACTTTTTTCCTAAAGATTTTCTAACTTTCAGTTATATTTTTAGCATTCAAAATCCTTAACACAACTTAGTTGTAGATTATTGCTGTATTTAGTGATATGTATAATAAAGCACAATAAAGCTATTTATAAAACGTTTTTAACTTAAATCTCCAATTTTTAAAACAGAAAACTCATTTTAAAGAATAACCGACCATAAATAAAATATCAATTAAAACTTTTTCCCTGATCTAGTAACATATTTTTACATTAAAATTCTCAGAATAATGTTATTCCATCTTATATATATATCGAACCTCTGACTCTAATTTTAAAATGTTTTAACAGACCTTGAACTTTTATTAAACCATGTTACATGTTTGTGGTAAGACAAAACCATTCTCGTATGTTGTATTAGCAGGTGATCTTAATGTTGACCTACTGAAAGCCCATGAAACTGATACAGTAGATATAATTAACTTGTTAAATCATTTGATTTGTATTTTTCTTACAACTCTTCAACGAGATTAATTCTTGCTTGGATAATGTGGCAACTAACATTTTGGCTAAATGTTTGGAAGTAAAATTATTTAAACAAGGCGTTATCTCAGACCATGCTGGTGTTTGTACTGTCTTTGATGTGTATTTTGAGCCAGCCAATATACAGAAGGAGAAATCACGAAGAGAAGATGCTTGTCATTTCTAGTTTAAGTAATTTTGATCAGTCTTTAATGTATGCTGGTTGGGCAGGGGTTATCGAGCAAAGCAAATTTGTCTGTAAATGTGTTTTTAAAGATTTTAACCTATTATTTTAATCTTAATTGCCTTTTTAAACCTCTGATACTAAGGCCCAGGAATAAAGCATTCTCTTTGTCAAATTGGTTTACGCCAAAGATGTCCTTGCAGCTTATGATAAATGGAATAGTACTGGTAAGATGGATGACAAATCAATGTTTATTAAGTAAAGTCACTGTACAAACAGGATGTTGTGAATGAAAAAATCGATGTAAACGATCGGTTTTAAAAAATTCAGAAAATCAATGTAAAGCTGTATGGTTGGTGGCTAAAAAAGGAATGTAACTTTGAATCCTTGCCTAGGCTACCAATACCCCACCCCTTCCACCATTCATGATAGGCTTAATGGCTTGTTTTTAAGTTTTGCTTCCTGTAATGTATTTGTTAACAAAAATAGTTCTTAAAGTTCGAATGAAGTTTTAAATATACTAATTTCTTGATCAATTAGTTAATGATGGTAATTTAAAAGCCACAACACAAGACACAAATATAATTTAGCTAGACCTAGTATTAGATTAAATAAATACTTTAAGAGCTACAGTTAATATCAAGTTTTGTTGTTTAATAAACTACAAACCATTGTAAAATTGTTACCATTGGTGCAGTTTTAAGTAAGTCGCTTAAAGCCAAAGCTTTCTATTCAACAGATGAATGTCTCAACTGCTCGCACATAAAGGTCGTTGTGAATATGTAATATCATAAACATTCCAAATATTTGTAAGTGACTAAGCTAATATTTTTCCAATAATTTATTTCTCGTTTGTTTATCAATTAGGTATAGTGTATATTCAAATATTTTTCAGTCCTTAACTCGTACTCGTACCAATAAATATATTTTATAATATCATATCGTATTCATTTTCACAACACACGAAATGTTACATAACGAGAAGCCATTTGACAAGTCGTATGCCGAGAGCGGAGGGCAGTTTGTGTGATCAGCTGTCCGGTCACGTGACTGAGCTGCAATCCCGTCAGAATCGAACAATCGTCTGGTGGACCCGATAATCGAACCGGCTTTGGTCATCTTGTCAATCGATGTTTTCCCACGTAACATAAAAAATGAACTGATTTTTTAATGAAAACAAAAATTAGATAGAAACATCTTGACAAAATATAAACCTTAAATACACAAATAATAAGAAAATATAAATTCTCAGCTCAATTATTTAGCATTATTTTACGAACAGACAATTAAGAAAAAATGTTTTTAATAACATTTTATTTAGTACGGTTTTACAATACGTTTAAAATCAATGATAAATGTAAATACCTCCGTCAGAGCAGACTTGCGTACTCAGCGAATTTCCAAATCAATAATATAATATCAATAATTATACAGGGTAATTATAAAGTCCCTTCTCACCTTATTATTTTTTCATTTGTTGAAAGAAATAACTAACCTTTCGGAAACCATTCAAAGATAACCCAAAGTATCTTTTTAAGTTATCGAAATTTTTGAGTACCCCCCAAAAATGGGGGATTTTGGTGGCAACTCAAAATTTTTAAATGTAAAGCCCTATCGAGATGTACCTCAGTTTACAAGTCTTGAAATTAAAGATGATTGGCGAATATTGGGGGTCTCTGCCTCAACCCAGTACAAAATGGCGGCATTTTGAAAATTAACACCTTGGGTTTTGCTACAATTTACATTTAAAGTGATTTTGAATAATAGGATACAATATAATAGATACATATTCTATCTTTTGTAGTAATTAAAAATGTTGGGAGGTCCTAAGGTCGAAGATGTAGGAGTCAACTTCCGAATTCCTTATGACATAGCTGGACATAGCTTATGACATTCCTGGAACTATAAGACATAGATCAAAGACAAAAAAGATCAAAAAATAAAAAAAAGTAAACAAAATCAGTCCAGCCGTTTCTCGAATTATAAATGGTGTAACTAACACGACTGTGTTTTATATAATATGTAATTTTTAACTGTGACATTTATTAACATGTGACATTTAATTGGATACGAAATAAAAATAGGAACATAAACTCCCAAAACTGTAAAGTGTTAATGTGGCAAGTAAAGTATTCATTTCTTACAGTATTTATTTACTTTATGCTTTTAAATTGACGATTGGTACGGAAGGCATTTGATAACAAATCGCATTGCCAATGAGAAGTAAACCAACAGCTGTAGCTTTAGAAATCAAATTTTGTTGATTGTAGAAAATTTGTAAACAAACTTATTCCCCATAAGATTAAAATTAGAAATTAAAAACGCCATAACATGGATACTAATGAAACTTATGGAAACTGAATAAGGCTAAAGCATGATCGGAGCAGAGACGAATCCAAAAAATCAAAAATCATTAAAAACTGTCCAGCCGTTCTCAATTAATAAGTGTTACTACTAATGTTATAACTGTTACTAGTGTGTTATAACTAATACGACATTGTTTTATATATTTAGATGTATGCATAATTTTACGACTATTTTGTTTGGCCTCAGGGCACCTCAAAACAAAATATAACATGGTCCCGGGCTTGAGTCTTGCCATGAGACCTACGGTAATAGCTTCTTCCCTATGGTAAATTCGCTAAAACGAACTAATATTGATTTTAATTTGTCAGCTGATTTTTATTTCTTTTTACTAAAGCGGATTACAATTTCTGTAAAACTTAGAAAAAATAAGTCTAATATTGCGGAAAACTGCAATTTTTAGACCTTATTGTTTTATTTTCCTCTAAAACTGTTCTAAAATAGTATAACAACGTGTGTAATTAATGATATTCGTATCACTAATACAGCTATTATGAAAGAAAACGTGTAAAAAATTAATAAAATAATTTAGTTCACGTTACATTTGATTTTACTGAACACTCACTGAAGATGAATACCAACAATTGTGCTATCGTATAATTAATTTGTAGCAATGGGTTTAAATTAAACAATCATCCAGTTGAATGGTATTGTTTAGTAGATGAAAACATGTTCCATTATATCAATGGTAGCAATACAGTAATGAAAAACAACATAATTAAAGTTTTTAAACCTTTATAACTAAACAAATAATCGTGAAAGCATCAATTACCTGTATATCATTTTTGAATGACCAATATGTTTTTATAATTAACAATTCTAAAATTATTTTAAAAATTCTACCTCTGTTAAGCCAATTTCACGATCCAGTTTAGTATGGTATCTGTTATATTCATCGGGTATTGTTAAAGCTTTATTGGCATCTTATATTTATTGGCTACCTCGTTGACCCTTTTACAAAGGAACTTTATTGTTATCAGAGGCAAACTATAAGTTTTAATATTACTTTCTATAATTTTCATCGGTAGTTCTCGAGCAAATATGTCCATAGGTCAGTATCAGTCGCCTTCTAAAATTTGAAGCATTTAAAGATAGTGAAATGCCACTGCAATCCACTTCGGTTCCATTTTCCGTTATATAGGCTACTGTAAACAATTCATGACTAAAAAAAACTTGTAGGCTACATCTTATAATCCCTGTCAAATTAAAAGATGTAGCCTACAAGTAATATAATGAAAGAACGACATCAAATAATCAGCAGCTGTTTTAGTTTACTAAAATAAAAACTGGCATGTAACTTGTAAATCATTAATATTTAGCTCGCATATTAGATAAATATATATTTACATCTATCACCTTTTTACAAATGACTGAATTAAATTTTAACGATATTGTTTTAGCAACAAATAAACAGTTTATTACCGGTATTAAATGAATTTAGCAATGAAACATTTATACTACAAACTAATAACCACTTTAATAGTCAAATATTATATCTGTTTTACTAATCTACTAGGTTTAATAATGACATGATGTGTTATATACATGAGCATCCACCTCGAGTAATTCAATTATTTAGGGCCGTGATCCCGTTTCATTACTGATGCCAACTACTGATCACCGATTCAGAATTAATACTCGATGATGCACGTTCCGCATTCAGTCACTACGTTCAAATGCTTTCACATCATATATCACATGTTTGAGATTATACTCCAACCAGTAAAACGACATACCATGAATTATTTTCAATTATGTTCCTAAACAGTACAAGCTCGTTCAGTAGATTAACACTGCCAGGAGCTATTCGAAGGTCCTTTCACTATCGATTATAATAATTATAATTAATTAGAGGCATACTGCCGCCGCCAGGACATGGCTGCTGAATTATTGCCAACTAATCAAAATCCATCCTAAGCGTTACTGCGTGTCGTTGCAATACCAAGTGCCACGGTGTATTTACAATTATGTTGCTTTCATTTTTTGTACACTGTGACATATTAAGATCGGTTTAACCAATTTAAATTGAGAAAGGATACTTTACGTGTCGATATAAAAAAGGACGCAAAGATTTACGTGAAAAAAGCAGTTGGATTTTCTTAACATAATTAGCTATTTAACAGCTCTTAACATAATTAGCTCTTAGCTATTTAGGAAATGGAAAAAATAATTTCAAGAAATGAAATACTTACTAACCTTATCTTACTTAAGTGGCTGTTCTAACCCTGAAATGTTTTTGGCCTCGCCAACTGCCGCTCGCCATCCTTCTCAGTCTTTCACGAGGTCTGTTGTAACGCTGAGTATCCACATGACCTTCTGTACCTGATCTTTCCATCGTTATCAATGGTCGTTTCCCTTATGAAAGATTTTCTGCTATGTTTTAAAACCATATTGCTTACTAAATACATAAATAAATGTATACATACATATTTAGTACAATACAATACATAGTTAAATTATATACAAAATCTAAGTTGATAGATTAATACAGGTTACTGTAAAAACCCTTCGATTTGCCGTCTGAGTTATCAGGAGGATCAGCTGTTTCGCCGGAGATAGCGTTTACTGTCGCGCCACGGGGTTTACGGGCCAGAAGATGAGGACACGAGTAACGTTAAACTGTTCGCCTCTTTGAGGCGAAGTCCCGACTCCTCGATTGGCTTGTTTTATGGAAGAATAAAAATGTATGTGAGGAAAACTGATTTACTCTTATAAACAAAAATATTCTTGACACCGTATAACGTTACAAAGGAGCAGAAATGGTCAAACCAAACACTATGTTTCCTTTAATTTTCACATCTACACGACTATCATGTCTTCAATGACTTTATTTTGTTTATACTTTCTTGTTACAAAGCTATAAATAGACTTAAAGAAGGTGTTCTTCTTTTTACTGCATCGGCATCCTTTCATTGTCATTCGTCAATACACAACTTATCAATCACAATGAGCTATATCGTCATCACATACGACTTGATGGAATGAGGCATGATGCTCTCTGAATCCCAGAAATGGTTTTCGGTTTGATGTCTGTCTATGTAATGTACCCAAAACCACACCAACCTATGTTTCAACTTTTTTAAATTTGTTAAAACGGTGCCTTTCGGCAATAGCCGAGATATTTTTTTCATTTTTGAATGATTTTTATGGGCATTTCACCCCTAAACCCCCTTGAAGTCCCTAAAAAACCACTCTAACAATTTTGATTAAAATGTTATGGTTTTTAGTTGGTAGGGGCGCAAATAATATTATACCACCCACATGACGGTTTCAATTATGGGCTTTGAAATGGTCAAAAAATGTAAATTTTTGGAAAAACAATAAGTTTTAAAATATTTTAACTATTATAATTTAGTTTTTTAGTTTTTAAAAGCTAGTTTGCTTAAAAGACTAAACAGATTACATTTTTGCATTATTCGTTTACGACTAATGGTTTAGAATAAAAGTTAAATTTACTGTTCGCGACAAACACTGTACGTTGACCAAGAGTGGCAATGTTGTTCTAACGGAGAATTCTAAAAATCAATATCTTCCTTATTTCTTCATAGTTTCGTGAAACTTGGTATGCAGTGTAAGGTAACATTACCGATAAAACCCACTAAAAAGGTTTCTTATTACCCTCGATTTGGGAGAGGGGCTATCCCAATACTTCATCTATTTGTTTACTTGTACTGTAGTAAGTGGTTGTTTGATAGAAATTTAATGACTATTTCTGAAACGTTACAGTTGTTAAATGTAATTTTAATAAACATTTAATAGTGATTTAGTTGATTATCAATATATAATTTAGTTTGAATATAAAAGGTGAAAGGATGAGGCAGTTCACTGGTACAGTTTATTGAAATTACGAATCTTTATATTACAGACATCGATTTAATTTCTTTAAAATATGAATTTTAATACGAGTACTTTCTTTCTCCATATTTCGGAGCTGATGCTCCATCACCAGACTCAAAATAGTCAGTGGAAATGAAGCACACAAATATTTAAATTTAAAAACTGTTCATAAAAAATGTACATTATAATCAATATACACACATGTTATGCTGGACAGCAATAGACACCGGGTAAGCTGAGTCGGTGGTCGACTACCTGATCGGGTTTCTCATTAAATCCAATACATTCATACCAAGAAAATACTATAGATGTATCAGGCTAAAAACTCAAATGGTATGAATTAGTATTAATTATTTATCTACGTTAATAATGAATAATAGTGTAATGTAAGGTTATAAGGTGATAACTCCATCATCAGCCTAGAAAACGAGCCGCCAGATCATTTCAATGTATACTTAAAATTTCAATTAACTGTTTGAGATTTATAAATTGATGGATGTGATAAATTGTTGCATTTTACCATACTGTTATTTTAATATATTTGTTTTGTAGTGGGTTTATTCTCATGTATTTTGTGTTTGAGTTGTTGTCAAGTATTCTTTGTAAGTCTGATGACAGTAAATTCTGATTGATATGTATTTGTTTTTATAACTTGATATTTATGATATATTTTAGAATTTTACTAATGTTTTATTTTGTTCAGTGAAATTTATTTTTATGATTTTTGTATATAGAAAACTGACGATGTGAATGCATTCTATGTAATGTTTGAACACAATAAATTCTTGATTCTTGATTCTTAATATTTTATACCTATAATGGTTACACATAGAAAATTATGTCAATTCTTATGTAAGACTATTTAATTAATAGTACAATTGAAAATAGACCATTAATTTATCAACTTTGTACACATCTAAACGTGGTAACTAAGACGGACGCAGTATTATTACCTTTTATTAGGAAAATTGAAAACTTTTCAGCATTAGAATTGAACATTTATTTTTCTGTGTTGATAAAAACAAAGTATTAAATAATACCTGAACGTGTATCCAATCGGCGTACCTCGTGAACGTTGTAACTCAAACCCACGCTAGGTCGTTCAGTCGTTCTGTTACCACAGGGAGGAAAATCTATTCTACTTGTATAACATTTTTGCGACACTATGCTTGTGGCAGTTCTTGTACCTTTGTTTGAAATTCATTATTTTTTATGTTGTTTTTATGATATTTATGTTTTTATCATGGACATTTTCTATCACGATTTTATGTAAGAAAACGTTCACGACGTTTCGGGATCTTGAATCTGATCCCGTCCTATGACCTAATTGTCTTTGATCGTAGACGAATAAAATTTATTTTTGTGCTATTTTAACTATTATTATACTATTTTTTGCTATTTAATTTTTTTTTTAGTTTTTATACCCTTAATATTATTTAATAATTGTATATTTTAGGTCGACGGTCCGTGAGACGGGTCGATTTGACTGAAACGTGGAAAACTTTTATTTTCTAGAAATGGTTTAACTAGGAAGTTGAGGTTGATGAATTAAATAACAGTTATACCATGCAGATAGCAAAATTTAAAATAATTTTTAAAAAAAAATTAAAAAATTATGAAAAACTATTTTATAAAAAATCATATACCCGCAAATAATTTAAATATTGAAAAACACTTGGTGTAAATGTTCAATATGAAACAATAAAGAAATACTAAAAGTTTCAAAACTGTATTTTTTATCATTGCTTTTCATTTAATTTACTCATATACAAGTTACTACTAGCATTACTTTTGTACCTCATTACACGCAGATGAACTCTCTTTAAAATGACTTTACAACCCAGGAACAAAACTGAAAATAACATATTAAATAAATAGGTAGCACTCGGACATCATAATATTATGAAAGATAAATGAAGTTAAACCACGTTTTGACTTTACTGAGTTTGTACTTGTATAAATGTTTTGGATTTTTTGTACTTGTAAAAATTAAAAAAAAAACCTCATGAGCTAAATAATTTAATATATTTTCAAATAGTTAATTATAAGCTACAGTTACAGTATTGGGTAGTGGGTCAGTGAAGATATTAAAGATAATAACACGATCAATAAAGGTATTGTAATAATTACAGCTATATTGCTCGTTTCAAAACACATTCTACTCCTGGAAATGGAAAAAACAAATATTGGACGGAATAACTAAAACCTTCATTTCCTTGAATTGACATCAACAACCATGATTATATAAAACTTGTAAATAAGAGTAATTCATAATATAAATAAAATAAATCGTGGATAGAAATCACGTTGAAAAATACCCAACTTCCAAAATCCTTCGATGGCAAAATGGGTTCTATTAATTTAATTTCATTTAATTTCAGCTACTAGATTCCCCTAATATTACGTCATATTTAAATTAAATTTTGTCTCTCTTTAAGTTAAACTACTAACTCATTCAATATTCATTATAGTGATATGGAAACAAAATCCTTCATATTAAATTAGCTGTTTCAAACCAAAGTTTAAAAGCCTTCAGGCAACCTACAGTATTTCCTCGCTATCAGAATTTCCGACTAACATCGGAGATTTAGTGAAAGTCTTATTTTTGTTTTTTTAGAATATTGGCTGACTTACCATGTAGAGTAGAGACCGTCTCTAGGATCTTAAAAAGCTAATTAGTTTGCTTCGAATTACCTCATGGGTAAGCAATGACTGGTTGTGGTCGCTTTTGGGAGAAGCAATCCGGGAGGTCTGGGGGATTTTCCAAGAAAATCTTCGAAAACGTCTAAAACGTTTTTAAGCTACCTAAAGAACATTTTGCTTTCATTGTGACGAAAAATCCCAAAAGTACCTACGAGTAGTGTTAAATATCTTTCATAAATTTGGTTATGAGTTTATCATAATTAAGGTACTGAAAACGTATTTATTAATAAATAATTTATAAACAATATTTTTACGAAAGCTATATGTATATGTATTTGAAGTATTATTTTGTTTTTATTTTTTAACTCTGAATTTTATTTGAATTCCCGACAGCTCCAGTGAAGCCGCCTAGTGAGGATGCTTGATGTTTGTTTGAGTGTTGTCGCATCAAGTGAGTATTGTTATGTGTTGCAGAAAGTGCGGGTGAAGATGAAGCCGCGGAGGTGGAGGGGACGCTAGAGGAGGGCGCCATGGACGTGGACGTAGAGCGGGGACGCGGGGGCGCCTACCTGGTGGCGCCGACAGACCCCGAGGGGCGCCCCCTCAACATGCACCGGCCCTCCACCTGCCTCGCCACCGACAAGCCCAAGCCCCTAGCCAAGAATGTCAAGGTAGGCCTACACCCCCCTCCCATTATGTCAAAACTTGAAATTAAGTTAATGAATAATATTTTGACATGGAGTAAGCTCTGGGGGCATTGGTATGTTAGAAATTCGTGTTACGTGAAGTGATGTCATATGGTTATAAGGACATCTGTTTAGAGGAACTAATATCATTCCCTAGGTTAGTTATTTTCCTTAGGGAAGTAATTAAATTTTTTTATAAAATTTTACAAACTTGTTTATATTATTTTGTATAGTTTGTAACCATTATATCCTCAGTCTAATTTAGTTATTTTATATAGTTAATTAAAAGTGTTTTTAAAATAGGTTGTGTTTCTAAAACCAAATTAAAAGAATATAAAACCTGTAATAGTACGGGTCCTCTTCTGATTCGTAATGTTTAGTATGATTCGGCCATAACTATATAGAATCTTTCTACTAGGTTCTTTTAGATACTGAAAAATGTACTCTATACGCTACTCTAAATAATAAATTTAAAATAATTTCTTTGTCGTACACATAAAAAATAATTAAATATTTTATACTGAGTCACATTTTGTAGCGACATTGAAGAGTACAGGGGAAAAAGATGAATGTCAAGAAAATAAGGAATAATAATTTATTATTCCTTCCTTCCTCCACAACAGAAAAACAAATCAAGATACGATCGGATCTGAGGCGCCAATGCCGCGTCCTAATTTCGTATCTTTATTTTCTCAGGTGTTAAGTGAACCGAACGTCCTCTGATGATACTTTATGATGATGTTCTTGGTTCATCAGGCTGGCAATGGTAGCCCGCTTCATAATCTGAAAGTTACCGGTACGAACTTGACACAATGTTTTTATGGTTTGATACTGGACCCAGTTGCCTTTGCTCATTGGGTTGATAACTGACAATCCTAGCATATGTATCAGATTGTCTTTGTAGGTAAAGAATCTAAAAAAACATCAAATTAATCACACTTATCTCATTGCACCAGAACAGTGAGATAGATAGACCAGTGAGACCTAGACCCTTGATTGGGACCGTGGCGTGTCCTGTAAACCAGATACTTGGAGGTCACGAATTGTGGATAATTAACGGCTAGTCAGGCGTTCATGTGATTTCAATGCAACCAGTAGTTATTCATTGTTGTGGTGACGCAGTTAACTTAATCAAAGAGCACACTGCGCAGGTAGGAAAACGTCCCTTTAGTAGTCCTTGGCTGAAGAGGACATAGTCCTATAACAGCCGCAGTGGGCCTTCAGCCCACTGAAACCTCACATCCCGTTCCCGTTCCGTTCCCTTTAGTAAGAAATATATTGCTGAGTCTACAGTCCTGCTGGATAACAATGAATATAAAGTGTGGTTTAGGTCCCTTCCTCCGTACTTTATTTTACAATGTATATTTATAGTGATTATCAATCATGGAAATTATTAAATATGTATTTGCCCTAACATTTGTAGTAAACAGTTAAAAACTTTAACTAAACAAATTGTGAGTTCCCTGAAGTCCACGATGAAGGAGTAAACTTAAAAAATTCTTAATGAGAATCTTAAATAAGGATTTTTGTTTTTACAATGACTTTTAACCGTATACAGAAATTACTAGGTTAAGTGCAATATTAGCTTCAAGTAAAGAGTTAGAGCTTAAGGCTTGTTTATTTTCTGTGACCTGTATAGTTAAGTTTGCCTCTAAATTTGGTTTAGAAACACAAAACAAAGATTGCGAGTAATCACACACGGAGAAGTAAACAAAGCAAACGACATTCCGTTTATCAAGGGAACCAATCTTATTCCACCACTTGTTTCACTTTCTTTTTATGTAATGGTTTGAGATTTACAATCACCATTAAAAAACTATCACTATTTAACAATTTTTTTCACCGGTACTAAAATAATTTTCTTTGCCAAATACCCTGACATGAATAAAAACTTTTATTACGTTATTTCTTACATTTTGAAGTAAATATGAATCGCTAAAAGACTATAATGTTCTTCCAGTACCTAAAGTGCTAATAAATCATAAGTAAAACAAATACTCAAAACGGCCTGTAATAGATCAGATCAAATAGAGATTTTAAAACGTTGAATTTAATAGCGATGTTTGCGAATTATATGGTATGGATGTAGAGCTAAACTTATATATTCATATCTCATATGTTAGTCAAATGGGTATTATTTTAAATAGGTGTTCAATAATCATGTTATGTTAATCAAACCCTGTTAACAGCAGAAAACTGCTTCTGTTATGGCTAAAATTTGATCTTCTAGAGATAAACCGACAATACGTGCAAAATATTTTACCTCTTTTAATCATAACTCATACAACCTTAAGTAAATAATTTAAATTGAAATAGGTTTTGTGAAGTAAAACTTAAATGTGTTTTTCAAACCTAAGGTAGATTTATCAATCACATTAGGATCAATATTTTAAATAAATCATCTGGCCTATTTCGTAGTTTTCATCTAATGATATAGCATGAGTTTAACGACGTTTTAAGACCTCAGGTATGATTGGATTCTTGGATTATTTATAAACATCCAGCAGTTACTGTACGAAATTTAAAACGATAGGCCTACATTACTGTTTAAAAGAGTCTTAATGGAACGGGCGTTTCAGTGTGTAAACTTATAAACACTGGACACAATGCACAGCTTTACAGCACAGGAGCTTGGTGATACAATGATACACGGAACATATTTTAAGCTTTGTTCCGGAATTAAACCCATTCTTCTCTAAGCTTATTATGTTCAAGGTATCTGCTCACTTGAAGGTCATGTTTCAGGCTGTAAATTACATAAAAAGTAGTAATTTGTGTAGGAAAAGATGTAATTTTAAAACGTAAGGGATACAAGTGTAGCAAAAAAACTATCGAAATCTTTTTGCACAGAGTTATTGCTTTAAATCATCCTTTATAGCAATAAAACCTAGATAAATTCTAAATCTGGATAAAATAGCTTTATAAGAGGATGTCGGTGGTTTATCAGCTGAAACACCAACCTACTAACTCAAATGTCGCAATGCTTTTATATAGTATGATAATAGTCTACAACAGTTTTGATGATGTATGATTAGTCTTTGTTTAGTTGGCTAGCCTGGTTTAAGTTATTTTCATATGATGTCTGTAGCTAAGTCACTAAATGCTTGGTAAAACAATAGCCTGCCCTGCCGATGGCAAAAAAGAAAATAAGTATAAAATATTGTGTTTGTTTACTGGTTAAGAAGTATTCTTTTGTGTTTGAAATTTTCCAAAGTTGTATTTTTAGGACATATGTTCCTTTTTCTTAACAACTACTAAAGGTATGCTCTTTAAATATGTTTTGATGTTAGGTAAAATTTAGGTATATAGCTAGAATTAAAATTTAGCTATAAATATTAAACAGCAAAAAAATTTAAATAAATATGTATGTTTTGATGTTATGTAAAATTTAGGTATATAGCTAGAATTAAAATTTAGCTAAAAATATTAAACAGCAAAAAAATTTAAATAAATATGTATTATAATTTTTGAAGTCTATGTATTTTTAGGATATATTAGAATATAAAAAATTAAATATAGATAATTTCTGTTTTAAAATCTATAAATAAAATTTATAAATAAAAAAAAAAAAAAAATAAATAAAAAAAAAAAAAAAAAAAAAAAAAAAAAAAAAAAAATAAAAAAAAAAAAAAAAAAAAATAAATAAAAAAAAAAATAAAAAAAAAATAAAAAAAAAAAAATAAAAAAAAAAAAAAAAATAACATTATTTTTAGAAAATAAAAAATCAAAACCTGAAAATCGATAACCTTTTAACAAATACTAGTATATTTGTGTATTTGCTAATGATGAGCTACAAACAATGAATTTCCCATCAGGGAGCTCAAACTCGAGCCCTTTGATAGTGTATATAACAGGACAATAATATGTCCTGTTTTTCTGCTACGTTTTCCACTATTCGATGAACGACCGTGTTCGATAGAACATGATTCCAATCCAGTAGCAATGAGGTCCGTGGTAACGAGATCACCACTGACGCGGAAGGCCGAAGATAATGCGACCGCCATATCGATATATCGGTTCATATAATAATCAACAATAGTTTTGATACCGGAAAAATCTTTCGGCAATTTCTTGACCTCCCTTCAATACGTTCAACAAAGTTACCGCTTTGGAAGAAAATTATTTTTAGGGAAATTACGTTAACAATCAAAAACACCCGTCGCAGCAGACTTGTGATTTCCGAATCAATAATATCCACAATACTATAATACGAGCAAGGTTTGTATATATATATTTGCACACGGATCTCAAAAACAGCACTAAGGATTTTCTTTAAATTATGGAAATAACTAATTTCTGAGTAGAAAATAAGTTCTAGATAGGTCTAATGTCCACGAAAATTCTGGTTTTCTTGTAATATTAACTTAAAAATCTAAAAAAATAACATTACGCTTATGCAGAATCAAAATTTAAACAAATCAAAACATCTATTTGTAACCGTTTGACAGTTTTTGATTGAAGATGGTAGTGAACAATATGTGAATAGAGGTTTTGCATAAATATTTATTTTATGTATGTAATAAATGAAAAACTATCAAAATGTAAAAACTAAAGAGTAAAATAATTGTGCGAAATAAAAGCAGAGAAAAGTATTTCCAAAATCCTTTGTGTTTTGGAAGAAAAGTATTCATTCCATTGCTTGAAGCCACTGTAACAAACCAATTAACTGGTGTAAATTAAATTTCTCTTTTGCTTTTCAATCCTCATTCCTTTTCTAACAAAATTAGTTGATCATAGGATAATAATAACAACTGTATGGACAATTAAATTCAGTATAAGATCAGTTAAAACAATTGAGATTGGCCAAAAACTGTTAAACGACGGCAAGAATTTTGCCGACGTCGTAGTACAGTGGCTAACGCTCAAGACCCATGAGCTGGTGGTTGTGAGGTCGATCCCTGCCCGGTGTACTACATTTTTGTTCAGTGTTTACGCCATATTAATTAAGGTGTATGAAAAGGTTTTTATTTAAACCACATAAATGTTTTCATTGTGCAATAAATTTGTTTTAATTTTGTTAATTAACTTGTAAAATACATGTCTTATTCTATCCGAGCAAAGCTTGGTCACCAGGTACTAATAATAATCTATATAAATAAAATTGGAGTTTTGTTACATTGCTTAGAGCTATTATTTTTTAGTTAATTTTACGTTTCATGCGTTAGAAACCGAAACAAGTCTTATCTCAATTTTTGTCTGTTGGCTGTGACGCTACAGGAGGCATTTTACGCCGTCTTCTCCGAAAAAACGAGAGAACTGATAACAATGAAACTTATTTCATACATTTTCTACATTCCAGAGAAGGTTCTTAAATGATTAAAGTTGTCCGCCGACCCTTAAAAAGTAAATCATGAGCATTTAAAACCCCACTTTTTACGGGATATTTGCTTTTGCAATTTGCTTTCAATTTTAATTATCAATATACCACCTACTGGTAATAACCAGATGTCTACAAAGACATCTGGTTATTACCAGTAGGTGCCATTATTACACCTTACATTATTACACTATTACATTATTACATTATTACACTTTAAACTACAAAGTTTAAAGATTTAATAGAAAAAACAAACAGCTGTCAAATCAATATTAGTTAGTTTATATTGGTCATTGATTTTAAACCAATTTCGAAATCATATTAAAAATTTATTTTAACGTATAACTAATTATAATAATGGTATAAATGTTATAATCTATTTAATGTAAAGTAATGCTATATAATAAAGCTGGGTATCGGTTTATTTTCATTGTACTGATTTGTTTAGGATTTCAGGTTTACATTTCGGTTAATCTTTCGTCTTTAAACAAAATCCTACAAACCGTAAAAAGGATGGGCTTACTACTGGTAATAATATATGACAAATTTTGTCAATATCTGTCAATAAATATGATAGCCTATTCTCCATAACATTAACATGGAAATATGCAGGCTTGCTTCGGTGAGAAACACTAAAAGTAGGCATTTCTACCATAAAAAATGTTTATTTTGACCATTTATAAGTTTTATCAACATCTGTCCATAAATAAAGGAATTTGCCTATTCCCTATATGATTAACACAGGAAAGAGTATGAGAGTTAGTTGCCATGACAAACACATAAACTATGATTTTTAAGCATAAATGGATAGATCTCAACCACATGAAGCTAAATATCAAGTTTTATGCAAAAATATTGATTAATATGGGAAATATTAATTTTCCCTATCCTCCATAAGATTAACATTGGAGCCCCAAAATAAAACGTAGTGTGTTTAGATTTTTTTTAATATCTCGGTAACCATGATTTTTAAGCATAAATGGATGGATCTCTACCAAATAAAGCTAAATATCAAGTATCATCCAAAAATATATTGATAAGTGAAAGTGAAAACGTACCATGGTCACGGGCTTAAGTCTTGCCACGAGACCTACGGTAATAACTTATTCCCTAAGGTAAATTTAATAAAATGAATGTCTGGATTGTTTTTTAATCAAAAAATAAAATTACGAGGTAGTAGAGACGTGTATTCCTACAAATGCTCGGACGAGTTCGTAAACCAGACATATCGGTCAATAGGAACGGGTAGTTTGGGGGGGTTTTGTACCCCAAAATGGGGTTTTTTGCGTTTTTCACATTTAATTTTTAAAAATTTCTAATTTTATATTTCACCATTGGAATCAGCTTAAAAAACTACACAATTAAGTTTCTTAAAGTTTTTCTCTATCTCCAACGGTTACCGAGATATTAAAAAATCTAAACACAGTACGTTGTATTGTGGGGCTCCAATGTTAATCTTATGGAGGATAGGGAAAATTAATATTTCCCATATTAATCAATATTTTTGGATAAAACTTGATATTTAGCTTCATGTGGTTGAGATCTATCCATTTATGCTTAAAAATCATAGTTTATACCCCCCAATAGTTAAACCCCCCCAAACTACCCGTTCCTATTGACCGATATGTCTGGTTTACGAACTCGTCCGAGCATTTGTAGGAATACACGTCTCTACTACCTCGTAATTTTATTTTTTGATTAAAAAACAATCCAGACATTCATTTTATTAAATTTACCTTAGGGAATAAGTTATTACCGTAGGTCTCGTGGCAAGACTTAAGCCCGTGACCATGGTACGTTTTCACTTTCACTTATCAATATATTTTTGGATGATACTTGATATTTAGCTTTATTTGGTAGAGATCCATCCATTTATGCTTAAAAATCATGGTTACCGAGATATTAAAAAAAATCTAAACACACTACGTTTTATTTTGGGGCTCCAATGTTAATCTTATGGAGGATAGGGAAAATTAATATTTCCCATATTAATCAATATTTTTGGATAAAACTTGATATTTAGCTTCATGTGGTTGAGATCTATCCATTTATGCTTAAAAATCATAGTTTATGTGTTTATCATGGCAGCAAACCTGCATACTCTTTTCCCATATTAATCATATAGGGAATAGGCAAACTCCTTTATTTATGGACAGATGTTGATGAAAGTTGGTATAAATGTTAAGATAAAAATTATTCATGGTAGAAATGACTTCTTTCAGTGTTCCTAAGATATCCTAAGATAAACTGACCATTAACCATAATTAACCAAAATAACCAAAATTAAAATAATAAATAACCCAAATTTATAAATGAACTATGTACACACAGTATAGCTTGTCTAAGAACGAGATCGAAAAGTTATTCTCTAAAATATTTTTCCACGCCGCTTATGAAGAATGACGGAAGGAATATCGTGTTGCAAATATTTCAAGATAATGTTCAGATTGTTCTTATAGACGTTGAAGAATTGAAGTGCATTAGGGGATGAAGGTCGCGCTCGTGTTTCAACAACCCCTCCTGTGATAGTGCGTTCTTATCACTTTTATTCACCCGCCTTATCACTCCGATAACATTATCTTCATTCCAATTTTTAATTTTTCAGTGACTTATGCTAAAGACCGTAATATTAGTAAATCAATTGTAGTAGGATTAAAGGTTTTATTTCATAAAATAACTTTTGCATACAACATTTACCTATTGAAAATTGTATACACCTGAAAATTGTTGGGATTTTACCACTAATAAAAATGCTTACCTCATTAGAAGTTTTTTTCAGTACCGGATCCATCCCATTTTATTTTAGAAACTTAGAAATATTTATAGTCTGTTCTGACCGTATCTTATAATATTGTGTATAAGCTCCACTGTGTCGGACGCAAAACTAGAACTAATAGTAAACGAAGAAAGACAAACCGGAAATGTTTATTTGCAGCGTGGCAATACGAAAAATGATGACAAATTAGTAGGAAACATTTTGTGAAATGTTCTGTTCTTGACTATTGTATTTGTGAACAGACTCAATTAATTATACATTACAGTTTTTCCATGCGTTTGAGAGTATCATTATAATAATACCGCTATGTCAGTTTATCTACGTAGACAAAAGGCGTTCCTAATCATTCAATGGAGTTAGGCTATACCTAATACTTCGGTGTGGTCCTTCCCATAATGCTTTTTTATAAAAATGCCGGTTATGTTTTAATTGCTAGAAAACTGTTGGTTGTTAAATATTCTCTTTCGGATTTTTTAGTGAGCCTTTACTAGATGTGTTGCAAAACAACTCTAACATTAAACTGTTTTACAATCAGAAATTGATTCAGAGTTAAGTAGACGATTCTCGTACAAATGAGGCCCCAAATGTTGTTCCATCCACTAAACTTCCCTCCGGAACACTACACCTGCTCCTTAAAACACTCATCTATATTACTCCTATACATACTTAGTTGTCTCGCTGGCCAAGTGGTTAGCGTCTTGGACTAGTACGAAACACGGTGTGCCCATTTGGAATTAGACCGCTTTTTCGTAAAGCGTTTATTTGAAATCTTTAACTTTCGTCTCAGTATAATGAATGCATATTGGGTGGATACCAAAATTTTCCAATCGTTTCTCATTTTAAACTACAACATGTTGTATATAGGGTGGCAATAAATACTTAGGACGATTTCATGATTTTAAATGTAAAAGAGGTATCACAACCAAATTTAGGTTGTTGAACAAAAGACAATGCCACAATCCCGACCAAATTTCTTACCAGATTTGTCTGTAATATAAAAATTGTAATTATCATATAAACACGTGACTTTAATAAGACAGAAAATAAAAATATAAATACATAATCCCCCAAAACCGTTAACTATTAACGTGGTGAATAAAGCTGTTCATTTTTTACAGTACACATTTACTTCATAGTTTAATATTAATGAATGATTCAGATGGCATTGGATAGTAAAGCATACGGTATTGCTAATGGAAAGTAAACCAATCAGCTGTAGCTAAGAAATCAAATGTTTTCATTGTAGACAATTTGTAAACAAACTTACTCTCCATAAGGTTAACATTTGAAATTTAAAACGCCATAAAATGGAAACTTATGGGGTTTTCGAAAATATTTTTTCACTAAAACCTTCCCGGACACATATAGAGCAACTTCCTAAAATTTCATGGCGATCGGATGAGTAGTTTGGCAACGCATAAAGGACATACATACATACAGACAGACATACATTCAATTTTATATATAGAGATGATATACCAAACGTGGTTGTAGCATTTATTTTCGTTTTAAAGCTACAAAGTTCTTCCAATTTAATTGTCACCCTGTATGTACATTGTACACCCCTCGGTCTGGATTTTATAATAATTAAAAGAACCGAATATACTCGCGACCAGTTCAGTTGGAGAGACAGCGAGACAGGCAATGGCGGATGTCAGCAGATCGCTGTTTATTTATGGCAAATAATGTGTTCACGTCAGCGTCCTGAGGATGAGTTATCGCTCCAGTAACTAACTTTTCCTGTTCCTGTTTGAACCAACATATTTATTCCTGTTCCTTAAAAACTGTAGAAAATATTATTGACTATTTTTCCTTTAGCCTGCTTCTAAGTCACTCACTCACTTGTGATCGCCAAGTAAAACAAAGCGTGACGGAATTTATGTTTTTATACGTTTTTAAACATAATTTTCTTTTATGAAAAATAATCTAGTAAAATCGCATCACGTGGAATTGATTATATCTTTAATCTCTCCATTAATTTTCTTTTTTTTTATAACTGTCTGTACAATTTAATATTTTGTATTTAAAAAACCATAAGTTTTTTAGCAAATTTTAGAAACTAATTTTTTCAATTACACACGTAATATTTTTTTAATCTGTCGTAATTTTCCGTCAAAATTGTATAGTTCTATGAATATTTTATCAAATGATTGTACTTATGATTTATAATAGTGATTTTTCACCGGTATTTGAAGCACGTAGAATGAGAATATTTTCATAACGTACATTTAACATCGATTGTGATGTAAACATTTATTCTGAAGATATTTATTCTGAGAATAAATCATGAACACCTTAAGCATCGTTTGTAAAGGCTGAATTCGATTTGAATTCTTTACTATTTGTCGGTTATAAGCTTGAAAATTGTGGGATTCTCATGACAGTTGATGAACTTATTTTATTAGTATGCTAGAATCGAACATAAAAAAATAGAATAGAATAGAATATAACGGAATGGAGCAGAACAGACCAGAATTGATAAAATAGAACAGAATAGAAGAGAGTAAGATACTACCATTATTGTTAGTATACTTTTATTTACTAGTATACAAAAGGGGGGTTTATGCCCGTGATTTTTACAGCTTGTATGGTTCAGTGTTAAAAAGCAAGATAGATACTCGTTATTGTTGAAAAAAATACTAACCTAACCTCGTTAGCAAATAAAAATAAATTCACAATTCAATTACTTAGTGTAAATTTCAAATTAGATCAATTATTATACTAGACTAGAAAACTATTAACATTAGAAAAATGCTTTTAAGATACAATTTTAATGTAGTATAATCTTTTATAGCTTTAAAACGATGGTCAATGTAAACAAACTAATATCATTTTAATTTTACAGTAGGTTACTTCTCTCTTAACTCACTTCAATAGAGCACATTTTCAGGAAACCCCAAATAATATTGCTCAAAACTGGGTTTTTTTAATTTCTTTATTTTAGTTTAACAGTTTAATGTATATAAAAACCTTCACCAATAGGAATAGGACAATGAAATCAGGTTTTTATGATTGTAGGTACTCTATTTTTCACGCAGATGCATTACAAAAATCAAAATCGAAACCTCATTATTGTATAAAAACGGCAATTTGTTATATAACACGTAATCAGCAAAAGAGGTTAGTACAACCAGTTAGGCATATTATAAATAAAATTAAAAACATCATAAAATAAGTCAAAATAGGGTTGAACGATATTCCATTTAAAATATCAAACTATTAATATGTTCAGTTAAGCTTTACAAAAAGACAGACAGATGAACGGAATTTAAAATAAGTTTCCTTTTAGCTTTTCTGAGGTAAACGTATGAAAATAACACAATTCCAGAAATGTATAGAAAATTCTAATTTTATTTACATAAATAACATAAACAGATAATATAAACATACCTCCTGCAACTGACTTGCTATTCAACACTCTTCTGGTTTAAACTATTGATGTTACGATATTGTGATTCTTTGAATTTCTTTCATTTTTGATTGCCTATATTTTATTTAGTTTTTGCGGTATATGTAGCGCATTCTATAATATTATTACTAATGGAAGAAAAATTATGCTGAAATCATGAAACATGGTATTATCATAAACAAAAACTGTGGCTCATCTAAAAAATGCATTAATTTCCTCATGTGAGAGCTACAATTTCCGTACTGCATCCGTTTGTAAGATAACTGAACGGATATAGGTACCATATATTTTACATTGGGGTAAATATGGTGGTGTCTTTTGGCATACGACGTTGCTTGGCTAATTGTAGCTTTGGTAAAGACGAACAGCGGGCAACGCAGAACACATCCCTTTCTCACTTTAAATGCAAAATATCGTAGTCCCATGAGGTGGGCACCATAGCGGGATAAATGTGAAACTACAGATGTCAAACTGTATTTTGTCGCTTCTAATCTAAGCAAACCACTTCTTGGTTTAACGTATATATACGATATTCACTTTAGTAATAGCCCAATAAGTTGTCTAATATGCATACTCAACACAGTTGGAATTTAAGTAAATAGGGAACCGTTTGTTCACGAGTTGTTTTTAAAATGGCGGACCAGTTTCCTGTAATGGCGTACACTGTTCGGTATTGCCCCCATTACCATAAACATTGAACTTGTCTTACACGTTTTATAGCGGGCTGATGCCAAGTAAACAGAAACGCTCTACTGAAGACGCTAAGTGGTCAAAAGAAGCATTTGAGGCACATCACAAGGAAAAGCTATATATTTACTTAAGGGAACTGATATCTGCAGATATCTAAATTGTATATAAAATGGCTGTACTATGTTATGGAAACATTGTTATGGAATAACAGATATGAAAGAGATTGATTCTGAACTGATTTGCAAACAGATGTCTTCGTCATTGCAGACAATATCAAACAAAGCAAGAGTTTCGATTTTTGAGAAATTTAATTTGTAGTACGACAAACGTACAACGATTAGAATAAACATATTTTAAAATTGGTTAAATCCTCTTGGATTTAAAAATAATATACCTTAGTTATTCACCATAATCCTACTCTCCCACAACAGTTTGACATCTGTAGTTTAACTGGGACGGTGGCGTCGTCCTGTAATCCAGCTACTTGGAGGTCATAAATTGTGGATAGCTGTGAGCGATGGTCGGTGGGTGTAGTGTTCTCTTGTGTGGATTAACATCCGCACTATTGAATACTGCGTTAATCCGCAAAGACCATCCTCATAATTAGACCAATTCGTAATTCAGAGGCATGGTTCGGATTCCACGTTAAACTGTAGGTCCCTTAGTTGCCATCGGCTGTTGGGCTATTAATTAACAGTCCTGTCTAAGGAATGTGTCAGCCTTAGTCAGTAACAGGACCACAAGATCGCGCCACAATCATCTTATACTCAATCCTCATTCATACTTGGCTTAAAATACCTACCTTATAGTATGGTCGCCATTTCAATAATCTAATCTAATCTAATCTAACCTATTAGTAGTTTGGTACCTTTTGTAAAACAGGAACGTATTAATTACAC
Organism: Nephotettix cincticeps; assembly: GCA_023375725.1. Taxonomy (NCBI): domain Eukaryota; kingdom Metazoa; phylum Arthropoda; class Insecta; order Hemiptera; family Cicadellidae; genus Nephotettix; species Nephotettix cincticeps. The sequence goes on along the minus strand of CM041790.1, from coordinate 27,674,160 downwards.
CATCACTGAAACTTGCAAGATAAACTAAGTCAAAATCAATAGCATCTGTCATTATTAGTTAGATCCAACAAAGATACGAGTGAGCCAAAGTGACATCTGTAGTGATACCAAAATATATTTACTTATTCAAAAATAAAAGTTACGTCTTCAAATCAAGTATGACAAGGAGAGGGGTGTTTTTATTGAACATAATATTGAGTCTATTCCTTTCCTCAGGACCAGACAGAGTAAATAAATGCGCTGTCCAACAGAAAATGGAGCTGACATGTGGAAAATAAGCAGGGAATGAACGTTGACTGGCAGAGCCATGAGCGCGGCGCGGTCCGACGCAGAACTAGCACCAATACCGTCTGTCCCCATGCCATTAATAATGTGTACTTCAATAGTAGTTAAAGATTTAAAAAATGTTTTACAAAACTAAAATTAATTAAAATACTGAGTTTAGCAAGCAAGTAAACCCTTGCAATAGTTGGACCAGATAGTGAAAATTGATTTAACTATATACGAGTAAATTTAGGTGGATACAAAGTTTGTTATGGCTATTTTTGTACAAGTAATAAAAAATAATGTACTGTGTCAAAAAGAACTTATTATTTGGGCACTTTTGTTATTCCAGGCAAATTACATGTTATAATATTATATTCTTAATTTACGGTAGTATAATATTATATTATGTAATATATATACTTAAGGTTTTATCTCTTTGTGGTTTTTATGTAAATACCCGAAACCAAGAGTTTGGTATAATTGGTGGTTTTATTCTAGAATAAATACATTAGTGGAAGTTGTGAGATAAGAGAAAACTGTTATATATTAAGGTTTTAAATTTTAAAATGAGGACTTAAAACTAAATAGTCAATAGGTTGCATAAACGTAGCGCAGATTGTGTGTCGAGCAATGCCGTGCGGTGAGTATGCGGTACGTAACCAAGTATCTAGTAACTATCTAGAAACTCCGCGAACCGAGCGGCACGCGACCACTATGCGATCTGGCGGATTTTACCGGTAAGCTCATCACTCACCCTAACGAATCCCGCACTTTACGACAGGAATGAATTAAAATTGAGGAAGGTAATAAATTTGTAATGACTGTCGTGCCGGAGATGAGCGTTTGCATGTGACATGTCAACAATGTAGGGTGGTCCTTGACCGTGGAGGGCGTGGGCGTGTGCACTGTACAGTGTAAGCCTACACTCGTCACAGCTAGTGGTGTAGTGCTGAGAGTGACAAAAGGTGATAGTGCTATATTGATAGAGTGATGAAAAGTATTACTAACATTTCAATAAGTTAAAATATTTTAGTCTAATTTCTTCAAAATAATTTGTCTTTTAAACCGGTGAAAATGTAGCATATCCTCACGGACCTAACATTTAAGAAGCCGAAAAGTTAATACGGGGTATTAATCATTCAGCTCTACACGACATTCTATCAATCTAACTAACTCTAACTAATACAGACCTTAACCAATCTAATCGAACATTTCCAACTAATCCATCCGGGAACCGCGCAAGCTGGGTATTTAATCCATCCAATTAAGTAGTTCTAACAAACCAGCTTTATTACTTATAGCAAAACCTTTTAAAGATCTTCCATCAAAACAAACTCATTAAATAAAACATTCTGTATACATAGTTAGGCCCTACACTAACTCAACCAGAATAAACAACTTTCAAATTGCAATATAAATTTAAACAATATACTAAACAGGACAAATGAGTTAGTTGCTAAAAATATAGAGGGTATAATGTTATACGTTTTTATATGCTTTAGTAAGCTATATATTATAAGGGTCAAGTAAAAGAAGATTGGACCAGATCGGACACTTAGCGTCACCAGTACCAAATCAGACGCATAAAGGAAGGTCCTTATGCCGGTGAGGTGGGCGAGTGATGTATTTGGGTACAAAGGTGACCAAAGCACTGTGGAGTTGTGCAGATGGGTTGGGAGGAGGACCTAGGGTCCAGGAGGAAGCTTTGTCTGTGCGGATGTCGCAGGGCCCGTGCCCCGGCCGGCAGCTACCTGTGGGCCGTCCAGCTCATCATTAGCAACCACTTTTCGGTATGTACCATCTTTTATCTTTAGTATCGAAGAGTGTTAAGAGATTAAGAGTGTTAAGAGGGTTCACGATGTCCGGGAAAACGGGTGTGTGCACTAGTCCATTTGGTAACTCATCCCCAGTGTTTGATACCTTCATTGTGCTGTGCAGATATGTAGCATCTTTTTTGTAAAATCAATTAATACCTTTTAACCTTTCTGAAATGGTGTGTCATTTTAGTCTTGTTGCTGACTAAGGCTACATATTCCAAACATGGATTAATAGCTCAACAGCCAATAACATCTAAGGGGCCTTCGGTTCAACATGGAATTCGGAACACTTTTGCCTCTGAATTACAAACTGGTCTAATAATGAGGATTGTCTATGTGGATCAACGTAGTGCTCAATAGTGTGAATGTTAGTCCACACAAGAGAATATCGTACAACCAACCATCGCTCATCACTATCCACAATCCGTGACCTCCAAGTATTCACTTAAACATTTGTCTTATTTTTGTACTTATAGATATATGAGTACGTGTACAATGAAACTTATTATACATGATTATAATAAGTTCACCTACTAGTCTGTCTATCTACTAATAAAACAAAGCCAGATATTCGTTTGGGCGTGGGAAACAGATCCCCGCTTTCTTCTGGTCTTTGACATCATCCCCCCCCCACCCCCCCCCCCCCGCCCATCCCCCCCCACCTCCCCCCCCCCCCCTCCCCACCACCCCTCCCTCCCCCCCCCCCCCTCCCCCCCCTACCACCCCCCCACCCCCCACCCCCCCCCCCGCTCCCGATCCCGCCTATCCCCACCCAGCCCCCCTCCCCATCCCCCCCCTTCCCCACCCCCCCCACCATACCAAGAAAAAATTAAATAAACATAGACCTCCTAAACCCTAACCCTCCCAGCACAAAAATCAAAGCCAGATTTTCGTTTGGGCATGGGGTGCAAATCCCTGCTTTCTTCTGGTCTTTGATACCAATCTCCTTCCACCCAAACCTAAAGATAATAAATAAATAAACTAATCCATCCTAAACCCTATTCCATCCAACACAACAACCAAAGCCAGACTCGTTCGGTCGAGCGCAACCTGCCCTCGGCTAAGCTCTGCTCTTTGTTCCCAAACCGAAACCATCCATTCACTAACCATAACCACAGTACCCGCAACCAAAACCTCACTCAACCCGCAACCAAAACCTAACCTCAAATCCTATCCTTGGCTGAAGAGGACATAGTCCTATAACAGCCGCAGTGGGCCTTCAGCCCACTGAAACCTCACATCCGATCCGATCCGTGTAGCACAACCTCTTCATACACCAACCAGCAATTCATGCTTTAAATATTTCCCCTTTTCGGTGGCTGCAATACTAACAGCCTTTTGATGCCTCTAATTGAAATCTAACATTTACAACTAATTTGTAAAATTACTTTCGTAATTTTACACGAACTGCGCGTTGTTTATCATTTATATGTGTTTTTCAGGAGTGAAACGTCCTTGTCTTTTCTAAATTCATGTATAATAGCGTAATATCTCAAAGTATTATTATACCACTGAATTAATTTTTGATTTTCAGTCGTTATTAACTGAGTTTGAATTAATTGAGGCAACTAAAAAATACATGTTTTTTTCTTTTTAAAGTATTTTTGCATTTGATTTATTTTTATGAATGCATAAACATGCAGATACAAGTAAATACGAGTTGAAATAAAGTCGATATTTTAATTACTGTGGTGCATGAAAAAACACGCAAAGGTAAAAGTTATTTTAGTTGAGGACTTATACGGATATTAAAACTAAATAATAAGCGAACTAGGGCAAATAACACTTCCGGCAATTAAAAACTTATGCAACAACGGGGATTAATATTTGAACTAGTTCTCGGAATTTCGTAGAGAAATTAGGTTACACGAAATGCTAAACACGTGATGGAGCTCTTATCTATAGTAAAAAGTAGCTAATTACCTGTGCGATAAGGGTTCATTGCCCTGCGTTTATTATTAACACTAATTCCATTTACTCAATTCGTGTAATATTAATCCGAACACGCCACATGTTATAAATGTATACCTAACAACCCGACGTCGCCTCGAAAATACTAAAAAAGACACTCACAGTTATGGGTGTAACATTGCATGGGGATTGTATTGTTATGGGAAAATTGATTTCTCCCATAACAATATTACTATAACTATAACTATATTATAGAATAGGCACACTCACTCTGTCTGTCCAAATACCCAATGTCTGATTTTGAATCTGTACCTTTATAACTAAATGAACACGAAAAGATTATCTAGTAATCTTTCTATTATTTATATAAATTTATTTTGATAAACAATTACAATGCTTATCTAAATATATAAAACAAAGTCGTTTTACTTACGCTCATTATAACTCGAGAACGGATGGACCGATTTTAATGATCTTTGATTTTTCGGATTCGTCTCTGCTCCGGTCATGCTTTAGGCATATTCAGTTTCCATAAATTCAATTAGTTTCCATTTCATAGCGTTTTAAATTTCTAATGTTAACCTTATAAACATAATAAAAACAATTGATTTCTTAAGCTACAGCTGTTTTTTTCCATTAGCAATATGCTTTACTATCCAATGCCATCTAAATCATTCATTAATGTAAAACTATGAAGTAAATGTGTACTGTACAAAATGAACAGATTTATTCACCACGTTAATAGTTAATGTTCTGTCTGATTAAAAGTCACGTGTTTATAATTATGTCGGCCAAATAAAAAATAATTACGGTGTTTATACATATTACGTTTGTTATAATAATCAGCTGTTGTATATCTTTTCTATAAAAGCCGTATTACAGTAGGTTTTGTTTGGTTTTGGTTGGATTAGAAAAATTGTGAATCAATCCACTCAGATTTATTTGTTTTGTGGGAATGTTATTAATGTCTTATCGTTTCAGTATTGTTATTAACTATGCCGCGACCCAGAATATCTAATTTTTCACAACGAAGTCGTAATGCTATTCGCATTCAGAACATGGCCAATTTGAAAGTTAACACATATTTACTGTTAGGCGTTACGAAGTTCGCCGGGTCAGCTAGTCTCGAATAAATGTTATATTTGACTCTGTGCACTGTAATATCTTTCATCAATGTAGGTGATAGTAAGTATAGCTATCAAAGTATAATTTTGCCCTTAGGAGAGGATTTTCTCTGTACATTTCTTAGAATTATGATAGTTTTGGTTATTTTTACGTTTTATACACCAGAAAAGCTGAAATGGATCTTATCTATTTTTTCTGTGACTTTTTCTTGTCACGCTTTCAGGTGAAAACAAGAGCGCCCACAGTTGTGAAACTTATTTTCATTATTGTACAGTCTAGAGATGGATTTTGTGAACTTTAAACCGATCCATGAACTATGTAAATAAAATAGTAAGCTCTTCTGTGTGTGCTACAGATAAAAATTATTTTCGGATCGAAAACTGCCAAGTAAATTTTTACAGAAAGTTATATGTGAGAATTTCCGTCAGGGTTTCATAAAAAATGTAAGGTCTTAGAAAAACTGCATAACAATTTTTTTTGGTTACCCATTTTAACGATTTTTTACTATTATTCAGAGACATATCTTTTGCATTCAAAAATTGTAATTTAATGAAAAAACTTTTTTATGTTTTTATTTGTTTAAAAAAATAAACGTTGTGTAAAAATTATTATTTTATTTGTTTTGTTTCAACCAACTATGTTATAACACATAAAATTATTTTGTATAGTTAAACTAATATTACTAAAACTTGTCCTTCAAAAATAAACAATGAAGAAGAAAAAGAATAATATTTGATCATTTTGGTTTTTACTCAGTGTTGCGCCTTTGCTAAGCAATATTTTGTGAGACAATCATTTAACAACAACCACATGTGACTGTTACTACTAAACCACCATTAGAGAAGCCTTTGGAATAAGCATATTGAAACATAAACTTATAATAAAGAATACGAAAAGTCGTGCAACAGGCCTTTGACTTTTATAGTAGATAATTAAGAAGCCAGTAACGCGCCTTTCGGCACTTAAGGGATGTACAACCCACTCACTACAGGCTTCAGTGGCAGTCACAGGGTTAAAACCCAGTTGTGAGCAATATTAGATTTTTTTATATTTAAGTTTTACAGGTAACCATGATCAAAATTTAAATACTTGAGCTGAGAATTTACTTTTCATTTCTTTAAGAATCCACGTTTATATATTGTAATGGTAATAAGTATCTTGTATCTTAAAACTGAACCACACAACACGTAGGAAGGACGGGCTTAACTGCTGGTTTAGTTTAAAATGAAACATCAAAAAGGCTCGTGGGTAAACAAATTTGATGAATAACTCATTTGGAGTTTAGTCCGGCCATCTGTCAGTGAGGGGCTACATGCATATTGCACGCAGCTGCATGTGCCGGTCTCTCACGGAGGCGGATATCCTGAGGGTTATGCCCTGGACAAAAACATTTATGTGATAAATACTGATTTTAGAAATATAGTGTGATTGGAATTTATAGGGCTACCTTAAAAACTCAAGTCAAAACGTTTATAACTTTATTCAAATAGACGAGTTATGAAATCAATAAAAGCACAATACACAATTATACAAACCCTTAAACGTAAACAAAATAATTCAAAGCTCTACAATACAAAGTAATGGGACTTTAAGTTTTGAAACTTTAAAAGTTAATGTCACTGTGAAAATGAATCGTGCAAACCTTTGTAAGTTCATAGATTTAGCATAAATAAAATCCTGCAATAAAATTGGCCACATCGCTCGAGTCTGTATGAGCAATAAAAGTTAAAAAACCGTTCACTACACAGAATATCGAATGTACGAAAAATGTGAAGATAGTTTACATGAGATAAATCTGCTTACAAGCTCGTGGAGAAATGATACGTTTAATGCTATTGTATCCATCCGTTGAAGGGAAAGAAATCTCTTTCGAGCTAGATACAGGGGCGTCGTTAAGCTCAATTTCGTCACAACTCGCCTATGGGCGAGTTAACTTGAGCAAAGTTATGAAAAATTTTTAAAATGATAGTTTCATTAAAGATTGACATTATTAAATTTACTTAAGGGAGAAAGGTTGGGTCAGTCCACTAATTTCGTTTATTTATCTTTCTTTTTTGCTCCAAACTCACAATCTCAGCGAGGCACTGTGAACTCATATTTTCTATCATAACTATAATTTATGGGAACATTTTCTTTCCACGGTTTGTATATACAATCGCATTGGACACGGCTTTGTGGTCAAGGTTGAGTTAACTAAAGATTTATAGCCATCACAACTTCTTCAGATATGGGTTCGACCACTAATGTTCAATAAACTTTTTTTATCACAGTCTAAAAAACCTGTTATATTGTCAAAACAGCCTTATATTAAAAATTCAACATATATTAAAATCAAACAACCGTTAAAACTCACTTCAATAAAATTTACTTTAAAGTTCGTAAATGATTCATAAAAACTTAACTAATTTATAGAATTTGGAACGAATAAATTATTTTATAAGGTCAAGTTGTTTAAGGTAGGTAATAATATAAGTATGTGTGATGTACAACTACTTACAATATATAGCTAAATTAATGTAGATAATATTAAATGGCCTACTAACCAGAACAAAAACTCCATTATATTTTAACCATTATTGTATTTCCAATGAAATACAGATTAATAGAAACCTAAAGTAAATAGGGCTGAGTATTAAAGGTTTTAGCTCAAACAAGTAATGATAGCATTCAAAGTGTTTATGAATAATATGCAACAGAGGTATAATTAATTAGGTTTAATTAAACTTTATTCTGTAGTAGAGGGAGTGTAGACTAAAAGGCATTGTGTTTCAAATAATTAGCGCCTACGTTATAATGCAATATCGACACGTTTCTGAACTCAAACCCTGAAATTGTATATACTTTGATATTATATTCACTATGCAATCCAATTATTGTAATGTTTAGAATTAGATTTTTAGTTCTATGCTCACTTTTAAATATGTTTAATTCAAACCTGAGAGAATTTGTATTTCAATTACTTATACATTTTTAAAAAAGACACTGATCACGATTTTTTTCGGAGTTCGTCCATCTCATTACGCAAATTTTCAAGCACACTCCTAGTTTAGTAACTAATTTGGATTTATGCCGATTTAGCTAGATGTTTTAGCTTAAACAATTCAACATTGGATATATCAATTTATGTGAAGTACCCTAACTCACTAAGGCACTTGAACAAAATTTAAATGTGACGGCAACTGAAAATACAGCTCGCCATCAGTAATGCCAACCACAGCGGCGGACATAAATCGCTAAGGCTGTCTGCTAGGCGCACGGCGAGCAGCTCATTTCGGCGTGTGATAACACTCGTATGTTATATTTTATGATTGATTATAGAAAAGTCTATTATAAAATAATAAGTCCCCACAGTACTTATAATATTCGGGATGATTTAGAGCTTTCAACCGACTTTGAGGCAGTGTTTCTGGATTTATGTAAAATCTAAATATCATATTTAAATTGTCTAAGATCACAAATTTATCACAGAGCCGGTTTTTTTGGGTAAAACATTACTAACATTACATTTTAAAATTCTGAAATTTTTCACACAATAATAGTGTAATAATATTGAGGAAAACTTAAAATTGTTTTTAAATTCACAAATTCAAAAGGTCGATATTCATAATGTTTAAACTAGAATAAATTCATACTGGTAGACTTATGAATTCCGTTTTCCCATGTTAATAACATAGAGAATAGGCAAACTCCATTATTTATGGACATATTATGATGAAAGTATGGTAAAAATTCCTACTTTCATTTTTTCTCGAAGCAGCAAACCTGCATACTTTTTCCCATGTTAATATTATGAAGAATAGACAAACTCTCCAGAGAAGAAAACTAAATGTTTTTAGTTAAATATCTGATAAAAATATACAATACTTTTAATGATTAGGATATTTTTACTTCCTTGAAAATGGTTAATTATTTGATAATAATATTGTAATTAATATTCAATTAAATAACCGGTTAGTAAATGTAATGGTTATTTGTTTGACAATGTCCGGTCCATCAGTGTCTAATACTGTAGTATGCTAATCAGTCTCCAATTAAATGTTTGTACTATGTAGGCTATTTAGTTGTTGATTAAATTTCATTTTAAGTTTTGGAAAGTTTTTAATGTTTATTTTATCGTACTGTTGGGTAAACCTTTTTAGTTAAATCATTCACGAAATCATAATTTTAGGTAATCTCAAATAGGGAACAGAAAAACATAGCTTGTTCCAAGCTCATCTACGCCTTGCTTGTAAAAGTCGAGTGCTCATAAAAAAAGATCCGCTTTCGCTCCTAGTTATAAAATCTACCATTTTATTTTAAAACACAAAAGATATCATAATGTTACGATCGATAATTAATTGAACAAAGAGTTATCATAGTTCAGAAACATTGGACTTTAAGAATATTGTAAGGATTATTCCTTTATGTATAGATAAGCATTGGATTGAGTTTTGGAGTAGGACGTAGAGTTGGCCACTGGCAGCTGAGTATCAACAAAGCCTCACTTAGCCAACCCAAACACAGCCTTTTGACTCTGTTACACTCAGCTCAGGCTTTGGGAGATTTATGTGTTTCTTTATTGCTTTTATTAATATCCGCATTCAAAAGGAGAATGTTAAAGATTCTGTTACGATAAACTTCTATATTTACGTTTTAACGTAAAATTTTAATAGATATTCCACTTAATATTTCATGATTACAACTGTAATTTTATTGCAATATTTTTATGATTTCATGCTCTTCTGTTATGTTAAAATGTTCTGTACATTAGTGTACTGTAATATGAAAAATTTTAATTATTGTTTGTCGTGATTTTAAAGCGTTATAAACTGTGTATTTTCTTTGAACATAAAATTATTTGAGGTGTGATATAAAAACGTATGTTCTTTTTTGAAAATTATTAAATTCTTAGTTAAACCAACATATGGTTTGTAAACTAAAATTATAAATAATACAGCACGAATTAAATGTTGAGTTTTATATTGTATTTTGTGAGCACGCAACCAAGGTAACCAGAACGGCAGAGAGGTATAGATAAAGTAAAAAACAATAATGTCACTTGGACTAAAATGTAAAATAAAACTCCAGCAACCATAAATGACAAAATCTTGCAAGTGGCATAATGTTTGATCCTAACCTAATTGAGACTTTTTAAATTTGTAGAAGTGTAAAGTGTAATGTGTGTTGTAAAATATTAAATTAGGTTAGTTGTACAGACAATACTTCTAGTTAGTTATACTTTTGAAACTGACGGTTTTAAACTTTTAAAACTGAGTATTTTGCTGGACACGCACAACCCCATCCAAAAATTCTGTAGTTTTCTTTAAATATGTATGGCATTTTAAAAACGGAAGCAAAATAATTTTTACTGATTTGAAAAAACACGGATGGTAAAAGTTATTTTCAGGACATTGTATCGAAGACACTAAGGAAGAATTTCAATTTTGTTAAGTAGGCCTACTGTTAGCTAATAACATTATGAGAATGTTTGAATGTAAAGCACAATACATTATAATCGTCTTAACTTTGTGTTGCACACTGACTAAAACGGAGCCTAACCATAAATAAGTATAATACTGGGGTTTTTGCACTTAACTAATTTTGCATATGTGTTTTGTTGAAATATAATTTCAGACAGAAGCCACTCTGAATCGACTTATGGCCCTAGTAGATGAATAACACAAAAAAATAACTACAGTAACCCTTTATTTTATATTACAGAATGCCACATATCAACTAAGCATTTTACGACAGACAAACTACTGGCTATAGACAAATTTAGTTTAACCACGTTTTATAAATTTAAAATTTTAAAATAAACATTCTCGAGACATTTTTCTAAATAATTGTGTCATTCCTTACAAACTACGATGTGTTTGATGGGAAGTTAGTTCGTGGCCCAATCCTCTTTCACTTTCTAGTTACCTTGATTATACCTCACTTTAGTGGACAAGCCGCGACCAGTTTCAATATCTTCTATAAGTCAACATTTAATAGCACAGAGAAATTTTACTATGGTAAATTAAACAAATTGTATTTACTTTGCAAAACACTTCAAACTATGATCATCAAACATACATATTTGACAAATAGCCTATGTCAGCATTTTATCAGTACATTTACAATCAAGAAATCAATGTATTTTTTACGTTACAAAAATCGTTGTTGTGTTAGTGACTTTATTGAGTTTTCAGCTCTAAACCAAGAGGTTTTATTTATTTTTATGTGTGTCTTACTACACCTTTCTTCATTTTTAACGTCTGGTGGAGAATGGTCCGGACCGAACCCAGGTCCTGTAACTACTGTACGTCGACCTGTTGTTAGGAAATATCATTAATTAATAGCCCAATGGCGAAATGATGACTGGGTCCATAGTTATTCCTTGAAAGACTCCTCTAACTTTCAATTTTAAAGACCACCCAGCCAGTTGAATCTATAGTGAACTGCACTAAATATAACCACTATTTGACTGTTAGTAGACTTTTGACTGAATTCAATTAAATGTATTAAAATTACGTGGAATATATGTCGAAGGGTTGATGTAAATCAAATGTCACATCGTGCCGAGCAGCGGATACGACAGTAATGTCCAGGTACGACATGAATACTGCATGAGCGAGATCATTGCCATACCATCAGAAGCGTATTCATTATTGGAATCTGACACAATGGCATATTCCCTGGAAACGGATTTACTTTTTAAACTTATTCGACATTTTGTTATTTCATTTCTCAACGCAATTTTTATAGCTAAATTATTTACCTTTTTGGTAGCCCAAGGTGTAAAATATTGCTCATTTCCTGCGAGACGCGTTTCACATAATTTACGATGCATCTTCAGTCGCACGAATGTTTAAACATTGCCCACGGTAGTGGATGTCATAATATTTTAAAAACACTCGAATGCATTAACATATAGTGCATGAACAAACGTATATATACAGCTCTGGTACCAGGGTCATACACATACAAGTAGATCAGGCGAGCGGGAAACGACGTGCGATACTGCACAAAGTCGTAGGCTTAATGGTCAGTCTACCCTTGTCCTGTTTATCTATTTTTAAATTTACTTATTATTTATATATTTATTGGTCAATAATACCAATAAATATATTTGAACCGATATATAAATTTTATAATTTCCTAAACTTTAGTCGTAATTGTTTTGTTTTTTAAATACAGTACAGCGTTTTATTAATTTAGGTAATACAGTTTGCTTGGAATACTTTTAAAATATTATTATTTAAACATTGAATTGATTGTGTTTTGTGTATATCCTATTATTCTATCAAGTTTATGAAAAGATACTATGAAATAGTTGCATTTCTCTAGTCTAAGCAATACTTATATAAATAAAATTACGTACTTTTTATTCACTTCAATAAGTGCTTATTTGCGAACTTTCTAAATCTCTAAAACAGATGCAACCGTGGCATTTCCAGCTGCCAGAGTGTTATCAACAAAAGCGAAACGGTCCGTCCAAGCTAAACAAGACGGCGGATTGCTCAACAGTCTACAGCGTGTTGTTTTGGTGCTTCACTCTTTCGTCAATAGCCCAGAACATTCATACGAATGTTATAAAACTTAAGTTTAGTGCAACTTGTCGCAGCGTATATCCATCCACTCATGTGACTGATGTCGGTTCTCGTAATGGACGTTAAATTTCCAAAGCTTAACATTCCATTTTCACTTTATAAACGTTTATAATGAACAAAAACCTATTTACCGGATGTAAAAGGAAAAATATTTACTCTCATGTTTAACTTCCCATATTTACTAAAACTCACCTCGTACAGTTTTCCCATATAACTCACATCATAAAACTCTAAAGACTCTAACTCTAAAGAAAAAACAATATTCACTGCCATGTGAATTCAACCTTTGTGAATGATAATATTTCAAATTAATTAGGGGGAGTTTAAAGAGTCAAAGATCTCTGTGTTTTCTGGGCGAGATCCAAAACTGGAAGACAACTATGACAACTTCCATTTCGCCTTGGTCTCTTTCCAAGTTTACGAGTAACGTGGGATAGACGTCTTCGTTAAAGCCATGGTCCTTAGTAATGGCCATGACGAGTAAATTAAATAGCTAATTAAATGTATATATGGTAATTATCTTCATACTCTCAACTGCTGGAGTCTGTAAACAACAATTTACTCGGGAACTAACCCTCGTCTGAAGTACTAGTTCAGTATGAGAGACCAGGTATTAAATTCCCGGTTTAATTTGATTTAACTCTAGGTACAAATTAGCTGTTTACTCAACCTTCACCTGATTCACCAATCAAAAAGGAAGTCACACTAAATGTCTTTTCCTTCTACAAATTTAGGATCTTGTTCTCAAAGGTGGTTCGCACATTTTGTTGCAGAGGCACAGCATCCACGGCATGATGGAGGAGGAGAATGTGGTGAGACCTCACCAGGAGATGAAGCAACTCTCCCTGGACGAGAAGAAGTTCCTGTTGGCCGTGGAGAGGGGAGATGTCGCGTCCACTAGGCGGTGAGTTGTCCCTGGAGTACTCTATAAATAGAGGTGTCCGCCAGTCACAATCAGCCAGTGTTTTCCCTCACATCCATTCTCCTTTCTCGACCACCAGGCGGAATCTACTTGCACATATGGTCCAATAAGTGGTGAGTTGTCCTTCTTCTAGTTACGTGTATCATCCACCAGGTGGAGTTTTCCTCCTTCTGGTTACCTTTATCGTCCACAAGGTGGTGAGTTTTTCCTCTTCTACTTACATGCATCGCTCACCAGGCGCAGAGGTTTCCTCCTTCCAGTAACATTATTTATCGTCTACAAGGTGGTGAGTTTTTCCTCTTCTACTTACATGCATCGCTCACCAGGCGCAGAGGTTTCCTCCTTCCAGTAACATTATTTATCGTCCACAAGGTGGTGAGTTTTTCCTCTTCTACTTACATGCATCGCTCACCAGGCGCAGAGGTTTCCTCCTTCCAGTAACATTATTTATCGTCCACAAGGTGGTGAGTTTTTCCTCTTCTACTTACATGCATCGCTCACCAGGCGCAGAGGTTTCCTCCTTCCAGTAACATTATTTATCGTCTACAAGGTGGTGAGTTTTTCCTCTTCTACTTACATGCATCGTTCACCAGGCGCAGAGGTTTCTTCCTTCCAGTAACATTTATCTTCCACCTGGTGGTGAGTTTTGCTTCCTCTAGTTACATGATCGCTAACCCATTATTCCATAATTTATGATCTTATTTTTTCAACAAGACGGTGCGGTAAGTTTTATATCATCTGTAGCTGATCATCAGCTCGTGTCTTGTACCGTAAATTAAATGGTAAGTGTTCCATGATATATTTTCCTGTATTTTTTATAAAGCTGTGAGCTGTGCTGTGTCCAGTATATACAGTTCCTTGGTTCAAATCATATTCTTGACTCACTGAGGTCAGATGTACGAAGGGTATCAGGGTAAGTACCATTTCTCCATTCTCCGTCGTCCAAGGAAGTCCCTGTAGCGCAGACTCCAATAACACAGTTACTACTCGCTGACTGTTGTCTGTGGCTACTCTGTCATCTCTTAGGATCAGACTACCCACCAGTAACAGACAGCCCTTTATAAAAGCTTCTTATATCGAGGGGTCGGGTAGAATTTTACATACATTGGGAGCATTCGAAACTCGCCAATGCACCGAAGAAAATATGCGGAGGTGTTCAATAATACACACTGTATAACACTGTACAACACTGGGAGAGCAAGTGCAAGCTCAAAATGGCAATGCACCAAAGGAGAGGTTTCGAGGAGTCAACATACCCATTTAGTGGATTCTGAACGTCCTGGGGGCGTCCAACCGGTAAGGCCAACTGATTTATATCGTCATGGCAATCCTCTTTTATGTCTGAGATTTCCTATAAAAGGTGGTGAAGCACCCAGTTAATGGTCTCTGGATATGGAGCTTATTTTCCTTATTCATTTCCTTGAAAGAAACTATCGGTGCCAAGTATCCCAAGGGTAAGTCTCCGGAGGTCGTAATCATTCCTCTTGGTGAACTAGACCAAATCTCTTAGTGGCCCTCTCGTTAGCAAAACACATTTTTACAAAATGTTAACATTTCTTTACATTAAAAAATATATTTTAGCTAAATAGGAGTATGCTTATCTCCACCGAATTGGCGGTAATTTCCAACACGTGATACTGTTTAATAAGTACAACATCGTCACTTATAGCACTCCGATGTGGCGAGATCCCCTCACTTGGTCACTTCTAGCCGGACATCCCCTTGGTATTACGTCACGGCTTGTCATCTCATCTTACACCAAACCTAAAGGCCCTTTCACACAGCACGTGTTCATCCGTACAGTGAAGAACCCGTTCGGCGGACATTCCAACAACAGCGCTATGCAGATCCGTCGTGGTGTCTGTGAAAGGTCTCATGTGGTTCTTCACGCAACTACGGTTTTTTCGCAATACGAGCGAAACCGGGCGTAAGATCACATCCTGAGTTAATCAGCAGCGAACCGTTAAATATATGATTAATGGCTCCTTACAACCCTGTAAATGTCAAATCCATACTTCCATAATGGAAAAGTTGGTGAAGACACGGATTAATGAACAAAGTTATGATCTTACGTTGAATGGATTTGCATGAAACTTTAAAGGGGAGGTAATATACAAGAGGGGTCAAAGGGAGGGGGTTGATAGGAAGGGGAAGTTGTCGCTACACTAATGAGCTCTGGTTATAATCAATCACAGGATGCTTCCGCCCCCACATGGTCGTCCACATGAATGGGGCAAAACCTGTCACCTGTCACCGGTCACCGCATATACACGTGCAAAAACCTCTTCAACTAATATATTTTCAACCAAATGTTATCAGGTACGGTGGTTTCAATTCGTTTGAATTCATTCATATTATTACATACTCATTATATTATTATATTTAAATATTTTTCGTCATTATTGGAAAACAGTTGTTTCACACACATCCTATGAGATAAAAATAGCTATGTCTTTTCCGTCCAGGGTCAAACAGAGATCAGCTGATGTTTAGGAAATCAGTAATGAATAAATCTGAATCAGCTGTTCGTTTATGAACAGAAAAATGTGGAAGCCATTTTATGAGCAAAATCGTAAAGTAAATCTGTATCCAGAATATCTAATTTTCACAACAAAGTCGTAATACTATTCGACTTCAGAACATGGGCAATCTGAAAGTTAACACGTATTTACTGTTAGGCGTCACGAAGTTCGCCGGGTCAGCTAGTTTATTAATATTATTTATTATTTCTTCCAAATATTTTGGTTTCAAATATCTGGATAGGCCACAAATTCAGAGAGGTAATAATAATTATATTATGTTTTATATTTGCCCCCGAACCTAAACCTAATAAATCTGTTTTGTACATCGCTGCTACGTGCGACGGGTAACACTAGTACATTATAAAATTTTAGTTTATTGCGGTATTGAGCTTATTATAAGACGTAAAATATAGTTCGTCAGTCGGTCCAAAAGTATCTATCCTCTCTCTCTTCCATTAAACTTGATCTCAGATAAAAAGTGATACTATAGATTTTCGTATCAAAATATACTATTTTATCCAGTTTATTTAATTTTGATATTTTCCATGTTGTTTGTATATCATACGTAAATTTCAGTAATTTATCCTAAATGGTGTTATGATTTCGATTGAACTATTTAAAACGTACAACTATAATCTTGGTTGAAATCAGTGGGAGGGGCTTAGCTACCACAGTCTAAATCGTGTATAAGGAGGGTTAGTTCTACACAAAAATGTGTTTTACAAGCAATTAATTGTATTCGAAAGAAACAATGTGACTGGTCAATTTTCTACTCCTATTTCTGATTTAATAGTATCGAATTATATCGATATGTTACAAAAAATTATTTAAACTAGCATCAACCCCAAATTTGATAGTAAATGAATCAATACAGGGGTTATTGATCCATTTAATCTCCGATAAACAGCTTAAAGTACGTGTTTTGAATCACTTAGGAACACGTTATTAAAACGTCCTATGACGCTTTTTTTATTCCAGCAACTTCAATATAAAACTTAGTGTGAAACATAAAAATCCTAATTCCTTGTACTTGATTGTTTTAAATGTCAATATCACAGACTACTAGTTTCTGACGTGCAATCAATTGGCAATGCTTACTTTAAATATAGTTAAAATCTCAATAAATTAGTTCAGTTTACTCAAACTATACCAAAATGCTTAAACTATTTCCATCTTTGCTTGATTAATTTCCTCATATAACTAGGAAACTAGATCTGCTTCCGTCATAAGAATCGTTACGATGTAAATAAAAAGTGTTTTAACGTGAGAAGAAAATTTAAATGAAACACACTATACAAAGGAACTAGAACTAGAAATTAAACACTTTAATAATTTAAAATACTTAAACTGAGTATACAGCCACTGGGTTCCACACAACCGAGTGGAAAAATAATATTGTTCGGATCCCCGTGATGTCATCAAAGACATTTTCCTCAATACTGATCTCTTTACAGTTCCAACTTTTGTAGTGCTATACTTTATACATGTTCCGTAATTTATTAGTGCGTTCTAAAGAGAGGTAAATCCTTTCTCATCTTAAAGGAGAAGTCACAGCTGAGTGGGTAGAGTACTGGCCTACCACCCAAAAAACCCGGGTTCAATTCCCGGTTATGACACATGAGATTTAATTCTCAGACTGCTACCGTGCTTCGGAAGGCACGTTAAGCCGTTGGTCCCGGCTACATAAGTAGTCGTTAGGTCACGTTAGAGGCAGTAGTGCGACCTGAAAACTCTAACATTAGACCTTGACCAGAAGGTTACACGAAACTTTACTTTACTTTATCTTGAAGGAAATGTTTCCAATATTTTTCATACATAGATTCGACACTCGTACTATTTGACTGTCCTGGATTATTAAAATATTTGAATAATCGCTGTTTTATCTGCATCTCGTTGAGACATTCTGCGATGTATGACGTCAGAGTTCCGGGATATTAGAGTGATCCGATACAGCAGGGAACTAATGAAACTTGTAACTTGTGTGTTGCGGGGTGGGGAGGGGGAGGGGGCGATGGGATGACGTGGATAAGTTTGCGACGACAAGGGATCAGACACCTACAACTTGACTGTTCGGTATTGTTAGACTCCCAGTTTATGTGGGTCACAGATTGTAACGCTTGGGTCTTGCCGATTTTGAGGTGATATTTTGAAAAATAAAAAAATTAATTTACAACATTCTTAGACGTTTTATAAATGTTTCATTTTCAAAAAGCCTTCAACCTGAACATGAAGTGATAACCTCGGATTGTGTTGTTCTCCATCTGTTTGTATCAGTAGTTTTGGTACACGCTAGTAGTTTATAAAGGCATTTCTGGAAAGATTTGGTTCGGATTCCACGTTAAACTGTAGATCCCTTAGTTGCCATCGGCTGTTGGGGTATAAATTAACAGTCCTGTATAAGGAATATGTCAGCCGTAGTCAATAACACGACTAAGAGTTCGCACCACAATCATCTTTCACTCATTTATCGTTTATACTTGGCTTAAAATACCTACCTGAATAGATAGTTATTCCAGAAAGGTAATGAACACAACTAACAATAAGTTTTTCTTAGACAAATTCGAAACCTAAAATAACAATACTTAATCGATTTCTAACTACTCTGCAAGTTGCATTGTCAATTTTTTGGATATATAGGAATTTATAATATTACAAAAAATGCTACAAATTGATCATAATTGTACTCAAACTTAACTGCTGTAGGCTCAAAAATGTCTATTGTTTCCAATATTTGAAATGATTAAATGGTAAATTTATTCAGTTTATTTATAAATGGTCAATAAAATTAGATATCATATGATAGGTATGATCTATTCAAAATGCTTTGTATGGTTTTCATTTATTTCAGTTGGTTAGTTTTATGTAATCTGCCAGTATATTCCCTACACCCGCACGTGCTGTAATATTAGAAATAATTTATTTAATTCCTATTCAAATTTCTTGACTAATAATATCGTTCTAAATTGGGTTTTAAGAGCTTATTACATTATTTTAATAGGTTATGGATCAGTTCAAAATAAACAAAAACTTTCTCCAAAGGAAATGAAAATAAGTTTCATCGTTAACGGGTGGTTCCGTTTTTTCGGCATTATTACAAAACAACTTGTTTAGCGATAGTGAAAGACAGACACAGTCATACGGTGATTGCGATGATACTCACTTCGGCTTTACAGCGGTATAAACTGTAAAAATAACCTTAAATACCATAGCAATGTACAGACAAAACTCTAACTTTATTTATATAGATGGTCAATTTCGCAGTAGTACAGCGTAAAAATATTTCCGTACAGTTTCGGTAAACAGCTGTTTTAAGACTAAATACACGTAAGTCCGTCAAATGATAGTACAGTAGTTTATTTCGTCACTACTCCGGAAAGTGACTGTTATCGTTGTGCGATAGGGTTTTAAGTACGAGGCGAAGCCGAGTACTTGAATTCTATCAAGCACCGATAAAGCATTTTCGGACGTGTTACAAACAGTACTTTTAAGTATACCACCTTTTAAAAACGTCCATAATACACTTTTCAAGATACCTACATTTATTTATTTTTTATCATACGAGTACCACCACACAGCAGTTTTTAAACTCTTATATTCAACTTCATAACCTGATAACTGTTTCTTTAATTCATTTACTCTTCCCAAGATAGATTTAGGCACATTATTTGATTCATTCATCTTAATCAAATTTGGAAGTGTGTTTTCAAAACAAAAATGTTTGTATTTACTTCCCTGAGATAGATTACATCATGGATATGTCCAAAGGGAAAGTTTTCAATTCATCCAAACATCTATTCTTATGTTTCAAATTTTCGTCTTACAAATTACTAACAACCGCCCTCCCCCAGAGTTAAGACATATCCATGTCAACAATAATATGTAAGTAAACTGACATTACATGTTTTTGATATTGTTTCATTCGTTTATATTGCTAGATATATCAGCAGTTTGGCTTTGAAATAAATTAGATAAGTATTCAGCAGCACTAGTGGTCTCAATTTGTTGAATCCTACTGCCGAACTAGTCCCTTTTTCAGATTTACAGTTTTCAGTCCGAATTGTTTACTAGGGCCATCTGAAATAGATTAGTTTCCATCACAGTTGACAGATCTGAAACAGCATTTTGGTGATATGTTGACAAATCTATGTATTACCTTTTCTTCTAGTTTAAAATTCACTGACAGAATTCGATTAAAGTTTGTATAGTTTGTTGCACACAGTTGCCCCTACAAATTTTACGTATGAGGTGGTGTTGCTAATCGGTTTTATGTTCTATGAGTCGCTTCTCTCTAACTTTCCGACCGCTGATAACGACTTGGCGCGCTACAACTCTGAGTTAACTTAGTTGCTTGATAGCCCCGTGTAGAATACTGCAGGCGGAGTCTATCAATCCCTGCAACTCATCACCCCTCTCCTGTCGACAACTTCCACCTGGAAAATCGTTTAAAATGGTCGAAAGAGGAAAAATGAAAGTTATTAATATTTTGTAGTTTTTAGTTAGAATAAATTATATAAGCTATGATTTCTTTCTTACAAATCATATTTGTTTGAAGTGTAAAATGAAATAATAATAATAGTAGACGTTTAGATTGTATGAAATCTTTAACACTAAATGTGAAAACTCAAAAAAACCAATTTTTTGGTACAAAACCCCCAAACTGCAAAGTAATCCGGACATATCGGTTAACCGGAAGAGGTATTTTGGGGAGGGGGTTTGTACCCCAAAAATGTGTTTTTGGGTTTTCCACAAACATTTTTTTAAATTTTAAAATTTCTCTTTTACTATTACAATCAGTTCAAAAAAGTACACAATTTAGTCCTTTCAAGCTTTGCTCCATCTCCAACGGTTCCCGAGATATTAAAAACCTAAACACAGTACACAGTACCACAGTATTTAGGGAACTCCAACGCTAATCTTATGGAGGATGAGGAAAAATTAATATTTACCTTATTACAAATATTTTTGGATGAAACTTGATATTTAGCTTCATGTGGTTGAGATCAATTCATTTATGCTTCAAAATTATAGTTTACACATAAACTATAATTTAGACACACACAATTATACACAAAATTATAGTTTATGTGTTTATCATCGCAGCTAACCTGCATACTCTTTTCCCATGTTAATCATATAGGGAATAGACACATTCCTATATTTATGGATAGGACGTTGATGAAACTTGGTCAAGAAATTGTCAAAATAAAAAATTGTTTGTGACAGAAATGCCTACTTTCAGTGTTCCTCACAGCAGCAAACCTGCATACTCTTTCCCACGTTAATCTTATGGAGAATAGGCAAATAATTCTCATATTTATCGACAGTTGTTGATAAAACTTGTCATAAAATATTATTATTACATTATTGCTTTGGAAATTCGCTGAGCACGTAAGTCTGCTGCGACGGGGGTATTTAATTTGTGTAACAATACCAGTTTTAAAGTCATTCTTATTATTGATTTTAAATTTGTACGTTGAAATATTTTCATCTTTTCACAAGTAAAGGGGCGTCTTCTTGCCTCCGCAATTTGTGATTAGTCGTGCATGTGATTTCAATGCAACCAGTAGGTAGTCATTGTTGCTTCGGGGCACGCTGTGCAACATACTGCACAGTAGGAAAGCACCCCTTTCTCTCTACTATTATCAAAGACCCATCTAACCCGTAATCGTTTAATTTGTCTATATTATTATTTATTATTAATATATAAAACAAACAAAAAGATTTCACGTGAAGTAGTTTTAGACAAAACAATATGTTTTTGAAAAAAGTAAATCGGTGGATCTATGAGTAATTGGGGACTTTAGAGTGACTTTAATGTAATATTATTTATATTTTTCTGAATTAAAATGATCTAAATTTTACAAAAAAAAACTAAAATACAAAAACCATGAACAATATTTAAGTTTTTTTATCACCTAACCTGTAATTTGTTTCCCATTTTTAGACTTAAAAAAAGATATATTGTAAATTGAAAATAGTCAAATAATCTATTTTGAATGTTTCCAATCACATTTATATAGTGTTCCTCACAGCAGCAAACCTGCATATCCCCCACGTTCTTATGGAGATAGGCAAATAACCATTTTAAACGACAGTTAATAAAAGAACTAAATTTATTGTTTTTTGCTTACGTAAGTCTGCTGCGACGGGGTATTTGTGTAATACCAGTTTTAAATCATTCTTATTAAATTTGTACGTTGAAATATTTTCATTTTCACACAAGGGGTTTCGTCAATTGATTAGTCGTGCATGTCAATGCAACCAGTGCGCTTGTTGCTTCGGGGCACGCTTGCAAAATACTGCACAGTAGGAAAGCCCTTTCTCTTTTCTATCAAAAACATCTAATTAATCGTTTAATTTGTCTATATTATTATTTATTATTAATATATAAAACAAACAAAAAGATTTCACGTGAAGTAGTTTTAGACAAAACAATATGTTTTTGAAAAAAGTAAATCGGTGGATCTATGAGTAATAATGATTAAAATGATGTAAAAATTTTAATTTAATTTTATCTAATAAAAAAAATAAAAACATTAACATGTTGGTTGAGTTATGAAACACCCTGTACAGGTTGTAATTTTGATTGATCCCAAAACTTGTTTAGACTTAAAAAAGATATATTGTAAGATTGAAAATAGTAACCATATAATCTATTTTTGGAATGTGTCCAATCACATTAAATATATAAGGATGCAACGACGATGTAGAAGCTGCATACACGTGTTAATATGATGATGACGTCACTTCGACACAGAGATTACAAAGCCAATTTGCCTCATTCAACTAACTACAATACTTAAGCAAATGTGTTACTCTATGTCTTTCGATAAATGAACTTTCGTGCGGAAATGCTTATGTGCAAAATGGTCCAGTGAGTTTCCCTTATGATACAAATAAGACCAACTCTCGTAAAATCTAACAGTTTAATTTATACTTAAAGAAATCATTTTCTTTAATTCTCCTGTGTTATTTTGAGTTTTCAAAAATATTTAGGAATTAGTTTTTTGCAAGTTAAAATGAACTGCGTCAGTGGACTGACGCATACCTTCTCCCTTGAGTAAATTTAAAATTACAACCTTTAATAAAACCATGATAGGCCAATACATGTTTACCACAGACAGTCAATTTATCTTTTTCTCTGGAACCGTTATTCGTACTAATAAATCAAAATACTAACTTGTTTAGCTTTCTGAGGAGGTTTAATGGAGATAGTCAAACTATTTAAAAAATGTATTGCTTTCCAGAAAAAAAACCTTTTAAATGGTTACGGGCTTATAAGCCCATAACTTTTCAACCATTCGATTCGAAAGATATAAGGTTGAGTTAATTTTGGGTCTTAATAACTATTAAGATAAACCAATAAATTTTAATCTAAACCGTTAGAGCGGATATTGAGAAATTTGCATTTTTTACATTTTTAAGGGGTTTTAGGGGTAGATTACCCTAATCGAAAATAAAAAAATGGTCTGTAGATATGAAAAAATATCACCTGTATACTTATTTCATGAAATAAGTATACAGGATAATCAGTGTGGTCTTGTGTACATAATGTACACAGACGGACATGAGTCCGAAAACAACTTTTTTGGATTCAGAGAACCTCAAAACTGATATATCTATTCACTATCAACTCAAATTACAGAATTAAAAAAAATTAAACAGAAGAATATTGAAGGATGTTTTATTAAATTCTTTGATAATTGTATAAGAAGATTAACGGGAATATATTTTTAACTTAAAATAGAATTTTTTAATTTCAAAATTTATTTTCCAAAAATAACACTTTTCCTATTCAATGACCACGACTAGATTGTTTGAGCGAGGAGCTGCATGGAGGGTAGAGGAGGCGGCTGCAGCACCACAATGTACCGCGGTCGCTGAGGTTTGGCTCGGGCCAAGTTTTACAAAGAGATGCCACAGACGTGTTCGGAAGGAACAATGTTGCTATTGTTTACTTTACTGCTTTGTTACTCCTGGTTGCTGTTTATGGCGAACATTTCTGGAATTCAGGTCATTGATATGAATAGAATAACTGCGTTAGGTAAACTCCACGGTGGTCGAAGGTGAAGAATTGATAGATTCTAATTATGATCAACTTTATAGCTAATGTTTTAGTTTTCTCAGATATATTCAGATACATGAAAAGGTTTCTATTGTACGCTATAAAAAGCAAAGCAGTGTTTGCCATTTTCTCAACTTTTAGGAAGTTGCTCTATATGTGTCCAGGAAGGTTTTAGTCAAAAAATGTTTTCAAAACTCCATAAGTTTACATTTTATGGCGTTTTAAATTTCTAATGATAACATTATGGGGACTAAGTTTGTTTACAAATTTCCTACAATGAAACATTTGATTTCTTAAGTTACAGCTGTTGATTTACTTTCCATTAGCAATATCCTTTACTATCCAATGCCATCTGAATCATACAATAATGTAAAACTATGAAGTAAATATGTTATTTAGATTTTTATTGCGGACATTTTCCATCACGATTTTATGTAAAACAAAGTTTCACGACGTTTCGGGATCTGGAATCTGATCCCGTCCTCAGGTGAACTAATATCTAAAACATAGCACAATTAATTAACATATAATCCGGACCAAACCGGTAAGAAGCTGAAAACATAAAAGTTTAAAGCAGTCAAAAAAACTTACAAACAAACCATTCACTAACCATTACACACAAAAGAAAACAAACACGTCCGCTCGCTACGGAGACTCAAAACAACTGAAAGGAGTGGGCGTGTCCCACCGGAACCGGAAACAAAATGGCCGCCGCCAAAACCCTAAATCCAGGCGAAAACACGTCCAACAGTATTTATTATTATTATTATTCTATATTCAAATGCAAATCCTTTCTAATGTACATGAAAAATTGCAGTACAAAGTTAACTTTACAGAGCAAAAAACACATTATTTTTAAAATTTTATACTTAAAACAAAAATCTAATGTCCTTTACGAGCTTTACTACGAGTTAGCATACCATGAGAATTTTGTTTCGAATTTATATGAATATCATTTACAGATACTTTATTTTCCCTATCCTTAAGTTCTTTGCTAAGAATTGGCAGCCACAATGGCCGGATCTCAACCGAAGATTGACTAATTGGTTGGTCTGCTAGTTTCATGTAGGAAGCTTCAATTAGTTTTCTTTTGAAAAAATGAGGTTCCCGGTGTATTATCTTAGCTTCTTCGAAATTCATTTGGTGTTTTTCAGACCAGCAATGGTGGGCAATTTTTGACTTTTCAACTAAGCCCTTTCTCGTATTTTCTCTGTGTTCCTTTATTCTAACGTGTAATGGCCTTTTTGTCTCGCCATAGTACGGCCTTGAACAATTATTGCAACTTATTCTGTAAATACAGTTTTTTGATTCCTGAGTGCCATTTTTTGGTTTGGTTTTAACGAGACATTGTCTAAGTGTATTCTGAGTTGTAAATGCAGTTCTTATTTGTTTTACATAAAATCGTGATAAAAAATGTCCGCAATAAAAATCTAAATAACATCAATCCACCATCACCAATAATGAATTTTCAAACAAAGAAGTAAATATGTGCTGTACAAAATGAGCAGCTTTATTCGTTAATAGTTTACGGTTTTTAGGATTATGTATTTATATTTTTTATTTTCTGTCTGTCGCGTGTTTGTATGTTGACCAAATAAAAATTATTTCAATGTTTATACATATAATTCAGCTGTTGTATATATAATACACTTAAAGTGAACATTGAATTAATGTTTTATAAGCATTTAATCTCCAAATCTTAATTTTTTGTGGCACTGGCAGCAGATTGTCCCTTGGTGTTCGCCACACATGACATTTGCGCAACGTCCACAAAAATGTTTGTCATGCGCCGTAATCTTGGAGGTAAGAAGGCACAAACCTTCCTACATTGTTGGACTGGTTGAGGACCTTCATTTGGTACACTTACATTTAAAATATAAGCAATAGATTGTCGGACGAGACTTCGTGGCAAAATTGTGGCCCGGAAATAGGAAATAGGCCCGGAATTGTGGCTTTCAGGAGCTCTATGTGCGATTCTCTAAAAGATTTTGCCAACTTAGGGGCTTACACGATTGGCTCAGATACGATTTTCTATATATAATACGTATACATCATTTAAAGTGATGTTTATGATGTTATAAACATGCATAGGGGCCACCTCCTTGTTTTACGACTGCAGGAAGTGTTATTGCACATTTGGTCCAATTCAAATAAATATTTACACTATATACAACATATATTTCCAATATAATGTTTAACTAACACCAAAACACGCGAAAAAGCGAAGGTATACTATACTCTGCAACAAGACACTTCAATTTCTCTAATGACTGCAAGTTTTGGTAAGTGATCGTTGACTTTCCTTTTATCGTGTAAAACCTATCACATTTTAAAAAAAATTTCCGCATTAACACAAAAAATCAGATTAATCAAAAACATCAATCTTGTAAATATAATTACACCATAGCAATAATGGCAATTTTCAGATGGAACAATTTGAAATATGCAATTTCCTGTACAAAATAGCAGCTTTATGTAATTTGTTACGGTTTGTAAAAGGAATAAGTATTTACAGTTTTTTATTGGGATTCTTTTGTCGCTTGTATGTATGTTGACCAAATATAAAAATGTGTTAACCCTATGGATTTGGAAGGATTAGCAACATTTTTATTTATTTATTATAATTCCTCCAATCATCTGTTTTTATATATTTCCTATAAAAACCGTAGTACAGTTAGGTTTGTTTGGGTTTAGGTTGGATTATGAAATTGTGAATCAAACCACTCAGATGTATTTGTTTTGTGGGAATATTGTCTTATCGTTTCAGTATAAACGTTAACTAATAAACTATAATAATAATATTCACTATGCCACGGCCCAGAATATCTACACAGCGAAGCTGTAATGCTATTCGACTTCAGAACATGGCCAATCTTAAAGTTAACATGTATTTGCTGTTAGCGTTACGAAGTTCGCCGGGTTAGCTCGTTATTTATAAGCACAGATGATAGAAACAAACAATAATTAGAAAACTGGAAAACCAGTAAAAGAGGAAACCTTGGTATATGACACCTCCCCTTCTCACAGGTTAAGCCTGTCCACCCGCCTCCTCGGTCTGGTTGATCTCCTCAACAGCACTGGTGGGTACTCAGGAACGCCAGGTAGTGGCATATGTATGCCTTGTTTCACCAACCGTAGAATATTCTCTTTATATGGTGTTCAGTAAATTGAAATAAGTCTCCTTTTTCGCTAACTAACTAAAGTTCGAATGTAAATTTGTCCTTAATTTTGTAGGAATAACAGATAGCCTAGACTGCTGTAAATGAAATTGATGAGATGATATCTAAGTTACCGATTAAAACCGTACATTATTGCATGAATAGGTTTTTCTTTGAAAATTGTTAGCCATTGCTGGGCTAACTACGTACATATCCATGGATCATTGCTGAGCATTGCTGAGTGATTGTTCACTGTGAATGTATAACTAATAACTTCAGACATGAAAAGTGTTCGTTTGACTTTACCTTTTATCTGTCCCTACTTCGGCTGATGAGTTCCGCATACAAGAACACAAAGCGAGTCTACCATCAAGATTAATCAAAAACAATCTTTGACATGGATATATATACCTTAGCTCTTGGGGAGGGGTGATGGCAATTTGTAAGATGAAAATTTGAAACAGGTTTCCATAGACACTACAAGAGCTATTTTGTATTGAATTTGTAGTATATAAGAATAAGAACAGCCGTTTAGAAGAACAGAAAATATTCCCTTTAGACATATCCATGACTTAACCCATTTCCCACAGGGAAGTATAAACAAACATTTTTAATTTCACTGTTTTCCATTTATAGAACTCCTCCATATACGTTTTTATTAATAACTAGCAGTAAGCACGTCTTTTGTAGGGATTGTTGGATTCAGTTTAAAGAAGAAAGATATCATACCAAAATGTAAACCTGAAATCCCAAACAAATCAGTACAAAAAAAAATTAAATAAATACCTGCTTTGTAATTTAGCATTACTTTACAATTAGATTAGAACATTTTATAACATTATTAAAATTAGATATACGTTAAAATAACTGTTTAATATACTATGATTTCGAAATGGGTTTGAAATTAATGACCAATATCCACTAACTAATATTGGTCCTAATTTGAGAGCTGTTTGTTCTTTCTATTAAATCATTGAACTAAAAAGACAGCTGCTTAATACCAGTAGGTGATTCATTGAAAACTAAAAGCAATATGTGACCAAAAAACTTAAAAAGCTTAAAAAGTGGGTTTTTAAATGCTCCTTATTTACTCTACAAGGGGTGGTGGTTAATTTTAAGCTTTGAAAAACCTTCTCTGAAATATAGAGAATACGTGAAATAAGTTTCATTGTTATGAGTTCTCCCATTTTTCGCAGATGACGCCGTAAAATGCCCCCTGGGGCATCACAGACAGATAGACAGACAGACAGACACAAAATGTGATAAGACTTGTATCGGCTTCTCTAATGCACGAAAAGTAAAAATAAGTAAAAAAAATGAAAAACTCTGAGATATTTACAGACAAAACTATAATTATAGTTATATAGATTAACCAACATTAACGTCTCATTATGACTATGATATCTCCTTATATCTACTAGTATTTACTACTAAGTAGAGTCAGAGTCAGGAAAACTTCATTCCTTATTTATACAGCTTTAAATACAGAATGGTGTTATCAGATACTTAAGAGCTAATGAGGAAGAAAGGAAACATTATTGTGATTAAAATAATTAACGGAGAAACCATTCATCAAAAGTTTTTTAGTAAGTTTGTTTTATTGATTTCGTAAATATCTCTGGAAAGTTAACTTGAAAATATAGTTCAAACAGCTATTGGTTTGGTTATAAAACTCCATGTTATTTTTATTTATAGCCGGCTAACTTGTATGACGGATGTTGTAATTGTGATGGTATCCTCAATTGATGAAGGGTATTTTCTTAAGCCTTTGGATACATAATTGTTTTTAAAATTTATTTTTCATGTACCGTCAAGGTATATTTAATTTATAGCAATCGTTTTTATTGACAACAAAATTATTTTGGCTACTTTGAAGGGTTGAAATACTTCTAAAAGTTTACATAGTTTTAGTGTAATATAATCCTATACCAAAACTCATGTG
Source organism: Nephotettix cincticeps (assembly GCA_023375725.1). Classification (NCBI taxonomy): domain Eukaryota; kingdom Metazoa; phylum Arthropoda; class Insecta; order Hemiptera; family Cicadellidae; genus Nephotettix; species Nephotettix cincticeps. The sequence continues at coordinate 27,644,857 of CM041790.1, read as the reverse complement.
AAAACCTATATGGACACTATATACTTTTAACATAATTTATTTTAAAACTTTAAAAGAATTTAAATTTATTAAACCAGAAAAAATGTACGTCTCACCTTATTGTATGTGGAGTCCAGAATAGGGTTTCGTCAAGTGGTAAACTTGAAAATTTGTTTTATTCGCATTATGGAAGAGTTTAATTTGTGGTTCGGACAGAATGTTGCAGCGGGCGCAGGAGACAGAGTACATCAACATCAACTGTGTGGACCCCCTCGGCCGGTCCGCCCTGCTGATGGCCATCGACAACGAGAACCTGGAGATGGTCGAGCTGCTGATCGAGTACAAGGTCGACACTAAGGACGCGCTCCTGCACGCCATCTCTGAGGAGTTTGTGGAAGCTGTCGAGGTGTTGCTGGACCACGAGGAGACTCTCCACAAGCCAGGGGAACTCCACGTTAGTATATCGTCTTGTAGCAGTTAAAAGATAAGGAACGGTTAGTGCATGCTCTTGTGTTACAAGACGGGGAAGTTACTAACCGCATGTTGGTATAAAAGGTTGTATGATGATTGGGTTTTGAGGTAGGATTCCAGGCTCCTTGTGGGTTATTGTGTTCGCCGTGTGCGCTAGATGGGTAAGCCTATTCCTGTGCCTTCCTTGAGGCTCAGGAGCTTTTTCTATATACTAGGGTTGAATAACTCACCCGGTTGTTCAAGACCGAAAGTTCGCTTCTCCGTTCTCCCAGTCTGTTACAGTCTAGGATGATATGTTTGACAGTCTCCAAGGACCTTTTGCATAAACTACATTCCGGTTCATCACTAATGATCCTCAGAGTGAGTAGACATTGTAGAAGCAATGATCCACCTGACCTTTACCCTACATGACCTCAGGAGTCAGCGAGTGTAAGAAGTGGACGGTCTGGGGAGCAACTTCTTGCTCAAATCTTGCCTAGAAATGTAGTAGTATACTAATTACATCATTAGAAGAACGCGGTGGTTGATCGTAGCTACGAAACCGTCCCACTAACTAATAGAGCTGGTAGTACAATTATTGTTACAAGTTACAGGTAAAACCTTTATTTGGTATTTTTGTTGTCTCAGAATTATATTCAATTACGTAAACTCTTCTTACCTTATTATTGAATGCTTTATCAGTTATTAACACTTCAGAGAAAAATGAAAGGACAAATTTAACGTTTTCATATTTTGCTATATAATTATTTATTTTCGTCTAATTACAAAGACATATTACTTGTATGGTTTGTAATGATTATTAGCAGAGAACAATTTTTCGAAAGTATTATGACAGGAATGTACTCACCACCATTTTTTGTAAGTTTAAACTAATTTTGTTGAAAGTTCTACTTTTATACATAAAAACTTACTTACTCTCCTTAGAAACTATTAAAGCTAGAGTTCTGAAATATACATAATTTATTCATTAAATATACATGGAGTTTTGATCCAGATGGAGTTTATCAATTTTGATAAGTAATTTTCTATTAAATTGTATCATATATTTTAGTACATTTAAAAAAATTAGAAATTAAAACAAATATTTTAAAATTCCAGTGTAAAGTTTTACCAAGGGGTTTTTGAGGATTCATTAACACCCCAAAAAATTTGATTGTCATAGATTTTTGGAGAAAATGTGCTTTATGTTAACTTACTAATACAGTAATAGGAGGTACCAACGCCTTGAAGAACTTAGTACAATGATTATTAAAACGACAGCAGTAATTCAAAAATGCACTCAAACAAAAACACTTCCTGATGTAATAATACTATGAAAAACATATGGAATATTCCCTTCCATGGAAAATAAACGTAATGAGATGGAGATATTCCGGGAATGATATCTGGGACTGAACTAACAATGTTTACTGTGTGTCACAAATAATGGCCGGGACAGTAACAAGAGGGAACACAATAAACCATCTCGTGGCTTCTGCGTCGTGGTCAACATCGCTCTGCTCATATTTGTGCAAAATATTGGGTTTTAATGTTTATGTATAGCGTGAACTAAACTGTATTAACACAATTTTACATGTTTCTCCTGGGTTACAGACGAAAACAAATGACATATATTAGGATTGTCGTAAGAAGATTCATTTATACGTACTTTCGTCAAACTTTTTGTAATTGATGTTATGATATAAAAATTAATAATTATTACGCGAACTATCGTACACTTGTTGCTCAAGTTATGGGAAAAATAAGTGACAATCTATACAGTTAACCATTAGCCAAATTGTTTAAACCTTTAGGTTACGAATGTAGTTTTATAAAATCTTAATATACTCGTATATACAGGGTGTTCATTAAACTTCATTAACTTCAAGGGGTAATAGTACTAATCAAAATAAACAAAAATTTCCTATAAACATATGTCTAAACCCCTTTATTCAGCTTCCATTTTGTATTTTGAACCAAAATCTTTATATCTCAAGAACTATTTAAGGTAAGGAAATCAAACTTTGCACACATCTTTATTTGCTATAGAGTAAAATATTCTTAAAGTATCATTTAGTTTGTTTTTATATTTTCAAAATGGCGGTGGTTAAAATCGTTTTATTTAAATAACAACGAAACCAAATCTATTAAAATTTTTCCAAGACATAAAAATGCTGTAATTTTAATTTCAAATCAAACGAAACTTTGTTGAACAAAACCCCGTCCTTGGATAAGCCAGAAACTCACTTTTAATGTTAGCTTACAGAGCCCATGTGCCATTACCGCGCGGCCGTGGAGAAGAAGCGGCTAGTGCAACAATGAATTCTTTGCCAAAATATAAAAGCAAACTAAATTATACTTTAAGAATTGTCAAGAATAAAGACTTCTTAAAATTACCTGTTATATCCAAAAACATCATAAACTATAGGGTGTTCCATAAGAAATGTTCAAGTTGTCAGCCATATTGGAAAATGGCGGCCATATTTTCGGATTCGATATTAATTTTAAAATCCTCTAAAAAAATAAAGGGAGTTCCCCACAAGAAGTATGCTGTCATATGCAAAGTATAAAGGTAGCTATTGTTTCACTTTAGGTAAGACTCCCGGTATAATGATGCACAATTTCTGAATTTTCTTAACGTGAATTAATGCTACATAAGTGCGCTAACAAATTGTTTTTCTTTCTTTTCTTTGTATTAATTTAGTATCTTACTTCTGAACACTAAATCAAACAATCCGTACAAAGGGCGGACATAGGCTACTGCTAGTATAAAATGTTATAACCTATTATGAAATACGTTTTCAGAGTTTTTTTATTGGCAGATTCCTTTAAAAATCTTTACAGATTTTATTCACAAAGCCTGATAGCAGAGTTGGACGTGGGTTTCCCATTAATAACCGTCTACCAAGTCACCGAGATCCAGGTCGAGGCCACGTGTCTGTCCAGAAGTAACTTATTCCTTGTCCGCTGAATTCCGTAGTTCCTCATCCACTCGTTAGTCCAAATCATCTGTTCCAATTCCACAACTCCGGTTTCATAGATTTGACAACTGCGTATTCTGCGTCTCATAGTGTGAGGTGTTTTTAGGAAAGGCAGCCCCCCACAATTTAAAAACATTGGAGCCGAGCTTCGACCCTTGAACCCTTGCAGTAAACAGATTAACCATTGTCTCCTCTTTGGAATCCTGAAAACTCTATAAAATAAATTTTTATTTTTATATTAATCGTTGTTAGATAGAGGAGCGTTAAATAACGCTTAACTCAGTTACATAATGAAATTTTCTAGTTTATTCAAGTAATTTTAATGCAATTTTTTTTATTTCTATTGTTGCAATGAGCAGTAATTTTATTGAATTGCAGTTCATTACGTTAATCAATTAATTTAACATATTGGCGCAAAACTTGGGGTTTTATTATTATTCTTTGTTGTTGTAATATAAATTAAAATGTTAAATAAAATTACCTGTAAGTATTATTATACCAAGACCTGTGTTTGATACTTGATAAATATTACATTTTCATCAAACACCAAGAGGTTTCAAAGTCTCTATTGTAAATATTTGAAGTTCACAACAGATTAATTTCAAACCACCTCTTCCAAATAACAAATAATTATATAATTATCCTTTCAAGTTTAAAAACATGAACTTCATTAAAACCATTCGTTTAACTATCCGAAACCTGTGTTTAGAAAGAGATGCTTCTCCGTATCAAAGTTTAGAATATTTGTACTCAATTGAGAGTCTTCATCAAGTCATATTTTAGCCCCATAAAACAAAGTTAATTTTTTATAACATTACTGGACACCCGAATGAGCTGAGGTTTTTGATAAGGTATTAAATTATATTTAAAATTGTTATGTGCCGGTATGAAAAAGTAATTCGTTTAATTGTTATTATAAAGCACGATATTTATTATTAGAGATTATAGTTACATGATGATTATCTTTTTATGAAAAGAAAATAACAAATGTTATCTTTATATTTTATAATTTTAAATAATAAATTATAATAATAATTATAAATCTTTATAAATTATAATTTTATCAATTATCGTATTGTAGCTATTGATAAAGACCAAACTCAAATTATTGATTATATAAAAAACAAATTTTATTTAAAAGTTAATCAAAATGTTTTTACTATAAATGTTTACTAATAAAGGTACCTACATAAAATTTAATTAAACCGATTGAATAGAGATAAAATAATTCACGTTATAAAAAACCCAGATAAATGACCTCTGCCAAGTCTCTGTCTTTACTAACCGCACCACTACCCCCCTCCTCTTTACCGCCTCTCCTACCGCACCGCAGTGCCCTCCTCGCTTCCTCCACCTACCACAGTGCCCCTCTCGCACCACAGTGCCCCCCTCTCCACGCCCTTCCTACTACCGCACCGCAGTGCCCCCCTCTCAACGCTCTTCCTACTACCGCACCGCAGTGCCCCCCTCTCCACGCTCTTCCTACTACCGCACCGCAGTGCCCCCCTCTCCACGCTCTTCCTACTACCGCACCGCAGTGCCCCCTCTCCACGCTCTTCCTACTACCGCACCGCAGTGCCCCCCTCTCCACGCTCTTCCTACTACCGCACCGCAGTGCCCCCCTCTCTACGCTCTTCCTACTACCGCACCGCGGTGCCTCCCTATCCACGCTCTTCCTACTACCGCACCGCAGTGCCCCCTCTCCACGCTCTTCCTACTACCGCACCGCGGTGCCCCCCTCTCCACGCTCTTCCTACTACCGCACCGCAGTGCCCCCCTCTCCACTCTCTTCCTACTACCGCACCGCGGTGCCTCCCTATCCACGCTCTTCCTACTACCACACGGCAGTGCCCCCTCTCCACGCTCTTCCTACTACCGCACCGCAGTGCCCCCCTCTCCTCGCTCTTCCCTCTATTCTACCAAGGAGGCCTGTTTATACTGTATTCATAACACTTCATTCACTATAGAAGCATGGTTTTGTGTATGCAATTTAAAGGTATCCTATTGGAATTATTTTGACCTTCACTTTCAATCTGCTTCTATTCCATTTTATTGCAATAACCACAGATTTTAACTTACTCCTAACCATGATGTATTAATATTGATGATATTATTTTTCCGCGAATCTGACAGTAATCATAAAGTAAAAAATTATGGTATATAATTCGGTAAATTATACCATCAGTAGCCAATTTTCTTTACGGACTGTATGACCTAAAAGTGTATCAATAAAAAATTATATTCTTATTATGATCGGAATGAATCTGCAATAATTATAAACAAACTAAAAACAGAACCCGTTGTGGTTAAATACAACGGTCTCTAGAAAAAGGGTACCCCAATGTATTTCTTACGGAAAACATTTTTTTCTACTTTTTCACCATACATACTAAAAAACGTCAAACTTTCATATTTTTTGGCAAATCTACAGGATGAAAGCTTTCTAATGACATATTAATCAATGAAATTGGTCCAGTGCAACCCTAGATTTAGTTGTACAAATTTTAACAAAAAAATGTCAGACTCAGTATTTCTTCAACGCAAAGAGATTTGTTGTATCTTTGGTTTTTTTTACATAACTTTTAAACGGTGAGGAAATCGACCAAAGTGGATGGTGATTTTCTGATAGAGAATTAAATTTCCAACAAATTACCATTGAGAATCTTTTGAGAAACCTCAAAAAGACGGTAATATATCGCTTTCAAAAATAGGATTTCGTAAAAACCTGTTTTCAATGTATTTCTTAAGGAAAACATGTTTTTTTACTTTTTCACCATAAATACTAAAAAACCTCAAACTTTAATATTTTTTGGCAAATCTACATGAATGTAGCCTTCCAACAACGCATTAATGATTAAAATCGGTCTGGTAGAACTCTAGATTTAGTTGTACAAAGTTGAACAAAAATATCTTTAATTCAATATTTTTTCAACACAAAGAAATCGGTAGTAGCTTTGGTTTTTTGTAAATAACTTTTAAACGAAGAGGAAATCGACCAAAATGGAAGGTGATTTTCTGAAAGAGAATTAAATTTCCAACAAATTATTACTATGCATTCCTTGAGAAACCTCAAAAAGGCTGCCAAACATTGCTTTCAAATAAGAAATTCGTAAAACCCCATTTTCAATGTATTTCTTATGGAAAAAATGTTTTTCAACTTTTTCACCATAAATACTAAAAAACATCAAACTTTCATATTTTTTGGCAAATCTACAGGATGAAAGCTTTCTAATGGCATATTAATCAATGAAATTGGTCCAGTGGAACTCTAGATTTAGTTGTACAAAGATTTTTAAGATTGAATTATTATAAGAATAGATAATTGACCTCGTTATCTAATTACTATTATATTTAATATCACTAAAGTCAGAATTTTAACGAAAGTTTATGCAACAAGGAAAAGTATAATTAATGAATGAAGACACGATAAAGCAATATGCTGAGTCAGGAGTCAGCAATCTCTTGTCAAAAGTCAAGTGCCCTGTCCAGGACATCATTTGTCACGTTAGGATGAATAAGTGACTATGGACTCAGTACCTCTCTCAGTCCGGTTGAATAATTTTTTTTCTAAAAATGTTAATGTAAACTGTGCATGCTGCATAAGTTTTGAAGTGTTTAGGAAAAAAATCAGAAAGGGGAAGGGAAGGTATTGTAGGAAAAGAAGAGAAGAGGGTGCGGGTAGTGCAGGATGGTTAAGGGAGGGTAGTGCAGGAACGATTATTTATAAAGATAATTTGTGGTGTATATTGAGAACAGGTTACTGGAAAATCTTAATATCACTTTCATAAAGCCTTAGCATTGTATACAGAGAGTACCTAATAAATTGGTTTACAAATATACCTTTTTCTGCAGAAATCCAAAATATTGAAGCCGCAACTAGCTTTGACCTAACATTGGTCTTCATCAGATGTGAACGATAGAAATTCACTTATTACGAAAACTAGTATCGACTGCAACGCATTGGATTGCTACAGAAAATAGTAGTTTTCATAACTAGGAGCGAAATTGGATCTTTTTTTGTCACAAATTTCTTTTTGTATCACTTTTTTAAGTATCAAAAGGATACTTTTGCTCCTAGTTATGGACTACAGCTTTCATCATGCTGTGAAATAGGCTTCTAATCGCTGCAAAGTTAGACCAAATAATTTCAGGTTATATTAAGTCGTCGTCAATATATATTTTGTTCACAAAAATAACGTAACATATCATGTGATCAGCAACTTTTTCATAATGCACTACTAATAAAGTTACGCAGAAATGTGTTAGAGATTTAGAGAACTAAAAACTGTTGTTTTAGACGGAATGATAAAATTGGATTTAAACCAATTTATTTGTTTTGAATATTGTATAAACTCCAACTATAGGTGTTAGAAGTCTCTTGGAGGCTATGTAAACTTGTGGTGTTGCAGAGTTGGGAAGCACTGCCGCCAGATACCGCCACCTTCACGCCTGACATCACGCCGCTCATCCTGGCCGCCCACCGCGACAACTACGAGATCATCAAGATCCTGTTGGACCGCGGCGCCACGCTGCCCATGCCGCATGACGTCAGGTACGTCGTCAAATAAATATCAAATCAAATAGTCAATATTAATTTCACACACACACACGGACGGACAGACAGACATCACGTGGAAACCCACATTTTTGGATTCAGGGGAACAGTACCCTATCCACTCTACACTGAGTTTCTAAAATTTTGACGAAAACAATACTTTATCCATATACCATATGTGAGGGGAGAAAGTAATAATTGAGCACTCATATGTCAATGTTTTTGATATGCGAAATATAAAAATAATGTATTCATTTTGGGGAAAGTTAGGAAACACCACAGAGATAAGAGGAAGAGAACCTTGTTATGTGAAGGTGTGAGCCAAAAGGGGTCTTACCTTATTTCTATTGTTTAAAATACAGTAACCCAGGATATATTTCAACAATATTTGCTACATATTCATCGTATTCATCTTTATATGCCCACCTAGTTGGGTCTTGGATCAGTGTCTCACTAATAAGACTTATCTATAAAAAGTTTGCTGAAATGATTGATTGAATAAATTGAGTGTGTTTTTAAAGCGGAAATACTAGATAAGAGCTAAAACTGTAAATTATACATATTTTTGTGTTTTATTAGATCCAATTTAGATACAAAGTACAGTTTGAGTTATACGCAAAACACAGGGCCGTGAATTAGAATTATGTACTTTTGGATCTTAAGGAATACGATATATGAATTAATTAAGAGTCGAGTAGTGTATCATAAGATGAAAAGTTACAATAGCTAGTATTGTGTATTGTGTAGATGCGGGTGTGACGAGTGCGTGACGTCACGGTTAGAGGACTCGCTACGTCACTCGCGGTCTCGCATCAACGCGTACAGAGCCCTCGCCAGTCCCTCCCTCATCGCTCTGTCTTCCAAGGATCCGATCCTTACTGCCTTCGAACTCTCTTGGGAACTTCGCAGACTGAGTTTCATGGAGCACGAATTTAAACTGGAATACCAGGTATGGAAAGCATTACACTGATAAAAACCTCCTTCAGGTATATCTTTAAACAATGTTCTTCCGAGAACAATTAAATTACGATTCATTTTCCTAAAGAAGTTGATTCATTTTTCGTGATATTCTGAAAAGAATTTTAATTGGTAAAAGTTTTAGGTACAACCAAAGTCTTGTCTATTTTAGGACAGAATTAAATTGAGTCTTAATTTGGACCATAAATAAATTATTGTAGCAAACAAACTTTTAGCCCATAATACGGTAATACAGTAGAACATGAACTTTAATATTTTAATCTGCTGAAGTAGACGTACATGTGGTTAATTTTCTTGCAGGAGCTTAGAAAACAGTGTCAAGACTTTGCCACTGCTCTGTTGGACCACACAAGAAGTTCCTATGAACTAGAGGTGCTGCTGAACCATGACCCGACGGGGCCTGCCTTCGAACACGGGGAGCGGATGCATCTGAACCGGCTCAAACTGGCCATCAAGCTGCGCCAGAAGAAGGTAAGAAATAATGAAAAAATAATAAGAAAAAAACAAATCAATGACCACAGGTTCCATTGCAAACTAATTTTTTCTTCATAAACATTATAACTCGCATAGGGTATGTTTTTTCTGTTTTGCCAATGGCAGGCTCAGCTACAGCTATGCAGTCTCGAAGTTCACTATTTTTTTCTTATGAGAATTCACATCTAAATTTTGTGACCATCTCGGGGATCGAACCCGTCACCTCTTGCACCAAAGTCCAAGACGCTATCCGTTAGGCTAGCAGATGACCATACGGTATATTAATAATCAATCAAATCTTAAAAATCAATCATATGTTAATATCAATCACAAGCCATCCTCCTCTTTCGGATGTTTAGAGGGCTTTGGATTTCAGAGGAACAAGTTGAACTCTGCTTCTCCGAAATCGAGTGTCATTGTCCACGTTAACGAGATACTATCATGGACCTTTATGTTTGGATAATATGTCTCTTCTGTTCAAATCAGGAATCCAAACAGCATAGTCAGGACCCAGTTCCAGCAGTTTTCGTGCTTCAAAGCGTTTGTGAAACCGTGCCTTCAGCGCAAGTTTAATCTTTTTCCTGTATCTTGTAATTTCTTACTGTCTGGCAAGCACGGCTAGTTGTCCATTGAGATTACACAATGTACCTGTACTTCTTATCTTCCGTCCCATTAGTAATTCTACTGAGGAATTCTCATTTTCCAGAGGTTTTGATCATCATGAAAGGAGGCCAATCTTCAAATCTTGGCGCTTGGTTATAATTTGCATTGCTGTTTAAACTACTGACTCTGTTTTACTGTGGCTACATAGGACTGCTTGTAATAATCTCAAAACCCATGGATTTGGCATGATTCGTAAATTCTTCACTACTGAGTTGCGTACCATTGCTATAGCTCTCTGATTGGTTTATACCAATCGATGGATTATGGGGTAATAATCAAATTATATGAGGTTGAGGTTATATCGTTATTTTGTGTATTCGAACACTGGTATACAGATGAAAACAAAAATCTAGCATTCATCGAAGGCTATGATTGGTGCTGTTATATATTTTTACAATGTCATTACTACGTGCTGTGCCTTATCAATTTTAAATTAATTATGCCTTGTTAAATTATTAGGGCCTGTTCATTTTAACTTAGGCCAACTCATAGTTAAATTATTATATGTTAATTTATTTCAAGTTAGTAATTGTTATACAGTTTTATTCTGTTGTTTTGTTACATTTTGTAACTGTTAAATAATTGACATATGATCTCATAGTTGTTAAACCTTGACGTCAACGATACAAGACTCACATACAAAAAAATTGAAATAAATTCTTGATTCTTGGTAATTGGTAATATAAAAAGACTAAAAATATTCAAAGCTGGTGTAGTGGTATTTAAACGTTCTTTGGCTAGCCAATGTGACGCATATGCCCTCAATTTTTTCTTGATCCCACCTTAACACATTGTCTGGCCTAAATTTATTGGGGGGGGGGGTTACTTCTCACTCATTCACCATTCTCTCATGCGACCATAATAACACTGAAACTCCAATATAAAAAACCAAATGTACGACTTTTGCAGACTTTAGATATAATAGTTATTTCTGCATCAAGGAATTAAAGTGACTATGACACTTTGTCCCTGGGCCTGAAGGAAACCGTGACAACTGTGGCCATACACATAGTATAGTGGAGAAAGTGTGTTGTTTTCGTACAAATTTTCGAATTTGAGTTTAAGGTGGAAATATCCATTTTGAGGATCACTGAATCCGAAAAAGTGGGTTTCGTACTGATGTCTGTGTAGAGACCTAGGGCCAATACTGATGTTCCGACTTTTATGATATTTGGCACACTGGTAAAAGTTACGTTGGAACGTTACCCTATCTAAGAATGCCCAATGTTATACTTATGGAGAAAATTAAAAAAATTAACGATTTATTTATTTGTCATCAGTTTTACCTGAAACTTGGTATGCTATACTACACTAATTGGTAGTATACTACAAAACACAGACAGAAATGTTCGTTACAACCGTGGGGGTTGTAGGGGGAGGGGGTGAATTGGATATCTTCCCAACATCTATGAACTTAGAGGAAAGGGATGTGTGAAAGAAATTTCACAACTACTTTTATTAAAAGTTTATTAAATATAATTTTAATCATAATTTACAGTATAACAGTAGTTTTGTTAAAAAATATTTCTTCAAGATTACTGTTAAAGGGAGGAAGTTGTGTGTGTGTATGTGCCAGTTCACTGAAATAGTTTATTTTAATATGGAAAGTTTGTTCCATTGTTAGTACTGTCCGTGAGTCACAAAAAGAACCATAAGAAATTGCATAACTAAGAATTGCTGTCGCTTTTCCGCTAACATTTTCTTTTCTAGGACACACAGCTGTTTAACAAGTATCGTAGTGCACATTAAAAATTAAGATTACTGCCTTCAAAACGTGTGATACCGATAAAACACATTGATGTATGTTGTGCCTCATGCTTCTTGTGGTTGTGGACAGTACATGAACTGTACTACTGAGGAGAGTCACACAGAAAGGATAATTACCTGATAATACTGTGTTTGAAGGTGTGATGACCCTATAATATGCTACTTTATCAAATAATTGAGGGCTTTCAAGGGTGGCCCCTGCCCTGTCTAGTGGATTCAAGGGTTGTTCAGTTAAATTTGAATTCTCTTTGGGTGTTCTAAGGGTCAAGCCTGAACTCTAATTGATTAAGGTTACTTCCCTGAGAGTATATTATGCTTATTTTTATTATGGATCCATTATTTCCAGCAACTTTACAATATTTCACCCTGGGACTCATTGGTTAAATCATTTCTGAATGAGTTTTAAATTACCTTGCATTTTTAAATCACTCACTTATTCTGAAAACTTAGTTTATATTTATTGATGTACTGTTTTTGATGAAGTATTACATCCAAGTTCACCACAAAAAAATTGTTGAGTTTTTTCAATAACGAATCAATTTGGTTCGGGTAACAGAAATTGTTTAAACAAAGTTCCCATATGAGATTTGTAAAAAAGTTGGACTCTCTGGATCCTTTAAAGACTACATTTTAGCTGAACAGCTACCTACAGTATTTCACAGTTATTATTATCTCTGTAATTAGTTAATAAGTTTCCATTTCATCCATACAATTTAGCTTAAAAATCTAGTTTTTGAACTTTGAGTCTCACTTCTACTGTACACTCTTGTTTTCAGTTTGTAGCTCACCCCAACGTTCAACAGCTCCTGGCCTCTATATGGTATGAGGGTCTGCCCGGCTTCCGTAGAAAAAACATGGTGCTACAAGCTCTAGAGATCGTCCGCATTGGGATGATGTTCCCCATCTTCTCCTTCATGTACATAATCGCCCCGCACAGTTCTGCGGGTCAGACACTGCGCAAACCCTTCATCAAATTTATTTGTCACTCTGCTTCCTATTTTACATTCCTTTGTGAGTATGATCTCCTAGGTATTGGCATACATATTCAATGAGTAGTACAAATCCAGAAAATTGTGACCGAGATGATGAGAGTAGGGTTTGAGAATCAAAAAATTAATAAAGTTTCATGAACACTGAGGTATACATTTATAGTTTAGTTGGCTATTAAAGTGTAGGAAATCCACATTATCTTGGATGACATGATTACAGTTTGTACTTTCGTATTTTACGAAAACTCTATTGTCTGCATATGAGTTATAAAAACATAATTAAATTTTTTTAGACAAAATATAGTCTTATGAAGCAAAAATATTATCCTCCTTTTAAACTATCATACTTTCAAACATTCTTTGGGACTCTTAGTAGAATCAATATGTATTAAGACTTCAAACATTAAAATAATATATCAGCTTATAAAGAGAAATACCAACAACTGTTGATGATGAAATCTGTTTCTGTTCCAGTTTTACTAATTCTAGCATCACAGAGGATAGAGAATCTGCTTGGGTCTGTGATCTCCATATGGAGCGATGCAACGTACGATTACAATGAGGGGGAGCCAACTAAGCGAGGGGCTCCGCCCTCATTGGTGGAGATGATGATCCTGGGCTGGGTCAGTGGTAAGTCATTGGGGTATTCAAGATTACAGTTATTGTAATCCTACTTGATACTGTCGGACATTGTATTTAATAATAAGAGCAACCTGGAAAACAGTCCAGTAGAGTCAATCTGTCTGTAGAAAGGAATATTCAACAGAACTGGGTAAATTAAGGATAAACTGGACACTTACTACTGGTACTGGTAGCTATTTAAAAATTGTGATCTGCTACTTTTTGAGACTATTTCTATAGAAAAGGTGTGTAATTGCAAATTGCAACCCTGTTTTTAATGACACCTATTTGTATATCATGTGTGCCTATGTAGTGAGTGGAAAGTATATGGGTTATATAGTGTGTATTACTGTGTGAAGAGGTATACTGTGCTTTGTATTGGTGTATGTGTGATGTAGTGGGTGGGTGTATGGATATGGATTATTGATGCATTGATATGCTATTATGATGAATGCCAAGAGAAACAAGAGGAAATAACCAAGAGGCCATTGCCACACAGCCCAAACCTAGATGTATTATAGCTAACCTAGCTGGTTAATTTGCTGCTATTGTATAGTTATGTGTTATTGTGCTATTGTGTGTGTGTTGTTTGTGCTGTGTTAGTAACTGATCACAATGTTTGATCGCTAGAAAATTCTGTAAAATGCATTTTAGGAATTATAGTATTATAGGATGAATTATAGGATTTACCTGTCCTAAAATAATTAGTGACATCCCCCAGTTTTCCTACTGTTCCACGACATTCCTGCTACTTATCATAAGTTTACCACAAGATGATAAGAGAAAACCCGACGATCAAAATTGGGCTTCTTCCCAGAGACTCCTCTACCTTTTAAGAAGCTTATTAAAACAGAAGAAAGTGAGGGGCCTAAAACCTAAAAGACGCGATGACCACGACACGGCTGATTGGATTTTTTGACAATCAAATCGGTTCCTCTTTATATCAAGTGGTGATAACTGCCTCAGGAACTATTGTTCTCTCTCGTTTCTACTGCTATACACTATTCTGGTTACTGGTTCTAACTACTAAGGAATAACTGCTTCCAAATCTCAGGATGGGTTGATTCAGCAATTCATTCCATCAAACTCAGCCAGTGTGTCAAGTAAAGCATCCAGCAATAGCTTTAGTTTCATACAAAAATGGGTAGGATCTCCACAAAAAAGTACATAATTCTCTTAACCCTGACCATCTTTAAGGTTAGGTGTAGTGGACGTGCTGAAACTTTTGAAGAGACCAAATAATTCACAATTTGTACAATTCACTGAATTAGTCATACGTAACAGCTGGAACAATAGCCAATCTTCCAATAGGTTTAGAGAAATACAGAGAGAGTCACATTACATTCCATAGCAATAAGACATGGTTTTATTTTTGTCAGTGAGTTAAGTTACCATTGATTTGACTTATATCTGATGAGTAGATGGATCAGTTAGCACTGATTGTATCTGAACGAGAGGTTCCGATAACATCTGTTTTGTGTCCTAATGATAAAAATTAGCTCTATATATCCTGTAGTGTTTCGACTCACCACCATCTTTCTTTGATAAGTCATATACACAGATCTGTAGTTTATACGGGCAAGAAAATTCTGGCCAAAAGAGGTTGCCACATTTATAAAAAATATTTATTTATTAGACTCAGGCATTGCGAATATGTATTTTGCAAAGTTGCATCAATATGCAACCATAACTGCATATTGTGTATGGTGGTTGGCACATCAAATATCGATTTGATATAATTTGAGATTCACGTAAGAAATTAAATGAAAACAGACTTTTTAATGTAGTATTAGAAAAGCTTTGATATGGAAATTTGGGCTGTAAAAATAGAGCCATACACATAGAGTATACTCTGCCTCAGTCTCAGTCACACAGATATCGGTGTTGCAGGACTGATTTGGAGTGAGGTGAAACAACTGTGGGACGTAGGTCTGGAGGAGTACGCTGCAGACATGTGGAATGTCATTGACTTCATCACCAACTCCCTCTATGTAGCTACAGTGGCACTCAGGCTTGTAGCTTGGTATAAGGTAAATCAGTTTAAACAAATGTTTGATCATTTTGGTTGAAGTTATTGTTTTTATCTTTTTGGTTTATGCCTACTTAGTAGGCCAATATCCTTGACCTGCTAACTTACTTGAGCATTTGTAACAAGGTTTATAGATTATCCAGATATTATGAATGATATATATTAAATAGACAAAACTCGTAATTCATAATGTTTGAATCTCAGATAATAAGCATACTCGTGTTGCAGGTCCAACAAGAGATGGAATTTTACAATTTGGCTGGGGACAGTCCCCGGGAGGATTGGGACACATGGGACCCCATGCTCATTTCTGAAGGGCTCTTTTCAGCTGCCAATATATTCAGGTAAGTTATTAATTTTTTAATTGAATTAGAAATAGCTTGTTCAATAACATTTTACCTGGACTGACAAAAGTTTTATATAGAGATAGTACATTCACACAAATACAAACCATTAAAATACTACCCAAATTTTTCTTTGATGGGATATTGATTGGGGATGTTGCCATATCTCATTTTGACTTTCATTTTTTGCTTTTTTTAACTAAAACGCCAGAGGCATTTTAGTTAACTCAAGCATTGATGTTCACAAACATTTTTTGGGAAATTGGTCATGCCAAATGGGCATCCCTGGATTTGAACCGTGTGACCTCTTGCACCAAAGTCCAAGACACTAACCGCTAGGCTAGCAAGATACCCTTAGCATCTTGATCTGTCTTGGGGGTCAGCCTCAAGGCTTTTTAAATCAACCTCAGAATTAATAGGTAAATTAATCCTACCTATTGTTCTACCTATTATAGTTTGTAACTTATTGTGGTTGAAACCTATTGTTCTGTCTAGCACAGTCCTGAGTTGATTACAGCAGACTCTGTTGTTGCAGCTCACTGAAGCTGGTGTACATATTTTCTGTGAACCCGTACCTCGGTCCCCTCCAAGTCTCCCTCAGTCGAATGGTGCTGGACATCATGAAGTTTTTCTTCCTCTATGTCCTTGTTCTTTTTGCCTTTTCATGTGGTAAGAATGTCTTAAATTTGGATACAATTTATTCTAGAATTTTAATGTTCTGTATTCGTTTTCATTATAGTGGTTTTTACTTTCATTTTTAAGTATTCGTACTATTAATTTTTTTAATGAAATTTCTTTATAATTTAAATATAATTATTTAAATATAATTTAAATGTAATTATTTAAATATAATTTAAATATAATTTCTAGTTAGTAATAACTAGAAAATACATTGAAATTTGTATTATTAACTTAACTGAATGCCTTATAAATACCTTGTTGATACCTTAATATAGATTTTTATGGTTAGAAATTTTATTTTACTAAACGTCTATCAAAGATTCCTCATGAATTAAGATATTTGATGTTTTAAACTTTTGATACAATGCGTTGTTATCTTTTGCTTGTATTTTTTATATATCTTAGTTCAAATGCATTATTACTCACTTTCATTTATATTATGTTCTCAAATTGTTAAATGATAATTGTGTCAGCGGAACTGATTATTTACTATTATTATAATCTGATTAGTTACATCATATTTATTATTATTTACTTTACAAATTATATGTTTATAATTTATTTATTTATTATTAATTTTGGGTGACAAAACACAAATACATATGTGTTGATTGGGAGTTTAATTATGTGGCCATATGATCAAAAATTCCACCCAAAACAAAAAATCCATCAGTAAAAAATCTGTCCTATTATTCTCAAAATAATTTTAGTTAGAATCAAAGTTACCTTCTCTTTAATATTTTATTTCTAATAATAACCATTTTGCTATTTTGGTAGCACTAATACCACTGTGGCTGCAACAGGTATGAACCAGTTGCTCTGGTACTACGCGGACATGGAGAAGCAACGCTGCGCCACCATCAACCCTGTGTCAATGGGTTCCGGCACTAACAAGACTGCCAACGATCCTGACGCCTGTGTCGTCTGGAGACGCTTTGCCAAGTATGTTACATTTTGTTTAAATCACTGTGTTTCTCTTTAAACCGTATTCAAATCTTACCCCTAATTTTATTCAAGCACAGATATAATCGATACATTAGGAGGATTTACTTTGCTCAAAACATCCTCCAAGATTCCTTTTTCGCAGTATTATTAAGGTTTTGGCATCACCCCATATTAAGAAAAGTTTTATTATATCATGTGATTTTAAAGAATCATTATGTTTATTTCAACAGTCAAAATATTCCAAATCTCTTACTTTCTCCCCTTACACATAGTATATGGAGAAAGTAGGCCTATTGTTTTTGTCAAAATTTTTGGATTTGAGCTGAGAGTCCGTGTTGGGATCCCCTGAATAAAAAAAGTGGGTTTCAAACGTTATGTCTGTCTGTCCGAGTGTCTGTCAGTGTGTGTATGTGTCTGGATGTGTACAGAGCCACAGCCTACCCCGTTGATTTGATTTGGATGAAATTTGGCATGTATATGTGTGTGTGTATATATATATAAACCCTTAAAAACATGAAAAATCCAAATTCCTCAACAACCACTCAAACCATTTTAGTTAGAATTTGATAGTGCATAGTGCACAGAGTACTAAACAATATGACACAACCTGCATGTCCGTAAAAATGACAATTAAAAAGTTATTGGCTTTAAAATGTCAAAAAAGTCATTTTTTAAATTTTCGGCGAAAACAATAAAAGTAATGTATAACTTGACTGATGTCATTGTATTCAGCTCAAAAAGCTAAACCAATTAGTATTTTTAATTATTAGTCTATAATCAACGAATCTAGAGAAATGTTAAATTTAATGTCCATGATAAACGCAGTGTGTTGTTTGAAAGCGCCCAATGTTATTCTTATGGAGAATATTAAAAAATCAATTTCTTCCTTATTTTCCAACTGTTTTCCATGAAACTTGATATGAAGCATAAGGTCAAATCACCCAACAAAACCAACTCAAAAAGCTTGGTATTACCAGGGGTGGCGGGTGGTTCCCCCTATAAAATTTTAACAATTAATTTATTCTTTTTATAATTAACAATTAACAATTTTTATAATTAATAATTAACAATTAATTACTTTGTTCCTCTTGTTGTTATTTTCAGAAAATTGGATGATTATTTTTGAAACAATAAATTACTAAATGATATTTAAATAAACTTTGAAGAATATGATAAATTTATTACAGATTGTCATTTTTAAATTTACTTACCGCAGAAAGTGTGTGTCAGTCCATTGATACTGTTTATTTTTCCAGATGAAGAATAGCTCCTAAAATTAAATCCTAGATATGATATAAAATTTCAGTCAATTAAATTTTCCAATATTCAATGAAAAAAGTCTCCCAGCAAATGTAGATTACAGTTACTCATATTGCTTCCAAATGACTTCTTCCCTAGCAAATATAGATTACAGTTACTCATATTGCTTCCAAATGACTTCTTCCCTAGCAAATATAGATTACAGTTACTCATATTGCTTCCAAATGACTTCTTCCCGGCAAATGTAGAATACAGTTAATCATATTGCTTCCAAAAGACTTCTTTTCTTCAGAAAGACTTGGTTTTCATTTTTGTAAAGTGCTAGCTAGCCCAATGGGGAACTTCCAAATAGCATGGGTAAAAACAAAAACTTACTCATAATAACATGAAAAAAAGTTGTGTAGAATGTCATGGAAGTTCACATGTAGAACATTTTACTTACCTTTTATAAAGTATGGATAGTTTTGCTCTGAGAAATAGTAATTTATACTCAACAAAAGGCATTAACAATTTTTTTTATTCCCATAAAACTTTGCTGAAAAAAATGAATACACATGCTGTGACATTGAAACTGGTTGTTTCTTCATGTGTGAAATATCGATTTCAGCTTGTTTGAGACATCACAGACATTGTTCTGGGCAGCCTTCGGTCTAGTGGACCTGGACAACTTTGAGCTGGCTGGCATCAAGAGCTTCACTCGGTTCTGGGGCATGCTCATGTTCGGCTGCTACTCTGTGATCAACATTGTCGTGTTGCTCAACCTGCTCATCGCCATGATGAATCACTCCTACCAACTCATATCCGTCAGTATTACCAACTAACCAAATTTTGATGGTTATAAGTCAGATTACTCTTTTTAATGTAAAATATAAATGATATTGAATATAAAATTGTAAATGAAGCTTCTTCACATAACAGTTATCATCATCATTTTATTCCAATTTATTACTAATTATTACTATTTTCTGGAAAATACTGCCCTCACACTTGTTTAAACCTATGTGTCACTTATGTGTTTTTATTTAATTTTTTTGAGACCCCAGTATAGCTTGTTAGTCAGGTATCACCTTGTGGATATTCATAGTCACTACAGAATGATGTAATCCTCATCATGTAAGGGAAATGTACTTATCCTGTAGAGAAATCCTTTACAACATTCTTCCTTAACATCCTTCAAACCAATTTGTACGGGTTTAAGTGACGGGTTTAAACATAGACTCTACATTCAATTAACTCTTGAACTATAAAACTTTGCCATTAGGTTGGATATCTCCTAATTGGACTTATGATCAGAACATACAATGACTAACATTTCCATTTCTCGTCAGCAGGAGCGTGCAGACATTGAGTGGAAGTTTGCTCGCAGTAAGTTGTGGATCAGTTACTTTGAGGAGGGAGGCACGGTGCCTCCACCTTTCAACGTGATCCCCACGCCCAAGTCCGTGTGGTACTTCCTGCTGTGGCTCCAGCGCAAGGTCTGCGGACACTCCCGCGCTGCCAAAAAGGAGCACATGAGGACAATCAGGGTGAGTATTCTCTACCAATAAGCATAAGTGACGTTTACTGGAGGTTTTTTGATAACAAACATAGACATGTCAGATTGAAGGTTTCGCAGCCCCTAGCAAAAAATTATGGAGCTCAGGAATTAAGAGTAACAGGAATACAGAAGATCAAAGAATTCAAAAGAATATTAGAGGGTGGAAATGAACAGCCTGTCTTATAATTCCTAAAAATAAGTAGCAACTCCAAATCTTCTCATAACCCAGGCTTAGATGATTCACCCATTGACCCAAAGGATTTTTTTTAACCATTAGAGTGAACATTGTTACACCTTCCAACACCATCAAGAGGAAAGGAAGATTCACTCATATACCCCACTTTGGTACCTAACATCAATATGAAAGAATGAATTAATTATAATTAATTTGTTTATTCCAGAAATATTACAGCCACAAATACAATAGATGATGAACTAAAATAAATAACTAATTAGAACGAAAAACTAATTATTCCTTGGCTGCACTGTAAGTTAAAAAAGAAACGGTCTTGGGAATCAGCAGACTTAGGCAATGCTTGTGCGTCTGCTCAATTGTTATTTAAAACATATAATTGACCTGACAATTTTAATGGCTTGTTTGAGATAAAAAATAAGAAATTTAGAATAAACAAATTGAAAGGAGAAGTGTGAATTTTTGTGAATTTATAGTGAATCAACTGAATTTAAAAGTACTAAATCTATCTGCAGTATCTTGTCAAAACTTCTCTTCCCATCTAATTCATTCATTTATGCTTGACTTTAAATAAACTGAACTGCGCCACCCCCCTGTTTCAGGAATAAAAAAACAGTTAAATAAATTAAAAGTAAAATTATATAATAAATAATACACAATTTTCTGTAATTGCAGATTATCCCTTTTTGATAATCTTGGCCCATTAATCCATACACACAGAAAGTTAAAATTATAAAACATATTGGGTCTTCTAGATTTTAGTAAAACTAATCTATTTCAAAATCTATTATAAAACTGCATTGTTATGGAAACATGACTAAATTAATTTCCCTGTTACCCTGGGATCTGTCATTATTTCAAAAGAGCATTTTGAATCCAATAAGAACTATGTGTCAAGAAATATTGCTGAAGAATCAACTAAAAAAATCACATCCAGTATTGAACATGTACAAAATATTTTTAGAAGTTGATAAACTGAAACAACTTGTTTTGATTTTCAGCGGAAAGTCAAACAAGCGAGTGAGAGAGATTTCCGTTACCAGGTCAGTCAAGTATGTGTTGCCTGCTGATTTCCTTATAGTTATTAAGGTTATTATTAATTTTAAATTTAATTATTAAAGTTGGGTGTTCATATTGAAAAAAACTATTACAAGAAAACTTCAAAAATGTTAGGATTAGAGTTTCTGAACTGTGCTATGAATTTCATCATAGCTTTCTTGCAACCAGCATCAAACCACTGCAACTGTAGGGTTTTTATTGCAGTTTACTCCAGTTTAAGCTAAAGTTCTTTAAACTAAACTAAACTAAATTATAGTTCACAATTTGCATCTTTTGGACAGTGATAAAACCATACATTGGTTGTTTTATATAACTGTTACCCTTACATCACTCTAGCAGTAAAGAACAAAAAAAATATTTATTGAATATAATTAATTCAAGTGAAAAGTAATCAGGGCCTTATTATTGTATAGAACAATCAACTCAAGCTGTTCCTATGATTTTAATTTCTTGTTGGTTCATTCCGCTATTGGGTGAATCTAGAGTTATCAACTATAAATCTTTACCTTGATAATCATCTTGCATATATTGTTTGTAATGGATCTGATCTGATAATGGCTGGGATGATTTCAACTTATATTAGTGTTGCCTGGACTGAAATACTGTTTGAAGAGCATGAAAACTAACACCCAGTACAACCAGTGTTTGTTGAGTAACATCTAGTGCATTTAAATTTTTCATGATTAAGCTGACCAAAATCATACACCACCAACTTCTCACTAGAGGCGAACCCAGAAAACTTGTTTTATGAGACAATTATACACGTATCATCTTATAATACCCATTCTGTGATACTTATTACCAACATAATAAAGAATCTTTGTATTTCTTTGAAAGTATACAAGTACTGTAAAATTAAAATCAATTAGGTATAATTATTTTAAACCACTTACTTATTTTAAATCACTTTTAAACCAAGAATTTCAGTAATTTTACAGAATATACCATAGACTACTTGAAAGATGTTTTCAAAACTTGAAGGAGTGAGTCATAGAATGTTTATCCAAAATTGTGGGATGTTTATCGTATATCCCTCCTGGGTTCGCCCTTGCCCCCCCCCACACTGGTAAATGCTAGTCACTCTCATTAACAAACCTTAGCATGGTATTGTAAACTATTATTTATCTTTTTAATATTTGAATAATTCCTGTATTTTAACAGCATGACCCTAATGAAACCCCCAAATGTTGTGAATTATTTATGAAATATAATTATATTCTCAATTAATTTATGTGTATAAGAAATTACTACCTTGGGAAGTTCAGAGGCAAAATAAGTTTTGGAATTTACACAGTTTGTTCATGTTATTTTTTCACCTTGAAGAAATCCAAATGCAAAGTTACATTATGCTCCCACATCCTATTCATATAACATATTTACTTGATTATGATCTGTTGTAGAGCATTATGCGCAACCTTGTGAGGCGGTACGTTACCGTGGAGCAACGTAAAGGAGAGAATGAAGGGGTTACAGAGGATGATGTTAACGAGATTAAACAGGATATCTCGGCATTTAGATGTGAACTCATTGAAATACTGAAAAATTCAGGGATGAACACGTCCACTGCAACTGGTCCTAATACAGGTCCCAGTTACTTCAATATTTTTGTTGTTTAGTGTAGATAGGTGTTATATTAGATGTGTTTTTGTTTGTTTTTTTGGTAGCTTTGATGTTTTTTTCTAAATTTAATCTCTTAAGATATCCTGTTCCCCACACCAGTATTTTTGCAGTTAAATTCAATCTGTGTTTAGATGTAACTGAAAACATAGATTTTTATTTCAAGACAGTAGTTTTTTTATTACATTCTTTTTTCAGAATAATTCTGGTTTTGAATATCTTTTACTATTCAAAGTGAAGAAAAAAATTTTAAGTTTTTTTCAGAGAGCTGTTCACATTAGATTAAGAAAAATTATATCAACAAAAAAATTATATTTTATACTTTAAAATATTTAAACAATAATTTTAGCATATTTACTAATTTTTTGGATCCTGTACAAGTATAAATATAAAAAAAATTTTAAATTATAAAAAATAAATTTAATAAAATTTTTTTGCATTCATATAGCTGGTGTTATCTCTTAGCACAATTTATCATCTGTACTTTAATTTATTATCAATGGTGCAGTTATATTTTCTCTATAAAATATAAATTAAAGTAACTATATTTGGAAAAAAACTAAAACTAATAGAGCTTAATCATACATAGAACTCTTGTTCTCAGAAAGAAACCTTTCAAAATATTTCTGGAATTAAAATTAACCATCTGGAGGTTTTCCTATTCCTGTTTTTCCATAGAATCCCAATCTAGACATTCAAGATTTTGCTTCTTAAATTTGCTCATTTCTCGACTTTAAAAAATTTTTCAAAAATTCTATTTGTTAGGGGGTACTCAAAAGTACCCGGAATAGTATTAGCTTTTCTGCCCCTGGCCCTTGTTTAATGCAACTCTTTGCCAGTTCAGTGCCATTGGTCATTGACATGGTATGTTCTGTTCATCTGTAGTGACTGTTTTTGCTAGAGCTGTTTTGCTGCTGCTTCGTTTTTTATGATGAGTAGTTTAAGTGAACGATGTGCCGCTGTGAAAATTTAGTTTCCTACTCGGCAAAAACGCTGCTGACCCCCTTAACCGGGACACCAAAATCAACTTGTAAAATGCTCTTGTTATGGCAACCGCAACACCCGAGTTTACTCGGATTTTACGTTATCAGCTAATTCTCCCATGAGTACAAGTCGTCTGCTAGTTTTTTACAGGCTGACTGTTATATTGACCATGGGAAGTGAAAGACCATTTAATGCTGCATTCTAGGGGATTTTTATGGAGCTACGTCCATGCCACATGCTCTGCAGTATTAAATGAGAGAGGCTGCGAAAAAACCCTGCACTACTGAACAGCAGCACACCAACTTACAACGCGGTTAAAGGGTTAATGTTGAAAACTGCTTTTAAAGATGATACTAAAGGGAAAACTCAACTGTATAAGTGGATTTTTTATTTGAAAATGGCGACATGTCGACCAAAGACAAAGCTCGTTCCGAACGTCCATCAACAGCACGAATCGATGAAAGTGTTGAAGGAAAGAGTGGTTTTTTTCTCTTGAGTCGTAGCAATACCACAATGGTTCATCATCAGAAAGAAAACCTTTGTAAGATAAGGTGGATCAATTCTAAGCTGTTCTTTCAGTGCAAGACATGTTTCGACTCGTTGTGCTTTTTTGTATTTCATTCAGAGGCCGAGGAACAAATTTGGCAGGAATATGTTTTATTCCTAAATCTTTAGTTGAATTCGCTGAATTGAACTCCAAGATAGTCCACTGAATTCTAACAGTTGGTCAATTGTCTGCTGATGGTCTGCGAGCACAAGCTCTCGAATTCAAAGCTCACAGTGGAACGTTGTTCACTTAAACTTGGCCACTATAAAAAAACCAGACAGCAGCAAAACAGCACTAGCAAAATCAACAAAACAACAAAAAAAGTGACTACAGACAAACAGAATATGTCAGGTTAACCAGGCCCACACAGCACTGAACTGGCAAGGAGTTGCACTAGACAGGGGCTAGAAGCAGAAACCCGTACTACAAAAGCTCCGCTATTTTGGTTACTTTTGTGTACTCCCTCATAAATTTATTTTTAGGATTACCCTGAAAAAACCAAGAATTCATTTAATGTCTTACCACCAAATAACACCCTTCAACAAAGATGAACAAAAAGTACCGGTACTATATGTTATTATTTTAAATGATTACTTAATTACTAATTCATATTCTTTTAGGTACTGGCGGTAAGAAGAACAGACAGAAAGAGAGGAGATTGATGAAGGGATTCAATATCGCTCCACCCCCTGCCAGCAGCAGCACTAGCTCCCTCCCCCCAGTAGCGGAACTAATCGCCAGCTTGCAGCTGGGGGAGCACTCATCCAGCCACGAACTGTTCGGGTCCACCTTATCGGGACTTCTTGGGTCCACTCCGGGATTGACAATGCGAAGGACGTATACAACACCCAAAGACCCCCACAATCATAACCACGGCCTCTCTCGGCTGGTGTTCAAACGAAATTCCTCAAAAAAGCGAAAATGGGACAGCTTGATCGAAGCAACCAAATTCGGTAGAATGGGCAAACTGATTAACCGTAGCCGTTCCGAAGATTCGGTGTGCAACGGGAAAAACGGGGAGGGTAGGAACTCGCAGAGTCCCCTTTCTGACGAAAACAACATTACAGACACTGACTCCAATCCGAGCTTAATAGAAAACAAAGACGCTAGTGTTAGTTTATCAATTTTAAAACATAAAAGAAAAATTTTTTCAGCTTCTAGAAATCCTCCTGGAGAAGCTGGATCGAGTTTGGACTCTAAAGATCAAAAAGTGTTTAAAAAGCAATTGAAAAGAGCATCCAGTGTGCCTACAAGGGTAGTTGAACAGGTTCTGCCTCCTAAACATGAACAGGTGCAATCACAACAACAGAGTGTTGACATCCAGCAGCAAGGGATGCTGACACCCTCGACAACGGAGGAGAGCGTCACGCCTGGAGCTGCTGGGAATGACACCAACGGCTCTAGTGCAGAGTTCAAGAACAGGAACGGACTTGTAACTGTGTTACCTAACCTCGGCATCCAGCCAGTTAGTGGTCACAACGTATCAGCTGGATGGTTATAGGCGACCTTACTGCCGTACCTTGGAAGATTCGGACCAATAATGACCATGTCACATCAGAATAAGATTTTAGACAGATTTAGATAATAGGAATGAGAACAGAAATGACTGGCTGTGCATGACCATGTGACCAATGACCATGTGAGTTTATCGTTGGGCATGACTTTAAGATACAGTATGGCTTAGGCAGAAATAGGTAATAGACTTGGACAGAGTGGTTTAACACGTTTGCGACGAAGTGCCCCCGATCAGGTACATGGATGCTTCTTTAAAGTAGTGAACCTGATGGGATACACTCAGTACTTTATTAAAGTGTGCGGTGCGCCCGATCGGGTACACTTGCAGTGTATTCTAATGCTAATTGATGACCAACACGGTCACACTATAGTTGAAATATGTTTCCGCCCCTTGCAGATGACCCTTAGTAAAGTGTATCTGATTGGGTACAAGTTCACATTGATTTGATGCATAAAAAAGAACAAAAAAACACAAATATTCAGTATACTAAAAAATATATAATAAAAAATAATTTTGGACAAAAACAATGATAACAATGTACTTTTACATCAAAACAAAGCAAAATATTTAAAAACCCTAAGAACAAATTTTGGTAATTTTTTATATATATTGGCTCCAATAAAGTCAGCATTTTTACTTCCGTTGCGAACGTGTTAAAATGTGTGTTGTCAGAGAGAGGCTTAGACTTCAGACCCTGTGTCATAAGGTTCAATGTCTCTGTTACCCTTGTCACTATATTCTAGTAGGTCTATTAATAAAGGAGAAAGTGATGTTGAATCACAATATTCAGTATCTCTGCCAGTCTCTGATAACATTAAGCTCTAGACTGCTTGGAACTCGGCAGACCGTGTCCATCATTGGTTGTAGGGACTTATGAATCAGGTTACTCTCAATAGTATTCATTAAGTCAACATTTCAGTGGCCACAATGTGTCCAACAGTTGGATTTAAATAAATAGCTTATTTAAGTCTTAGGTCAACAAATTTTTATCAGGTTTTATAACTTGTGCAAGTTTTACAGATCTATGGGGAATCATCAATTTGAAATTTTTTTTAGTTGGGTACCTAATTGGGAAAGCACTTTTCCAAACAACCCAAATAACAAAATTTAACTCTCCTTCAATTTTTAAGCTTTTTCCCTATCGGGTATTTGCTGAAAATGATAAGAATGTATTTTTATTGAATTGCACTTACTTGAAGAGTGGGTATTTAAGTTATATTTCTCAGTTAACTGAATATAATTGAAACCAGACTCATATTTAATGGTGCTTAAGATTAATATAACTTTTAAAATGTTAACTTATTTTGTATCTCACAATAATTATAATTAATAATAATTATTTTGAATCATAACTAGTTTTTAATATCATTATTTTAGGTTTTAAATTTTGAAACAATTCCTCATTAAATTGCACATAACCTATTTTAATTTTCCTATTACCATAACTGATTTTGGACATCAAGCTGTGAGTGATACTTATAATAAGGCAAATTGCAAACGATGCAGTTCTAATTTGAAATGTGAGCTACATTCCTGGTCAGAGCTGACAGCCGTTTCAGTGATATTAACATATGAATTCATTTTTTACTCATGTACATTTTATCATGGTAGTCAAGCATGTTTGCTGATATTTATGAAAATATAAAGTTGTTCAAAAGTGTATACGTTGTAAGTGTATTTCAGGGAACAAATCAAATATTTGTTTTTGTGAGACCCTTTCATTTGAGTAACAAAACTGTTCAGGTAATAAAATCCCTTTGTTTGCAACTTCTTCGTCCAGATCGTGAGCTTTCCATAAATTACGTCACTGTGTATCCACTGTCTACTTTGAGAATTAGATGGAACTTACAGTGCTTATTGTTCCCAAAAACTCTACACAATTTTTTATCAGAAAAATTAAATGGGATTCAAGATTTTAATTTATTGAAAAAGACAATGATGCATTCAAGCATCCACTTTACTTATATTCGTCTAAAAAAATACACACCAAATTTTATCAAAATCTAGAGAATAAACAGTAATAAGAAAAGTTTAATTTTTAAGCCAAAAAACTTCACTATTCACAGTTTTTTCTCATTGTATTTATTTCTCAACATGTATTGAGATTATAATCATACCAAAAGTATTAGGTCTCAAAACATATTCTATTACCCAGTTTACAATTATTAATATTTTTCATCTGAAAAATAAATCTTAAGACATTTTTTTCAAACATATCTCAATACAATTTGAGGTAAACTGTAACAAATGTGATGTAATTTAGGGATTTCTCCATGATAGTTATTATCATTATTACACAGTAAGACATGTTTATAGCTGATGATACCTATATGATACCGCAGCACGCTTCTACTTGGTTGTGTAGATGTATACACCCGCCACGCTTGCATGCTTAATACGGTTTATTGTCATCAAGTTGTTGATGAGAACCCAGTGTTTATTTTACATCGGGTTTAGTGACACCAGGAACCAGAACATCCCCAGTATAATGCCAAACTATCTCATAAAATAGGATAGATCTGTACTACAGAGGCCTTAATGCAGTTCATCAACTATAATTTTGTACATAACTCATTTGTGATGTTGAAAACAAATATTTTTACAAGGTGTTTTGTTATATACTAGTAAACATACGAACTACAGTAGCAGGCATCTTATTGTATTTTAGAACATTGTATTAATGTTACTGTGTAATATTATTGTTACTTATGTACGAATATGAACATGTTGATATTTGCATTTATGTGTAGTATAAATCAATAACCATAAGCTCAAATATACACTTTGTAAAATTGATATGGTTTGGTATGAAATTTGAACATAAAATAAATTATTATTATTATTACTACCTGCTGATTGTATAATGATAACCTGGTTTTAGAAAGAAAAACAAACTGTACTGGTCTAGCTCACTAAAAGTGTTTTTGCAGGAAGGGAAATAATGGTTTCAAATTACATTCAAAATCTAATGAGAATAACTATTTAAAATAATACAGTTTAAATTACCACATTCTATTAAAAATAATTTTTAACTTTAGTTTACTATAGTTAAATTACTGAAATTTTTCTTCACCAAAAGCTTTCTTATTTCATTCCAATTTTGAGTATAAAATTGGTCTCTATTTCGAAAATATCATCCAGAATTTGGCTCCCAAGCTAGCTAACTTGAATTGCGAAAAATTGTAGATGTGAATTATACAAACAGCAAAAAAGAGTAGAATTATTATGAATGGAATGTGTAAAAGTGGACAGTTTGCCTCACCTACAAGATGAACTGACTTCAACTCATCCATTAAACTCAACCTACTACCAATTTACCTACAGCCAACAATTAATACTGGATGGTGCATGTTTAAAAAAAAACAAGAAGAGATTAAGGTAAAAAACATGTGGCTGTGTACATTTGACAACCGTCTTCCAATCACTAAAAATTTCTTTTAAATTTTAACCTCATTTTTTTATCTAATGAGTGATAAATCAGTAAGTTATCTACATTGGATTTTGTTCCAAGATGCCGGAATGAGCTAAACTGATCTCTTTTTACTGATAATAATAATAATAACAATCCCATAGCATTAACAATTCTTTAGAATTTTTCCTACTAGCTGCGGTCTTTTTTGTATACAGTCTTTTTTGTCTAGTACAGTGAACGCCAAATGGTCAGCATAGTGTGTTCTTCAACAGGTTTGTGCTAGCTTTCTAGACCAGGATGCCCTACTTAAGTCATAGCTTCTCAATTGCCTTACGAAGCTGGGTGAACCCCGGAGGACTTGAATTATTGTTTTTCCAAAACTTCTTATCAATATTTTTTATATTTACAGAAATCTATCTGCTTGAACAGATTATGATGCAAAGCCTGTTTGATGATTTATTCAGTCTTCAGAACTTTTTTATGTCAGTGATGGAGAACAGCTGAATCATTCTGGCTCAGGAGCGACAAGTTTCTTGGATGGTGGCTGCTTCTTCTCAGATCGGACATGGTCTAGGTAACACTGAGGAGGCACACCCTTGCGTTCAGATGTGGCGACATGGCAGAAGTCTAGGCTGTTGAGCTGTGGCAGCAAGTGGAGAACGGTGGCACGGTACTGGGGCAGAGAGTCCACAGGGTTGCCGTGTAGGGTCATTGTACGGAGTAAAGGTAGATCCTTGAGCAGTGCTACCACTGCGACATTGTGAATCTGATTGCCATGTAGATATAGAATCTTCAGGTTCTTGAACTGCAGGATACTCTAAAGTAGCAAGACAGATAAGTTTAGGCCTATTTATTCTAGATCATGTCAATGATAACCTTGTGAAATTTCCCATGGAAAAAATGTTTGTATTTACTTCCCTGTGGGAAATAGGTTAGATCATGGATATATCTAAAGGAAATGTTTTCAGTTAATCTAAACACCTGTTCTTGTAACCAAAATTTGAATCAGTGGTGTCATACTTTGGTTATGAACTATGACGCCACTGTTTCAAATTTTGGTTACCAACACCCCCTCCCCAGAGCTAAGACTATTATGTCAAAAGCTATTACTGTAGGTGGAATGGTCAGACTTAAGTTGTGGATTATTTCATTTTTTTTGTTTTGATGTCTCTAGAAACTAAAAAGAATGGTTGTTAAATTACAAGAACATCTGTATGTCTGTTTACCCCAAATGGGGGCTTTGGGGTTTAAAAAGAATATAATTTATTAAAATATTTAGTTTTTATTAGCACCATTAAATCAGCTCAAAAAACCAAACAATTTAGTAGGCTATTTGAATCTTTTTCTTTGTCAAGTGGTTACTATGGTTTTGTATCTGGTAAATTCAGTATATTTGTTTTACGGAGCTCCAATGTTAAATCTTACGGGGAAAAGGTTAAAATTGATATCTCGCTCACTGTATTGTTACTGTGAAAACCCTTATATACAGCTTCATTTAGTTAAGGTTTAATAATGGATGCTGAAAAATTAAAATTCTATTGTTTAAAGTGGCAGCAAACCTAATTTCTTATTCCTAACATAATTCTCATGGAGATTGAGCACAATTGATATACCTTCCTTATTATTGTTTAAGTATTGTGATCAAACTTAGTATACAGTTTAATCTAATTTAAGTCTGCTACTGTTTTGAAAATTCTAATTGTTTTTGTCATATAACAGCCAACCTGGTTACTTTTTTCCTATGCCATGTTATGGAGAATGAGAAAATTGTTAAAACTTCCTAATTAAGATACAATGCATATTCCTATGGTTAAATCTTAGTTGGAATCATTACAATTAATTGCTAAATCAATGGAAATTCAGGCCAATCAATGGAAAAGAGGCATGCTGTATTATAAATATTTGTTTCCGTTTTTGTTTTTTTTTTTTTAATATTCATCAGCACTTTAGAAGACACTCTTCCATTAAATTTGCACAGTACACCCTAGAACATTTTTAATTTTAAGGTTAATTTTTAGGATTCCTACTTCCATTTATGTTTGATTTACTTGTTATTTTTGATGAGAATTACTGTCTGATCATATTTGTAGTTAAAGTATACATGATGCCAAGAACTAATAACTCACCCAAACTCATTCTAGCTGAGTTGCAAATTGCAATCACTCTATTTGAATATCATACGATTTTTCTGTTTTTGATTACTGTTACAAGCAGTTTACTATGCAAGATGGTGGAGTTTATTTCCTTTAATTCTACGAAAGATTATTGCCATCAACGTCAATAGCAAGATATTACTATCAACGATGCTACTACACTCAGCCTCTCTTTGTATTTAGTAGTATACCACCCAGTTATTAATGATATCAAGGGATACCATATAATAATTATTCCATTAAAAATCCACTGGGATTTACCTTGTACATCAGTTTTCCAACACTGTCCAATGAAATATGCTCAAAAAATCTGAAACAAAAAATCTCCATCATATTGACCTGTTTTCTTGAGTCATGATTTTTACAACTAAATGTATCACCTTAATGCCTTCACTTTCTTTTCTTTTATACATCTTTCGTATTTTCTCTTATCTCTCATAATTTATCAAACAGTACAAAAACTTGTTACCTCGTCAATATCGTAGATCTGGTTGAAGGATAGGTCCAGCCAGGCAAGATTCAATGGATTTACGAGAATCATATTCAAGATAGACGTCACTTCTCTTGTAGTCTGCAACTTGTTGTTACTCAACCATACAGCTGTGGTGTTGAACTTGTCACCAACCAGATCAGGCACCTTACCCACTCGGTTTTTCCTCGGTTTACTTTTTGCTATATCTGAAGTCGTAATTTTGTTATGAAAATATTTAAACAAGGTCTCTATTGACAACAGTATGCTGCTGGTTGGTAATTTATTTAAAAAACTATTAGAAAAACCCTTAAGTATTTTTTTTTAATATAACAAACATTTATCAAGTTTGGATAACAATTTAACAAGTTAGCTACCACAATGTTAAAAAAAATGTAATCACAGACCGCAGCCACATTTTTGCGTCGGGCAAGTTCTACTCCAAGCCCAGAGCCGCAGATCTGCGACGGTTGGGCTTCATTAAAATAGACTGCTGCCGCAGATTTTTGGCGATGGTTCCTTGATACTCAATACAAAATTTCTTCGGAACAGTCAATTTAGAGGTTTGATCGTTTAGGCACGGTCTACAGGATTATCCGCACATGTGTGCCCACTTGGTCTGTGGCTAGGACGATGCCACTGTACAGTTGGCAGCACTGACAAGTATCAAGAGGTTACACCGTTCATGGTCACAACCATTAAGACTGGTCTACAAGGAGGTTCAAGATTTTGTGTGTGGGCTGAGAGAGTGGACTGACAGCCGCATATATGAGGAGGCTGGTAGCGAACATGTTAGTATATTGCAATTAAAATCAAATACTGTAAATTCAAAATGAATGATTAATGTAAACAAACTAATATTGATATTTAGAAATAACTTTGTATGACAGTGAATATTTATTTCTGTTAAATCACTTTAGTAGATAAAATAATTTTTAAGCAAAGTAAAAGCCTCCCGCTTTATTTATATAGATTAGGATAAACATTCTGTCAACATCAGTTAAATGAACTACTAAACACTTTTACATATATTTTTGAGACCGATCAAAACTTACCAAACCCAGAGGAGATCTGCTTGAAGGAGAAGTCCAAAGGTGGGCTCATTGAAGGTTTCTGGCACAGATGTCCTGTCATTGCTGCTGGTTCTGGAGGCTCCCGTGATGAATTTAAGTCCAAAACATTAACTTTACCTGTTATTAATTTATTATTAATTACAGTAATACAGGGTGTTCATTACAGTCGGGGACAAACTTCGAGGGGTGATTGTACTCATCAAAATAAACAAAAACATTTCTATAAACATATGTCGAAAAATCCTTCGTTTAGCCACTAGCCGCCATTTTTTATTTTATACAAAAAACTTTACATATCTAAAACTATTTAAGATACAGAAACAAAATTTTGCACACATTTATTGGCCGAAGAGGAAAATGTCCTCAAAGTATCATTTAGTTTGCTTTTATACTTTCAAAATGGTGGTGATTAAAATAATTTTAATTTAAATACACAAAAAAAACCATTAAATTTATAAAATTTTTATAGGATATAAAAAATATTGCAATTTTAATTTCAAATCTAACGATACTTTGGTAAATGAAATCCGTCCTCGGATAAGCGAGAAAATGCACTTTTAATGTTAGATTATTTATTTATTTAGTTTTAACAACATGGATTATTATCTCAGGGTCAAGGAAATTGTCCTGCCTTGAATAACGTTTGATGAAAATATATGATTGTCCAAATTGTATCTGATTGATTTATTCAGTTTAACTTATAATAGTGAAATGAATTTTGAATTGTCCTTAAGCTAAGTCCAATTTTCACTGAATTTATTATAAACAGGTTGATTTTAGATAATATTAGAAAAAGGAAAGTTAATTTTTAATTTAATATATGATGATAATAACTGATTCAGATCTTGAACTTAGGCTTTGTATAATTAGTAGTCTTCAGTCTTAATGTGAAATTCAAGATGGAAGATTCTACCACACTGTAGTCGCTTCTTCAACTCACATACATATATGATGGATCTTGTAGTAAAAATAAAAAAGGGGGAATTAATAAATTTCGATGGGAGCCTCCTTCTTTCAAAATAAATTTTGTACTGGGGAGTGATTTACTAAGGATCTGTTTACTTTTTATATTATATTTAACACTGGAGAATCAGCAACAAGTCCTCTCTCTTCTATGGCTAGTGGAACTCTCTTTCTCTTGGTGTTGCAGTTCATTCATTGTTGAGGCACATAGTTGTATCACATCTTCACCGGTCACTGAATTCTAAATTCAGTCCATGGATTCAGTCCTTAAGGCTCTAAGCCTTAAGGACTAATTTTGAGTTACTGTATGCTATATAAGTTTGGATTTATTGCAATTTTCTGACACTACATATACATATATATATATATATATATATATAAATTGATGAGAGGTGTGATCATTTATATTGATTTGATTTATAGATAGGCTAAATATGATTTTTGGTCATTTATTAAATGAGAAATATTTTGGTGGGAATTATGTAGATTATTAAATATTATATCATATGATAATAATGATTTTCTGGAGAAGGGTGATGAAATGGTTATTTTGAACACAAATATAACATGAATTAATTATTTAAAAAGATAAGGAATAATATTATGATATGTTAACAAACTTAATATTAAATAATGAATGATTGCATGAAATACTACAGCTGTTTAGCTTTGCAAGATCTTCCATGGTTTCCATCATCCAAGTAGTTTTAATTTTGCTGTTCTTTGCTATATTAAATATTTTCTTGGTGAGTCTGCTGTCGTTCATTATGTAAAGATGGCCATAAAATCTTGCTCGCCTTTTCCTAAAGTTGTCTTTAATAGTGTACGTCTGCTTGTATAACTCTACTGTAGGTCTCTTTTCCATATTTATTCTCTGTGAACTGGCCTATATTTAATTCTATATCTGGTTATTCAAGTCCTTCATCTTTGTTCTTCCATTAATTAATAATGTTTGAGTTAATTTTTATCAATACTGCCATAAAATCTCCAAATTTGATGTTTCTTATGACAGCAAACCTACGTATTGGTATTCATTGTCATTCTTACGGAGATAAATTGGTATAATTCGCTTAGTTATCGACATAACCTGATAAAATGTTGTAGATGTTTTTACTTCGTGAATAGCCTTAATATAAGCACAGTACCATTAAAACAAACCTTATAGCTGCAAACCTGCATACTCGGTAACAAATAGCTACATTTGTTAACAGATAATGCATTACAACGAGAGCACACTATCTTGTATCACCCCGCTAGCTCGGAGGCGGAGTGTTGTAGTTATTGGCTACATTATCAATAGTTTTTGTATTGTGCATGTCAGATAAGTAAAACTTATAGTACTATTAATTGACAACATGATATAATTAATATCTGTAACTTTAAACATTCAATTTTTAATGTACAGTAGAACCTCCCATATCTGACCATGATGGGACCAGGCCATGGAACGGCCAAAAAATCATATATCGGAAGGAGCTAATTAATCACTTTCCCTAGGAAGAAAAATAGCTATGCATAATTTTAATAAATCTTAACGTAAATCAATTACCTTAACCTTAACGTAATTAATAAATTAAAACATGAAGACTTGTACAATAACTGAAAAATAATATTTATATGTAATGGAAGAATAAGCATGATTTGAGATGCTTGGCAAAGGACGGGAGCGTGGGAAGCATAGATAAACAGACGGATGGAACAGTCAGTTATCGAGAGTTTCTCCACCTCCAGAAACGTTGTCAAAAACACAGACACGTTGGAAAATTCCAATAAAAGATATTGAATAATTAATATGCAACATGAATGTTAATGATTGTAAGTTAACTGCTTAGCTGGTCGCTGAGGTTTTAGGATCTCAAGACGATATTTGCATTCTTTTAATGATCATCGCAGACATTATAACAACTTTCACGTCTGCACAGTGAAATTTTATGAAATTAAAAATTTGGTTAAGTTTAGACACCTTTTCAAGGTCATAGCAGATTACTCATATTTTTATCATTAAATTTATTGATTCATGTAATTTTTATATTAAATGAAAGACTGAAAATCTGAACTACACAGAAGTATGTTAGGTAATTAAAAATACTTACGAATTTTACTCGACCAATTTAATTAAGCAGGATCAATTTTTCTTGTAATGCAGTTGTCATAGTTTCAGATTATTTGTCTAGCTTTCAAAAGCTCTTTCTTCTCAAAGGTGCAATTTTATGCAATCTTTATTTGAAAATCCCCTTTTCATTCGTTTGATTACTAATCTAAAGTGTTGAGTAGTTGTGACAGATGAGTCTTCCCACCCTATCCAACAAGGGGTGTGATTTAGGGCCAGATTTAGGCGTGGGCCATATGGTCCCGAGCCCAGGGTGGAAAACGTTAAGGGGCGGCAAATTGAACATCAAAATAGTTTCTCCTCAGATAAACAATAAGTATAGGCATACATTAACAACAATTATTGGTATTGGACCAGGATTATAAATAAATTAAAATTAAGCCAAAGCTTCAATAAATACTTACTAATTAATTACTTATTAATTTACTACTAATTACTAATTACTACTACTAATTACTAATTACTTAATTACTAATTACTTACTTATTAATTTCTTACGTTTTTGCCCTCTACATGTTTTCATGAGACAAGATGGATATTCTTTTTCTAATTTGTTTAAAATATTTCATACTAAAAAAACAAATATTTTAGAGGCTTTTTTATATATATTAAAACATAACTTTAATTTATTAGTGTTTATATAATATGTATTAATGAAAATAAGAAAATTTATTTAATTTTTATGGGGAGAATATGTGCTGGTATGAACAGACAAGATAAGTGAATTTAATTTGCTACGCGATATACATACATACAATATGAATTTAAGAATACCAAAAAACACCCTGTAAATAATACCAGCAAAGTTGATTTGAGTATAAAATTTTATTAAAGTTTATAAATTTTATTTTAAATTTTTTTCCATTTATAAAAGACATAGTTTTGTAAAAAATGACTGATAGTGTTAATAAAAAATTACACACATTAGAATAAAATAACAAAATTTTTAAAACAATAAAAAAAAAACAAATATAAAAAAATTAATAAGATGAAAAATATAAAAAATAAGTTTAAAAAAGAAAATATATAAAAAAAAATATATCAAACAGTATGATGAAATAATTTGTTCTTTTTTTCTGTTTGACGATATTAAATATATCTAATATAATAAAGAATAATTTTTTTTGTCTAGTTATTAGCTATATTAAAAATAACTGTAATTTATTTGAGTTTATAAAATTTTTATAACATTCATAGTTTTTCTATTTAATTAATGAATGAATATTTTTATAAAAAATCAAGATTTAAAATAATTTTTCATAATTATTAGTTTCTCAGTATTCAAATATTGTAAATTAAAGAAATTTAAAATATCTAAAAACAGTTTTCTATAATTCTTTATATTACAAATTTTAAAAAACAGACATATAAATATGCAAATGTATAAGAATTTAATAATTAAAATTAAAATTTACAATTTTAATTTATAAACTATTTTTTTATTTTCAAAATTATAATAAATGCATCAGTCTCTTAGGTTAGACATAAAATAGCTTTGTAATAAAAAATTATCAATCCAACTAAAATATTAATATGTAATTTATAATTAAATTTAAAAATAACAGTATAAAAAAAAATAATCATATTTTTTAGAACTCTTGATAAAATGACATATAATTCATATAATAAAAAAAAATTGATAATAAGTAAATATAAAATTTAAATTAACATATAGACCTAACAAATCCTTGTGTTTAGTTTTTTTAATGGTTGTTGTGGATAAAAAAATTTGAGTTTTTAGTTATTTAATATCCTGTTTGTTTTTTTTTGTCTGCAAGTAATTTGGGCAAAGAAAATAAGTGTTCTTGGTGTGTGCTGTTTTAATAGGAAGTGGAATGTTTAATCACCAATGCTGATCATATTTTTTGATTTGGTCAATGCATGACCCAAAATTTTTAAAACAATAATTTTTTTAGAAATAATTTACATGTTTTTCCTTAAAGGATTTTTTTTGGCCTTCAACGCAGATGGTAAAGTGAAAGAAGCAGTTAAGACAGGTTTATCAGATTTCTTAACACGAGAGATGGTTAATGTTTTGTAATGGACAAATTAAGTTTAAAAAAGGAAGATACAAGGAATGTAAATATAACAATTGTTTTAGGGAAAAAATTATTTTGTATTTTGTTTTCTGAACCGGACCTCACTTTTGGAATATCCCTCGTGTATGATCAGATTTATCCTGAAGAGTGCACCACTCATGGATGAGATCTTCACATATTTAACACTATTAACAATACTGGTGACAGAACCTGGTCAGTTGGAATAAAAAATTTGACTGAGAAGTAAATCGAGATTGGAAACATTAATTACATTGCAAATATTGTGATAGTAATCATTAAAAACTTGTAATGAAAGAAAATCTACAAAATTGTCCATCAAGAAGGTTCTGTAGGTCTGTTTTTAATAACTTAATAAATACAAAATAATAAGAGCTTATGGTTGGTATGTTCATAGTATCTGATCTATCTGAAGTTATGCTACTTACGTGTCATTAGGTACTAAAGTAAAAATTTAAGATGCATTTGTATTTAGAAAAAAATATAAATTTCTCAGATTCTTAACATTTAAAAATATATATCTATGTATAATCTATGTATGTATTCTATGTATCTATCTAGGTAGTTAAGAAGCGGGAAAGTAATTTCCATCCCTAATATAGGCCCTAAACATTTGTTGCTAGTAACGTGTTAACAAAGGCTTCAACTAAGTAACTCATTTGAACAAGCATGGTATGATCACACTGATAAATTTTGCCATGGTATGCTTCATGGATGTCAGCAATTAAAACGTAAATTTTTCCAAGCTAAACTGTCTGTCATTTCTGTAGAAAGACTGTAATATTTAAGTCAAATTCAATCCACGGGTATACATGTAAAATCTAACCCTTGTGCATCGTGGCTTTCGCAAGAGGCCTGATATCTAAACTATACAATTTGTTTCAAACCTATCAAATATGCTATTAAATCCCAATGATATAACACTAAAAGAACCTAGAAAATAGAAATAATGTAGGCCTAAGAGTAAGAATTAAACATTGATAAGTTTGTCAAAAGGAAGATGCAGGCAGTTAGCTTACCCCAAGTAAAAGAAGGTCAATCACAGCAGCCATACAAAAAAAAGCACTACTCAAAATTCTCATCTCCTGAAGTCTTTTAACACGTTCACTGCTATGAATGAATTTGTGATCTTTTCTTCAGGAGCCGCATCATTATTTTTCAAAGGCATTTAAAATTAAGTTAAATTTGTACCACATCTTTTCTCTATGTAATATGTAGTCAACATATATGAAAATTATGTATGTAAATTACAGCACGCAGCAAGAAATTTTTGAAGAAGTTTTGGTGATGAATGTTGCAGGTGCCTAAAGGCGTCCTTGCATGAATCAATTGCTTCAAAGGCCTAAGTATGTTTTCGAATGAATAGTGAAACATCTGCATTAAGGAAAAACTCAAATAAAAGGTCACGCTGCAAGATTACAAGTATATATTGCGTGTTACTATAAAAATAAGCCATAAATACGAATATTTCCATGAGTTCAGGCATGAAGTAAAAATGGTAAGTATGTGTGATACTGAAAAATAAACATAACAATTTACACTTGCAGGGAATGAATTTAGAGCAACATTATTTTTAAACACCATCACATTTTCATTGTTTACTGTTTGATGGTTCTGAATTTTCATCCAAAATTTTTACTATTACAAACACACACAATACTATGAACGATTACCACCAAAACATAACCAAACTCATCACTGTAGCGGGAAACACATGAAATGAACAATCAGCTGATATTTTAGCTCCAAATGTATTATTGCGAGAGGTGCTGATCGGCATCCGCCGCTCGCATGACCGTACACCGCTCGGACGCCGTTCGGCACCCACCACACTGAACGTGTTAAAGGAATGAAATGTCAAGCTATTTAGTAGTATCTGTTTTGTATAGTTTCGGGGTACACCGACTCATATTAGTCCTATTCCTGATTATAACCAAATGTGAATAGATAGATAATAATGCAAAATGTAAATTATAGAATGAATAATCTATGGTGCCCAGCAGGGTATATCAGAGGAATCATGCTGGTCCAGTAAGTCAAATGATGCTGGATCAAAACCAGTGACTGGCAACTTCTGTCATGTCAAGAGCAGTTACCTCTGGCTAGCCTATGGCATATGTGTCTCACAATGCTTCGGTATTGATGTCTTTAACTCACTGCACAGGCCTTAGACCTATTGTAATAGGCAATTGAGGTTTAGAAAAAAATACAGTAGGGCCTAAATAATAAAATTTCTGATTTTGGCTTCATTCAATTTTTTTTTTAAATAACACATGCTCAAATGTGTTATTTTGAAATAACTAAAGTTGTGTTCACAGAAAGGTTTTCTAGTGTGATCATACCTGAAATTATGAGTAGATTCAGTAGTATATTGAGATTCAAAAACAATCTGTTCTAGTTCTGAGAATGTTCTCTGGACTTACATAAAAGAAACTATCTTTCTTATAGCACTTTTTTTGTTTTTGTCCTTTTTTGACACATTGAGTGTGATGAGGACTAAACAGTCTAACAAGACACTAACTAGCAGCCGAGTCCACGAGGTTGTTGTGTTTCTGTTACTAATACATTCGGTATTTAGAGATAATTTTAGGTGACCATAGTTTATGGTTTCAAACTCTCACACTCAATGTGTTAAAAAAAGTAGAAATACAATAATACTGACAGTGGTTAAATGATTAAGAGTATAAAATTTAATGTAAGAATCTTTTATCACAGGTATACACAAATTTATGATAAAAGGCACTGTTTAAACATTATAAATCTTTAAACATACTCTGAAAAATCATGTTTTATTTTTAAAATAAAACCCTTCCTCATTAATGGAGGGTTTACAGGAAGAGGGTTTTAAAATATTACTTGATATATGTTCACTTCTCAGTCCAATAAAGCTGATTGACAAGGCTCTCTCTCATTCAAGCCATCGGAGGCTTGAAATAAATTCCTGCAAGTTTACATTCAGCAGCGAATTTAGTTAAAAGAACCACTTAAGCAGTTAAGGTATAAGAACAAGTTTAATGAGATCAATGAGATCCATACATTTTTAAAGTTAACAACATTTTTAAAGGCAACAGCTAGATTAGGAAAATTAAATGCATGATTTTAAAAATATTTCATTACAAAGTCATTTTCCTCTAAGTATAAGCATATAGTTGGTAAATAATATACTGTACATAAATTACTAAACATACTTAAATGACAAAATATGTTGAGCTTTAAGCTCTTTGTGCGTAAGATAAAATGATGATTGAAATAGTTTTGGTATTCAATATTCCTGGTTATGTCATACCTATATATCAAGGTACTAAATATACATAGCACTAATTTTTTTAAACTGTATAAAGCTTCATTCAACAATAAAAGAAAGCATAAGTAACAAAAATAAAATTAGAGTGTTAAAACCATACATGTATAATGTAAAGAAAGCATGAAAATATCTTTCATAACAGACAAATATAGATTATAAAATGTATAACAAATGAATCAGATATCTATATAAAAAAACCTCAAACTAAACGTAAGTAAACAAAAAAATTAGCAAAATAAAATGGATTTTCAAGACTAAAACCATCACTTCTGTTAATCTCATTATTATTCCTAACTGAAATGATGTGGAAGAAATATCACTCATAAAAAGTACAATAATTGTTAATACTGATACTATAGATAAAAATGTATAAAAATATTTATTATTTACTACTCCTATTTGTATTCCCTTAACCAAATGTAATGGTACAACACCATACCATAACTCTAATGGCTATAGCTAGTAACAGTACTAGATATTACATTATTCATAGAATCTGACCCCCAAATGAAAGAAAAAACTAACATTTATTGACAAAAGGAAGTATTTGTATAAACACAAAGAAATTGAATAGGATAAAATTTTTGAGTAAGGAATGTAAATACATATGATAAAGTTACAATGGGTTAATACAATGCATATTTTTAGGTATAGTTTGATTAAGTCTCTAGAGTACAAAGAAAAATATGATTCAATGAGAAATAAGGCCAAATTATAAATCACACCAAACAGCTGATCACTGCTTTACATGAGATTTCTTGTTATAGGATTGCTTGGTAAGGCCGGCCGCACACTGATGCAGCATTTCACCTGAAGCAAGTGTTGCGAGGC
The DNA here is from genome assembly GCA_023375725.1 of Nephotettix cincticeps. NCBI lineage: Eukaryota > Metazoa > Arthropoda > Insecta > Hemiptera > Cicadellidae > Nephotettix > Nephotettix cincticeps. The sequence continues at coordinate 27,602,316 of CM041790.1, read as the reverse complement.
AAAATGTTTTGCTGGGCACTAGCGCCAAGTGTATTTCAATACGAGCGCTTCGCAACGTTTGCTTGATGAGTGTGCGGGCTCCCATTGAAATTTTCCACAGGGCGCTAGTACCCAGCGAAACATTTTGCCTCACAACACTTGCTTCAGGTGAAATGCTGCATTTTACCACTTACAAATGTATGTGTGCTGACTTTGGTTTATACGTTTTAGCCATGTGATCAGAATGGTCTGATCACTGTTGTAATATGTTTCAATAAAACCAGAGACTTATGTTTTTAGTAAAGTTCCCCAACCCACAAACTATATGAAATGGTCAAGGCCAGCCAGCTGACCATTTCAAATTTTGTATCAACAAAGTCCAGCTGATAATATAAAAAAAAATAACCATTTTTAAAAGTAGATTACTTTTATAAAATATTTTTTAAATATTTTTTGATAGGTTGAAACATGAAGTATCTTATTTTTACACCTTAATTAAGGAGCCGTATGGTATATATATATATTCATTAGTTTTCTGTAGGACCTCGATAGGTTGGTTTGAGATCATCACATCAAATTTCAGGTTTTAATTTCATTAATTTTTTTTAAGAGTAGAGGAGGTTATTTAGTGGGTAACCTTGCTTCTTAGTTTAGTTACAAATTTATTTCAATTTAAATTAATTTGTTTTCAACTTTATTTGATCATTTATTTTAAATACTACTTCAAAATATGAGAAATTTGCTGCACAAAACACGATTTTAGTCTTCCAATTGAAAATCTGTCTCTTTAATAGACTGTCGTTCAAGATTAGGCCATGGTAAGATATTTTAGTGATGCTGCTCTAATGGAGAATTTCTACGACTGATAAAGAGTTTGGGTGATAACAGCAATAATAACACCTGAAAATTACGGTTAAGAGGCTGATTCCATTCACCAACCAAAATACCATTCCAACTAAATTTACTGTATTTATTTCTTCTGATTCCGAAATGAGTTATTATTATATATTGTAACCAATCTACAAAAATCACCAGGTTAAGTGTAAGTTAGGGCCAAGTGGCCCTAACTTTGCCTGGATAAATAATCGATTTTTCATTTCATTTCCTATCGATATTTTTTAGAGAAAACATTTTGATGTCTCTTTTGACTTTTTCCTTATCCAATGCAATAGGTTATGGAATTTGACATATAAACTGGTGATGGATATTTTAGAAGCAAATACATCCAACCTGGAAATCCAGTGTCCCAGTAAATGTGAGGCTAAACTAGTATTCATTCAAGCCATAAAAATTATATAAAATATAACCTAATTAACAATAGATTATTTAAACAACAAGAAACAAACATGAAACTTGGTTTTAGACCTATATCAAGTTAAAGATCACATTTAAGGACGGTTACAGAGTAAAAAATGTTTCTTAACTATTAAAAACTAAAAGGTATACTCTACTAAAGGTATAAGATAAAATATAAAATTAATACTTAAAACTTGTTATAGATCCATGATGTGAAAGGAGGAGGAAGTATTCTTCAACGCAGATTGAGAAAATTCAATTATTTCTATAATCTCAGTTTCCATCAGGATACACTTTTCCATAATCCCTAAAAATATTTTCTATATGAGCCACGCAACACTACACATCATTAACTTACTCATAAAAGAGTATGAGTGTAAGTAAGTGAAATGACAGTTATCTCCATGGTATGAAACAATACGATAAATGGTACATATCTGACAGTGGTGGGACGTGAAATTTTCAAGAGGTCATCGCACGACATTATAACCATTCAACTTACTCAATCAAACATAACATTACAGTGCTATAACAATTGTATAGAAAAGGAGCTAAACTATCTATGATAATAATAAAATTAATTACATTTACAAACATTTTTATAATTTGCAATTGTTACAAATATATATATATGCATGAAAAAAAATATTTCCTAACCTCTAATGACCATGTCAAAGAGAGCACCTCACATCACCTCATATATGCCTATCACCGTTAGTTGCAGCATGCTTGGCTCTGGCACCTTGCGTTTACGTGTTCAAAATGGTACCATTCCCTATTCACAAATTTGCATGTTCAAAAATTTTTAAACCATGTTTAAATACCATGTTTTTAAACCATGTAATGTTTGATCTATTTAAGAGAAACTCAGATCAATTATCTGAGCGAAAATTCTTCAGTTGTGATGGTTTTGGCCACATTTTTATCTATAAGTAAGATTATAAGGTATTAATGAAAATGTTTAGCTAACCTATTCTGTCATCTTTTATGCTGGCAAAAGCAATTTTGTATTTCAAAACCACATTATCACGTTGACTGTCTGTTAACCCATTCCTGTCTGGCAGAACGGTCGACGCCTGAGGCCACCCGGGCTGAACGAAAATCGAGCCTCGTTCACTACGAATCGCACGTCGTAATAGTCTTTCACACTATTAGCGTGAAAGAATTAATAGTAACTTCATGAATTATATGTTTTGATTTCTTTGCCCTGTTCCTTATACTCTTTAACTGTGAATACAATCACTTTTAGCAAGAAAAAAAATTATTACTGTACTTTTTCACCAGTTCCAAGCTCTAGAATTAGAAACAAGTAGGTATTTTTGTTTCGTCAAATTTTACTTTATTTTCAAAAGATTCCTTTATTTTACTTGGCAGATCTACTTCTAGTTACTTGCAGTAATAAATAGTTAATGATAAATCTTTAAATAATAATCATTATAACTGTATTATCATCAATAAATACAATCGCTAAACGAATTGTACGAACGAGAAAATAATTTACTGTCAATACGGAACATTTTACACTAAATAAGATGATAAAAGAGGACGCCAACAACATCTATCGGATGAGAAACAAACTAGAACCCCTAACAGCGGTAAAAAGAACTACATCGAAATATAAGCAGGCAACGTACATTGTTCGCTCATAACCACCCTGCGGTCCGCGCCGCGGGACGCACGGCGCACGTCAATAGACATCTGTCTAGCGAAATACGCTGACGTACAATGTACGTCATTAGACAGGAATGGGTTAAAACTAAAATAATAATATCCATACTAACTGGACATATATAAATTCTAGCCAAAACATTGATTAAAATGTGGAACTATTTAAGTACAATATGAGTGTGTGGACATGACTTATGACCTACCAGTACCAAAAGTGCTTGGTTCCACATTTTAATGAATTGTTTTAACCAGTCTTTATGCAGCATTATGATTATTCATCAGATGAGGACAAATGAATTTTTGTTTAAGTTGATAAGTTATCCAGGGGCTGTCTATAGTGAAATTAAAAAATAAATTGTACAAAGAATAGGTTAATTTAGACTACTAAATTTCTTACCAGTCACAAGGGGCATCAGGCCGCAGCATGAAGTCAGCCCAGAGTGAAGGCTTGTGTGTGGGCATCTCTCCACCTAGTTCTGCTGGAAGAAGGTCTGGGCTAACTGCCTTGTGTAAAGCCGACAGATTGTTCCCATACATAAATATCTGTAACAGATCATTTATTACATTTTGACAATATGAAAGGCTCCATGTAATGGCTCTGAGTGAGTATACTATTCATGTATATACATTAATGAATAAAGATGATGATGATGATGAATATGTTCAATTAACAATCACCATGTAAATTAAATACTATTTTCAAATATTTCAAATTCTTAGTTTTTACAAACCTTAAATTGACACAGAAATTCAATAAACTTAGAATAAAAGATAGTAAAATTTAATTGGTTTCAAACAGTAAAGCATACCTTTTCTTTGGTCTTTTCTTTGAGGAAAGGCTTAACCACCATTAAAACAGCTTCAACGTACCACGGTTGATTTACAAAATGCACTCCTTTGAATCGAGCTGGAAAACAATCCTGAAGTCCTTCAACCATAGATTTCAACACCCTTGGACTTATATTAGTAGACTGTCTCAGGGAGAAATCAGTCCAATCCACAATGAACACAAAACCGGTGGCTTGATTCTGTTCTTGGTTGAGAAGACGATCAAGTGTAAGCAGTAGAGATCTGTAGATAACCTCTAGAGAGTAGTTTGAATGATCCCAGTGGTTGCAAAAAAACACCAGGATGCAGCGTCCTCGTCTGCAAAAACCAATCAAACATGAAGGAATAAGGGGTCGTGAAATAAGTAATTACTTGAAAAAATACACTTATAGATGAGCAGTTGTGGTGAGTCTCTTACAACTTCTGTATTAATCTCTTAAGTCTGTGTATTCTGGGACCACTGAAACCTCCAGATATTTTTTAAACAATTTTTATTTACATCCTGCTCTAGTGCAGGCTTAATTTCAACAACTTCTGGCAAAGTTTCATCATCACTAGGTCCCTAGGAACTATATTCCTTACAGAACTAGTGCCAGGAACAGAATAATTGTCATAAATGTTTATATTTTCACTAACCGGTTCACTGAGTGTGGAGACACACTCAGGCCCAGGACACACCAACACATCTTGAATTTGTGAATTTATTTTGCCGAAATACGTTCATAAAAATAATAAGATTTCCTGTGAAATTTTCACCCATGAGTTTTTGTTCCTTGATCAGGACTTTTGGCACCAGCTTCTTTTCAGATTTTTCTGATCACCACATCTGCCATTACGATAATGTGGACGGTTTCACTGAAGGATCAGACTAATGAAGGCGATGGTTAAATGCCTATCAAAATAGTCCAAAACTTCATTCATTTTGGCCACCTGAGCCTCAGTTTGATCAGTTGTCAGACATCAACAAGTTCCCTCATCTTCAACGAGTTCCCTGCCTTCCTTAAACATGAAACTAATGGTTTAGTGCTAGGTAGTATATTCATTCATCTATATAACCTCATTTGAAATTAATTAATAGTACTGACCTGTCTCTATTGGCTAATACACCGGGAAATCCATCATACAGAGCTTGTTGAATCAATGTATCATTTAGATTCATGTTGGCGAACAAAGACGGGTTCTGCTTGCGGTACTGATGGTACCTGCACAGTAGTTGGTAGCTCTCCCCTACCTTCATCTTGCGAGCATAAAGGAATCTCAGAAGGAACATATCTGTCATCTTGGGCAATTCTGAAAACACAAAAAAATTCAGTACTGATCTTCTTAAAATAGTTTAATAAAATTGTATTTTTAAACCTTGATATAACGAATCTGAAGGGACTGAATAAAAAACATGTTATATCAAGGAATATGTTATATCGAGGTTTGTTGAATTGAGGTTGGGATCTTGATATACTGTATAGAGGTTCACATATGAACTTCGCACTATACATATTATATACACTATACAAAAATACATACAGCACACAGTATGTTGTGATCTCCCAATGGTAACTGAAGTGATGATATGCCCGACACAAGCTAAATCTATTGATTTAGCTTCTGTCGTCTAGTTTAATCCCAGTGGCTGTTGTGTAAGTATCGCAAAATCATTTAAAACATTAATGTTTGCATATAGTTTCAATACATGCAATACTCCTTCTAAAAATTGAACTTGGGTGCCCACTATCAAGCCATCAAGAAATTTTAGGCGGCCAAGAATGATAGTCTTGAAAGATAAACCATACAAAGTTCTTAGGACAAGAGGAAATCGTTTTACTGCAGAATATGATCATTCCATGCCTGGAGTTTACACCCCGCCATCACAGATTTCATGAACAGTTTTATATATTTTATGTTTGTTAGGGTAGAGCAATTTAAGACATTTTGCTTTGAAAATACTTGCTATAACTCAATAAGAGTTATAGCAAGTATTTTCAAAGTTAAATTTTACCCATCTCATCCCCTGTTTATTGAAAATAAAATTCTTCCAATAAAACATTTGTTTGTATTTAAAGTTTTAAAAATATTTTTTATAATTAGTGGAAATAGAAATGTGAATGAAAAAGCTTATAGAAATAAACTAAGGAATGCTGACCATCTCTTGCAACCAAGGCCAAACAATACTTTTTTTACAAAATGTTTGAAGAGTTTCTAAAATCAATATTCGAGATTCAAATTTATAATATACCATAAGGTAAATTAACAAATGTGGCTGACTAAGGAATAAACTTTTTCACAGATATTCTGAAATTAGATGACTGACTATATGACTAACTTGGGTATTGTGAACAGTATCAAGTGATAAATGTATTGTTTAGCCAATCTAAATCTCAAAGGTTAAGATCTCATACGAAAGAATAGCACAAGATAGGCATTTTAAATATGGCAGAACAATAACTGTGACAAGTTTTTTTTTAGCATGGACCATTTAAAGAGATAATCATTATCTGAGAGGAAAACTGAAAACCAACTGGAAGAATTGTATCAGTCAGTGAAGTGACATAAACTTAATCCCGCAAAGAGTTAGGTAAAACAAAATATATAAAGAACTAACCAACTGATAAGGTCTGAGGATCTTTATTGCTAGAAAATATACATGACATAAAGCATAAAGCCTATGGTATCCTTTAACTCGTTATAGATCTACATTGCAGGTAAAACATTGAATAAATGAATGATTGAATGAGTGAATAAATATTTATTTCCAGAAAAAAAATATAAAAACATTTTTACATGCAATATAAAAATGAAATTTTCCCCACAAAGGTTAACCTGTGTGTGGGGAAAGAGTTCATCAGTCGCTCGAACAAGCTGAATATTATGCCAAAGGATGTTCATAAAAAACTCTAGACTATTATAATATACTTAATAATTATTAAAAAAATAAATAAATACATCAATACAATAATTAAAAAGAAAAAACTAAACAATAACATCAATAAAAGCAGGAATGATTTGTCAAAGAAAAGTACCTTTAAGTACCATACCCAAACAGCAAATTTAAAGTAACCTGTACCGATAAATTCCTACATAGGATTGTTTTTGTTAAACTTAATTTTTAAAATTAGCATTCATCATTTTCCATTGGTCTTCTATTTATTTTATAGTACCGGTACCTGGTGACCGAGCTTTGCTGGTATAGAATAAGACATGTATTATACAAATTAAATAGAAAAATGAAAACACATTTATTACTCAATGAAAACATTTATGTGGTTTAAATAAAACCGATTAAATACACCATAATGAATATATTCTGAATGAATATATGAATATATCCATAATGAATATAATACTGAACAAAAAGTATAGCCCCTGATGGGGATGGAACTCGCAACCTCCGGGTTACGAGGCCAACGCGCTAACACTGGACTAACGGCGTATGCCAAATGAGCGACGCCGTTTAAGGTATTGTAGTCAACCTCAATTGTTTAAGCCGATCATTTACTGTTTAGTTATCCATACAGTTATTATTAGCCTGTGATCAACTAATTTGTTAGAAATGGAATGAGGATTGAAAAGCAAAAGAGAAATTTAATTTACAACTATTAATTGGTTTGTTACAGTGGCTTCAAGCAATACAATGAATACGTTTTCTATCAATACACAGAAGATTTTGGAAATACTTTTTTCTGTTTTTCATTCGCACAGTTATGTTACCCTTAAGTTTTTACAAATTGTTTAGTAGTTTCGGGACCCCTCCAAACACATTATTGACATTTAACAAACATTAGGATTTTTTAATCAATAATATCTTCATTAACCTAACTTTTAGCGAATTTCCCATAGGGAAGAAGCTATTACCGTAGGTCTCATGGTAAGACTTAAGCCCGGGACCATGTTATTTTTTCTTCTTTAGGTGCCCAGAGTCCAAAAACAATAGTCGTTAAAATTTTTATATATATATATATATATATATATATGTATATATGTATATATATATATATATGTGTCTGTTAGCACGATAACTCTCGTAAAAATGGTCCGATCGAGACCAAATTTGGCACAGACGTGTATTCCTACAAATGCTCGGACGAGTTCGTAAACCAGACATATCGGTCAATGGGAACGGGTAGTTTGGGGGGGTTTTGTACCCCAAAATGGGGTTTTTTGCGTTTTTCACGTGTAATTTTTAAAAATTTCTAATTTTATATTTCACCATTGGAATCAGCTAAAAAAAATACACAATTAAGTTCCTTAAAGTTTTTCTCTATCTCTAACGGTTACCGAGATATTAAAAAATCTAAACACAGTACGTTGTATTGTGGGGCTCCAATGTTAATCTTATGGAGGATAGGGAAAAATTAATATTTCCTATATTAATAAATATTTTTGGATAAAACTTGATATTTAGCTTCATGTGGTTGAGGTCTATCCATTTATGCTTAAAAATCATAGTTTATATGTTTATCATGGCAGCAAACCTGCATACTCTTTTCCCATGTTATTCATATAGGGAATAGGCAAACTCCTTTATTTATGGACAGATGTTCATGAAAGTTATTATAAATGTTAAAAATTAAAATTACTTATGGTAGAAACACCTACTTTCAGTATTCCTCACAGCAGCAAACCTGCACACTCTCTTTCCCATGTCAATGTTATGGAGAATAGGCAAATAATTCTCATGTTTATGGACAGATTTTTATAAAACTTGTCATATATTATTATTATTATGTTATTGATTTGGAAATTCGCTGAGTACGCAGGTCTGCTGCGACGGGGGTATTTTAATATACAATGTTAAAACATGATCTTTGTTTGATTGTTTATTTCAAACACTTGCAAAAACTTTTCTAATTCGAATTTTTGGATAGTTCGAATTTTTTTCTGGTCCCTTGAGGTTCGAATTATCCAAGTTCTTTTGTATATATGTATTTGTGAACAAGGTAACTCTTGTAAAATTGGTCCGATCAAGACAAAATTTGGCAAAACAAGTATTCCTACATTTACTCAGACGAGTTCATAATCTAGACAAATCAGTAAATCGGAACAGGTAGTTTGAGGGGAGGTTTTGTACACAAAAAATGGGCGTTTTGCATTTTTCAAATGTAATTTTAGAAAAATTCAGATTTTATCCTAATGGTCTAAGTTCTGAAACATGTTGTCAATTTTTTAAATAAAATAATTTCTCACACAAAAAAAAGGTACTCAGTTATGAATAATTATTTAATATTAATAGTAGCCCTCATTTACCAACTCAAATATACATATATATATATATATATATAAATTTTAACGACTATTGTTTTTGGTCTCTAGGCACCTAAAGAAGAAAAATAACATGGTCCCAGGCTTAAGTCTTACCATGAGACCAATGGTAATAGCTTCTTCCCTATGGGAAATTCCCTATGGGAAATATTGGAAAAGGTTGTTGCTGAACAGTTAGTGTCTTTTCTGGAATCAGAGAAGATTCTACCAGAAACCCAGTCAGGCTTTCGTCGTGGATTCAGTACTATCGATTTGACTCTCTCTCTCTGTAGCCTGGTTTCCTTCCTACTTGAACAACAGAACACAGCAGACTAGGGTAAACCATGAGGTGTCTGAGTTGTTGCTTAAAGTTAGAGGAATTCCACAGGGTAGTCGTTTGAGCCTTATTCTTTATTTAATATACACTGCTAATCTAGGGTGCCAACTTAAATTCTGTTCTATTCATTCTTATGCAGATTATACACATTTAATCACCTCATTTCCATCTTTGTGCATTTCCCTTGCTATTGAACTTGTTAACTTTAATTTAAAAAAGGTTAAGGAGTGGTCTGTTGCTCATGGTTTGAAGCTTAATTCAGAAAAGAGTTCAGTTATGCATGTGGACAATTTATCCAACATTTATGTGGACATTTATCCAACAACGCAAAATAAATACAGCAAGCCTAGAGGAGCTTAAACTCAGACTAAAAATGGAAAAATGGGAGGAAAGCCTCAACTCAGCAGATGTCAACCATATCTACAATAGTTTTATATCAACTTTTACATACCACTTTGATATAGCCTGCCCTGTGATAAGCATCAAAATTCAAGAAACAAACAATATACCCTGGAAAAATTATGAGACAAATTGGGCAAAACAAACAATGTTTCAATTATACAACAGATGGAAGTCCACCCTTTCTACAGTAGATAAAGCTAATTATTCCCAGTCAAAATACAATTACAAAAGAATTCTAAAGAAAGCCAAAGCAGAATGGGCAACAGGAAAAATAAACCAATCAAATAATAAATCCAAGGCCACCTGGGATGTAATCAACAGACTCCAGAGTAAATCCCCCACCAGCACCGAAAACATTTCACTAAACTGGGAGGGTAAAAATATAAAAAATCCGAATACAGTCTGCGTTATTTTCAGTAGCTACTTTGCTGAAGTTGCTGTGCAAATCAAAGCCTCCCTACCAAAAAATAGCAGCCAACAAAACAGAACATTTATAAATCAAAGAAATAGTTTTTCCAATTTTATAACAATAAATGAAAATCAACTTTTGGAAATTTTGTCATGTTTCCCATCTAAGAAGTCTGCTGGCCTAGACGATATCACCATGGAGGTACTAAAATTCTGCAAACAGGAGATTTCCAAACCACTCTTGCACTTGGTTAATTCATCTCTGTTAGGGGGAGTCTTCCCAGACCGGGGTAAAATTTCAGTCATTAGGCCAATCCACAAAAAACTCGAAAAAAATCTGATACAAAATTATCGTCCAATTTCGCTCTTGCCATCAGTGGCCAAGCTACTGGAGAAAGTCGCCTGTACTCAAATCATTGAATACTTAGAACGACACAATCTCCTCTGTCCAAGAAAATTCGGTTTTCGGGCAAATAAATCAACCAAATTGGCTTTAACTGAATTTGTAAATCAATGTATCGATGCAGTTGAGGCCGGAGAGACGGTAATTGGATGCTTTGCTGATCTCTCCAAAGCATTCGACTGTGTCGATCATGCGCTACTGGTAGAGAAGTTGGCCTGTATAGGCATCCAAGACTCTGTCAGTACTTGGCTAACCTCCTACATGACAGACAGACTACAAATCACTCAAATTAACTATGAAACAAAATCAAAAATTAAAAAAATCAAGTCAGAACCCAAACAGGTTCTTAGCGGTGTTCCGCAAGGATCGATTCTTGGTCCAATCCTTTTCCTCATCTATATAAATGACATTGAAAATTCAATTCCATTAGAGAACTTGTTCATCTATGCAGATGACACAACCCTTTTCACAAAAAGCAAGGAAATTGAACAGCTAGAAATTGACACTTGCATGAAGGTCAATGGCCTAGCTCAATTCTTTTCTAATAACAACCTCGCAATTAACACATCAAAAACAAATTTCATGTGCATCCAAACAAATCAGAAAAAACAAAAAATGAAATCAAAGCCACAAGTCTTCATAGATGAGGACCAGCTTGAAGAGGTTGACAATTTCAGCTTCTTGGGAGTTAAATTGGACAGTGGGCTAAATTGGGGTAGTCAAATTGACGTTTTGGAAAACAGGATGGCTCGCGGTGTTTTTATGCTTAAAAGACTAAGCGGTCTAAAAAACATCCCTCTTCTCAAAACAGTTTATCATAGCCATATCCAGTCGCATATAGCCTACTCTATTTTGCTGTGGGGAGCAGGGAGGAGCAATCTCCAGAAAATCTTTGTTTGGCAAAAAAAAGCAATCCGTGCCATGCTCCAAATGCCACCCGATGCCAGCTGTAGAGAGGCTTTTGCGCGGCTCCAAATTCTTACAGTTCCAAGCCTTTATATACTTGAAGCAGTCACCTACATTAAACAACATAACTTAACCACAATACCATCTTGCCATAGTCACAACACCAGATTCAACAATAGATTTTTCACAGCAACACAGATTAGCACTTTTTGAAACCAAACCAAGTTACAGTGGCATAAAATTATTCGAAAACTTACCAGAAAACCTCAGAAATATTGCACAAATTGAAAAATTCAAAAGAGCCGTAAAATCATTTCTTATAAGTGCCTGCTTCTACAACCTGGAAGACTTCCGCAAAACCTAATCCTAACCAAACCTGAATACATAGCACATCCATAGCACACCTTACCAAATCTAACCGCATCTAAGGCCTTGTCGGTCGCACCCTGTTCCTAGCGCGTGGCTCGCTATTTTTATTGTGTGGGCCTGTTACAAGACAGGACACTTGACGCCTCCAGCACCTTCAGAAGAAGGACGTGGAGAAGAGGATATATATTTTTATATATATTATCTCCTGATAGAAATGGTTCGATTATCTCTGTGAATGACACACCTTTATCCATCTGCTCTTCAGTAAGAATCCTTGTGGATATGTGGAACCGTTATTGGCACTATTGAATAATGTGTTAATCAGATGACTATCCTCATAATTAGACCAATTAGTAACTAACACCACCCAAGTATTTTTATAGCGATTAAGAACATAACATATAATCTTATTTTAAACACAATCTAACAGTAGGGAAAATTAAACATTCAACGATAAACCTGTTGCTACTTCTCAACCAGAACCATGAAAGTCCTGTGAGGACGTGGAAACACATAGTCCAGGAAAGGATCATAGGGAAAACCAAGTGGACATATATATGCACTAAAAGTATTAATAAGTATTAATAATTTGAATGTCTAGTCTGGTATATTTGTCTTAGATTTATTTTAGCTGATCGATTTATTTTAGCTAGTCTAGTCATTGATTCAATGTCTCATTCAATAACTAATCATCTAGTGTTAATAGCTAGTCTAGTCAATGTTTAAAACTAATTGACTTGGAGGTAGTAGATAATTGAAACAGGTCAATAGTCCCATCACTAAATGTTTTGTATGTTGTAGTGTTACATTACTCATTAAAAATAATTAAAACTTTTATATTTTTTTATTGATTAAACTTAATTGTTTTACCATTGTTTGAAGAAACTTTGGATTTCAGTACTTTCAATGCCTCATCCTTCTCAAGGGGCACTTCTTTAGTTGGAGTATATGGGGCACTGGAGGGACTAATGGGTACCCGATATCCGATCCAATCAAAGTCACAATACTCCGCCATTTTCCTAAAACATTATTGAGTAAACCTATAATCATTGTTGAAATGTTAGAATTACTTACTTTAGATACTATAAATGCTGGAATTATTAGGTACATTGCCTGTCTCCGGTGTCTCCTAAAGCAATGGTGATATCTTTTTAAATTGAAATGATTAAAAACTAAAAGTTTTGTAGGCTCCCACAAATGTAATTTTTACCAAACACCAGTATTTATTAATGGGTTTTGGCCATCAAAGATTTTTGACAAATTTATGAAGACTGGAGCTGAAGTTAAAATATCCTAGCCTTTAGTTATAAAAGTATTACAAAATTAATCCAAGTAATTTCCTTTTATTTGCTATAGTTTTAAAAGTTATTATAATCTAGAGATGCAATTGAACTCATAAAATACACTATTAAGAGGAGTTCACTATTGTTATTGCCCTATAAGTATGAATTGTTGCACTGCCATAAATAATGTAATTATTAACATAAATTGTAAAGTGGATTGTCTGTCAGCAAATAAAAAATATGGTGAGCTATTTTTCAATAAAATCACTAACAGCAGAACCATCCTCCCTCACCTCGAACTGTCTAGGCCTATATGAGGTTCACACACTTGCGTCACATTTGCTGAGCCTGTTAGGAAATAAAAAACTTATTCCACAATTACATACATTAGGACCTATATTCAGTTGTGCACATATTAATGTTTAATTGTTTATAGGTACAATAAAGTTTTATTACAATTATAAAGAGGCCTAGCTGTTTATCTACTTAGGAAATCAATTACCACTGGGCTTATTCGCTTCTTTGCTCCTACCCATTATTTGAATTTTTGCTCCTTATGACCATGGCCATGTTCTACCATGGTCAGATATAGTAGGTTCTACTGTATATGGCTTTAATCACAGATAAAGGACCTCTTATTATGTAAAAAGGAAGAGGTCATTTTCCTTTATCTGTGCATCAATCAATAGGAGACAAACGCTGCTATCCTCCTTCTCAATTTTACATTGAACATAGGCCTATCCAAACTTAGAACTAATTATGGAAACTTAAAATAGCTATGCAGTTAGTAAATACAATTTTTTCTTAATTATATACAACTAGGTCGAATTAACTGAGGATAATCTTATTATCGTTAGACAGGGACTTAACCAATAACGGGTCTATGATCAAAACTAACTTTAGGTTAAATAATTATGCCATCTCAAACTTTAACATTCGTAATAACCTAAGTACTGATAATATAAATTTCCTCACACTCTGAGCTCTATGAATGAAGTATAATACTGCTTAGAACACTTTAACCTATACAACAAAAGAACGGACGCCAAAATGACTTATTATTGTTTTGTCACTTATCGTCAATTGTCTTGTCATGTCACGTTCTCAATCTAGCTGTGAAGTTAATTATTGTCATGTCAGAGCAGACAGTGGTCAGACAGAATCAGAATTTACGTAAACCAAACAGTAAAAAATATATCAGTGTATGCAGTCTCTAAGCAGACAGACAATTTTTACCTAGATAGTTAGACAAAACTCCAATTATTTTAACAATTCTAAATACCCCCGTTGTAGCAGACCTGCGTACTCAGCGAATTTCCATGAGAATTCCATGAGAATGGGCCTATTCTCCATAAGATTAACATGGTAAAGAGTGTGCAGGCTAGCTGCTGTGAGCAACACTGAGAGTAGCCATTTATACCATCAAAAATTTTTATTTTTAACATTTATACCAACTTTCATTAACATCTGTCCATAAATAAAGGTTTTTGCCTATTCTTCATATGATTAACATGGGAAAAGAGTATGTAGGTTTGCTGCAATTATAAACACATAAACTATGATTTTTAACAAAATTGGATGAACCTTAACCACATGAAGCTAAATATAAAGATTTATCCAAAAATATTGGTTAATAAGTGAAATATTCATATTTCCCTATCCTCGGTAAGATTAACATTGGAGCCTCAAAATACAACGTACTGTGTTTAGATTTGTTAATATCTCGGTAACCGTTGTAGATAGAGAAAAACTTTAAAATACTTAATTGTGTAGTTTTTTAAGCTGATTTTAATGGTGAAAGATATAGTTTGAAAATTTTTAAAAATTAAATGTAAAAACGCAAAAAAACCCATTTTGGGGTACAAGTTGTACAATGGGGTACATTTTGGGGGGGGGGTTTGTACCCCCCCCCAGACATGTAGGAATACA
This sequence comes from Nephotettix cincticeps, assembly GCA_023375725.1. Classification (NCBI taxonomy): domain Eukaryota; kingdom Metazoa; phylum Arthropoda; class Insecta; order Hemiptera; family Cicadellidae; genus Nephotettix; species Nephotettix cincticeps. The sequence goes on along the minus strand of CM041790.1, from coordinate 27,587,276 downwards.
TGTCTCTACCAAATTTTGTCTTGAGCGGACCATTTTTACGAGAGTTATCGTGTTCACAGACACATATATATATATAAAATATATATACATAAAAAATATATATAAAAAATATATATATATTTTTTTTACGACTATTCGTTTTGGTCTCTGGACACCTAAAGAAGAAAAATAACATGGTCCCGGGCTTAACTCTTGCCATGAGACTTACACGGTAATAGCTACTTCCCTATGGTAAATTCGCTAAAACACAACGAAAACTTATAAAAGTCTTAACAGTAATTAATTATCTGTCTTTTCAATAGTATAACCTAAAAAAAATACGCGTCTATTATGGTAATATAGTCTTTCTATATTCTTTGGTTTCTTATATTCTTCTATCTGAATCAACTTTCTGATAAATCTGATCTGAGGTCTCATGCAGGTTCGATCTTAAACAAAATTAAGGGTATAATTAGTATTTTCCTAATATTTATCTGTCTGGGCTCATTTTTATTGAACAAACGGATCCAAGCCCATTCAATGGCGTAGCCACTATTGATGGGGAAACCATTTAATGGGATAAAGCTCCGTGCCCCGATTTTAAAGGTACCCGTGGATCCCAAATAAAAATGAGTTATATAAAAAAGGGTTATCTCAAGGTTTTACCCTTTACCCCGGGGCCCCTTCAGGCGTAGCTACGCCGCTGACCCTTAAGTTAACGTTAAAAACCGAGAGGCTTAAATTACAGGACGTTTGAGTTCTGAAACTAGCTATTTATTATTATTAAAACTCCTTTTAAGCTACGATCTACTTTGTTCCTGTGTTTTCATCATGATTGATTTTATAAGTAATGTGTTTCATTTTAATTAAACATTTTGTTAAGTTAACCTAAATGGTCCTAATTAGTCGGGTCGAAACAGTAACAACCTGCTGTTGCAGCTTGGAGATGATTCATTTCCTCCATCTATAAGGTAAATCGCAAAAATAGTCGTGGAATAATGAAAAAGAACAGAGAAAGGCAGGCTTTTCGGTCGCTCGTACAAATAATGACCATGCGAATACTTCAAGAACTATTCTGACGCCTCTATTGCAAATAACGTTTACGTCTCAAAAATTAATTGTGTAGAATACTTAGAGGAAAACAGTGAAATGGAAATTCCAAATTATTCCAATATGGATAGTGGAAATGCCCAACTAAGTGTATAAAAGGCGCCCACTAAGGCTGGCCAAAAAGTATTTACTGATAGTAAGACAATAGATCCCGCGCTAAAGGAAATGACTCCTCAACAAATAAGGTTAGACTCGAAAAAGAATCTAGTAAGGTGTCAGACGATCTAAACGGATCTAGAAACAATTATAGATAGCTAGAGGACGATCGTCCACTGTATATAGTTATAATCGACAGTACAAATAATTCAGGTAACATTGAAAATATTCACCCTTTTGTCGTTTGGGCGAAAATTTTCCGGCTCTAAGATTAGAGGTATCGTTAAAATTAAAAAGATTGACAGAAACAAGACGAAATGTATCTTTAACAGTGCGTGTGACGTGAATCGCTTATTGGACTCTTCATTCGCTAGTCAAAATGACATCTCTGTATACATCCTAAAATTTACCCCAATATAATAGCGGCCCCAGAGAGTGAAGATTCCCAAAAACCTACCTTCCTTTAAACTCCATCTTCCAAAATAATCCATAGGAAAAATATGCATGCTATTTTAGCAAAAAAGGTTATTATACAGAATGTTCTTTAACTAACAATTCCGAAAATTGCAGGCGTAAAAAGAAGAAAAAATGTAAACGAATTGAACTAAGTACAACAACCACGGCAAATACAGTGAACAACCAGGTCTCATGAAAAAATCAAGGCCGCTTTAACTAGGCATGGAGAAAAAATACCGCCCTGAAGCTAGCTGTCGTTTCTGTCGAAACTGATGATTTCCGTTGGCAATACTACATTGTGATTGGGATAGTCCTGTAGTCAAGTCAATGTGTCATGCTTTGTCTTTCTTATCATTCATTGCTGTACAAAATTTGGAACATACGTTCCAATTTCAGTGTTGATTGTGGTTTAACAATTGAAGTTTTCATTGCATTTAAGTAGGACTATAGTTTTTCCCATCCGGTGCCTTTCTTCTTCACCTGCTTCAGCCCGATTCTTCTGATTATGGACTAATGTTTTGTGACACCTATAGAAGAAAGTTTGGTGGATAGTGGATAAGTGGAAATGGATTTCTAGGTACATCAAGAGAATGGAGGGGTTGTGCAGGCTCTGTGGCCGAGATGAAGGGATAATGGTTAACATATTTGAACCTGGAACCGAGCGTCTGAAAAAAATTAATAAAACTTTACCCATTACTGTAAGTGTTTTGTTATTATGCTGACTTATACTATTACTATGCCGAATTCTCTTAGGAGGTTTTTAGGCATTCCCAATGTCTGGATTTTAGCATTTATAGTTTTAGCATAGCCTATTTTTAACATCTGCACTCATACATACTTGGTTCCTGTACTTTTCCCTGATAGGCCATAACTTATCCCTAAAATTATTTTATTTATACCTACTTGTTTAGTGAGGAATAGAGTTATGGTAGGCCTAATGTAGTTCTAGTGTACCATCTTACTTGGGGTAGAGCCTAATCTCATTTTTAAATAGCTATTGGAACTGTGTGTTTAGCTATGATCAAGTTAAACCCAAAATTTATCAAAAAATAATAAATTAGAGTGTATCCCACTAAATTATTGAGATTATCACAGTTTGACATCCAACATAGATTATAGTTGACAAAAAAATCTCAAAAGAACATTGTAAGAATCAAAGCTCTTACCTGAGGACTAACATTGTTTGCTATTTCCGATAAGCGATTAATTGGATATGCGGTACCATTTTATAAAGGTATATAGATAGGCTTACTATATAGCCTAATGATATTATTACCTATAGGGCCTAGACCTTTATCATTAGACTTAATTTGCTATTTTGAATATCAAGGAATAGGCTTTTGCCTTCTTATGTTGGATTCCGTTTGATTGGATGAGCCAATTCAATTTCAAGCCCTCTGCAATTTGACTGAGCTAACGAGTAGCATCCGTAACCTCGGTTTATTAGGTGTTATAATCTAAAACGTGGTAGGCCCCCTAAAGGTTTTTCAGCCGGTAAGTTTATTAAATCAATCTTAAGTTGATTGCATTTTTTTCAACAAACCCCTTTTCGAACACATGTTTTCTGAAGGGTGAAGTATTGTCTAATCTATAGCCTTTTTATAATTTATATTTTTTATAGTCTGTATTTTCTAACATTGGTACAGGGTGTTTAAAAAGTCAGTTTAGCAAACTAATTGAGATAAACTAACTTATGAAACACAATCCCTCTGTAACTAACGTTGCACAACCTGTTATTAAGCAGTAATAAAATGCTGTGAAGGTCACTGATAACCTTTTTAATGGTTAGATTTCAGGTTCTGGATTACATTTCCATATTGTGTTGACAGTAACCATGAACCTCAAACTAAATACCGAGGAGCCCATTGATTGGCTCCCAAGATCCTGCAATCTTACACCGTTAGACTTTTCTGGTTTGGGGATCATTAAAATAAAAGTTTTTGCGGAAAAGCCCCTAGATCTTTTCCAATTGAGAGCTGTAGCAAGAGAATTTGAAGCCTCAAACAACAATAATAAATATATGAAAAGCTATTGTTACAAGTGTCAAAAAATGCTGTGAAAAATGCATTGAAGTTAGTGGGAAGCATTTTGAACAATTCTGTTAAGTTTACAACCTATGTGTGGAGTATGGTTTAGTTTCAGTAAAATTATATTAGAAATAAAATTGATTTATTATTTGACTCTAACAAATACAATTTATTACTCGGTACACTGACTTTTGAAACACCCAGTATATTATTAAGAGAAGAAGAACGACACTGATTATAAACTCTTGGTCCTGAAGGTTGGGGGCTGGTCGCGAGGTTAACAACCTTGCATTAGAAAATTTTGAGTCCTAAGAAAGATCAACAACAAGTCTCAGATTGATGGAACAGACAGTTCAGTGTGGAGAGGCGTTGGTGAGGCCAAAATCTTATTAGGTTTTCATTGGCCACAGGACAAAGATTACCTAACTTATATTTTATCAAGGGTTGATTACGAATTCTTTATTATAGTGAAAACTAATTAAAATTTTTTTAGGTCAGTGAATATGATCCATTGCCTAAAAAACTGTGCCATCACTGCTTAAACAAAGTGAACATATTTTTTGAGTTCAGGACTACTGTCATTAGGTCACAGGAACTTTTCAAGAGCATGGTTCCTTGGTTGAGAAACAAGGTGTGTTTTGAATTACCATATTTTATAGTTGTACATTAATTACACAGTAAAGTCTGGTTTATCTGGATCCAAATCATCCGGATTCCGGATCATCTGGTTCAGGTTTTGAAAAAAATCATATAAATAACAGTTTAGATGTGAATTTTATCTCTAGTTTCTTCATAATTTTAGACTCAACCACAGTACTTTGCTGGACGCGGCAAGTGTTACTAACGATAAATGCGTAACATGATGAATACTAACTCTGTATGTTGGAGGTATTTTCAAGTGGAAGCACTACAGGCACAGAGCATGCTGTGTGGTCACTATTTGATATTTCAATACGGAACTGTCAAAGAGTAGCTGTTTTAGGTTAGATGTACAGTGGTTATTTGTTTCAGAATTATTTTTACGGTCAAAGTGCATCAGTGGTCATGAGTGTTTGTAAAAGGATGAAAGTTGTTTTAACGTCAGAAGAGCGTTTTATTTCCTACCTAAAACTATTAATGTAGTACATTAAAAAAAAATTAAAACATGTAGTACCAATAAAAACAAATTTTTAAAACGTTAAACACTTGCGATATTTCGGGGCTATGTTGTACAGAAGTTATATGCAAGACTTCAGCACTAATATTGGAGCCACTATTCACGATTGTTGTCCATGCGACGTGAATGTCTATAATGGTGTATTTTCAGTATACATACTTTCAGATCATTCAGATTTTTGGCTGTCTTGATCAGTACCCCGCAACATTAATCCAGATAAACAGGACTTTACTGTATATCAATTGTTTACTATTAGGCCTATTCCTGTAGTGACATGAATCCTAAATGGTTTTTTATGGTTTTTTTTTATTATTTATGGACAGATGTTTATGAAACTTGGTATACATACAAAATAAAAATTGTTTATGCTAGAAATGTCTACTTTCAATGTTCCTCATAACAGCAAACCTGCATACACTTTCCCATGTTAATATTATGGAGTAGAGGAAAACTCTCTTATTTATTATGAATATTTATTAAACCTGTTGTATATTGTTATTGATTTGGAAATTTGCTTGGTACGCAGGTCTGGTGCGACAGGGGTATTTTTTTCAATTAAAAGGGCGTGAGCGACTGGCGTTTTTGTGTGACCAGTGAACAAGAAAATTATAAAAATTGGAAATCAGTTTAATTCAGCTCTGCTGCTTTATTGGACTTATTTGATATAAATTGGAGATTGATAGATAATCAATAAATACACAAATTTTTCATCTAGGCCTAATTTCTTTTTTTTAATCGAAATCTTCCTGTTAGCTAGGATTAGGACCCATATGTAGTTTTATTATTATTAAATGTTGTATTTTTAAATTTGACTTTGGAGAAAGTATGTGTGAGTCCTCTAATACTGTTTATTATGTTATCCCTACTATTACAAAAAGGCTGAAAAAAGTCAGTCCAAGATTTTCAGTTAACAGACAAAGAATGTAATTAACATTGAAATTCTAATTCTAAAACTGGATATTCCCTAATAAGAGACTTGTTTATTAACGTGAAAGGACAATTTAAAAATGGTGTTTCAAGTATATTTTCCTAACTAAGGTGTGTCATTTTTAAATAGTTAAGTATTGTGAGATTACTAAATTTTTTTTAATTTAGAAAACGTCAATTTTTAGTGAGCTTAGAAGAGAGAAGAGATGCGCTTAGCATGTTTTAACTAAAAACTAATTTTAAATTAGGTATGATTATATCTCAACTTCCACCATTCCTCCCTTTATTGGTTTGAATTTGAAAGTATTATATTGATTATATCTCCACCCACCTTGTAAAATATGCAATCTACAGACTAACTTAGGCGTAATAAGCATTTATAGCCTAGGATTAACTGTCAACAGCATAGCTACTGTGTAATTTAGGCCTACTATTATTTAAAAAAACCTATTTTTAAAGACTTTACAGAGTAAAGCCGAGAAGTTCCAAATGGTTAAAGTGGTCCTGGATTTGGTGAATGCGGTCTCATCTGATGAAGAGATCAGTCCCATTCCATCAAACTCAAACGAAATTAAATCTAGCAATGATTTGAGTGAAGACACCGCTGTAGTAATTGAGGACTCTCTCCGTCACATGTTGCATGTTGAACAATTTAATTCACAGACCTGGTAAGTTTTCTTGGTACTCTTAAAAGGTTGCTTTAACAATTAAAAGAGGAATGCTACTTTAAAGAAGGAAAAAATTTGAGCTTAAACACTGTGAATTAGTTAATAGGATATTGAAATCAGTATACTAAAATTAGATACTGGATATTCAGTGAACTACCCATTATCCGCGGAATTGAGTGGCGCGGCTTCTACGGATAGTGAAAATTGTGAATAATCCACAAAAGTACTGAAAACAGGTAACATGAAACAAAGCAGTAATTTTAACTGCAAAATCAATGTGTTTGCAATAAAACTTAACCTTACAACTGGTGAGTGTATTAGCCTTAACTGAATGGAAAACTCATTATGCAACTCTTCTTTTATTAATCAGTATAAACAAAAAACCCCAAAACTTGACATCAGCAAAGCGCCTCAACAGGTTACGGTAAGTACTGAAAAAGTAAGTCTGAAAAAGCATTAGAGTGGGTATAAAACTTACTCTAAAGACAGATCATTGAACTGAATACGTTAGATTCAGCTTTAGCTCTAGATTTAGCTGAATAGTAGTAAGATATAATGAGTCAACAGCTATCGGAGAAGAGAAAACCCTATTGAAGAGCCTTTTGTGATAATAATAGAAGAATGATCTGATTTAAATCGAGTTGGGTTTTGACTTATATTTCACTGTATTTATATGTTAATCACATATGTCATTCGAATCATATTTTTTAAAAGATTTGATTTTTTTGCTTTTGACATAGATATGTCTTAGCTCTGGGGGGTGTTGGCAATTTTTAAGATGGAAAATATGTAACAGGTTTCCATAGAAACCACTAGAGCTATTGTATTGAATTTTTAATATAAAAGAATAAGATCAGCTGTTTAGATGAAGTGAAAACATTACCTTAAGACATATCCATGATATAACCTATTTCCCAAGGGGAAGTAAATATGAACATTTTTTTCTTAATATTTAGTATTTTAGTATTTTTTCTCATTTAACATTTAAAAGTTGGAGTTAAAGTTATACCTGAATATGTAAATATTTTGATAGTTATATGTAGTTATATGTAACACAATATGACGTAATATTGGCCGATTTTATTCGCCAGTAATGTCATGGTGCTATGTCTGTGTGTGCCAGCTTAGTATTTGTCAACGTAGATCAGCATTGAACGTCTTGGAAAACATTGTGTACATTGTATAACTTATCCCTCCAGCTGCCAATCACCGGATTCCGGTGATATTTTTACATGGCCTAGATTACCAATCGCCAGAATCCGACGATAAACCCGGCGTGACTTTATCTTCTTGTAGCTGCTCACAATACTTCCAAAATGTACTTTTATATATACCATTGTAAAGAGAAGGTTATAATATATGTCACTAGTAGTATTTGCAATTTTTATACTCTTTTCATTACATCATATGATTGCATTTAGCTACTAGTAATACGACATTTTGCCGACAGCTGTCCGAGCCGTATGCTTCTGCGTTGTGTTAGAGTTGTGCTTTTGTGTTAGTGTGTGAATCGTTTTTAAGGATTGGTTTGCTTTACTTTTTAAATTTTTTTTTGTGCATGTAACATTTAGAAGTTGGAGTTAAAATTAGCCAGTATAAGATCATATAGTCTGCCTCAAATTTTCATATATGTTTTAATGTCTCACACTCATTTCTTATACATCATTTGGCTTCTAAATAACTTGATAGGTCGCTATTTACCAACAAACCTAAACCTAATTAATTTGTTTTTTAAATCACAGCAATGTGCGACGGGTAAACTAGTACATTGTAATAATATATAATAATGGTATAATACAAGTGATTGTCCTTTAACATACTGAATCTTTTACATGAACAGTTTTTCCATTATTGAACAAAGTAGTATAATATTCGTATATATCAGAACAACCTTATAATACAAGAATTTATATCTTTTGTATCTATAGATCTTTTTAAGATGACAAATTTTTTCCAGTGGAGCAAACACCAATGAAAATAAGGAACATAAAAAAAAATCTAAGAGATCAAAAAGATCCTTGTCAAGTGATAAAAAGAAAAGAAAAAAGAGGAGACATCAATCATGCCAGATAGTTGAAGTTTTCTCTACCTCTGAACAAGCATATCAGAACTTGAACAACATTGAAAACATGGAAAATGTTCAAAATCCGTTTGACAGTGGGAGTAATTTGTGTGATATCAACAGCCCGAAAAGAGATGTCAGTGTCGTTGAAAAGGGTATTTTGACAGATGACAAAGGAGGGGACAATATTGCTCTGCCAAAGTATATGATAATAACAAAGAACATACCAGGGCTGGGTAGTATTTACACATGTGAAAAGTGTGGTGTGTCGTTACTCAGCCCACAGGCGGCGGTTCAGCATCACTGCCGAGGCTTACAGCTGGAGGAAGATAGGTAAGGTGTGAAATGTCGAACCTCCTCCTTGTATTTTAAAATGCAAAAATCATATCTTATATTTTAATTGTTACCCTATATAAACTACATTGGTAATTTCTTGTATTGTAGTTGATTTTTACATGTTAACATTATTTTGAACTCAATTTCATCCATTTAAATTGTAGGAAATAACCTGATATGTAATATTGTTTTATTATTTTAAGTCATAGTAATTAATATGTGAGTGTATTAAATTATGTGGGAATAAACTATAAACTGAATATTTTCTCTATAAATTTATTTTTTCTATAAATTCGGATTTTTTAAAATTTAAAGTCTTAACTCTAATTAAATACATTAAGCATAATGAACTTTGTAATCCCAAGAATAGTTGTAAACCTTGCCACAAATCTTGACGGTATTTGCAAAATTTTGTGTGAATCTACTAAATTGAAAAGTAGAATTACAAATAAAATTTATTTACAGATAGTTGGTAGATCAACTTGTGAAAGCCATAATGTGGTTTACCAACTATCATGTAAGCATTGTCAAAACGAATACATAGGCCAAACATCTAAGTTAGAATTATAGGTCATTGTTTTCATGTGGTTCATAAAGATTTACGAATCTTCAAACAGTGAAAAACTAAAAGGTGATGGTGGTTAAAAATAATGTTGCTCTAAATTCAGTTCCTACAAATGTAAATTTTTATGTTTATTTTTAAGTATCAAACAGGCTTACTATTTTTACTTCATGTTTCGTAACCAATGTTCTATTCAAAATACAGTCTGAACACATGGAAATACTGATATTTATAGTTTATTTTTATTATGCAATATATACTTGTAATCTTGCAGTGTGACCTTTTATTTTAGTTTTTCCTAAAATGCATATGTTTCACTATTCATTCGAAAACATATTTAGGCCTTTGTAGCAATTGATCCATGCAAGGCTTCCTATAGGCGCTCGCAGCAATCATCACCAAAAACTATTTCTTACTGGAATAATATTTATAATATTTCTTCTATTTTATTTTATAATATTTCTTGCTGGATGCTGTGGACGCCCACAGGCGTCCCATACATAATTTTAATATATATTTACTACATATTACAAATGTGGCACAAATATACTTAATTTTAAATGCCTTTGAAAAAATAATGATGCAGCTCCTGAGGAAAGGATCACAAATTCATTCAAGCAGTGAACATGTTAACTATACTACTGTACATTCATTAAAAAAGTTTTATGAGTCACAAAATTATTAATATTTAAACAAGATTTGTAGTTTGTATAGATTAAGGTAATTATACTCTCTAATACTATTGAAATTACCTTTCAATCATAAAAAACATGAATCACACTTTGAGACATGATGTCATCCCGTGTTGTACTATGACTTGAGCGAATTGAAATAATAGTTCAAAAATATCCTAATATAACCCTTTAAGAAGTAACAACGTTTTAAATGTCATTATTTGAGAGCTGTTGAGTAAGGGTAAAAACTCAAAACACACCTTAAAAGAGTAAGAGAGGTTTTTTAATTTTTGCTTAATTACATTGCAACATGGAGTAAATATAATTAGAAACGTGTTTTAGGTTCAAAATGCCCTAAAATAAACATTTTAGAACTTTTTTCAATCATTTTTTCAATTTTCAAATCTTCAATCAAAGTAACTAAAGAAAGCTCCGAGTGATGTTTAGCAAACGAATAACTCTCAGCTACTCACAGGCGTCAATAATAGGGGAGTGTAGAACGCTTTGATTTTTATTACCCGCTGAACCTTCAGTGCTAATAAATAATAGGTCTAATAAAACTTCATGCTGCGCTGCCACTTTTTCCGCCGAAACTTCCCGCTCCGACCACCCCGCCTAAGAAACCCTTCACAGATTACCCACAACCTACCGAATACACCAATTCACATGTTCCGCGTATCTACATGTCTTTAATTATCGATTTATAACTTCAGAATCAATCTGTGTCAGGTTATATGTATATATTTACGTATTTGAACAAATTTCGTCAAATGACGTTTTAAAACGTCGCTACTCCTTTTTGCGGAACCAATAAATAGACGTTTTAAAACGTCAATAATATTTTGACACGAAATACTGTACTCTTTAAAGGGTTAAAAATAAAAATTTATATTTCTGGATTATTTAGGTGTTCACCACTAAAACAAACATTGTATGCAGGAGACAGGAATGATTATAAAGCGGATATGTAGCATGGACAATGCTCATGGAGTATTTTTTCCGCTTACGACAATGCAAGAGCCAATGGAGATAGAGAGATAGAGATAGAGCCTATGGAACCGTTGGACATAGAGAAAAACTTTTAGAAACTAAATTGTGTAAATTTTTGAGCTGTTTCTAATGGTAAAAGATAAAATTTGAAAATTTTAAACATTACATGAAATAACGCTAAAAACCCTTTTTTGGGGTACAAAACTCCCCTAAGTTACCTGTTCCGATTGACCGATATGTCTGGATTACGATCTCGTCCGAGCAAATGTAGGAATACATGTTTCTACCAAATTTTGTCTTGATTGGACCATTTTGACGAGAGTTATCGTGTTCACAGACACACACATACACATATACATATATGTTTGTTTGTATATATATATATATATACATTGTTTTTGGTCTCTGGGCACCTAAATACAAAAAAATAACATGGTCCTGGGCTTAAGTCTTGCCATGACACCTACCGTAATAGCTTATTCCCTATGGGAAATTCGCTAAAATGAATACCTATCTATTTATTTACATTAAAAATTTCCCCATTTAATAACCTACTTTTAATACTAGGTCTGAATGTCAGTTCCTACCAATTTGTTCTTGAACTAATCAAATATCCATAATCTACCATAATCAATTACTAGCCATTTATTTAAAAAAAAAATGTAAAATCAAAGAGTTAATTCATAAAATATTTTTTTTGTGAAAATTGTTGAAATATAATATTAATTAATTAATAATAATTTAATTTTTATTAGGGTGATAATATTACCAATCAAGGGTGAATATCAGTTTGTTTTGGGCCTACATGTTAAGAAATAGCGGAGTGATTGTAAACATTAGCTTTAAAATTATATATCTCATGAATGTTTTATTAATATTAAATGATTTATTAAATTAGTAAAATATTATTGTACACTATCTATTATAATATATAATAAAATAATATAAATAACATGTTCTGATGTAAATATACATTTTTGTTCCTTTATTTTTAATAAATATCCGGGTGTTAAACCATTTTTGATATTTACCCCGAATAATAAAATACCCAGGTATTTGGGTTTTAAATACCCAGGTATTTTACATCGCTAAAAGGCTATAGTGCAGTGTTCTAAAAATGACGTAGTTTTAAAACATGACAAAAGTGTAAAGTATAAACACGATGGGGTGTTATTACCTCAATGGTATTATAAATACAATGGTGTAAGTGAGTACATGCATCAAATGAAATCAAATAAAACGGTTGGGTTGGGTGTGATTTTGGAGCTAGCTTAGCTCGGTCACAGCAATAAAATTGTAAGGAATGTTACAATTATTTTTTACTAAAACTTGGACGTAGAATTTCATATCATAGTTAGCACCTATTTTCCTCCTGACCAAAGAAGCCACCCAATGAATCACTTAATATATTAACCAAAAGTACCATTATATTTGAATGTGATGTCTCTCAAAGCTTTAACTGACTGAGATCAGTTGGAAACCCTAGATTAACATATTGAACCTTGGAGGCAGAAAGACTTGTTTTGCTTGAATACTGAGGAAATTTTATATTGATGAAATAAGTCTTAACATTTTTATTTTTAATCTACACCACACAATTTATACATACTTTTAGATAAAATCAAGAGCTTTGAGAAAATGTAATACTTTACAGGTCTATTATGTAATTCTTTTTTACAATTTTTGAGACATCATTTTAAAACAGCAAAAGAGGGCAATACGGATAATGCTGAAACTGAAGCATGATGATTCGGCTAAAGACCATTTTAAACAGCTTAATATTAACTGTTTATGGCCAATACATCCTTGACACTATTTTATACGCCAAAAATAAATTACTCAATACTCCCCAATAAGTAATTCATGATTTTAATACAACGCAAAAAATCAAATAGGCAATTTCAACATTGATTTTTTTAAAAAAGATCCTCATATGTTGGAAATAAGTTTTATGAATTTATTCCACAACAAATTAAAAATGTAAAAAGATCAGTTCAATTAAAAAAAAAATGGAAGGAATACTTTATTAATAGGGCGATTTACTCACTTGAAGAGTTTTTTAACCTCCTTCATTGAGTATTTTTACCAATGATGTTATATTATTATGCAAATCTGTCGACACTATTCTTTTGTACTTTGTATATTCATGATTAAAGATTATTGAACATTGAATATATTCTGCAAGAGGCTCATCAAATCAATGTCAAAACGCCATGAAGATGTTGAAAAGAAGAAAAGAGGACATATTGATTAGTAGGGAACTATTTACAAATTGTTATTCAATAAAATATATTTTTTTTAAGAATTGTAAACATTTACCTCGTGTTCCAATTAATTTTAGCGGTACTCCAATTGAAATCTTATGTTCCAAAAACTAAGTTATTGTATATTACAGTATACTCTTGATAATCCGACAAATATGGGACCAAAATCTTGTCGGATTATCAAATATTGCGGATTACCGAGTAATTCTATTTAACCTGCAATAATGTGTGTGTGGGCAAAATGTAGAAAATGGCGAGTCATGCTTACGAAGGCTATTCAATTTTGTGAAAATATTTAATTTGGGAAGACATATATTTGTTTAGTAAATGCATACAGCTCAATATAATATTAAAATTTCAGTTACCCAAACCCTTTAACCCATTCCTGTCAGGCAGAACGGTTGACGCCTGAGGCCCTCCAGGCTGAACGAAAATCGAGCCTCGTTCATTACGACTGCGCGTCACTATTAGCGTGACAGAATTAACAGTAATTTCATGAATTATATGTTTTGTTTTCTTTACCCTGTTCCTTATACCCTTTAACTGTGTCGGACAATCACTTTTAGCAAGAAAAAAATTATTACTGTACTTTTTCACCAGGTCCAAGCTGTAGACTTAGAAACAAGTAGGTAATGGTGTTTCGTCAAATCTTATTTTATTTTCAAAAGATTCCTTTATTTCACTTGGCAGATCTACTTCTAGTTACTTTCAGTAATAAATAGTTAATGATAAATCTTTAAATAATAATCATGATTACTGTATTATCATCAATAAATACAATCGCTGAACGAATTGTGCGAACGAGAAAATAATTTACTGTCAATACGGAACATTTGACACTAAATAAGATGATAAAAGAGGACGCCAACACCATCTATTGGATGAGAAATGAACTAGAACACCTAACGGCGGAAAAAGAACAACGTTGAAATATAAGCAGGCTGCACATTGTTTGCTTATAACCCCGACGCAGGGCGCACGTCATTAGACATCTGTCTAGCGAAGTACGCAGACATACAGTGTACGTCAATAGACAGGAATGGGTTAAAAGTACTTTCATTAGCCTATTTTTTGTCCTGAATCATTATAAATATTTTTATTATAACTTTTGCCGTGCCACCTGAGGCTCTTCCCTAGCCACAGCTTCCGTGGCCCCCCTTGGGGCCTTGCGGGGGCAAGGCGCCCCCTGGCGATGGTCCTGGTTAAGTCCGAGTTAGAGATAAAGAGGAAAGACTAAAGAAATTTCAAATTCATTCCAAAAAAATTCAAAGGGGAATCTAAATGATCAATGGAAGTTGATCACTTTAGATCGCAAAAATTCCACCATACCTATACTTTATTGTACTTTATTTTGTTGTGGGTTTGTTCAATTATCATTTTTATAACGGCCTCCTTCCATCATATACTAATAGTTCCAATCTAAAACATCAAACTCTCTGGGACGGTGGCGTCGTCCTGTAATCCAGCTACTTAAGGTCACTAATTGTAGATAGTTGTGAGTGATGGTCAGGGGGTGTTCCCTTGTATAGATTAACGTACACACTATTGAATACTATGATAATCCGCAAAGACTATCCTCATAGTTAGACCAGTTCGTAATTCTGAGGCATTGGTTCGGATTCCAGGTTAAGCCGTAGGTTTCTTAAATATGCCATTGACTGTTGGGCTGTTAATTAACAGTTCTGTCTAAGGAAAATGTCAGCCTTAGTCAGTAACAAGACTGCAAGATCATGCCACAATCATCCTACACTCGTTTCTCATTTATACTTGGCTTAAAATGCCTACCATATATGGTAGGATTATGGTAGGTACCTGCTTAAAATACCTACCATAAATGGTAGGTATTTTAAATACAAAAATTAAAATTTTAAATACCTACCATAAATGGCAGGTATTTTAAGCAGGTAAAAAGGTACTATTAGATTATTGAATTTCCCCATTTTAATAATCTAATCTAATCATATTCATTTCCCAATCGAATGTGATATCATCAATCTCAATACTCAAGCATTTTTTCTTTAAAAGTCTTTACTCAATCACGAAAAATTCCCTTGGTGTCGTCATCTTAAAAAGTCATTAAAAAACTTTGACAAAAAATCTCTTACCTGCTAGCCTAACTCATGCTTGCTTTGAACGTTTCACTCTTTTCAGTGTTCTAACAAAAAATATTTTTGTAGGCAGAAAGGAGAGCCTCAACATTGTGACAAGGAAAGAGAGAGAGATAAAGACTTCTACCAATGTAGCGAGTGTGGGCATGTGTTTACGAGGCACTCGCAGTTGGCGTTTCATATGAAGAAACACAATCAGAATGAATCGTCCTCGTCCGATGATAATTATAAACCCAAATGTAATAGACGTAAAAAAACAAAAAGACATAAGAAGAATCTTCTTTGCACTAGTAATGCCAATAACAACAAAATGGTTAATGCCGTAGAACTCGGTATGCAACCTATTTGTCCCACCTCTCACAACTCTAGTGGTGTCTTTGAAACGTCTCAGAACCGCTTTCTTCTTCGTATCAGTGGAGTAGAACAAAATATTACCAGGCATTCCCTTCTCTCCTCTGACTCTGAATGAAAGTTTAACTTTTATGTGTTATAGTTTATCATCAAGATGATATTTAAATTTAATATTTATTGTATGTTTTTATGCAAATACAAAAAATAGTACTATATGTGTTCCGAGTTCTATAAGAACTGTTTTTAAATTATGTTTTAAAATAATGATATTTTTTAATACTTTAATTGTTTGTTAAATGTTCTATATTTCATTATTGTTTTTAATTGAATAATATGTTATCTTCATAAAGCAGACTGTAGAATGCTCCTCTTTGTATGTTTGCTACCTTCAAATGATACCTTCAGTGTCATAAAAGCTTTACAATTTCATTTTTTTATAATAAAATAGAGACTCGTATTTAATGTAAAAACATATTTTTGTAAATTTAGTTCTGCATCTTGTGTAAATTGTGAAGTAAAAATATTTTTGCCACAACAATTTGTATTCATAAATTAAAGAAAATAGTTCATTTGATCTCTTTTTTACTTCTTAACCCAATAATTTTTTAAAATTCAATGAATCTATTTACAGCTTTGGAACAATGCAATTGGCATAGGAACACGTATGGCCCCTTCCTATGCCAGTCTATTTATGGGTCTAATAGAACAAAATTTTCTCCTAGGTTGTTCATTCATCCCTCTTGTTTGGCTTAGATACATTGATGACATTTTCATTGTTTGGCAGCATGGATTAGATTCCTTAAAAATTTTTTTGCAAAATTTGAATGAGTTTTGCTGTTTGAAATTTACCTGGAACTATTCTTCAAAATTAGTCACGTTTTTAGACGTTGATGTATTTATTAGTAACAATAAATTGAAAACAAAAATTCATGTTAATGATTCCAACAAAATGCAATACTTGCACTATCAGAGCTGTCACCCATTGAAAAAATCTATTCCAAAAAGTCTGTCGATTCGTGCAAAATCCCTATGTAGTGACAGGTCTGACTTTGAAAAATATATATCTAAATTAAATTCTGCTTTCATTGAAAGAGGTTACCCCCAAAAAATGTTAAATAGCCAATTTAGAAATCCAAAAAATGTAAACAAACATAACTATTCCAAAGACCCAAAATTTATAACAGAGTATTTTCCTGGACTTCATAAAATTAACACTGTAATGAAAGCAGCATTTAATGTATTAAAATCTTCCCCTGTAACTCAAAATTTATTTAACAGACCACCTCGTGTTGTTTTCAAAAGGCCAAAAAATATAAAAAACATGTTGGTGAGACCCAAAATTCCCGGCCTAAAGAATTAGGTAATTGTCATGGCTGTGAACCATGCCACAAGCCCCGTTGTGGCATTTGCATAATTATGTGTAATTCCACTGAATTTAAAAGCAGTGTGACTGACAAAGTTTATCCAATAGTTGGAACGTCAACGTGTGAAACCCACAATGTGATTTACCAACTATCGTGTAAACATTGTCCAAAAGACTATATTGGTCAAACATCAAATTCACTTCGAGTTCGTATGACTGGCCATCGTTTTGATGTGGTACATGAAGATCAAAGGAAACCTATTTATAATCATGCTTCTCACCACAACCAAAATTTTGAAGGCTGCTATGAGCTTAAAGCCTTTCACAAAATTACACCACATCAAAATGCAAAAAGTAACCAACTAATTTTGAGAAATTCTGAATTGACACACCAGTTGGTTCTAAAATCAAAATTTCCATCCGGTTTAAATTTAAGATAAGTTGATAAAAAACGATTCAACTCAATTGAAAATAACATTTAAAAATTACATGTATAAACCTCTATATTTATTTATTTTAAACTGTACCAAATCATATGTTCCATATTTAAAATTTTCTATCTAGACAATCGATCACCTGTTAAAATATTTAGTCACTGTTTGTTATTGTTATTGTTCTATCATCTCTATTTTCTAAAATGCTTGAAAACGTTTACATATTTATTAAACAAAAATTCGCATAACTTTTCGTTTTTCATTTATGTATATATATTATTAATAGAAGGCTGCTTCTTGTGAACAAAACACCTCCATTATTGCTGGAGTTATTGGAGGTATCAATATAACAGTCTTTATGAGAAGTTGTGCAAAAAAGGGTTCTCTGTTTTCCATATTGACATGGGTCAGTATGTATGTCTTAACTGTGGGTAGGGGTTGGCAATTTGTAAGATGAAAATTTGAATCAGGTTTCCATAGAAACTACTTAAGCTATTGTATTGAATTATCAATATATAATAATAAGATCAGGTGTTTAAAATAACTGAAAACTTTCCCTTTAGACATATCCATGATCAGTACTGTGTTAGTTTCTTTAACACAGTCAATGTAATAACCATATATATATTTTGAATAACAGAGCTGATAAATCTAATATGGACTCTTAAGATATTTATTTTAACCCAGAAAGACTGAGAGGAACGATTAGCATTAAAAGAGGTATTTACTAATTGTACTTTATACTAAACATGATCTAAAATTATTAAATTAATATTTAGTTGGACTTTTCCAACGTGTCTTGTGTTTAATAAACTACACGTTTCAAGAATTGGTTAAACTATTCCTGTTTTTAAGTGCCTAACGACATTTACATTTCTAGAAACAAAGAATTATTTATATACAGAAAAGAAACCAGTCAAAAACACAAGAAACGTGGTAAAAGTCCAATTAAATATTAATTTAATAATTAATAACCAGCGCCATCATGAATTTACATAACTCTGATAATCTAAAAATGTATTAACACGAGTATTCACAGGATGACAAAGTAACACTTTTTAATGGAAAAAATAAGGAATAACATAATAAAGACAGGCATAGGGAGAAAACAAAATCTGCCATTATCGTCTATATTAATTAATTTTTATTCAGCCGTTTATCTGTAAAAACAAACTTTCTGTCTTCCCAAACTGTCAAATTTTAGTGTCCACAGCAGTTAAAATTTAAGTATTTTTTTGTTGATATATAAAATGTTAACATTGAATTTAGGATGGTACGGGGCTTAGCCAAATAGACTTTTAAGGAATTTAATATGCCTATGAGTTTCAGATCTACATACAGAAACCACCTCTTCTTTACAATATTAATATTATAGATATTTCAATTGTATTCAAGGAATTTTCATAAATAGGAACCCATTTAATTAGAAAAAAACAAAAGGTAATAATAGTAATCTATTTTTTCCATAAACACTTAAGTCCTAAAGAGATGTTATGATCAATATGCTGAGAGTGCTATTCAAAGTCCATAGCAGATTATTATTAGAAGAGTTTGGTAAGACCTACCGAACAAATATCGTACGAGAATCAAGTTTACTATTCCTGTGATTCTCAATCAAAACTGCGGTCTCAGATGATTCTCTGTCTGAGTGACGAAATAACTGATGCAAAGATTTTGTTAAGGCATCTTTTAATACGAAAAGTATTAGAACAGCTATAACAATGTAAAACATTACCATTAAAGCAATTTCATTAATATCCTCATGTATAATTATTATACGTCCTTCTATGTGTGGATTAACTGGACTGTATGTTTCGATATATTTAGCTACAATCGTGTAATCATTATCTTCAGATACACATTCCTTGGTGAAGTTAGTCAACATTGATAACCCCTCTCCACCTTTTGCAAGATATTCAGGAACCACAACTCTATAATTTTGTTCAAATTTGAGAGTTTCAAACTGTGGGACCGTGCAATTGGAACAAAGTACTTTAACACTGGTTACTTGCTTACCGACTTCATTCTCTAAGTTATATTTAATCCGGAGACCTGAAACTTGCAAGAAATTATGAACATGTGAAGTTTTAACATCCTTAAACTGAAACACAGCATTTTCTAACATTTTCAAGAGTACTTTTCCTGGTAAATTGAGAACAACTACGGGTTTCCCCCACGGTATTACAGTCATAATGTCACCCAGGGTTACTGAGCCGTTTTGTCTACCGGAAATAACATCCAAAGAACTTCTTATTGCTCCAGAATTCACCACTCCAACAGATATAGGAAGTAATGAACAATGTTTGGCCATGTAGTCAGTAAAGGCATCAGCTATCAGGTTCCCAATTTCACACTCTGATGTTCTGCATTTAAAATTATTATTATCGAGGATAACATGAGTATAACCAATGATTCTTTCAACATCTTTGTCCAAGCCAAATTTGTAAGGCTCTAGCTCTTTAAGTATATATGGATCTTGAGGGAAGATATCTAGAAGTAGAATTGGAGTGCCATTTAGTGCCTTCAGGTTACCTTGGTCGTCAAAGTCTAACTCCAGATAACCCAAGTATTTAGTTCCAAAGTAAGCTTGTACCACGGGGACTTGTTTTCCAGACTCTTGGGTGACCACTGTTGGATACGGCCCACTCGGTTCTTCCAACTCTGGTATTTTCTTTCCTGAGTATAAAAATGTATGAGTGTGTCCTCCAACAACGACATCAATATCTGTAACTTCCTTTGCTACTTCCAAGTCTTTATCATAACCAGAATGACCTAGAGCTACAATGATCTTTATTCCCTCTTGTTTCAATTTCTTTGCTTCTTCTTTAATACTAGAGATTTCTTCTGATATTTGAAGACCACCGAGGTCACGATTCCTTAATGTAGTTGGTGTAAGATAGCCTAAGATTCCTACCTTGGTTCCATTTACCTCGACTACTTTAGACGAGTACAGATTCGGATGTTGGAGAGAGGAAACCTCAGAGAGATTTAAGTTACTGCATACAACAGGAACATTTACTCTATCAATATAAGATACAAGGTTTTCCACCCCATCATCAAATTCGTGGTTACCCAACGTCATTGCATCTAGATCAAGGGTGTTGATCATCTTTGCCACCAGTTCCCATCCATATCGTGAGTAGTACGGAGTTCCTTGGAAGGTATCCCCTGCGTTGAGGAACAGGGTAGATCTCCCCGCAGCCTGGGCCTCAATCTTGAAGTGTTTTACCATCGCATGAAGTCTCGCAAAACCACCAAAGCAAAATTCAGACTTGTTCTTGCAAATTCCCATGTGTCGGTCAACTTGTTCAAACCTTGCATGCATATCATTTGTGTGCAGAATAAGTAGTGACAAGTCACCCAAAACCAGTTGAACCCAACAGTAAAACAAAAGTATTTCTATCATTGCAAATCATGAAGACCGAACAAAAAAATTAACATCACTCACTAAAGTAGCTTAGTAGAAATCAGACTGAAATTGAGATTAAAATAAATTAAGTTGAAAAATGTTAATGGCTAAGTTTTATGGAAAACAAAGCAGACTGAAGTGAAAGTGGAGGCATAAACAAGTGTTAGTAAACAGGTGTTTTGCCAGAACTGAAGTGTGACATCACTGCTTTACTTACCGTTACTAAACTCAAAATGGAAAACACATATTGATCAACATAATAATTTTTGAACCATTAAAACTATTCCCAAATGATAACAATAACTTGATAATAATAAATTATTCAAGCATTATTAAGCATTATTAATCATATTAGCATTATTAATCTTTAATAAGATAAATCTACCTACAATTAACCAACAAAAGTAGAGGTTTTGATTCCAATCCAGGATAAAATTATGGCATTTTATAAAAGTAAAATATTTATTGAATGAATTTTTGACTTAATCTTACTTTCCTTATCTTATGTTAAGGATGTAATAAATAATGAATGGATTCATGAAATACTACAATCTTCAAATTTGTATGGCACTTCAGAAGTTTAGGGAAATTTACCTAAATTTGTTTAGGGAAATAAACCTTAAAAAGTCAAACAATAGGTTTTAAAAATCTTAAATTGTAGTGAAACCCAATTTTACTTTAGTTCAGTATGTTTCCTTATCCCTATCAGATTGACAGTTTTACCTCCAAGATGGGGAACGTATTTTAGGTGCATCTAAAATAATAAAGAGGTCTGGGTTACCACAAACATCTTGTCACATATATGGCAGTTTGGCACCAGTTACGTATTTCATTAATTGCATTAAAAATTTAATAAAGTAAACGTATACATAAACAATAACAATGAATTTTTGTTTCAGTGACCCTTACCTTACCTTACCACTTGGTTCTAGTTAAATACGAATATTGTTTAATTTTTAAAGAAGTTTATTGGAATTATGAATGATAAAACATGGTACTTAAAAAGCTATATTTTTCATATTTACAATAAAATTATTATAAATAAATTGTACAAAAAATACATTGGCAAAAAATTAAATACAAATACTGAAAAGTACATTCATGTGAAATATTGTATAAGTAGATCATTCGTTGTTTTTGCATTATAAAATTGTCATAAGTTACAATAAAATGCAGAGAGCCATTCCACTTACTGTATTCTGAAAAGTCATAAAGTGGTTTTTTGATGAAAAATGATAAGACTATTAAAACATCAGACTATGAATCAACAAGAATATTTTTAACAAAGGTGGCTTTTCAGTCTACAAGGACAAATAAAAATAAATAGAAATAATATTCACTGAAAAAGTTTAGTAAGATATTAAAATAGTTACATCATAACAGTTAAGTCCTGCTGTTCCGAATTCCAATATTTCAAAATTCTACCATTTACACTACACTGTAGGCCTACAGTAAACCTACTGCACTATCAATAAAAATCAGAAACATTTGATGACAAAAATTATTTATTGTTAGACAATTCATCATCCCTTGTCAGTGTTATCAAGAGAATTTTTGACCTACCAAGGGGTTCTAAGCCTTTAGGGTGACTTTTTTATAGAGGTTGATTTTTTTCAACTCATCCAAACTAATAATTAGTTTTTAAACCCTCTACTGCCCTGTGTGTCAGAGACAGAAAAACTTCATGTTATTCGGTACATGTTTAAAACAGAATGGTGTCATTGAGCAAAGAATAAGAACCTTGAGCTAAGAAAAAGAGAATCAAAAATAAAATAATAAAAAAATATTCATCAAATGAAGAAGTGTTGTGAGCCAAAACTTTTAAGTTTTCTTTTGAATATTTTTTCCTGAATTTTTTAAATGTCTCTTGTGAGTTTACATAAAAATATAATTCCAGCGTCTGTTGCTTTTCAACATAAAAATGTAGGTTATATCTAATTAATTATAGCTGAATAATTTCTATGATGGGTGTTTTAATTGTAATGTATTCCCAATTACAGCAAGGTGCCATAATGAGATGTGTACCCCTGCGCTCCATGGATCTCGCAGGAGGCTTATTGTCTATTCTGCTACACCCTTAGGGGGGGCACTGATTTGATGGATGGGGTGTGTGTGCACACAACCGCCACTGATGGCTGCTTGTGATTACATCGCTAGGTTGCAATTTAGTATTGGGACAGGATCACTAATCTTACAGAAGACGTCTGTAACTTCGATATTCGATAGAGGCATGTTTGACTTACTTTGTCAGCATATTCTCAAATATAGATCAATTTTTATCGTTATATATATTTATTCATTCTTAACTTCCTACTAAATGGGGCAATGTTCATCTCAATTATTTTAGAGTAGCAGGACTTTGTGATGCCGCATATTGATGATTTATTACTTTTATAACAGAAATAGAGATCAGGAGAAGGAATGTACAGTAACATAAGGTACAGTTTGGTAGTTTTCAGTTTCATAGCAATGAGCAGGTTACTCTTAGATTGTCCAAGAGTTGCTACAATAGCTTAAGCTACAGTTCGGTAGTCTCGAGTTTCTTGGCGATGAGCGGGTTGCTCAGCTTGTCCAGGTGCTGGTACAAGTTCTGGTGGTACGCGCTGCTCTTGCTGTTCAGGTTGTTTTGCTCCTTCACAGTTCGCCGCTCCGGCTTTATCATATTAGTTTGACTGGAAAAAATTACAACAAACTATAAGATGCAATCAGTGATTTTTAAGTTTGATTGTATATTAATATAAAAATTCCCAGGAATACCAACTAGTCTTCAATTTAGACTAGGTCAGTTAGCCACCTCTATGCTTACCGGTACCTCTGACGATGACCGCGGTAAACTCACACGTGACGCAGTTGTCGCCACGTCTGCATTACGTGCCTTTTTACAATTTGTAAAATTGCCTTGTTGTACAATTTGCCAATTTGTACAATACAATACAAATTTGAAAGTAGCCTATTTACGAAACCAACAACACTAGACGTGTAGCAAGCAGAGCATCTTTGCAACTGAAGGATTTTTGAACTATCTTCAAAACTACCTCATCTAATAATTAAAAAACATTAACCACTTCAGTAATTTTATTATAAGTCAAAAATTTACCTGTTGCAAGATGAATTTGCACCACCATCTTGAGTCTGTACGCTGACTACTGCATTTTCATCCAGTGAGTCACGTTCAGACGTTTGACTGAAACAGAAAACTGCACTATATGTCTTTCATTTTAAAGTAACATTTAGAACTGAATGCATTACCTGTAACAACCTGATCTACATGTGTAATTTATTTGTTTAATGAATTTGATTTAATTTTTTGTGTGCCTATATCAACAACGCTGGTGGCATATTTTATACTTTGATAGGGAATAGACCAAACTCAGGTCTTGTTACTACCTAATGTCAAATGGCTTTGTTGTTAATTGTTTGTGTAGATTTTAATCAATCCGGCAAAAATCATATTACAAATTGAGCACATTACATTGTAGGTACCAATGAGCTTTTGAGCTAAAATGGAATCTTCAAAAACATTCAGTTTAGTTTCAAAGCTAAAAATACAATGTCCAAGGTCATCGTATGTTAACAGTTATGGTTGATAGTTTACCTACAAGCTTTGTACACGATCATTCTATGCATTGCAGCTCATAGACCTTGGAACGTCACTCTACTAGTATTAGTACCCTTATATTTTCTAAACCTTATTCCTAAAATAGGAATAAGGACCTAAAATAGGTACAGACTAATCACTATAAACATTATATTAAAATAAAAAACAGCAACAAAAATTTGAATATACTTCTTTTGACTTATAGAAGTAAATAATTTACTTTTTTACTATATGTTTGAAGCTACCTCATGGAGTCATCCTCTTTGTACCACTCGTTCTCGTAGGCCTGCATCCAGATGGGATTGGAGCCCTCAACGCTGTGCATGTTAGTGTTTGGGAGCCTGCCAGGCCCCGATCCTGTTACCCGGGTCATGTCAGACTCTGTTGAACCTGAAAATGACACTCTTAAGCATAAGCTATGCAACCATCTGTATTGATAGATTTTTAATGGCTTATGTGAGTGAAAATAATTTTTAGTTAGATAGATATTTAGTTTATTGTACAGAATTTTTATAACCTGGTTGATACATTTAAGAACACATTAATGGGATATGTATATCATCAGGATATTTTTTTAACATTTTATTGGTTTTTAACAGTAAATTTGCAACATGAATTAATTGAGAGTGAGAAGTGAATTACTTTTGAATTGATGATGAGAAATTAATTACTTATGAATAATTGTCTAATACTTAAGCCCTGGGACGATCAATTAATTCTGGTCAATTGATAAAATGAGAACTAAAACAAAGAAACAAAAATAAGGGAGAACAAGCACTCACCAAATGCAGTGATGGTGGCTGCCTTTAATTGACGCTTGTAGGAAGCTCTCTGGGACAAACATATGGAGATGACCACCACCAACATAAGGCCCAGGAACACAGTGGTGCCAACCAACCAGAGCCAAACCACGTTGTCAGGGCTACCAGCCCGAACCAATGCTACTGCCTCAGCCGCCTGGGTGTCCAACACGTTGAACTCCTATGAACAAAGTATCCTTTCTCTATCAAGATAACTAACAACTTCTTTTATTTATCTTCACATCAGTTTGCACTTTTGCTAAAACACTACCAAAGATTTTTTATATTTTATTGTAGATTGAAGACTAGTAGAGAAATTTTTTATCCAAATTTAGTTCATAATTGCTTGACCTATTAAAAAGTTATGAATTGTCTAATGCCACCAAATCTAAATACTACTGAAAGTATCATTTAAAATCCTAAAAAAATTGACCTGATGGTCAATTCAGATTCCAGAGTTGCCAATTGGCAACTGATTAGTTTTGATCATGACTGTCCACTTAATACACAGCTTACCCCTATATTTGCTTGACAAATTCAATACACAGATTTGTAGTTTATATTGTGAGCAAAATATAAGTAAAAGAGCATGCCACTCCCTTAACCCATTCCTGTCTAAGGGCTAAAATGCACTACAGCGGCTGCGACCAGGTCGCTGGCGGCCAAACTTAACATTGAATCATATGAAGCCGCCGGGAGCGAAACACACTAGGCAAAGTTGCGACTGGTCGCTCCCAAGTCACTGCAGCCAGAGCCTAGAGATCTAGCTGCAGAGGCCAGAACAGCGACCAGGGCTGGTTTTGCATCTAAAACTAGCATACAATGGTGATTGGTGTGTCTTATACTCCCCCTGCATCCTGATTAATGACCAGTGGTGGTTGAAAGCGATCTTAGTATATCTGTTTTATTTTTGGTGGTGATTTTTACTAGATTTGTGTTAAAAGATAGATTTTGATACAGAGAGACAATTTGGGTACATTAACGTGGTAAAAGAAAGGTCCTCTTTATTTATGGGATTTAACATCCGAGGAATATTTAAACTGAGTCAAGGTGTCTAGCAAGTTATCATAAGGAAATTCCCTGATTTTTCTCTGACTTTTTCATATTAGATGTAGCATTTTCCCTGACTAAAACGTGTGTAATTATCAGCTTGATTTTAAATACAACATGGAGAAACCATTAAAAAATAAACACAAAGTCATTACCTATGTAATAAACTCATTCGTACCCAAAATCAAATTGTTAAATTAAAATGTACAAATAAACAAAATTATATTAATTGGAGAGCGAACTAGAAAAATACCCGGCATACGTCGACAATCACTATTCATTCACATCCAAACTGGCTCGCTGATGAGTGGAAAGAAGAAAGAATGGCGGCCGCCATCTATACAACTAAACTCACAAACTCAGGATTTCAATGCTGCCAGTTTTGCCAAATTTGTAAGTTATGAAGTTCTACAAAATAGCCATTTCCTTGGACAGTTTCCTTGAACAATGTAGAAATTTCCTGACTTTCCCTGACTTTTTAATACAGTTTTAAATTCTTTGACTTTTCCCTGTTTTCCCAGTTGCTAGACACCGTGAGAGTTATTAAAAATATCGTGAGTTGTAGTCCTGTCCCGCACCGCTGGACCAGTCACAGGTCTGGTTGCAGAGGCTGCAACAGTAGTCGGGGTCAGTGGTCTTGGCCACGTTACAGCCGCTGTAGTGCGTTTTTAGACCTAAGGACGTACATTGTACATCCTCTCATTTCGCTAGACAAACGACTAAAGACGTCCATTTCTTATTTCTTACTTTACCATATTTAATTTCCATGTAACTATTCAAATATTTATTTTTCATATCAAATTTTAAGTCAAGTTGAAAAATAATATACAATATTTTTAACATTTTTTCAAACATTAACCCTAGAAATGATAAAGTCGTAATTTACGACGCATTTACATATTCAATAAGAATTGGCAGGTGGAGGCATCTGTCGTCAGTTTTGTGGAATTGTTAGACACATTACACGAGTGTTTTCTGCCAACGACCGAAACTTCTCTTTTAGTACACGAGCCTGCCACCGGGCAGGTCTATAACCAAGTAAGCACTTTCTTTTCCTAGGCACTGGATGGCCGTGTGGCTAAACGCTGTGCTGACGAGCGTAACGTTCTAGCCATTCGGAAGTGCTAGGGTTCGAATCCCGACCATTAACAATCCCAATTTGGCTTGCAAATGTGTGAGGTAGCGGAGTGGAGACTTAAATAAACGGTG
Organism: Nephotettix cincticeps; assembly: GCA_023375725.1. Classification (NCBI taxonomy): domain Eukaryota; kingdom Metazoa; phylum Arthropoda; class Insecta; order Hemiptera; family Cicadellidae; genus Nephotettix; species Nephotettix cincticeps. Next base: position 27,559,647 of record CM041790.1, on the reverse strand, counting down.
ACCGGCTTGGGTGGAAGTTGACGGCATTTGTAGGCTTAATTGGGATTGCAGTGGACACCTGTTTTGCTTTTGTGGTTAGTGGTTATAAGGGGGGGGCATGTTTTAAGCTTTTTTTGTTTAAACTTTGATATTTCAAGAAGATAATAGTAATTATTTTTATGTTACAGTTAAGAGTAAAAAGCTTATCACTTCTAGGGTTAAAAAAATTTGGAAAAAATTTTCTCAATCCAGATCGATTTTTGAATAGGGTACATTAGATCAGGTTTTTTCATGAAACGATATTATTTCTCTATTTTTATGTGTCAAGTACAGTTTAGTATACTAAAATATTTTCTAACCTTTAACTAGAACTACGAATAAAAGTCATAAATAACATTCAAAAATACCTTAAACAGGGAGTCTAGGTGTTCAATGCTCTGGTCAACCATCCTCAGCACCTGGCTGACATCCATGATGGAGTTGTCTGTTCGGTCAACAAAGTGAAGGTACAGGTCCGACCTGGTTTTGTCCACCCGGCCGTCCATGGTCTCGTGAACCTTGACCTCATCCACATTGACGATGGCTCCGGTCACATTACCCAGCACCCTGTAATAGTAGTGCAAATTGATACTATGAAACTATTTAACACTTCCTGGACTGCAGTCAGGTACATCCGCTAAGTTTTTTGTCCTTGCGGACAGTCGGCGGATAAATTTGTGGATCGTAAAAAATATGTATATACGTATATGTATGGACCATTTTTGATCAATAGGAATTCAAACTAATGATTAACGTTACATTATTAAAGTAGATTCTTATTTGTTGGTTTTTTTCTTAAAAAATTATTTAAGGCATGAACAGCGGTTTTTAAACTATTTACAAATAACAAAGAGTTATAAACCCAGAATTTTTTTTAAATTTCTTATATGAGGTATAAGCCTTAGGGCGTAATCTGGGAAGAATTTCAATAAAGATGAGAGGGTATTAAAAAATTACGTAAAAATTGAAATTTGTAAGATCTATGTAATGATTTACTTTTCTATGATTTGATAATAAATCGATCTGTTTAAATATCAAAATTAATTTTTGACGACTTTATTTTAGTTTCTGGGTTAACTATTTCTATTTCTAGAAATCATACTTAAATTCCAAAATTGAATAATTTTAAAAATAAAATATACTTACTCTCTGAAAACATCAATTTTTTCCCGAAGTTCAATTGGTTGCTGCCTCAAAACAAATCTGACCCTTTGATCTTCTCTGAGAAGGTAAATGAATACTCTTGCAATGTCTGAAAGTCCTCCAGTATCATTTACCGCCACCTGGTTAAAAACAGTAAAATCAAATCTAATAAGTTTATTTCCTATTCAAATTTTGAGTAAATATAGACAATTAAATTTCTTTTTTTCGTGTCATACGTAGATTCATACCTATAGCTCCTAGCTAGATAAAATGGAAGGATATACAAGTAAGTGCACAACTGGTTAGAGGAATTAGATACAGGTAAACCATGAGCCCATAACCATAGATGAATGAATGTGATAAGGAAAGTAAAAGATTGATAGATAACAGGATAAGGGATCCGTGTGATAAAAAATATCTTGAGAAATACACAGTTAGTTATTGTAATGTGAGGACCATTTTAGATTGACCCATAAAATTAGTATTTATTTATCTCTAAGATGGCAAAATTACTGAAGACACACAGACTATGATCAGGACTACAAGAATCATGAGACAGACACAAGATATTCAACCATTAAAATATGTTCTATGTGGTTCAGAAATACAAATAAAAAACAATAACACTTTTACTTGTACTGTATATGACTGGTAACATCCCACCTTTAAAGAAGACTTTCGATTCCCCAGGTCAATCACAAAACTACATGGCCTATAGTTTTCTAGCTGTACTTAAAGAAAAACTTGTTACCTTGAAATCAAAGTATCCCTTCATGCCCTTTTGGGGGTCAAAATTGAGCGAAACAATTCCAGACACAGGGTCCACTAGGAAGGGTGGCTGTTGAATATTCTCCATCCCCTCACTAAGGGTCATCTGTGTAGGGCCTGCCATGTAGTAGCGGACTTCTGCGTTAGGTCCTTCGTCTGCGTCTTCAGCCTGCAACAACACACTATGTGGGTCCAGTACTAAGCAGATAGTTTAAAACATTTTACAATTCATTAAATTAATTATTATTACTTTTTTGTCCTCATCAAGGAGTCGAGTGTCTGAGTTAAACTGCCTCTTGTAAACCTAATCCATATCTTGTAAACCTAAGATATGGTACCGGTGCAGTATAGAAAGGAAAAGAATAAGCCTACCTATCAGGCTATTGTGTCCTAGAAAAGGCTCCTAGGAGTCTCTTTTGCGTGGAAACTGCTTCTCTTATTCCTTATAATTCAGGCAAGTTATCTCTAAATCTACATAGTTGAGCGTAGAGATTCTCAAATTGTGGTCTGTGACCCCCAGGGGTCAGCGACAATTTATAAGGGTCCACAAAAAACATTCTAATCAAATTTATTTTATTTTCACTCACACCAAAAGCACCTATTTCTGAAAATAACAGGTTTACTTTGTATTATAAAATGCATAATATGTAGCAAGCATATGTAGTAAGTTTAACATAGGTATATTAATGATCAAGGAAATATTGTTTTCCTCTTGTTTTTGTAAGGGGTTATCGGAGGGGGGTGATCAGGAGGAAGGGGGTGTAATTTTAGGGGTTACGATAAGATACATAATTAATTACAGGGGTTCTAGAGGATGGTAGTTGAAGTTTGAGAACCTTGGTCTAGCTCTCTTCAACATAAAACATGAATAAAATGAAAAACCTCTTACAATTATTTAATTTCACTATTTAATATCAAACCAATTCAAAACTTGCAGCAATGTCATATGTAACTTTCAAATGAATATGGCATTCTTGATACTAAAAGGTAGTTTAATTTTGGATTCATAATTTCTAAAATGCAAACAGAACAGAACCCCCCACAAGCAACTTTACAAAACCACTTTATCAGGTATATTTTAGTGATACCCCTCCAAAGATTACTAATATATTATTGCAATAAAACCAATGTCTCCCATATAGTGTTAATAAATTTAGAAATATATTATTCTATGGTTAATTAACTAGTATTACTAGAATTAACTAATAAATCAAAATTAGTCATTATTACAACTCTACAAATTTTAGTGTAAATTTTGGTATCAGAGCAATTTTCAGTGTATATGTAAATAGAAGCTATTGCTGAATTCTTCCAAAGTCTAAGCCTAAACATTTCTTCACAATCTCAGTAAGCAGCCCTGTAACTAACCCTGATACGCATGAACTCTGAGCCGAAGTCAGCATCCGTGGTCACCCCTCCAGTGAAGATCTCCTTGACAAACTGTGGCGGATTATCGTTGATGTCGTTAACATAAATGATCACCCGGAGTGTCGTGCTATCGCGCAGGTCCAAGTAGCTGCTGTTGAAAGGAGGGGGTGTCACACAGTCCTCGCTGGCTTTTACTATCACAACGTGTGTGTCCATCTCCTCCCTGTCCAGCTCTTGAGTCACCTACCGATCACAAATTATTATTATTACCACACAACACGAGCACACCAGCAAACACACAATCTTTTACGCTATCAAGCAGGAAAGTTAATGTCTGTAAGTTGAAGTCAAGACAATGTTGGCTCCCTGCCTGCCAATCGCTATAAGCCACTGTAAAATTCGTTTTTATAAACCATCACCGTACAGTCACAGTTCCGTAGCTCTTGAGGTAGATTGTTGAATAATGTGTGAGCAACATAGCAACTATTCGTAGTGGAAAAGGTTCCTGTCAGTCCCGGTTCACGTATACCTACTCCCAAAGCATGTCTTGTTCTGTAGTCATGGGATGTGCGTTTAAATTAAGTATGTAGGTATATAACTCCATATTCTGATTACAATAAAACTAGTGAGACAATACTAACTGTGATTTCGTGTGAAAGAGGCTCAATGTTGAAGTATCCGTCTTGGTTTCCGGCTACGATGAAGTAACATACAGGGGTCCGAGGGTCGTCCAGCTCATCCACCTCATCTCGGTCGACAGTTTCTGGCAGCAGACGACGCTCCTGACCCACTGGATTGTGCTCTATGGCAACAAGTAGTGGTATAGCATATCATCTGATTTAGTTTTTTGAATATGAAATTTTGTATATTTGTAGCTTTGAGCCTACTAGTAACTTGGATTTTCAATAGGCTAAAAGCTGGAAGTTTTCTAGTACAAAAACTTAGTTTAGGGGCAGCCCTCGGGGGCCTCCAAAGCTTGGAGGCCCCAGGGCGTTGCCCCTTTGTAGCTACACCACTGAGTGAACGAACAGTGTTTACATTGAAATTATAATTGGTAATGAATATTAAATTAGCTTTATTACTCTTTTGAAATGGCCAGGTAGATATTTCAAGACAAGTATGAATGAGAAATGAGTGTAGGATGATTAAGGCGCGATCTTGTAGTCTTGTTACTGACTAAGGCTAACATGTTCCTTTGACAGGACTGTTAATTAATAGCCCAACAGCCGATGGCTTCTATGAGACCTACAGTTTAACGTGGGAGCCAAACCAGTTTTGCGTTTTGTTTTTTTTTTGAGTCACAAACTGGTCTACTTATGAGGGTGAACTTCCTGGATTAATGTAGCATTCAATATTTCAGATGTTAATCTACACCAGAGTATATCACAACCACCGATCAATGCTCATAACTATCCACAATTCATGATCTCCAAGTAGCTGGATTACAGGATACGCCACCGTCCCAGGCTGCTTATTAACATTATTATTAGATATACTGTATATTGAACATAATCAATTTTAGTAATATATGTACCTGTGAAGTTGAGATGGAAGTCATCTACTAAGAATTGCGGCTGGTAGTCATTGACATTTTTCACATATATTGTAAGATCTAGGTCAGAGGACAGGGGAGTGGGAGTTCCGTGATCATAAGCTTCCACTCGTATCTGAAAATTAATTACAGCTATTGTACTTTGAAAATAGTTTTTTTACTCTATGATAGATTTTAGGGCATGTCAAACACATAACCTGAGGGCATATGTAACCAAATTCTTCCAATCCAAATCCAATCCTCCATCTCCTAAAATCGCTCATCCTCCATTAATTTTTTGTGCAGACTTGTGGAGGATATAGGTTTCTCTTTGCACCAAACAGGTAAACTAGGATGAATTAAGTTATCAGATTTCGTTTTCATGAATATAAACATCAGATAATTCAGTAGGTAATGTATTTCAATTGAGTTAAAATGAATTAATCAAAAAGCCTGAAGTTCTCCTGCAGATGGGATCAATATAAAACATTTTTTCTTCATTTGTTCTTTCCAGTTTGTTGTATGAGGGCATTAGATAACCATAAGATTTATCCGCCCCTTTGTGTAATAATGTCTTTCCATACTTCGTTATGGGTGAGTAGGATTTTTTGGCGGTAAAATCACTCTTGGGCCATTTTCGGTTCGCCCACGTTTAATTTTTAATCCTAAAATTATTCTTGTACAATTAACACTTAAAACATTTTTTGTTAATAAACCAAACTAAATTTAACTATTCTTTATAACGTTTTCTATATTAAATCTAACTAAACATAAATAATCTTTAAAAATTTTCTTTCAAACTAACATAAAAATAAAACCTGAATTTGCAGTTTTGGTTAACTGTAGCAACAAAAAAGTCCTTAACGATAACATGGGAATTTTGAAAGGCGGGCTGTGAACAAAAAAAATCAGATTTTTACCTGCCTTGAGACTTGCTCCAATTGATTTCTCGTGGCTAAATAACTAATTAGATTAGATTAGATTAGATTATTTGAAATGGCGACCATACCACAAGGTAGGTATTTTAAGCCAAGTATGAATGAGGATTGAATGTAAGATGATTGTGGCGCGATCTTGTAGTCATGTTACTGACTAAGGCTGACATGTTCCTTAGACAGGACTGTTAATTAATAGCCCAACAGCCGATGGCAACTAAGGGACCTACAGTTTAATGTAGAATCCGAACCATGACCTCTGAATTACGAATTGGTCTAATTATGAGATTAGTCTTTTGTGGATTAACGTAGTATTCAATAGTGCGGACGTTAATCCACACAAGAGAACACTACACCCACCAACGATCGCTCACAACTATCCACAATTCGTGACCTCCAAGTAGCTGGATTACAGGATGTCGCCACCATCCCAGTCGTAGAACACAAAAAATCATAAATCTTTGGACAGAAAAATATTTTTCCTGGACAGTGGTTGTTTTATATTATATATATATATAAAATATTCCTCATATATTATTCATGTTTTATTGCTATGCTGTCCCCACCTGGTAGAGTTTCTGAGTCTCTCGGTCCAGAGGCTGTTTGAGAGTTATCAGTCCGGTGTCCTGATCCACACTAAACGTTGCCCAGTCCCCAGTCAGGTCCTGACGCAACCTATAGCGTACTGCTGCGTTGGGGCCTACATCAGCATCAACTGCTTTCACTGTTATCACTGTGGTGCCAACGGTTGCATTCTGTAACAAAATGTTTTTACATATCTGACTTTGATTAAATGTTTGAAAATCTTTTTGAAATACTATACTATAGACTTCCTTATAAGTATAAATATAGTTATTCGAGTAACACCTCTATTTTCCATTATGGTTACCTAATATATATCAGGCAAACGTCAGTTCAATATGGTTACCGGTACCTTGATGAAGCATTTCATGAAATATATTTTCCTTCATATTTCTTAAAGTTATTTTTGATACCTAAAGGGATTATCTGGGCAGTATTAGACACTTGTGGAAATTGGACTGAGTGGATATCCAGCTTAGTGATATTTGTCTCCTTCCCAAACACAGTAGTTTATTTTGAATATTTTTAATGTATTTAAATGTTTATGGTACCCATACCTACTTTGATGTATGTAATATACACATTTGATAAATTAAACTGATACCTAACGTAGCTATAATATTTAAATTTTGACCGGAATCTTAGGTAAATTTATTTTTGTTTGGCCAAATAATGAGATTTTTACGTAGTAAAATTGAAAATTGGTAATGTTTGGTTTTTTTTATAGAATTTATAAGGTCATTTGTGCAGTACCAAAAAGTAATTCAAACTTACCTCGGGTATACGGATGGTTATATTTTGAGGAGGGTAGATGAACTGAGGAGAGTTGTCATTAAAGTCTGTTACACAGATGTTCAAGTTGCCTACCACCGAGTTAGGAGGCGTTCCCAGGTCTTGCAGATTTATTGCCTAGAAAGTAATTAAAATCCTCAGAAATAATTTTTGTAATGCTTCAAAAAGATGTTAATTATATTGTTAGTGTATGTTTAATGTTGAAACTTTGAACATTTTTGGGACCACGTTAACATAAAACATAATTTTTTATATTATTGTTTTTGTCATATTTTAATATCTTGCACAAACAAAAATCATTTGTGTTTGTTATAAGTCAAAAATGCTTTGTGTTTTGGAATAATAGAATGCAGTTTGTTTATTTAAGCTTTTATTTCTAAAAATCAAAATTAAATTTACAGCTTCCACTGAGCTCTTCAGTTTTATAATAATTTTTCATGCAAAGTTATTGATAATATCCTTAGCTTCTTAGCATGTTTTGTTGCTTTGTATTACAATTAATTACTATTTTTTAGTTACCAGTATTAGACATTTGCAATAAGAAGTTTTACCGGTAGGTACTCACCAATGTATAGTTTCCATATTTTGCCTTTAGAGAACCTGGAGCATAAAGCCTGGCTGACCAGTGGTCGAGAGGTTCGATTTCAAACAATCCTGAACACATGCATTTGTAAATAGTAAAACACAAAACAACATAAAAGTCAGAATGGAAAAAAATTATAGCTAAATTATTACCTATAAATTAATGTCATGGTCAATAAGTATGACTACATAATATCAGCTAGAGGGCATTTTTGACATGGACATGTCTTAGCTCTGGGCTGTATTGGCTATCACCAAAATTTGAAACAGTGATGTCATATAGTAGCAAGGACAGCTGTTTAGAGGAAATGAAAACATTCCCTTTAGACTTAATCATCATCTAAGCTATTTCCTAAAGGGAAGGAAAGTAAATATATTGAACAAGGAATCGGAAAATAGATTATAAGATATTGTAAAATTATATTTTGTTAAAAGGCGTTTGGAGATATTAAGGATCATTCTTAAAGAATAATCTTCTGATTCCCAAATTTAGTAGAATGTGTAAGTTTTAAGAGATATACGACATGTTGAGAAACAAGGATAGTGTAGAAATAATAAGGAAGAGGGCATGGATTTTACAAGACTGTCTTTGTACAGTAAACTCCCGATTATAAGCGAGCTGATTGTCCACGAGGCGGATTATCCGTGCATGCTACGAAAAGCAAGAAGATATGAATAATGAAATGTTTGTACAAAAACGCCTGTGCACCTTCTCAAAATTCACGCTGCAAACTGGCGAGCGATTTAATTCCCAATGCCATCTGACACCTCTACTTTATTTTCACCACTCATAACAACCAATCCAGTCGCTATGAAGAGTGATTGCTGACCAGTCGATGTCTGTTTTGTCTCTCGTGTTAGTTTTTAGTGCTTTTGTTACCTGGTTTGGGAGGGTTTTTCCGATTTAAAATAGTGGAAGAAGGATGGGTTGAAGAATACTCAAAAGCTGGAAACTACAAATTGTACTTTTACATTTGTTTAACATCGCTTTTTAGTTTATGTATTCCTGTAAATAAATCGATTTTTTACAGTTAAAAAAACTGTTTTACCCGTTTTCAGTTCCATTGTGGATTATCTGTGATTTCTATTTGCGGTAGTCGCGCCACTCAATTCTACAGACGATCGGGAGTTCACTGTAATTGTATACTGTATACTGTATAACTGGACTGTTCATTTCTGAAATCTGGGAGAAAAATGTAGAAACCAACTCATATAAATCTGGTGGTGAAATTAGGTGTGTGACAAGTTCTGAGCAAAAGCTTTTAGAGATAACAAATGATCCCCATGATACAATTATATAATAAACCTTTACTATCACTATCACAGTGCTTCAACCCACTTCAACCTATTATCAACCCATTCTGATGCTAAGGTGAAAGTGAATGAAGGTTGAGCGTGATGAGTGTTGAGGTGTTTATAAATAAAATAACTAAGATATAAAGCATGACATATATTCTAGTCATGAGAATAGATATAAATATAACATAGTTTTCACCTTGATCATTGCCAGCAAGAATGGAAAAAGAGACCCAACCATTGGGTGTGTTGGGGTCATCAGCATCCGTAGCCTTGAGGGAGAAGATTGTCTCTCCTGGCTCGTGGAACTCTGTGACTATGACGCAGGACTCCGGCAGCGATGAAAATATCGGTGGCTCATCGTTGACATCCAGAACAGTCACTCTGGAACATCATATTCATAAGACATTGACTCACACCGGTGGGTATTAATATGAATAAAGTGTGAATATGAATAAAGGGTGTAATGAATTTGATGATGCATGCAGTTTTGTTAATGTCAAATACCAGCTTTTTGAGTTGTTAGGATCTTTGATTAATAATTCAATGAACAAATTCAGTTTTTTCCACCACTGCTGAGCCATCATTCTTTGCTACTTCGATCTTTCTAGACAAAGGGGTGAAAAAGTTGCTGATTTTACCCTCAGCCGTTAAAACATACACTGAGCTTGTTGTATCTATAAGTCTGAAACGGCACTAGACACATTAGTACTGTCCACAGCAGCTTATTCACTCACAAAACTTGACTGTCTCAAATCACAGTGTGACTAACCACAACCAAATCTTCCTCATAACTAATGGCTAGTATAGAGAGCTAAGATAAGATAAACACTGCTACTCTCTTTATTAAAAAAATTAATTTACGACTCCTTTGAAAAACATTAACCCTAGAGACTATTACGATGATTTGCATCAATTATCTGATTATGACATGGTTATTGACAATTATTTTTTAATTACCCAATTTGTTTGAAAGCATTTCTACTTTCTCCGCTAGCGTAACCAAATTGGTAGTTGTCCCAGGCCTCTACTATCAAGATGTACGATGAGTGTTCTTCCCGATCCAGACGGTCCGTCACATTCAATACACCAGTCTCAGGGTTGATTTGAAACTTTCCCTGTGAAAAATTACCAAAATGTTCATTAAGAACAAACAAATTAGTTGCAACTTTAATTTTAGTAGGGTACTCCAAACACATACAACATTCATAACACCATTCCGTAACCTAAATGATTTTCAATTAATTATTTTGTATATATCACTTAAGCAGGATATTAACCAGAATTCATGTTCAATCAACATTTCATCGACCATATTTAGATCTACTGTTCAAATACCAATATCAATGTGAATGTTATCATCTTCAACTTGAAAAATGTACTATATTAATTATTGCATAGTTACCATAAAGGATTTGTTTAAATTCTGTTTCAATATAACATTTAATATATTATTTACCAAAGAGGAAATGCGATCAAGCAAAAACGTGATCTTTCCATAATCTCCTGAATCAGCATCATGAGCTTCCATCATTGCAATTTCAGCCCCTGAAAAAGAACAGTTGGTTTAAACAATGACCTATCCAATGAATGTCAGGAAATATACATTCTTGCTAATTTTTGTTTTAAAAATCGTTTTTATTGTTTGTTAAAATGAAAATTAGCAAGAACAATCATGCTCATTTATTACACTACTCTACATTTTTTAACGGATGTATTAGTCATTAGGCATCTATGAAGAATATATAGTTAGCGATAGTTAGTAGGTAAAGTAAGCTATATTTTATAGGTTTTAACAACACTTTAAAAATCATACAATTCATCATGTTTATGGTAAAAATAGAATTAAATCACTCATATTACTTCTTACTGTTAAAAAAAAGCTTTTAGCGTTTTCAGACAATATAGTCATTATAGCAGAAAACAAAAATAATCTTAAAGTGCTAACGGAAGTATTAATTAAAGAAGCAAGAACAGTAGATTTGCAAATAAATGAAAATAAAACCAACTACATGAAAGAACTAATCTTGCAATCAAGATGATGAGACCATTTAGAAATATTAAATTACAGGTTCCAAAAAACTAAAACTAGTACTTTCAAGTATCTAGGATTAACAATCACAAACAATAATAGAGAAGAGATAGAAACTCAGAGCAGACTAACATCAGCAGAAAGATCATGCTGGAGTTTAATCAAGTTATTTAAAAGCAAACTGCTATAAAAAAACCACTGAAATAAGTATTTATAAGACTAGTGCAACCTTTACCCTTATCAACCTTTGCAACCTATGCAACCTTTGCTGTATGGATCACAAACTTGGTCTTTTACCAAAAAAGAACATTATGACCTTTAAAAACAAAATCTTTTTTGGTCCAATAAAAGAAGGAGAATTAGAAGAAACGGGGAATTACAAGATAAATATAGTGATGTATATAGTGTGGGGATAATAAAGAGTAGGAGGTTAAAATGGCTGGGCCGTATTAACCGAAGAAGTGAGAGGGAGATGGTGAAGAGGTACACCAGGTAGGAGACCATTAGGAAGGCCAAGAATGCGATGGGTGGATGAGGTGGTGAATAACCTGTGAAGAATGTGGAGCAGACTTGGAACTGGCAGAAGACAGAAGAGTGTGGCAGCATATGGTTGGTGAGGCCAAAAACCAACTAGGTTTCCAATGGCCACTGGAGTAAGAGTAAGTAAGTATGTAACTAATTCACTTAAAATATGTACTTATGACCTCACAACTGAAATTCAAATAGTACATAATTAATAATTTTAATAGATAATTTTTTTTAATTATCAGTTCAAATTTGCATGCAAGTGATTTTTGCATGAAAATAAGAAATTATTAAATAATAAATCAGCAGTAAAGTCGCGTTTACACGAGGCCAGTAGGCGGGCAGGTTACCTGAGCAGGTAACCTGAGGTATGTTACTGTCCTGGGGACCTGCCGATGATCCTGTCCACACGACGGGTTGTGAGCGAGCCAGTTAAATGTGGAATATTGCAGATAGTGCATCTTCTGTGTTATCTTATGATGACATACAAGAAATTACGCGAAATCTTATACTGGAATTTGGTAGCGAGTCAAGTGAAATATTATTGGAAGAACTGGAACTGGAAGTGTTCCTTTTTCCATTATATACAACCACTTTACATTTGGCACGTATAAATCGGTTGTACCGCAGCCTGATTTTGCTCTTTTCACTGATTTGGCCATTTCACCAGAGTTTGTAAAGCTTTTATTTTAGATTTAACAGTTATCAGTTATTACAAACCCTTCAATTTTCATAGCGGAAACTAATTCGCCAAGGGCTGTCTCGCGCGCATTCTTGTTATAATAGAGGTCAGAAACTGGTCCCATAAACAAGGCCGGTCCTTATAAAGTTCCAAAAACTTAACTCTCATCTTTTCAGACCAACCCAGCCATTGAATTAGTACAGTTTTATACAAAATATAAAATGTTAACAATTTAAAACATGAACAAACATCCAATAGCACTGTTTACTGTTTGTCACAAATAAGCTCACTTGCTCTGTTCGACAGACTGAGTTGTCCACACGGCGTCAGTGCGAGGCAGGCTAAGCAGCAGGTCAGTTTTTGAGTGGTGGGGGGGCAGGTTGTCTACTCCTCGTGCAAGTCGACCTGCCAAGCATTTTGGCAGGCAGCTGGCCTGAAAACTCGAGCTTGGTCGTCCACACGGGGAAGGTTACTTGCCTCAGGTTACCTGCTTCGAGTAACCTGCCCGCCTACTGGCCTCGTGTAAACGCGGCTTTAAAGAGAATGGGTAAAAAGATTTTATCGTATTGTACCGTCTAAAATGATCAAATCAGTTAGATTTTTATTTTATTACCTATCGGGGTGTCCTCCCTTAGTGTGACGTTGGTGATGTTCCCAATGAAGTATGGGTTGTTGTCATTCTCATCAATGACCTGCACAAACACGTCAACATAGGAGGAGCGCGGTGGTACCCCTGAGTCAGTGGCACGCACAGACATGTTCAGCCAAGGAGTCTGCTCATGGTCAATACGGTTAGCAACCACCATCTCACCTGTCTGCTGATCCAGGTGTACCAACTCTGTTATCTTGGAGGGTCCTGCATCAAAAGACATTTTCATTATTTTTTAGGATTAGTTATAAGCATAAAGTCTGCCTTTTTTATTGTCTATCTATCAACAGACCTCATCTTTTCAATCTTTTCAGGAGTTTGGAGGCATGAGAAAAATTCTGAGAAATAAAAGTAAATAATACTGTGAGTCGGAGAAATATTACCCAATTTCTTTTGTAGTATGTGTTTTTTCAGCATTAGATATCAGTACAGATGGCTTTTAAGTTAGTGCTTAGGCAAATTTCCGTACCTTCCAGAGTGTAAGTGATGGTCCTGTTCTTGTCCGCGTCGTCCGCTACAACGTTGACAATGGGGACTCCTAGTTGGCTATTCTCTGTGATGAATCGCCGGTAAAAAGGCTTCCTGAACATGGGATTGTTGTCGTTCTCATCCTCTATCACTATTGTTAATACCCCTGTAAAATAACAATTGTGCATCAAGAATCACAATAAAAATATATAAATGTTACCATTACCATTATTAATGGCAAGGCTACTTTTGAACATTTTAATTAAATTTTAATGATGTTTAGTTTTCTAGAGTTCGGTAACTCAAAGCTTTTATGGAAAAAGTAACATTTTTTAGGTTTGGGCTATGCAAAAATACTGCCAAAGATCACATCTCTTTCTTCTATATTTAAATTCCTCGATTATTATTTTTATTGAACTCTTTCTTTGATAATTAATTCATAAACTTATTTTCTCTCCATGAGGGAAAACCTTTACTTTTCACCATTTTTTATTTATTTCTTAAATCATTTTAGCAACTTACAAAATCTGAAAACTATAATTTCAGAAATCAAATTAAGCGAGTATGTTTCTTTAAAAAAACAGTTTCCGCAGGTGCTCTTTACCAACTATTTTAATGTTACATGGTAAAAAAATTTGAACTATATGAGGAAATTATGATATTATTGTTTTGCTTCTTCAAAATTATTTTATAATTTTGTGTATTCATTGGAAATACAGAAACTCAATATTCAACAAACCGGTTGTGATCTGTTTCCCACTCATGGATGCAGTGTCTTCCACCTGTATCGCCAACCTGACCACTTCCACTCTCTCTCGGTCCAGTAGCTTGACGACCCTCAGCAATCCATCAACAGGGTTCAACTCGAAGGCGGACAGGAAGTCAAACTCAGATGGTTTAATTATCGTTCCCTCTTCGCTCCTGGCCTCACAGTCGTCTCTGTCTATAGAGAACCTAAGTGACGGCTTTTCATCGGGATCGGTTGCGACAACACGATGAACAAACTGTCCCACCTAGACAAAGAAAGAAAATCAAATCAAAACTAATTTAGCTTAGTTCTTTGATTTTCACTTAGAGTAGATTATCCCTTAACATTTTGAAAATCTTCCAAATGAGCAATGCTGTAACTCTTCACTTAAATTAGACATAGCTCTCCTATCTTACCTACTAACAGAGTGAATATTACTTTTATGAAATATATTTAATTTTTAATTATCCAGCAGTTATTGGTCATCCCAATGGTCAATTAATTCACCCTTTCTCTTAAAATATTACATTGCCAATTTTCTATATGCCTATAAAATTTTATTCATGGGAGACTTTGATCAAGTTTTGTATAACTTAATCCAGCATCAATGTTACCTTAGTGTTCTCCATAACTCTCACGGTCCCAGGGTCTATCAGCACTGGTGGTTTGTTGTTGACGTCCTGTATGGTGATCTCCACTTGAGTGGTGGCCGTCATCTGATGTTTGCCGATACCTCCGTCCAGGGCGACGACCACCATGCTGTACCGGGTGGTCCGAGGGTCGGTGCCATCCGGGTCCAGACTCGCCCCGTTTGCTACACTCAGCACTCCTGAGGTCGGATCCATTACAAACTTATCCCCTGCTCCGGACTGGATGCGATAGACAACCTGGTTGTTTGGGGTGGAGGCATCATCGTCTGAAGCTTTTACCTAGAAACATGCAATTTTATAAGAATAAAAATTATCAAATATTTTTTATCATGCAGTCTCTCCTGAACTCTCTTCTGGACTAAGGCACTCTGGAAGACCTATAGCAGAAGTCTAAACTTTTCAGAGTCTAGGGCACAAAGATTGAGAGCTATGAAGAGAGAATATAGAGCTACACCTGAAAAACTGTCCCACAATACGTTCGCTTATTGAACTGGATTTGGATGGAAATAAAAATGCTAAAGCAGAAAATTATGTTTTCTCATTGTTTATTTAAAAAAATCATTTCCATATTACCTGTTCATCAGGAATAATTTACTTTGAACAGATTTGTGAAAATCTACTATATTTAATTTGAACCGCCAATGTACATATCGAGAAATCTATCAAAATAGCAATTGAAATTTAACCATGCTACACCAGGGAGTTTTTAACCATAGTAAATTATTGTATGTTTGCTGTTTTAAAATTTTTGGCAATCATCAGGATAATAAATTTCAACTTCTCTGAAATTCATACTAAATCTTTGATTGTTTACATCATCTGTGATCTACAAACCACCATGCACCTTAGTACATGAGTAAATTAGGTTACCTGTAAAACAGTACTGCCTCCTTTCAAGTCTTCAGGTACAATTTTTTCATAAAGGTCATGTTCAAAGTAAGGCTCGTTGTCATTGATATCTTGAACGTAAACTAATAGAGGCACTTCTGAGAAGAGTGAAGGAGTGCCGAGATCCTTAGCTCGTAGTTTTAGATGAACGGTTCTGACACTAACATGAAAGGGCCCGCCCTGAGAATGAGCGAGTTTCTCAAAGTCTATATGGGAAGAAGGTCGAACTAGTCCAAGTGTTGGGTCCACCGTGAAGTTGGATACAGAGGCATCCCACTCAACAATACTGTAATGAACTTGACTGTTAAGTGTACCTGGGGACAATAAAATTCAATCAAACAATTACTTAAAATGCAACAAAACAATTCCAAAACTTAATGATTTCATTTGAGGGGGACCAACAGAGTCAAAATTAATTGTCGATTTTAATGTGTTCCTTAATTAATACCTAACCATTTAAAAGAAATTTCATAAAAATCAGTTGAGTAAAACTTGTTTTATCCAACTTGATTTGAAACAGTGCAATGTGATTTTTTGAGTGATTTAGGTGCCCACTATGGTTAAACAGATTTTCATTTGCGATTCCCCAAAAGTTTAAATTTGGGTCACTTATGTTCCTTTTTCTCAAGAACTTACAAAAGATATCTTTAAATTTTAATTTTAATTTAAGAAATAGCTAAGCTGTGCCCTTTGTAGAGGGCGTTTCATTGATCTAAGCCGTTCTGAAGGTAAAATGTTTTATTCTATGTTATAAATTTTTAAAAATTGACTGTTTGAAAACGATTCTTGAACAAATTAGAGATATACTAATTTAAAGAAATAAATAAAACCTGCAGGTAAAATTGTTCAGGAGAGAGTATGTTAAAAAGAGGAAAAATTTATGATTACATCTCTTACAGTTTTTGATAAAAAGGAAGATAAAGTTATCAAAATTAACATGGGTAGATAGGATAGGGTCATCTGACTTCCCTTAATAGTATATACAAGAGACTTTATGGGCCTAAAGGAATATAAAAAATATTATGGAATCATTAAATATTATGGAATTTTTTATAAAATATGAGTATTCTTATCTCTTACCATTGAGATCCAAGTCCCTAGCTTCAACTATGAGAGGAGATTCAAAGTCAGACTGGTTTTCTTGAATTCTAGCCTCATATTTGGCATGCACGAACTGAGGTGCGTTATCATTTTCATCTTCGATGTTTAGTATTAATTGTACTGTGTTCCTGTAACAATTATATCCACAAACAGTTAAACTTCTTTCCAAAATAAAATAAAGACACATTTATATGAACTTGTTTTGTAACCAAATAAATTGAATTTGATATCCACCAGGGTCCCGGTAATCTGAAGTAATAACACACACATTGACTCATAAAAACGAAAAATAGTAAAACAGTGCTGTCTGCAGGCCTACTTTTAACAAGATCAAGGTCATTGCAGGAGATGAATTCAAATGTTCCGAAAAGTGATGATAAAGAGTCAGACCATAAGACTCGAGTCTATTGTGATGTAATGTGAATGTAGCTAGACAACGCCCTATTCTATCTCGAGCAACAGTGTATTGTTTTAACCGCATACTTGATGTTAATGAGACGACGATGCAACTCTTCTTTGGCTAACAGGATTTCTTTGTTACGTCAAAAGACAATAACTGAATTATTATGTTAGAAATAGTAAGTTATTGTATTTAATTAGTACCGTGTACGTAGTCTGTATAGTTAGTTATATCATCTGTAGATTAAAATCTTATAATTTAGATTACATAGCTTCGTTTTTAATTTAAACTCAGTGACCTTATTCCCCATAATCAGGTAGTTCAGATTAGCCGGACGTTCAGATTACCGGGACTCTGGTGTAATTCATATTCAATAGTAAAAAGAGTTTCAAAATATTTGATAACACATGATAAAATGATTCATGCATTTAATGTAATTATGTACTTAAAATTATGTACTTTTTTTAATTTGGTTGCTTAAAAGTTAGTCTGTGTGGGAACCAAATATTTCACATCTTATTTCCAGTTATAGTATGATTATTCAAAAATTGCTCTTTACTCAATTTCCCCAGCCAAGGGTGAAGCAAAAATATTTTAGGAGAATGGTACAGAAAAGTGATGAATACCCACCATGAGAGCTCATATCTGCTTCCAAATTTCTTTTATATCATGAAAAATAGTGTTATGTAAACATTCAACTACTTTACACTAACCCACTGACCTGTTTCCGAGACCACGGCTGTCTCGAGCCTCTATGGTGAGGTAGTGTCTGGACACAAGCTCCCGGTCGAACGCAGGACCTTCCTCCTTTACAGTGATCACCCCACTGACAGGATCAAGTGATAGTCTATGAAACGATGATGTCAGTCATTAATGATCCTCATGGATTCAATTTATATTAAATACACAATTAATTCTATTAATTCTAAAAAAAGATTTACATTAAAGTCTGGTTTATCTGGAATAATGTAGCGGAGTCTAAATCTGGATAATCTGTGAATATAGCAGGATAGACGTCAACGTCACATACGAATGAATGTGAATGGCTCCACGGCAATATTAGTGCTGCAAACTGCATATATACCTAACATACAACCAAAAGCCTCAAAGTACCGCAGGCATTTAACTTGTAAAAAATTGTTTCATTTGATAAAAAACAAATTTTTATAAAGTCTAGAAAAACCAAACAGTACTTTTTATTAGTTTTAAGTAAGAAATAAAATACTCCAATCAAAAAAGAAACTTATTTTACTTCATAGTAATTTCTTGTTCAAGTCTTTAATCTAGAAATATTTAAATTAGTAAAAAAATCTTTAATTGAAATGTTTTCCTTTTTCTGACTTTTTTGTAATTTCCCCCAAATAAAATCATCTGTCGTACTCTCCTCAGAAGCATTCGTCTTAGCAAAAAGACATGACATGAGGAGAGTGTGTCCCAATCATCGTTAGCGATATTTGCTGGAAACAGAATGTTCTGCGGTTGCGTCTGAAATTTTGAAAGTGCTTGAGATGAAACCCAAATTTTAACTGTTATTATTTGTCTAACCTGATTTGGATAAGCCTGAATCCAGATCGGGTCTTCACAGATACACCGTACTTCACTGTATATAGACTAGTGGTTGTACTAGATTCCACTTAAGAATACCTTTATTAGGTTTTGCTGAAGCGTTTTATCCTTTGAAAAGAGGTTAGATCTTAAATGGAAAATATTTAATTTACTGTGAACTCACAAGTCAGCAATGGTTCCTCCCAGGTTGGTGTAGCGGACTCCACGTGTCCCAAGATCCCCGGAGTCCCTGTCGTGGGCTTGCACCTTCACTACCACTGTGCCGACCCGGGCATTCTCCACCAGCCGTGCCTACCATCATAGCCAAAGATAACACTCCAAATGATATGGGAATTTGATATTCAATACGAGTGGATGTGTTTCCTGTGTGCGTGACTATTGGTGTTTGTAAGTTTTTATGACTGATTTAAAAATTTGTTGTTTTTAGCTTTACACCGGCTTAGTCCGGATTATGTACATTAGTACATTAGTAGTATTAACAAAATTATTTGTATTGTTTTAGGTTCCACCTCACCTGAACAAGATCAGATTACAGATCCCAAAACGTTGAGAAACTTTCTTGATGGAAAATGTCCGTAATAAAAAAATATAAATAACATAAATCAAAAACAAATTTCAAACAAAGAATATGAGAATATTTAATATAATGACACCATGATTATAAATATTATCACGACAACTAAGATTTGAACTGAAGCAAAATGTATGTAAGATGACATGAGATAACCTAGATGAAACTAGGGGATTCAAATGTTGTAGTCTCCACTTCATAATCTGAAAGTTCCTGGTTTTATGTTGAGCAAAATTATAAGAAAATTTTTGGTGGTTTAATACTAGGTCCAAGTCTTTTTGTTCATTAGACTATTAATTAATGTTCCTGGACAATGAATCAGCTGGTTTTGTTAAGAAAAAAGTTAATTATGTCATCAAGTCCATTACATTCATAATCACCTTAAAATACTTTTCCGGCAATCACAAGATAACAGGCACATATCACACTGTTGGAAGAACGTATAGTAGGCCTAAATTCCCACAATAGGGTGGATATGATATCATTCCCACCCTAGTGTGGGAAAGTAACCAGCAGTAATCACATGCGCAGAACGCTTCAAATCTACATGGAACTAACCAATAGCATGTGCTAAGCGCTCAGTCAGCTGATAGGCGGTCACCGTTTCTACAATACTAACTTCCGGTTTTGCGCAATAAAATTAAGGTTACCGGAATCCTAAAATTTATGTTTACATTTATCCCAGCGGGAAAATCAAACATAACCATAAGCTGAGTGCTGTCATATGAACCTCTTGTGCGATATGATATACTTTGCGCTCTAGTTACACAAATAGCTATACTAGAATGTCTTATGTATGAGGGCTATCCGGAAAGTAGATTATGTTTTTGTCTGCAAGGGGTGGGGCTAGCGCTAACAGTTTTTGCAGTCAGAAACCTTAGTACTGCACACATCTCACACTTCACGGAATTTTTAGCTATCGCTGAAATTTAAACTGCCACATTAACTCAACGGAGTACAGTACAAACCTCTGACTAGTACGATTAGATATTGACTGAGTTGCGAAGCATCCTGACACCAAGATGGACACGCTAGCCCTACCCCTTGCGGATACAGAAGAAAACATAATATACCAACTTTCTGGGTAGTGCCATATTCATTGTCATATTGATATGCACACACAACAATTAAGCACCAAACACAATTTAAAATTAAAACATTTCATTGAAAATTCTTACCTCATACAATGGCTTTGTGAACTCTGGAAAGTTGTCATTCATATCCCTGATGAACACAGTGACAGGCACTCTGCTTGATTTTGGCCTCCTCTCTACAGTTTCTTTGGCTACTAAGGTGAAATTTATCACTGAAATTGTTTAAAAAAATATTATTTTTAAGTGTGAATATAATAAACTCAGTTGGATTAAAATATTTGAGACTTTTAAAATGTTTTTCAATAAGTTATTGTTAATAAGTTGCTCTTTAACTAAAGTATCTAAATATTAGACTGAGCTAATTTACAAAAAAAGTTATAGTTCACTATTATAAAGTTAAACTATATATTTATAAAAACTCTCACCAGACGCTTTTTCAAAGTCAATTCTAGACGAATCTTTGACCCTGATTAAAAACGAAGCTTCGTTGATACCTTGTCGAGGAGTGACCTCAAATAGTCCATTGTCGTCTTCAATAAACATATCAAATGTGCCATTGTTACCCTGAAAAAAAGCATATGAATCTCAGTTTTTATTTCAGTAAAAATGAAGATTGCTTTGTACCTTGATGGATATCTAAATCCAACAGAAGTCTTAATCTGATAATGACCACAAACATGAGTTTAAAAAATCTCTAAGAAGACATAACTGATCATTAATATCATCTTTTTTATTTTTTTACCTCTTGTAGTAAGCCTATATACACATAATTTTGTATCATTCAAAAGATATGAACCTTTAAATAAAATATTTGGAGTTAAAAAAACTATTGTATTCTTTATAGACTGGTTTTCCAGTATTTTCTGTTCATATTATTTTCAAATTAGTATATTGTTTATAAGTATGATTTTAAAATAATCATTCTTCATGATCTGCATAAAAATCCTTTCTGTTTGTTTGAATTTGAACCCTCTCCTAAACGTGCCGCAGACTCACCGTCCGCACTTCAACATAATTTATTTTTTACAGTTGGCCACACTGCACAGGGTGGTAAGTGGCTGTCTACTTTCCCTTCCCCAATCCCCCTAGTCAAGACTGGTTTTGTTTCAAGCCCCAGTGCATTCAAATCGGGTGTGGGGGCAGTTGCAAACTCTTGAATTTTGAACAACTTGCTTGTGCAAATGCATTAATTTATAATATATACTTTTTATAGTGTATTTATTTTACATACGATTTTGTATAGAAAACTTGTCAATTATATTATTTTTCATTATGGCTTACGTTAGGCAAAGTGATGATGACATTCGTGCGATGTTTAAGGATGAGTTAGTGATTCTAAAGAAAAAGATATCTGTATAAAATATTAAAAAATGGTTAAAAATGGACTGTATGATTAAAAATTTTAATGTTTATGAGATAAAGCAAAAATATTATCATATTTTTACATTTGAAGTAATATTGTTAATAAGAAAAATATATGGTAATTTTTATGTATAAGAAGGAGGGCTGTTTTCTAAATATTGCTGAAAATAGTGACCATGAAACTTTCAGAGTATAGGAACGGGGATGAAAATTATGAATTTAATTTTTTTAATACAACAAATAATATTTTGTTGTGAGAATTCTAAGTGACACGAGTGCAGTATATTTTTTTAACTATTAACTTGTAAATAAATTATTTAAAATTAATATACATAATTTTTAATAGCATGTAATTATTTTACTACTCCTTTATAACCTATAAATAAATATAAAGTTCTAAAAAGCATTGACATAAACATGAAATTCCAAGTTACATTAAATGCAGACTTACAGTCCCCAGTATAGTAACGTAATTACTATGATGATTAAAGATCAATGATCTACATTAAAGAAAATCAAATTATAACGGTATTTAAATGAACTTTTTTAAACATCAAATTTGAGCAATGAAAAAATATATAGTTTAAAAAATCTACAACTTTGGCCTAAACGTAATTCAAAATAATTGTATTTACTTCCCTGTGGGAAATAGGTTTATTAATTCATGGATAGGTCTAAAGGGGATTTTTTAGTTCCTCAAACAGCTGTCCTTATAACATATGACGTCACCGTTTCAAATTTTTGGTCTGACGGATCTCTACCAAGTTCTACCAAGTCTGCACCAACCTGATCGTAATCGAAGACTTGCGGAATGACATGACCCAGGAACGTGAGGGGAGTGTTGGCAGGAGCATTCTCATTCACTTCACATGCATACATCTTGCTGCGGAAAGTCGGGGTTTCATCATTCACGTCCATCAGTATAATGGTAACCTCAGTTCGAACTGTGGGTGCAGGGTACACAGCCCTAGACTCTTCCTGGGCCTGCCAATCACAAACATTCTGTGAAACTCGCTAAAAATTTTAAAGTTTATAAAGTCAATTGTTTAGTCACACTTCTTCAAAAACAGCTGTTTTAGATACATCCACTTAGATTCATGAACAAAGTTGTTCTTTTTCTTCCTAGGACTACACCTATTATCATGATAATTTTTTTAGTCCTCGGCCACAAAAGATCATTGTTGATGATACTTTTGCTTTTGGTTGAGTTCAGCATTGACACAACCTAAACCACCAATAAGGAATCAAGAAAGAAATGCTACGACAAGTAACATAACAGCTGATTACTCTAAAGAGATGAAAATGGTCAACAACTATTGAGATTAAATCAGGTAATAATTTATGTTTCATGGGTTGTATTCATTTTATTTGCTGTATGACGAAAAATATAGTTTATCGTACGGCTCAAAATTGGCTTTTTAATATATACTTGCACATTTAAAAGCATCGGCTGTTAAGCTTGTGCTCTTATTAAAAACGCCCGTTTTTGGTCCTGGTGATGAATAATATACTATTTTATTTATTTATAAGGTAAATTTAGAGAATAATATTTACTATGACAATTCTTAAATTTGTACGGTATATAAATACATTTTTTTTACTTTGTGACTCTTAATTCAATCACATAAAGGATTGAACTTAATTTTACAATACAATTGTATATGAAATACTTTAAGTTTAAGTCTAATAGGTGAAAAAATAATGAATAAGAAATGTGTATAATTGAAAATGATGAAATGTATTGTACATTATCACCTTAAATGTTAACATTTTTCACACTGAATGTTTAAAATTAAAGGTCACTGTCGAAGAACAGATGATATATAAATTTACTAGGCGAAAAATTGTTATATTGAATACCTATTATACCAGGTATCTCTGACCTCTAACAACTTGACTAATTAAAGATTTGAAAAAATGTCTAAACAAATTAATATTTAGACACTCATTTTTAGCTTACAACAATATTATTGAATTTTGCATAGTAGAAAGACTATTGAATCATTAAATACACTAATAAAATGCTAAATGAATGAATGTTGCAGGGATAAAAATGTAGTATTTTAATTATTACATTATTAAATTTAATTTAATACAGACTTACCATAATTTCTATTATGTAAGCACCATTGCTGTTGTTTGGTGATTCTCTGTCCAGTTTCGTTGTCGTGTACAGAAACCCTGAATGGGCATCGATGTCAAAGACCCCTTCCCCTCCGCGAGTTACAGAGTAGAGAATTCGATTGTTAACCCCTCGATCCCCATCGACTGCTCTCACTGTAAGATCATCAAAAAGCAAATCTTAAAAATAACTTATAAAACTTGTGTGTTTTGTATAAAACTAATATAATTATGTAGTGTTAAGTTAGACTTAAATCATATAAAACACATTTATGTATTATATGACACTTTATAATAGTTAACTTAATTATTAATTACATTGTCTCATTTTATTAATAAACTAAAATTTTAAATCTTTGACTTTCAAAACCTTAAGACAGAGTTATCAGAAAGCTTATAATCTAAAAAGAACATGATCATCCTTAATCATAATCTTTTATCTTCCAATCTTCAATCTTCCATACGTAATCTTCCAAAGGACAAGTTCTAGGCACATCGGATTAGGTGTGATATAATATCGCTATGAGTAATGTAATGAGAAAAAATTATACAGTTCCTTATATCATAACATATATTACTCTCACCGATTGCTCATGTAGGCTAAAACCAATGGAACAATGGAATTTAGTTTATTTAAATATTGAATAAATGTATTAATGCATATCGTAAAAGAAATATAAATATTTACTCTATTTTATTTTATTATTAATTATGATTGTCGGTACCTTGCAAGACAGAAGTGCCAACAGGAGCATCTTCACTAACCCTGGTCACGGGAGAGACGACAACAAACTCCGGAGGTTGGTCCTCCACGTCTTGAACCTTCACCAAGATGGCTGCAGTTGCTGTGTTGATCTACAACATGGAATATACTCAGGGTCAGCTGATGCATTGATCAGGTTTTATCAGATTTTTTATAGGTGGCAAAATTTAACCCCAAGTAAAGCCAGTTAAAATTTGTATCTTTTTGATATTAAACAGCCACCAGATGAGTGAGAAAGCTGGGATTATTCTCACTATTCTGAGCTGTCTGACTTAGCAAACTAACCAAAGATAAATTGGTCCATAGGTAATCTCATACCACATTAACTTAGCTCATTGGGTTAAACTCTTTCCACTATCAAGGATCCTCCTTGATAGTGGAAAGACTACTCTTGCTAAAATACCAAATATTTCAGACCAGAATAGGCTCTGAATTCTCTCACAATTCCATGAAATCACCAATGTGAAAATGTAGATGGCCTGAAAATTTATTAACACACAGAGACAGAATTTTATTCAAGCAATAGATCAATTTTTCAAGCATAAATAAATAAAGATTTATTTGTAACAACCCCCAAAAATTTATTTAAAACATTTACTTGTGAATTACAGATGGGTCTTTAGAAAATCAGAAATATTCCACAAAATTGTTTGATGAGATATTTATAAATTGGAGTAAGATTTATGAAGAATTCTGTTTAGATGAAAATTCTTAATATAAAATATACAGAATGTTCATTAAAGTTGGGGACAAACTTCGAGGGATGATAGTTCTCATCAAAACAAACAAGAAATGTCCTATTAACATATGTCTAAAAATCCATCGTTTAGCCGCTAGCCGCCATTTTGAATTTTTTACAAAAATCATTATATCTCAAGAGCTATTTAAGCTACAGAAACCAAACTTCTCTGGTAAAACGTTAAAAACTAAATTTATAACAAGTAAGAAACTTACCCTTTCATTGTTTGACCTATCCATTGCCAGAACCCTGAGTTGATAAAGGAACTTCTTCTCATAATCTAAGCGGCCCACAAGACGAATGACTCCTTTTCCATTCACAGTCGAAACAGAAAACAAGTCATTCTCCCCATCCAACTCCTGTAGACTATATACAACCTGAAACAAACAATAAGTTCAAACAAACCTCCTTGAGTTATGTGTTACTCAATATTTATTTTTTGGTTCCATATTGAAAAATCACACAAGGAGTTATGTAGTTAACTGCTAATATTAATTTTCAGTTGTCTACTAACCTACCTAAACCGAAACTAAAGACAATTTATTAATGTCTTTGCCGAAACCTAAACTCCTATATCTAACATCCGCCTCTACCTAAACTTTTCTGTTTAATTGTGTACACTATTTATATTAACACAGCACCACATTTGAGGATATTATTTTAATTTCTGAAAATTCACAAAACTATTTTTAGGTCATCAATATCTGTATTACCATTACTGTACCTACTATCAGGCCTACTTTCTGAAATGGTGACCTACCTAGGTAGTTATTTTAAGTCAAGTATGAATGAGAAATTATAGTGTAAGATGATTGTGGTGCGATCTAGTAGTCTTGTTACTGACTAAGGCTGAGATGTTCCTTACACAGAACTATTAGTTAATAGCCCAACAGCCAATGACATCTAAGGAACTCATAATTTAACAAGGTTTCTGAACTTCTTTTGACTATGAATTGTAAACTGTTCTATTCACGAGGATGGCCTTTGCCGATGGATGTAGTATTCAATAGTGCAAACCTTAATCCACACCAGAGAATATCACGAACCAAAATTTGTGACCTCCAAGAAGCTGGATTACAAGATCCACCACCATGGTGCCTTCCCTATCATATTTTGATACCCAAGTACAATTCAACCCTGTTTATCAAACAACCTCTTAATCATCTTCTTCCCAAAAACATCAATATATGATACAATCAAAGCATTGTGAGGAAAGCATTGTGTGACCTGTCCATAAGGCCCCTCGTCCAGATCTGTGGCCTCAACGGTGGTGAGTATTCCTGGGCCGCTATCCTCTGGCACCACTAGAGAGCTCTGGTACGGCCGGAAGATGGGCTCGTTATCGTTGACATCCTCCACCAGCACCAGCAGACTCTGTGTGATGAAGTTGCCATCCCCGAGGTGACCGTCGGTCAACGTCAACACTAGAGCGTACTCATCACGAACCTGAGGAATGTCAGATCTTGATTTATATTGAAGTAAATATAGTAAGGCAAACATGAGGCTTAAAACCTTTTTGAGAGGCAAATATAGAATTTTGCTGAGTTTTATTGAAAAGAGTTTTTTACCATGGTAAAAAATACCACTCAACTATACATTTATTGATTAAAGAACACATATCGACTGAATCGACTAAAAAATCAAAATTGTGAAAAGAACCTACACAAAAATTCAAAATATCAATCGAAAAAAAATCCTCAAAACAAAGGAATTTTCCTCGCCTTGGCTTTGAAAAAAAAGTAAAAAGTCTTTTAAGTTCAACTTTTTGGCAAAATCATTTTGTGTGAATAAAATAACTATCTAGAGGGATTTATTCTTTCTTGAGTCAACGTGGTTCTAAGATAAGACTAAG
Organism: Nephotettix cincticeps; assembly: GCA_023375725.1. Taxonomy (NCBI): domain Eukaryota; kingdom Metazoa; phylum Arthropoda; class Insecta; order Hemiptera; family Cicadellidae; genus Nephotettix; species Nephotettix cincticeps. The sequence continues at coordinate 27,532,421 of CM041790.1, read as the reverse complement.
TTTTAACTTGCTAAAACTTTGTTCTGCACTTGTTAAAGGATTGGTTGGTAAACCAATCCAAATTATTGGTGAAGAAATTTACCAATTAATAAATAAGTTTTTCTGTTCACTAGATTTAATTCTTTAATTATTTGGATCATATCTTTGCTATATCAACTAAACTTAAAATGACTTCATGATTCCATTTAATATATAAACAAATTTAAAAATTTTAATCAGATTGTAAAAAACCGTAAAAAATAAAATGTTTTATAATTTATAAAACATTTTATTTTTAATTAGTTTTTCATTTTTAGTACCGTGCCATGAATAACAAATGACTTTTTATATTTAAGGATAATAACTGTTATTGTAGTGATTAGAGGGAAAATAGAAAATTATGACTGAGTAAGAAACTATGGGCACTTTGGGCAGTTTAAGTAACATTCATGGTTAACCTGAATATATAGGTGGATATGTATACATAGACAGATACTTACAGTAGTTAATACCTCTACTATTTTCACAGCACTAAATCAAAATTAAATTAACGCAAAGCTAGAAACTACTCGTCTTGTATAAGACACTTCACTTCTAAGTGATTTAAACTGTAACCATAGGAAATATGCTTTTATTATATTTTAAGTCACCAATTAATCATAAATTTGGTTTTAAGTGTTCAATCTCATCTGATCTAATCTAATATTATATTATATTAGGAGTGAATAACTGTTTTTTATCGCAAAAGTGATTTTCCCATTTATTTAGTATTTAATTATTTTTTTAAATATCTTCAAAGCAGAAGAAAAATAACTCATATAAAACATCTCTACTGGCATATAACCATATGAGTGACCATATAAGGCAATGAAGAATGTCCAAATGACAGAATCATATTCCACACTGTGAGTAAACTGTGTGATTATTTTCACCAGGAGCCACGGATGTGGAAAACCTCACTAATGTCATACAGTCACAGCCTACTTTTTATGGCTGACGTAACGCTGGGTGAGTGCTTTACTTAATTACTAGGTTAATTATATTCTTTTTAATTACATAACCAAACTATATGAATGCAACTCTGTGAATTAATACAAATAAAACTCCAATTCACATAAAAGCACTCCTAATAAATTCTTATAGATAAAAATGAGGAACGGGATTGTATATATTAGTCACTTTGTTTGTAAAATAGCCTATAATGATGGATATAAGCCTCTAATCCTCAGATTCTTCTATTACCTAATATTTAATGATGTTAAATATTTATTTTGCGATAAAGAACTTACTTTATACTTTTATACTTTTAACTGAACTTCAGATGATGCAGAAAAATCCTTCTATTTCTTTTAAATGTCCTAGACAAGTTTTAACATTTGTTTTGTTGTATCCTGAGGGCACTATTAAAAGAATATTGTGAATCATTAACAGGGCCGTTCAAGGTTTATTGGCGAGATGTTGTCAGGCCCCTTATAAATCCCACAATACTCGTAGGCTCGTTGCACAGTGTCGCATGGTGGGTTGTCATTGTTATCATAAGAGTCCCATGGTCAGCCATCAAACCAATCGGGAAAAAAAGAGATAGAAAATTTCAGGAAGATAATGCTGCTGCAGTAGTACTGTAAGTGTAATGTGGGTGTGGTTATTATTTTCGTTGAGTTGAGCTGTGTTTGAACAGAGGCTATTCAATTTTGTAAAACTATATAATTTTGAAAAACTTTATAAATAATTTAATTTGTGGGTGTCAAACATATATTTGTTTGATGAATGCAAACAATGTAATATTCTTTGTTTCATAAATTCAAAAATAAGTAGTGTGTGCCTACATCTACTCATAAATTATTTAAAAACTTTTGCGCTACAGCAAATGTAATAATTAAAAAGCAAGGTAGTTCTTTGGCCGCAGGCACCCTGGGCAATTGCCCCAATATCGCCCTGCCCACGCAATGGCCTTGATCATTTATGCAATTGCTAAGATTATATCAGATTACCTCAAAGTTTCTAATCCAATCAAAAGTGGCATAAAATCACACTAAAACTGAAAGCATGCATATTTATTGGAAAGATTTCGCCGAATTTCACCTGCATCTGCAGTGTTTTTATTGAATATCCAGAGGCCTAGGAAACTTTCCCAATGTCCAACATGTGCAGTAATATAAAGTAAAGTAATCTACTTAACACAACAAATACTATAACCTTGTAAGCAGTATATTTTAGAAAAAATATAATGCTAAATTTATTAATACTTATTCTCTCTCTAAACCATACTACCAACCAACAAATCCATAAAATCCAACAATTTCCAGTGATTGAAGTGTTACACAGCTTAAGCATAATGTTATTAATGTTATTAATGTAATTATAATGTTATTAAAATTACATATTTGGAGTATAAGTTAAGCACGCTGATCCACAGAACATCTAAAAAAAACTCCATTTCAACAGAAACATTTAAAAAATCCCTTTAAACTTTCAGTTGTTAAAATTGCTATTTAAAGCATGTAAACCAGTCAGTCTGTGAGGCTATTCTCCTATTACCTACTGCATTACCTTCTGAAATGGAAACCTGTCCAGGCAGGCATTTCAAGTCAGGTATCAATGAGAAATGAGTGTAAGATGATTGTGGCATAATCTAGTAGTCTTGTTAATGACTAAGGCTGACATGATCCTTTTATAGAAATTTTAATTAATAGCCCAACAAGTAACATGGGATCTGCATGAACCTACAGTTTCAAATGAGATCCAAACCACTTTTTGCACTGAATTGCGGATGAACTTAGTATTCAATATTGCGGACGTTAATCAACACTAGGTAATATCACGTCCACCGACCAGCTTTCATAACTATCCACAATTTGTGACCTCCAAGTAGCTAGATTACAGAACACGTCACTGTTTGTTATATCTCACCTCCCTGTCCAGTTCCTTCCGAAGGTAGATGTTGGCTTCATTGACTCCAACACTCTCGATCCGCAAGATGTCATGGCCCACCTGTTCCCTGACACCAAACGTCAAGGTGTCACCATCTGGGTCTATGCCTCGCAGTCTGTATATTAAACTACCTGAAAGAAGTGGCAACATGGAGCATTAGCTTTACATGTGTGTTATGAATATATTTATATATGTACTTATGTACCGGTTATATATATATATTTTTTTTGTGAATGGATGTATATGTATTTTACTGCTCCTCATCTGTAATTATTTCATGAAAGTGTAATGTTCTAAATTGTGTATTTATTGTAGTTAATAAACAACACAAAAGAGTACCATCACAGACAGGAAACAAGGTCACTTTTGACAGAAGTGAACATATAAAATGCTCAACACAATTTAAACAGATCTAACTAATGTTATACAAAATCAGTGATTATTACATTTCTGTGATCGTACAACAAGACACAAAATATAAATATTGAATAAAATTTTAGGTACATCCTTCTCGATCCTGATATACTACATCATCCCTACAAAATCAGTGCAAAATTTAAAGTTTTCCTCTGAAAGTTGTTTGTTCTTTAAAGTTTTCCTATTTATTCTCTCTGCTAGCATATATTATAAAAAATTGAATTTTCAAACACTTGTAGTAACATATTAAAAAGTTTATAAAAGTGATTTTATCAAAGAGGCTAGTTTTTTAAAATGTATTAGTGTTATTCTCTGTTATTGATAATGAAACAATTGATTTGTCCATAATTAAAAATTTTTCTATTTATCACTAAAAAACTACAAATTAATCTAAAAACTACATATAAAAAGCGTATAAGAAGTGATGCTTTACCGTTCCCTCCTCAATTAAACATCTCTGTTTGGGCTTCGAAAATTTCGGTCTAAGCACACATGTTTTGCTATCACTTGACAAACACAAACACAACACTACAATAGGGAGCGTATAAGAAGCAGCTCGGCACGGTCAATAACATCTTCCTGTGGGTCACAGACACTTGTAGTAGAGTCTAAGCAGGCACATGTTTTGTCTTCATCAGCGGTTGACATGGACGGGTGAGTGAGGATCACAGACACTTGGCATGGAGGGAGGGTGGAGAAGTTGCAGCTCGGAGACACTGGAAACTATCAGCTGGCATGCTCATGCTGGCCTGCAACACGTTAAAGTAATTATACTCTAAAAAAATGTTTGAATTTACTTCCCTGCGGGAAACAGGTTAGATCTTTCATATGCCTTAAGGGAATGTTAGTTCATCTAAACAGCTGTTCTAATAACCAAATCATAACATCGCTAACCACATGACGTCACAAACCAAATGAGGTCACCGTTTTTCAAATTTATTGAATAAAATTTTAGGTACATCCTTCTCGATCCTGATATACTACATCATCCCTACAAAATCAGTGCAAAATTTAAAGTTTTCCTCTGAAAGTTGTTTGTTCTTTAAAGTTTTCCTATTTATTCTCTCTGCTAGCATATATTATAAAAAATTGAATTTTCAAACACTTGTAGGATAGCTCAACACATTGATATCAATAGTTTATAAAAGTGAATTTATCAAAGAGGCTAGTTTTTTTAAAATGTATTTGTGTTATTCTCTGTTATTGATAATGTAACTAAAACAAAATGATTTATCGAATATTTCCTCAAATTATTGATTTAATGATACATATATTTTCTTAAAAACGACTACTAATTAATAGGTTTCTAAGAGACATTTCTTAACATATTAAAAAGTCTGCTAAAGTATCAAAAGTGATGCTTTTTACCTGCTGGAGTGTCGGCTCCCTCCTTCAATCTGAGAACAATCTCCGTTTGTCCATCGATTAAAAATTTCGGTGGTCTATTCGCTATCACTTGAGTAAAACACAAATTCACTAAAACTACAATAAGGGAAAGCGTATAAGAAGGCAACGTCTGTTTCCGTTCTCCGGCGGTCAATAACATCTTCCCTGTTTGGGCTTCTTGAACACTTTGTAGTAGAGTCTAAGCAGGCACATGTTTTGTCTTCATCAGCGGTTGACATGGACGGGTGAGTGAGGATCACAGACACTTGGCATGGAGGGAGGGTGGAGAAGTTGCAGCTCGGAGACACTGGAAACTATCAGCTGGCATGGACGGGTGAGTGAGGATCACAGACACTTGGCATGGAGGGAGGGTGGAGAAGTTGCAGCTCGGAGACACTGGAAACTATCAGCTGGCATGCTCATGCTGGCCTGCAACACGTTAAAGTAATTATACTCTAAAAAAATGTTTGAATTTACTTCCCTGCGGGAAACAGGTTAGATCTTTCATATGCCTTAAGGGAATGTTAGTTCATCTAAACAGCTGTTCTAATAACCAAATTATAACATCGCTAACCACATGACGTCACAAACCAAATGAGGTCACCGTTTTTCAAATTTTGGTCGCTCAAATTGCCAACACCCCCCCAGAGCTAAGACGTATCCATGTCAATAAGTACACAACAGTATCATATAAGAAATAAACATGATTAATTTATTGTTTGATTAGTAATTATTTAACATTTTATCATTTGTCATATTAAAGTTTTTCCGTTTTTAAATATCATTTTAAAAAATTTAAATTTTATCTTTTACCATTACAAAGTTTACAGTAGTTACCGAGATATTAAAAACAGGATGTTGTACACTATTTTGGAGCTCCATTGTTAAACATGAAGGATAAGGCAAAATTAATATTTAATTTATTAATCTATATTTTCGGACAAAACTTGGTATTTACCTATGAAACTGTGGTTTTGAGATCCATCCAGTTATGCTTAAAAATCATAGTTTATGTGTTTGCAGCTAACCTGCATACTCTTATCTCATGTCAACCGTGTAGAGAATAGGCAAACTTCTTTATTTATGGAAAGATGTTTATAAAACTTGGTATAAGTTGGTCAAAATTTAAAAAATGCTATAAATGTCCACTTTTAGTGTTCCTCGCAGCAAACCAGCATACTTATTCCCATTATAATAAAAATTTTCAATCAGGTTTCAGGTTTTCAATTTTGGTGCAGTTCTTATTTTTCCATTAATTCTTTGGTTTACATATATTTCCAGTAATGGTTTTTCTTGTGCAGTTATTGAGTGGAGTTGATGTTTATTTGATTCCTCAGGAAATAAAGTTCCTTTGCATTTTGATTCAGCAATATTATCTTCTGCAGGTTGAGCTATACCACCTACAAGGACATAACTGCACAAAATATACCTGTTCAGCATGGTATTTAATATTCATAAATTTTTTGATTCATGTATTTTTTGGTTTGTCAAGTTTGATTCAGTTTATTTATTTATTCAATTCATTGTGGCCCTTTTTTCTTGTTATTGTTTACCTGTTAGTTCATTGTTAGTTATTATATTTTGTTATTTGTTGTTTGTAGTTTAATGTTTGTTCATTGTCCATAGCTTGTTATTGCTGCAGTTTCATAAATATATATTGTTTTGAAGTTCTGCCTTGGTGGCCAGCCACAGTGCCATTTTATTTACATACATTAAAGGAAAACAAAATAAATGTAAAAATAAATTGTATATATAATTGTAGAAACTTCATTTGGCTAGATAATGGACCCCTCCGACAAGTTATGCTTAACTTGGTGGGGCATTGAACAAACAAAATAAATGTAAAAATAAATTGTATATATAATTGTAGAAACTTCATTTGGCTAGATAATGGACCCCTCCGACAAGTTATGCTTAACTTGGTGGGGCATTGAACAAGTAAAATTATAAATGAAATGAAATCTTATAGAGAATAGGCAAACTCTATTATTTATCCACAGGTATTGATCAATCTTGTCGTATTTTTATTTTTATATAAATTATTTGGAAATTCGCTTACTCAGCAAATTTACAATTTAATTTTTTTTAGTTTTTTACGAGTTTCTTTATCATTTGACAAATAATAATATATTTATTTAGCGTTCCCACACTGAAAAACTGCCACTGAACAGCAGCTACATTACGGACGTTGGACGTTTAGCGTTGTTGAACAAGTTACCAAGTTTCAAAAAATTCTAAAAGGTTTATTATGAGTTTTATTAAGAGTTACATTTTATAGAAAAGTCAATGAATGACAACCAGTAATATTTAGATGGATAAAAATTATAAAACTTTCATAATGTTTTGTCATTACAAATAATATATGTTATATTGTTAATGTAACATACTATCATTCTGGACGAAAGGTTCTATGTTAACATAAAATATATGAAATCTAGATGCCTTGATATGAAACAATTAATTTCTATAAACGGTTGATAAAACATTATTATACCTAACTGTATTTATATTTTGTAAAACAACATAAGGATGAAGTCTTGGTCAATAAAATATTAGTAATTTTATTTTAATGCAGTGATGCCAAAAGTACTAATTGATGTCTTTATTAAATTTTAATATATTATTATTAAATTTATTGATCATAATGATTTATAATTTTTTTCAATTTTTGTAAACATAAATTAATTATTCAGTTTGGATCAATTATCAATAACATTGGTAATATAAATAAACATGTATAATTTTTTATATAATCATAAACTCTATGTATTGAATACCAAACTTAAAAATCCAAAAAAAATCTAACCCATTTACAGTAGATATAAAATGCTGTTTAATTGGTTGAAGTTTTATTATAAGCTAATAATATATAAAGAATGTTTCAAATATTTTACAAGCATATAACCGTATTTCAGTAATAATTGTTCCAAACGCAATGGAGTACTGTGACTTTAAGTCCGCCAAAATTATATAGGTCCCACCGAGATTTGAACTCGGATCGCTGGATTCAGAGTCCAGAGTGCTAACCATTACACCATGGGACCCCGGTGAAAGGAGGGGCTTTTTTGCTCAAACTGAGTTGGATTCTACTTCTTGTTAATTACAGTTACGTAGAGAGTCGATTATCCGAAATAATAGGGGATTAAGGGTGTTCGGATAACTGAATTTTCGGATAATCGATCACAGGTGGGAAAATGATATTAATCCAAATAATTAAGAATGAAACAATGTTTTAATTTGCTTTTTATAATATGATACTCACAAAATATACAAAGAACTCTTTATAAAGTACAAAATATTCTGAGCTTTAAAAAATCCATAAGGAAAAGCCTAAAAAAGTTCTTTGAAAATCAATTCAAAGAACGTAAACGCGAGATTAGTCCCGTCGGCAGCACTGGGTTGCTACTACCGATAGTTAAACTCTAGTTCGACGCGCGGTTTCATTTTTTCATATTTGATTTTGTTTCGGTTAACCGGTGTTTCGGATAACCGACGGATAAAGTCTAATGTATTAAATGTGATGATGCTGCACTTATTCTGTAATTGTTGGGAAATAACTTGTAAATAACCTTATATCCGATATTCTTTCGGGACTTACCTCGGATAAAAAATAAAATTCTACACAACCCGGGAAAAAAATAAAATTGTTGTTAGAAAATGATCTATTTGTCCCTTTTTTACCAAATTTACTAGACGATCAATACTGTATGTAAAATATTAGTCTCCGAGCAATTAACAATTTCAGGATTAAGTTATTACTTTAAGTTTATTACATACTATAGTATACTAATATAGTTTTTGCATGAAAAAAATAAAATTCTAAAACAAATTGTTGTTAGCAAATGATTATTATCATACCTACTAGATATATAAGTATGTAATATAGTCTACAATACAATTTCAATTAAAAATTAATTGTTATATATTACAACATACTATTATATTTTATTTTTTGAAACAGATATATAAATTATTTTTTTTGATATTGTTTTATGTCTAGAATTATTTTTCTTTTTATTTTGGTCTCCTATTTTAATTTGAATTAATTACATTAGGTCTAGCTTATTCAATTCTTTTTCATTTTGGCCTCCTTATTTTAAGGAATCTGAATGAAAATACTAGTATTTTTTAGGCACTAGCCTATGGTGTTATAAATTGTATAAAGGGTTATTTTTTACAATTTATTCAATTAATTATTGTTAAAAGTTCACCAATTATTGTTGTGAATTTCCAATTAGCGCGTCGACGGATACTCTGTTTTGAAATGTGAATATTCTTAATTTGAGGTACATCACGTACCGTAGTTATAGGCCTACATCATGAATTAAATGCCTTCTTTCAGATATTTCATTACAGCAGGCTCGTGGCACAGGCAGACTCATCCATGATCACAGTAATCAGCTCGCACCGTGGATAATTGCAAAACATTGTATTGTATGATTACAAGACCTCACGAAGGTTTACGGCTAGACGGAATAGTTCAGGGACTGGCCGGGTTGTGCATTGTGCAAGCACCACACACATATGACAGAATATTGCTACTGTAATTGTTATATGCACAATGCTGATAACAAAATGCATGTCGTCACTTAACAGTGTGATCGATAACAAGTGGGAGATGTAATCATGGGGGGAGAGAACTGTGAATGAATACTGTATAGTCTTATATCCAACTATAACATCTATATTAATTATCGATATTCTCGTATTGTTATAAAATGTTTTATTAATCCGTTTTCTACATAAAACTGCTGAATTCCTAATGATATCAGAGCTGTATAACAAAACATGTTAAATCTCATTTTAGGTAGACATGCATGAAACGGAAATCTTAAAAAGCTATTAGACATGTTTTTAGATGTTTAAGTTCTAACATATATACTATCCGACACCATTCCGGAGGCTACTTTCTGGTCAATTATTACAATCGAGTTTTTAACGTGTTTCGTATATTATACATCAAAAAAGTAACTTTCCAGCAAGAGTAGGCCTACCGTATAATAATAGGGGTAGGATGAGTGCACCAGTAAACGACCGTCCCGTATAAAAACATCAAATTTCAGCTTTATTTTTTGCCTAGTCTATTAAAAACTTTGGAGTCTGATTTGAATCCTCCCTGTTAAAAAGAAAGGGTATGGCTGAAGAGAACACAGTCCTACAGCAGGCCAGTCCCAGGCCTCACTTACAGAACCCAATCCAGAAAGTGTCAAGCGTCTGTTTGTAGCACAAACTAAATTAGTGGTTCACCCAGTTAATCTTCAAACTTCCTCACTATAGCGTAACGTACAAAAAAATTAGCTTTATTTTTCGTGATTCTTTGAAACTGTGATATAATAATTAGGTATAGTAGGCCAAGACGTATATTTGTAAGTTATTATCATCAGATAAAGATTCCCACCACTCAATCATCAGTGAAAAATTACATGGCTATATTTGAAGAGAACACCTTCACTTATGTGCGGTGCTCTGCAGAACATACGTGTAATATAAATAGATAGGTAGTAGACTGCAGGCGTCTTACACAGTAAGTGTCATCCTTATTGTCGCTGTGACGTGCAATTAATAGAAAAATAATCGTAGAAGAGCAAACGAATCTGAGCTAATTAATGAATAACTACCACTAGGCAGAAAATATATTTAGTGCTGTATTTAATTTACTTTATGGGCTTAAAATAATAGTAAATATAATACGAAGCCGCTTAGGCCTATATTTATTTGATAAGACAATTTGACGCGGTATACTTTTTACTATATTTTAAATAAATAAATAAATATATATCCAGCATATTTTTAATCGGCTAAGTAAATTGTAGTAAAAAACTTGTAGTTTTGAGCATTTATTATGACAAATAAGGTCAAAAGCTAAAAGATTTACAGAATACAGTAAGTTGTTTACAGAATTTGATTTTTAATGCCGTCAAAGTAATAGAAATCCTAACTCTTATCTGTCAACTGTACAGACTAAAACCGAGCTAATCAGTATATTGTATTTAAGGTATACAAAGGTGCGTTGGTGTTTCAATAAAGTATGAGACAACTAAATAGTAACCGTGGTGTAGGAAGCAAACTAAATTAATCAAATTTTCAGTTTCCATGGTAAAGACTGTTTGAACAAATTTTAAAAATTTTTGTCTTCAGTATGTAGAACACACTCACCTTTAAATTTAAATAATAAGGAGCTATATATACTGGGATAAAACGTTTACAATAGAACACTTTTGTAATGGCGAATGAATGCGCCCTAGCCAATAAATGAGGTTTCCAAGCAGAAATTATTCTACATTATAAAAAAATTGAGCGAAAATCAAGAGTAAAAGCGTTGTCTACAGATATACTGCAATGGAAACGAAAGAAATCCCGATATGTGAAGAAGACTTCTTGATCAGCTAAGTTGTGTAGTATGAGTAAGGTAGGCTACATAGTGTAGAGAATTTATGTATTTATATAGGCCCTAATTATTATTAATATTCAATTAGGTGTATTAGGATATAACTAATAGAAAGCTTAGGACGATTATTCTTATAAGACATGTTTGTTAATATTATTCGGTTGCAAATGATTTGTTCTTTTATTGGTTTCCAAACTGATGGAGAACTGTTGATGATGTACAATCCCTGATAATCGCTCACGAGTTTTACAAGGATTCAAGATTGCCAGCAGTGAGAACCTAAGTATCAAGTAGACTATTATAGTTTGAAATGTCCACTATCCTTCAGATATCCTCGATTAATCGCACCACAACCTGTAGCCTCTGGAGTCTAACTGCGATGAGATGAGACAATGAATCGTAGAAAGATCAAAGGACAGAGGGCGAAAGTCGAGGGGTGGTAAAAAGGGAGAGGAAAGTAAATAGAAGAAAGGGAACGGGCGCAGCCTGGGGCACCCACGAAAAATACGCGGATGCGAAATTGTGTCAGTGGATCGAAAAAATACAATCAGGAGTGCAACACGTCTAATGAGGTGAAAGGGCAAGTCGCGCTCCGATATCCGCGGAGAACATCAGCTGTCCGCCATCACGCTCAAGGCTCTGGAAGTGGAAACTTTGCTGTTACTTTCCGGCCAACTCTACATACATGTCAAACTTTGCGCTGAGAGTCATGACTTACATACTACACAAGATAGGTCATATGCAATAGTAAATGCTATAGATCAAGACATAGGACAGGTATGAAAGTCCGATAGGGAGACAATTGGTGGGGGGCAACCAACATACAGGACCGACCTTTGAGGGCTCTATGAGGGAAGGGTTTCGTTAATAGCTCAAATAAATGTGCTTAGTGGACGATAGTGAGCACGATTCACATAATAGTTTTTGCCCCACGCGGAAAAAACAAATGTTTAGGATTTGCTGTTTCATTCATTTTCCCTGTCATATTTGCGGATAGTGTTTAGCGTGACGTTTCAAAGTAGTTGGCTCGAATACTATTTGGGCCTATACCTCTCAATGATTCGATTACCTGTCCTTGCATTGGATATATTCGGAATGAAACTAGAACTGCATTTGCTACTTTCTCTCCTTTTCACTTTACTCCCTGATAGCTGATTGTGTGAACCGGTTTTAAAAATTAAATTTTGAAAGACAACCATTGAGGTGAGTTAGTAACAACTATAACAGAAATCGGGGGTTCCGTGAATGTTTGTGTACAGTTATAGTTAGTTTATGAAGGGGCGACACGTTGTAAAAAGATAATTCCTAAGCTCACTCCAAACCCCAATTCCAGATAAGAACATTATTAAATAATCTCTCATGAGGGTTTGTCCGTTGATAAAAAACCAGATAAGAACCATCCCGCTAATGCTAAGGAATCCCGTTAAAGATACATTAACCAGCCTCAGGTAAAGAGAAAAGAGGCTGAAGAGTACAAGTCGTGTTTTAAAGTCAGTTGAAGTCTTCAGTCGTAGCATTATTGGTTTCTAAGGTAGGCTTGACAACCGCATTGTTGATATGAAGAAGGGGAAAGGGCTGTGAAGGGCTGTGTACGTGGATAGTCTGTCTGAAGACGAACGAGTCTCGGTTCTCATGACCGCTTGGGAGGATTCACACTCCTAATAAATCCAACGACCTGCGTTGGAATACCTATCCTATTCTTTTTTAATTGAGAGTAAAATCAGGAGGAAGCAGTCAGGAGGGGGGTCACTATTCATAAGCTCAACACATACAATAAATGTAAATTACTATCATCCCTACCAGGTGGACAAGAAACCACTTACTAATATTCTGCAGTGCTTCCGCCAACATGCTTTTTAGTCCCATAAAAACAATGCTAATTTTTTTTATCAAAACATAATGTTTCGAAATTAAGGCAGACTAAGAGTTAATGTAGAGTGGATATTAAAGCTAATCCCGGAGTCAAGAAGCTGCAAAGCCTGCTTCTTTTAAATCCATAAATCTCGTACTTTAATAATCAACTGTCTGCGGCAATCATTGTAACACTCTTATTCTTCACTTCAAACTTACTGCTTCAATATCTCTGTCATTTGCCCTACGCAAAATGACCCAGAGTGACTCCATCAAACAATATATCCCGCTTAAACAAACCTCAAAACCCATCCTTGTTATTAGTCAAACCTAAATTGACACCACGAACAACATACACCTCATTAAAACGTTAAATTTATACCATTCTGCAACAAATCTCTTCAAATACTCAGATACAAGTCACAGAACTGTATTATAGATTGCTGTTATAAGTAACCAGTTACCGGTAACCAGCAGTTCCGTGATTGTTTGGTCAGATCGTGATCGCAACTTGTTCTGCTATCGAAAGTGTAACCGTGATCGACATTATCCTCAGTGACTCAATCGTGTCTCTCAATCACAAACACAATCACTTCAGCCCAACCGCCAACTGACAACTCAGGGCTGCTTCACGACTGTTGAAATCCTTGTTGGATGATGAAGTATCCATAAACAGTCATTGACAACCAAGATTGTTTTTACGAAAAATCAATCTTCCTTTGACAACCGTGTTATTATTCATCAAATACAAAACCCCAATACATTATAGGAGAACAATGACCGAAAGCACTCACTACTAAACCAACCGTGCTATATAGGCTTAACTTAAAATATTTAAATTTTTACAGATAGATTCTTATACCGTCTATAAGTAAGGATAGAAATAAAAAAATCCTCAAGTACTATTGAATGCCGTATTAATATACACAGAAGTATTTTTACTAAGATAATTCATCTTTAAAATATGAACAGCTCTAACTAAACATAAATGCATGCAATGCCTAAATCCTACTCTATCCATTTTGATACAAAGCCGCTTTGATTTCCGCCTAACTGGCGGTGGAGAATTGTTTTAATATAATTTAATTGTTCGTACCAACATAATAATTGGAACAAAAACAAAATACTGTAAGCACACCTCCAAGAGAAAGTGGCGGCGCAGACGACGGATGCACGCAGGCGTAGTTGTGGCTCATGCGCATGCGCGCACGCCCAGCCAGGTTGAGACAATGCGACAACTGACAACACAGCGTGAGTAAACAAACATTGCGTATCGGCCCGGGCCAGTCTTGCCTCTATAACCAGTCTCTTTTTATGATCACCCTCTCATATCTCATGTCAGCTGGTGGCCTTGAGTCGAACAATATACATATGCATTACTCGTCTCACGTCATCAATAGTCTGTATTGATCACAAATTTTACATAAATCGCCAGTCTCGCGTCGCATCGTCCTCACTCACACTCTTGTCATCACAAGCTAATATCAATCGACAGTCTCACGTCCAACCTGCCGCCGTCACAGGAATTTTGATAGCTTAAGAAATTATTCCACTCCTCCGATTCCACACAATAGGTCTGAATTTTCCAAGGAAGATTCAGACCGAGCGTATATAAGTGATCTAAGGACGATATGCCAAATAGATAGATCAAAGGACAATATCTAAATCTCCATCACTGGATCAGACTGACGCTTTGGCGACGATCTGGAGGGGTTTTCACGAAAGATCAAAGACTAGATCGGGACGAAGTATGTTTGGAGCACGATGCTGTGGACAGCGAGTGAAGATAACATTGCAATATGTGTTTCATCCACTTCGATGTCTAATCTCGTTAGGCCCTTCTTTAATTATTAAACAAAAATTCTTTTCTTCTGCTTCTACCTTTGACTCCTTCCTCTGTCTGTACAAAGGCTAGAACAGTAAAAGGTTTTCAGCCAGATAATCAAGATTCTATTTTTATATTGACTTATGGTCGAACCGTCCAAATATATTTTTACTAGCTCATTCATGTAGGCTAGAATTATTAAAATATATATAACATAAGCTTATGTGATATTCACAACACAATGAATATTATCTTGAAAAATGGAAGGTCAGGTTTTGCTCCGGTCAGAGATCAGTAGACCAATAACATAGATCACACACAGCGAATAGATCACTAGTGACCTGATTTCCTAGTTGAAGATGAAGATCACTATCTCGATGGCCGTGGCCGTGGTTGTGGTTTATCACTGTAGAGTGCGGTCTGGACTTTCTAGATACCAGACCGTGTGTTATTCCTAGAAATTGTTGTTAATGGAACTCTGGCCGCTCTATAAATATAATAGTTACGTGAGGGATTCAAATTGAACGTTTTAATTGGAAAATACAGCATTTCTTGATGGAATAAAATAACTGATAACACGTAGTTTTCTATACGTTGCCCAACAGTTGGACGGGGTACATGTTAATTCGACCAATCGGTTATTTCCCCTTCATGTGTGATGTAAGGAATTATAGATTGATTGAGAGTATTGATTGCTTGGTCTCAAAGCTATTTTTTTTTCAAGAAAACACAAAACCAAATTATATGCTGTTTTATAATTATATAAAACCAAACCTTCCTATAATTTATTACCGTCCTGTGACAGGGGTCAATCGGAAATTGCATATCCTTCTCATCCCTGTTCAGATACTCTTTCGTATGGCCGCGCAATATCATCATCCTAAGGTCCATCCGTGGCCTTCAACTCCATGACAGCCAAACACCAACAATACGGTCCCAACCGGTTACCGGTGGCAGACGACATATGCCCGATGCCGCGCCGATAGACCAGCGATTGCCCATTTCCAATAGCAGTTTGACATTTCGCCGCCGCATCACCGCGAGCGCCTCACACGCTTTCGTCGTGAGAAACGCGCTCTCTGCCTACACCACCGGCGGCTGTCGCGGCAATCGCGAATTTATATTCAAACTCTGATCGGTGGGCTCAACTTTCTCCGTGACCGGCCGTGGTCCGCGCTCCTCGCTGTTCCAGCTGAAATATTGCGTCGGGTCTGTTTTGTGTCTGCATTATTTATGGCGTTAGTGACGATATAGCTGACGGGTCTGGGCTTGGTTTCGACCTGTATCTAGCCATTAGTCGGTTTTACTACCAACACAAGCTGATGTTTATCTCGTAGTCGCAACAAGAGAAGCGAGCCTGAGTTTTTAATAGTTTTAATAGTTTTTAATTGTAATTAAGAAAGTAGAATCTTTAAATATACATAGCATAAGGGTATTACAAGGAATGTTTTCTATTATATAAATTTTCGCAAAAGTGAGCATTTTATGGAAAAAATGTCATACTAAAAAGGTTAGTGAAAACGACAGTACAGCTATAGCTAATTAGCTGCACTGACAGGTGATCCTTGTGTATAGTTTTATGCAACAGCGGTTTCGAACTTTGTTATGAGCTCATTTTCAAGCAACAAAACACCAAGCACTCGAGAAATCATTTCCCTCTGTATTGGAGAAAGTCGTCATGAACAATACAAATATCGACAAAAACACAAAACAAATTACTGGCCAGTATTTAAAACAGAAACTGTCCGAAGACGATTGATGACTTCCTAATTCCCTTGTAATTTCATAATGAAATTAGATATTGTAATTGGGCAGTACAGTTGTTACTCGTACTGAAATGAGTTCTTATTAAAACTTAAAGGTGAAAATAATTTAGAAAACTTCATTATTCATAATTGTTTACTTATAATTACAAAATGAAGGTCGGGTTTCGGATAGATTCGGGCCTTCACTGTCGGAGAACACAGCTTTGGCATGTTAATGAGGATGAGTACCAATCTTCCATCCAATCACGATTTGCACAACATGCATTGTTAATCTACCTTTCTTGTCCAAGCCAATTGAGTCCGTAGAGTTCACGAATCCAATCACAAATACCAATAGAGTTTAATCTTCTTTGTGGAGAATCAAAAGGTCAAGGATCAAAGGGCGATAAAACAATTAGTGCAGGGTTTAGCAATGGATGTTGGCGTGCGGCCGCCATTAGTGATGTGGCGACTCTAATGGGGGGTCCACGGTCCGAGCAATCCGAGCTTTGGAGCATTGGTCGTGATGGATCAAACCCGGCCCGAGTCACGATTAGAAACAATTGCTGAAACCCTCAAAGGAGCCTGTGCCTGTGCGGCTCTAAAACTGTTTGCGACTGTCGTCAAGAAAGACATTCACGCGAGGACAAGTTGAGATTATTTAAGTAATATATTATTCCTGTTAAAACATTTCTTGTACCATCCCCTTGAATCGTGCCATTGAAAAATCTCTCATTACAGGCGTTGGAAAAGCTGTAACAGTTATTTGTAACAAAGTTCTAAAATCTAAAATACGGGTGTAGCCGCAGCGGTCTACACCAGGCAGGTGGAGGCTTACTGCTTGGTGCCTTTTCCAAGGTTTGAGCAGAATATGCCTAAGACCTCTTGTGAAACCCACAATGTACTGGGATAGAGCGTTGAAATGTAGCCTCTGTTTGGGGCGAGGTAAAAAAGAAGGAATAAGCTATTAACACATCAGACGTGTGCCGTTACCGCACACGTCCGTTCCACATGACGTCAATATTTCTTAGAAAAACTAGTATCCAGGAACATTAGAGGTTCATCGTTTGCCGAAATGGTTTATGGTATCTCTTATGACTATACAAAGAATCTAAATTAAACAAACATAGTATGATTATATTCATTTTGAAGTGCAAACAAGAAAAACGTGCCCAGATGGGGGTTGTTTGAGGCTCAACATCATAACAACAGGTGCTGTCCTTTGCAACGGTAATGTTGGGGCGATTTACAGGACCCAACAAAAGAGTTTTGTCCGAGATACACTCTAGCCCGGGATGACCCGTCCGTTACGCCCCGGCAGCATTGGCCACGGTCGACACTCGACAGCTGACTGTGATTTGTGTGTCCTTGTCCCCGAGACCGTCTCTGACACGGCTGACAAAAACTGAACGATTTTATGGTGACATACCAGATTTCCGTGTCAGTACTGTATCCGTTGTTTTCAAATTGCCTGGGATCCATATTGTAGCCAAATGGATTTCTTCACTAACGGAAGATGTTTCGCAAGTAATCCATTCGGAAATTTGTATTTATTTACTTTCTCACACGAGTAACAGTACTGAGAAAATTTAGGCCTAAATTCAACCAACTACGATGATGTGACATAGACAATACAAGATCGCCACAACACTATGTTTATAGATTGGTTACACCAACCAATAGGTTTCATGTTCTACTAGTAGTACATACAGTCATCGACAGAGATGATGATGATGATGAGATATATACCGTACCTTAAGGTGAAGCCCGAATATTATTTTTTATGGTTCACTCTTTCTCACGAGTGTATCCTTGATTAGTTTGGTTAGATAAATGTATAGGAATCCTTCAATGGTCCAAAGACTAATAATTTGTATACAAATTTTAACTGCTTGAAGTTATTTAATCTAAATTATGATGCATACGCAATAAACGGATGGAAGACTAATTCACTATTTCCTAGACTAAACCAAGATGTGTTTCCTATAACTTTTAGATTATACAATAAATAAATCAAGATTTTAAAAAGTGCTCGATTCCAAATAATTCCAGTGCCAACATTAGTCAATTTGTCAGGATAAAAATGAGATCATGTATTGAACGGAAGGTTGAAAGTAGGACTAATTCGCCACACAATGCCAATCCAATAGCCAGCACAGCAAACAAACGGTACCACAGTACAATCAGCTGATAGCCGGGGTCCGGGGACCCTGTCATCATCCTGCCTCGCCATTAGAGTAACGGGGACATTGTCACCAACCTCCTGGGCGGTCTAGTTGTTTAAAAATTAACAAGGAACTGCCGCCATTGTGTGATTGGCCCTGTGTGATTGAACTGCACAGTAGCCGACGAGTCAGCCTCCCGCGGGGTCCAGGGATCAGTAACCACCGGCCGGCTTCATCTCGGCTTCCGGGAGTGGTTCAGTAACCTCTGACATCACGTGTGGGCAGGGCTAGGGATCAAACTCTTTGATGATCTACGGTTCGACCCCCTTAACAGATTTCCCCCTAGTAAAACTTAAGATAGCTTAACTTATCTACATAGTGCACAATACTTAAACCATGAAAGTAATACATCTATATACTCGTAGTTGTCGTCTATCGCCGATACGCACAACAAAACTACGTGTCCACCAGGGCTGCCAAATTAATACACTTCCACATTTTTTACCATTAAAAATACCTTTTATGCTAAACCCTCATATTACTCCCGCCCGATTCTATTACATATTAACTCTATTTTTCCAGTTGTGTTCTTATAATGTAAAAATAAAAACTGACTTCATGATTATTTTTTTCTGATTACCTGCTACAAAAGCCAAACGTATCTTAGACTTTTATCTTTTAAATTCAAATCATTATAATTGTTCGGAACAATATATGAAATATTTACTTCGGCGCTTCTTTGACCCTCCTGATTTTAATTTGACAGTTGGATGGACAGTCTATGTCTTAGCTATGGGGGTTTGGCAATGCGTCAGAACAAAATTTGAAACGTCATATGGCTAAGGACAGCTGTTTAGAGGAACTGAAAACAGTCCCTTTAAACATATGCATGATCTAAGCTATTTCCCGAAGGGATGTCAATACATTATTGCAAGGATATGTCTAAGCTCTGAGGGGGGAGGAGGTGTTAGCAATTTGTAAGATGAAAATTTGAAACATGAGAACAGCTGTTATTTAGATTTTTATTGCGGACATTTTCCATCATGATTTTGTGTAAAACAAAATTTCACTCACAAAAGTTCAGTAGTTTCAGTTTTACATAAAATCGTGATTGAAAATGTCAGCAAAAAATCTAAATAACATAAATCCACCATCACCATAATGAATTTCGAACAAAGAATAAGAACTGCTGTTTAGGTGAAAAACAGTCACTTTAGACATATCCATGATCTAACCTATTTCCCACGAAGAATTAAATACAAACATTTTTTGTTAAATTACTTTAATAGATCAAATGTCTTAGTAAAACTTAAAAAATCTTGCTAATATCGCCCAAACTTGTTTTTGATAGCTAGTTGTTTCATTCTAATAGGTTGTGGGTCAGTTTAAAAAAGTACAAGTGAAAATCTCGTAGAAACATTGCAAAAACACTCAGCGTTACAGAAAGAAATACAGAAATTGAGACAAAACCCATTTCGGCGTTATAAAACTTCGGAGTATAAAACCAAAAAAAATACTAAATTCTTAAGCAATTCACAAATTAACTCTTTATCCATATGGATGTTGAATCGAAAAAAAACGGAAGGGAAAAGAATGACGATGAAGATAAATACTCATACACGTTTCAGATCGTCTTATCTCATCGCCATTACGCCAATAATGAAACCTGTTACACAACTCTGCACGAGCCAAACAAGATGTGAGCTGTCGAGGAACCAGTTTGGAATTTGCATCAACACCGTCTATAGTGATACACCTCATGAATGAACCGCCGGATTATGCTAATTGGAGACTCTTTCTGCATTGTCCTCCGACAATGCAACGTGGCGACAGACTTTTCAACGAGGGTGTGGAAACCGTAGAAAGTAGATGCATTGATACTAAGAGGGCTCTTAGTTGAAAAATTCAGATTTTTGTATCCAACATACCAAATATGTGAGTATCCTTTAATAAAACAAGTATAATGAGTGGAATGAAACGTACATTGTAATAGGCAGTTTTTAACAAAAGTAAAACAGTCTTGAAATCTACGCTCTTTTGTAACACACTTAAAACCCACTGTAATTAGGTATCTTTAGTTTTGGACTATTTTTCTCTACTACAAAAATAAATTGTTTTTTCCACAACGCGTATCAACCAAAAACGTCTCAGCAGCGAGCCCATTTTATCATGAGAATACGCGATTGTGAATGTGAACGAACTGTAACTTCATTTCGTTATTCAGTGCAACTTATTGCGGCCTCGGCCATAACGTCAACTCGGATATAACGTAATTTATTTTTAGGTCCCGCCAAACGAATAGGTTTTTTTTTCATAGGTAAAACCTCGGTTATATCGTCAGTAAATTCTAAAACCTCGTATATAACGTCAACAAAATCGTGCCGAGATGAAGGCAACGTATAGCTAAAGAGAGAAATTTCGGTCGGTGGTGCAACGTGAGTACCGTGGCTATTGTTTAGCTAGATACCCCATTCTATTTTTAGAAACAGCATTTTGTTACTGCCTTACCGCTAACCACCCAACCCCCTCCCCTACCCTATATCTGCTGTCACCGGTCATCAAGGTCAGTGTCAGTGACTCACGTTGCATCAAAGCACCGTGATACCGTACGTACATACCTACAGTTCGTGCAGCTATTGTAGTTCAGTGTACGTCTTTTACAGTTTGTTTTTCGTTATTTTAATATACGAATACAGTATTGAAAAATAATGGCAAGTGTTAAGAGAAATGTTTTGCCGATTAAAGAAAAAGTGAGTTATAAGAGCGTGTGAGGAGGGACGTAAGATAAGATAGCAGACGTGTGTTCGGGCTTGTTTTTAAAAATCGAACCAACAGTTCCAAGCCGAACTTCATTGCGATATTTTTAAACTAGATTTTTTATATAGTATAGAGTAGTTCAGTCAGTCATAATCATAAACTTTTATGTGTATTTCAAATTACCTTCATTAAGAGTCTTAATTTCATGTAAAAATGTGTTCTTCTATTTTTCCTCGGTTTAAAATTAAAATTATGTAACCTCTTTTATAGTGTCACTCTGATATAGCGTCATTAATTGTGTGCTCCCTTCAATGATTTAAAAACCAAGTTCCACTGTATATGCTTTATGCGCTATTATGAAATTGGAGAATTTTATCTAAAAAAACAATTTCGATTACAGTACCAGTATCGATTTGCCAGAATGAAAACTCTCTGACACGCTGACCCGCAATATGACGAGGCAATCGGAGGAGACGGAAGTCCAAATGAAGAGCAGCGACACAGGAAAGCAATTATCCCCGCTATCGTATTGACGGAAACGGAAACTGTAATCGTGCCTTTTCGATCGTTTCCTTAAAGAGTCGTGTGCGCGGGCTCGCGCTGCGTTATACAATATGTGGGTGCCTAGCGGGGGAGGGGGGAGGGGGAGGTACGCACGATTTTGTTTAATCTTGGTCGATCACTAATTCCTATGTTGTGTAACTAGTTCTAATACCGACACAAACACTTGACTTAAGGCGGTTTTAGTTACAGGTCGAACACCTGTGAATTCTGCATCTCCTCTGGTGTGGAAACGTGTTTTATCTGATCTGTTTTATCAGATGATGACAGAGAGTTCTTCACAATGCAACTACTACTCTTTTATCTTAGTTCCATATCGTGTATCCTAGTTCTCAATTTCCTTTTCTTGCAGAATAGTACGTTCCAATCTTATTTCAACGTTTGGGGAACGATGCATAATTTGTCTTTTATTTTCATGACCAAGGACATTATTTGCAAAACCTTTAAAATTACAGACTAGTTCACATGGAAATGTCTTAATCAAACTATTTCTTTGTTTCAAATTGATTGTTGGTGATGGTAGGTTTGTGTTATTTTCATTTTTTCATTACACTGCTCCAAAAACAGCTGGTTTAGATACATGTGTTGAAGGGCAAAAAGTTGTTATTTTTCTTCGTAGGACTAAACCTATAATTTTTTTAGACCTAGGCCGAAAACGACCATTGTTGATGATACTGTTTGATTCGAGGTCAACACTGACATATAATCTAAACAACCAATCAGGAATTTAGAATGAACTGCTGCAACGTAAGTAACATAACAGCTGATTAGCCTAAAGCGACAAAAATGATCGACAACAAACTGTTGATACTAAATCAGGTAATAATTTATGTTTTACGAGTTTGTTTAATTGTATTTGCAGTATGACGAAAAATATAGCTCATCACACGGTCCAAAATAAGCTTTTTGATAGATTATACTCGCACTTTTAACAGCCTCGGCTGTTAAACGCGTGCTCGTATTAAAAACGCCCGTTTTTGGTCCTAGTGATGAAATATACTGTACTATTATAGTATTGCTTTCTTGTTATTTGATTTTGATTTTTTTGCTGAGGACGGGTTCAGATTATACATCCCAAAACGACGTTAACCTTAGTTTTTACTAATCATTGTGGAAAATATCCTCCATAAAAATCTAAATACTTTAGGTATAACGTCATACTATTTGGTAGACGTTTATGAATTAGTTGCTCAATCAAACTCTTGACCACTAAAACAATTGAAATTTGGAAAATCTAGATCCCGATATTGATTTATCATATCACATAGACCATATATCTAGGAGGGAAGTATGCTTAGTTTGTTTTAATAAAAATCAGTTTATTAATTTGATCCTTAACGACATCTACTTGTTTTGGTGACTTATTTCAATAGTTTATACTGTGCATTTTATATTTAACACAAGATGCTAACTTGATCAAACAAAGATTAGACAGATACTGTCAAGTAATCCCACGTGAAAATCAACGTAACGATAGTAATCATCCGACCTCCTGAACCTCTCTTCGTCTTCAACCTTCCACACTCCGGAACCGACTCAGTGTCGTCCGCAAAGCTCATGATCCTCGTTAAAAAGCCGTTTCCCTCAGTGATCAGATACTCGGAGAACAAACAGATAATCACGGGAGAGGAGGTAAAGGCCGATTGTTTGGAGGTCTTGAGACAATGACGTTAGCACCTCGTCACGGGCGCTTGGTGGGCAAAGTGCTGCTACGGTACCGCGCTACCGGCGACGCGACCTGCGTGACCTCCCGCGTCAACCGGCGACCTGGAGGAGTTGGTTAGTGGATGACGCGTACCTTTCCCTTAGTAGAAATAACCTGCATCTTTCCTTCATTAATTTTACCTGCAGTTACCCAATAATATGCCCCTAATATAATATACAAGTACCTCACTAATTTGAGAATGCAAAGTGAGTAAGTAAGAAAATGCCTCACCAGTGAGGTTAAGTAAATTTAACTAAAATATGCACGATAACAGGCACATTTCGCACTGTTGGCAGAACGTATAAGCAGTAAATATCCGCACTATGGTGGATAAGTAACCGGCCAGTCACATGCGCAGAACGCTCCAAATCTATATGAAACCAACCAATAGCATGCGCTAAGCGTTCAGTCAGCTGATAGACCGTAGACGTTCCTACATCACTAACTTGCGATTTCAAACAATGAAACTGAGGTTACCGGAAACCTGAAAGTAAGTTATGTCACATTTATTCTAACGGGAAAGTCAAACATAACCTAAATGACTTTTAATTGTAGGAAAAATGTTATGTGTAATACGAGTGAAAACTGTCATGGCCGCTCTTGAAGTTCTGGCAGCACGAGTGCTGCCATATGAACCTCTCGTGCGATATGACATCGTTTGCGCTCTTATTACAGAAATAGTTATACCTCACACTAATCACTTAATTTCACTTCAGATTTGCAACGTGAATAGTAATATTAACACGTAATAGTAAGCGCCTAACATGCAAACAAAGCCGTATACGTGCGAGATAAGTTGGCAGCACTGGCTGTAAATCAGCTAGCTAGCTGTTATTCCGCTTATTCGTCTGAGCTTCCGCCGAGACCGGATGTTTCTGTTTGATTGATTTGACATTTTACTTAGCATTTAAATTAGTTGTTTTATCGTTCTGGTGTATTATACACCAGAACTATTGAAAGAATTGGCGACAGGAGTGTCTTTAAATCTTTCACCAGAGAAATCTAAACTCGAATATGAAAAAAGGTATTTTAAACAAAACAATTTACTTTATGGTGTAAGATCAGAAAAGTAAAAGATCAGAAAAGAATCAATAATATGAAAATAAATAATATATGACAAGTTTGATTAATATCCGTACATAGCTAAGGAGTTTGCCTATTCTCTATATGATTGACTGTGGGAAATTAGTATGCAAGTTAGCTGCCGTGATAAACACATAAAACTATAATGTTTAAGCGTAAATGGATAGATCTAAACAAACCACACGAAGCTAAATACAAAGTTTTTATTGGTTAATAAGTGATAAACAGTATTAATTTTCCTTATCCTCTGTAAGATTAACATTGTTCTTTAAAATGATCTAAAATGCAAAATAGCAGAGATACTGTAGACTCTATACTTTCAATAAAAGCTGACATGATTCACAAAGATCCGAGATTTATAAAAAATATCTCATCTCATAGTACCGTATGTCTAGAGTCATAAGTTGACATAACGTTGGAAGGTTATGAAAAAATATTAAATTATTTAAATGATTTTTCTTGAATTATGAAAAACTACGGATGTAGTAAGAATTTTGATTTGTCAAACAAGGAATATAAATAAAAAATTGAAATTATCCTGCAATTAATTCTGAAACTATCAATTTGGATTTCCAATACAGCATAAAACGTTATTCCAAATACCCTTTTAACTGAACGATTCAATTAAATGCCATCAATAGGCCTACAAACAAGCTTTAACTGAAATGACTATTGGATAACTGCAGTTCAGAATAAAATTATGAGGTTATTTGGTAAATTTTTATAAGTGATAGTTACACAGTTGTTCTCGTCAATTATCTAGTTTAGGGTAATATACCTAAAATTAAATGTATCGTATTAGATTTTGTCTTTTTTAGGTCCTGTAACAAATGCAGGCAGCTTTCAATAATAATTACCTTGCCCTCGGTTAGAACCTTTTGTTACAAAAACTACTACGGCACGGGGTTAGGTTGGTAGGAGGGTTGTAAACTCTTCGACCCTCTTACTTCCGGTGACTCACAATCATCCGCTTCCTGTCTACGCGATGTTTTCAGTTCGTCCAGTATATTGTTCACCATACGGCAGGTATGCTAAAGAAAATTTTACTACAAGTACTAATCCTATTTCATTGATTCATCAAGAATCCTTCTTTTCAAGAGTGCTCTTCTTCTCAGAAATACATCATAAACTAAGTGAATTTTGAAAGCCCCAATTGTGTTACCTTTTGTGTCATTTTTCTTTTTTCTAAATATAACGTGTAGACTAAATTTTATCCGAAATCAGATCATATAACTGGGATCATATTCGTACATTCTTATATATATATATATATTATGACTTGCACTTTTGAGTTATAACTACAGGATGAATGGAAAGACCACTCCAATTTTTTAGGCATAAAAGGTTTGGTTCTTGTTGTGTTTTCAGGGTTTTTAAGAAGAAGAAGAAGAAGAAATAATAATAGTCCACTTCCCCAAAATTGTTTCACCAATGATACATAAGTACAGTTCTTAATAATCGATTATGTAAAAGCCAATTAATTTAAAAGTGTGTGAGATAATATTTACGTAGTATCGGCGCTTTCCGCTAGACACCATCACAAGTACTCCCATTTACAGTACTTCCGGAGGAATTCTCTTTGGTACCCAATCACAGTCACAGGAAATCTAAAACGATTATAGTAAATCGTTTTAGTTTGTCTTTGATATTATTAAAATTACAGCTCAATAAGATTTCGTTGGATTTTACATACATTATTTTGTTACATGATGATGCATCCTGACTACCGTGATTCAACGTCATTACCTCACTGAGTAAGCAGATAACCAGTCATGCCAACACTATAAGATGAACTACATTAGCACACAGAGTCAGGAGAAAACCAATAGCACACAGAGTAAGCAGATAACCAGTCATGCCAACACTATAAGATGAACTACATTAGCACACAAAGCAGATAGAGATGATGAGAGCCGATCGTCTCGTCGTATCGCGGAAGGTAACCTCCACACGGCGCTGCTCGCTGAGGCTGCAATTGAGAATATTCCTTCCATAACGTCCAGGAAACAGCGGCGGAGTGTGAAGTGAGATAACTGCGGTCACTCAACCTGCCGCGGACGCAAGTCTTGTCTCTGGAACCATCTATCGGGGAGAGTTGTTATGGGACAATTTGGCATAGATATTTAATCCTACATATATTCGTAAAGAATAAAAAGCCTATATTGATAATACTTTGTATAAATTCTATACTAAGTTATTATCTGTATGTATAAAATTCAAAGCCCTCGCTCATCACTAATTCTCCCACTTACCGATTACCTAGGAGGCTGAAATTTGGTATACTGATTCTTTAGGCCTAAAATAGGAAAGTCTAATAGTTTTTGTGACGATTTTCCCATACATCTCTACCCTATACGCCTTCAAAGTTCCCATGTTAATCTTATGGGTTAATAATTTTGTTTTGGATTCCTAACATATGTATCTTACCTTTTAAGATATAAACAGCAGCTGTTTTTATTTGTTAATATGTATTTACTGTTAGTCGTTACGTAGTTCGCCGGGTTAACTAGTTTCAAATAAAATATTAGTCTAATTAAACCAAAATCACATTTGTTCGAAACACTCGACGATGGGATGGAGTTTTCAAGCGTCTTTCTTTATCCCAGGACACTTTTTTCGTCTTACTGCCTTTGTAATCACGATACGACAGTTGATTAATCCGTAAGGTAGAAAAATAACCTTCCTTTAGTGTAAAACTCAGTTTAAACCAAATGAGTATTCTCGTCAAACCTAATTATGTTTTGTATCGCAATGACTGTGATTTAGATCTCTGCCAAGGGCGTAAATATATCATACCGTATTTTATCTTCTACTAAGGTGCCCATTATATAACTACAAAAATAGCTTAACTCAAAATTCATAACATATTTGCATACCTTTATCTCAAAGTGATCATTGACGTTATGACACCACTTTCATTCTAAGTTGGTGCTCTAGAATTATCTGAACAAATTGATTGAGTTGAAATCGTGAAATTGTAAATATTAACTCATGAGTAAGCTATAAAATTAATAATCGCTATGTTATATAAGTCAGTAGCTGTAAGCGTAACCTACAGCTAGAAATGTTTCATCTTTTCCAACGCCGTTTTGACTCGCTCTGGGTAATTCACCTTCTTGGTGTTTACAAAATCAGAGAAATTACCCGAGAGCCGCCAAGAAGGGAGATTCCTCGCGGCCAAACATCGCACAGCTCCTTTCACAAGTGTGATAACCTCTACTGATGTAATCGGCTCATTGTAAATAACACACTTCGGAAAGGTCAGATTGATAATACGCGTGTAATACATAGATTAGTTCACCCTTAGCTAAAATTAATATTCTGTACTCGATTGTCAAAGAAACGTTTTGTAAAATAAATCAAACTAACCTGATTTCACCTGCACCAAAAAAGGAAGCCGCATAAAATGAACACAGTAAACAACACTGGTGGCATATACACAGTTTACAGTCGATACCAATATGGCGGTAATGGCGGGCTACTGCCGCCATAAGCACCCATTGTTACACCTTTCCCTAACGTGTTGGAGCATCCCTGGGTAGTGCCTCTCAAGGCGACTATACTTCACTGCTCCACTTGGTCAAGCGGCAGCCGTTTGATAGGTTTTAACCCATCTGATAAGTTCATAAGTGTAATCCGATGACTGTATTCGAAAAATTGTTACATTTATTCAGTTCTATTTTTTCGACGAATCACTATTTATCCCATGTTATTAAAAATTATTTACTTTCCTGTGGGGAAATAGCTTAGAGTATGGATATGCCTGAAGAAAATCTTTTCAGTTCCTCTAAATTGATATTCTTATAACTTTCTTATAACAGTACTTCTCTTTCTTATAACAGTACATGACGTTACTTCTGTTTCAAATTTTGGTTTGAAGGATTTCCAATACCAATACCCCCTAGAGCTGAGACATCCATATCAAAAAGTTCTTATCAGTTTTCTTCACAGCGCTGCCTCTCCATGCAACGTGGTGATGCCAGCTGGTGTGTCGCTCAGCTGTTCTGCGTTGAGCAGTGCCCTATTTGGTGTTTTATGCACCAGGGAAAGTTTAGACAAATCAATTTCAAAGGATTAAATTACATTAATCCTTATCCTCTCCCAATATTTGACAGATGTTACTTTGAAATGTTGTAGACACTCGTGTTTTGTCATTTTGTAAACAATGAAGAATTAATTAACAATAACTTAAATGTATCAGTAGAGCCTACACCTTTCAGCCTTTTTTTACCCCGTGCGAAGAACGGGTACTTTGGCTAGTTTTAAATAAATCTTTTGGCGTGAAACCTAAACACCAGTAGCCAATGTCCTAGTCATGCGCAGACGTGTCAAGTTAGTGTCTGTCGTGACAGAGAAGTTCCGGCTGTCGATGACGATTATACCATTACGCTATTACCGAAACCGAAAGTGACCGCGACCACAGACGTTGACACACAGTTAAATGTGGAAACACTGCGGTAAACTGTGGTTAACTGCGGTTAACTGTGGTCAACCTCGTCTACGGGCGAGTCCATTACACTGCGGTGGCCAAAACGTTCATCACATCATATGATATTAATTTTGGGTATCAGAGTGTAGAGTTTTTTTAGTTTTTCTAAGCTTACAATATCATACAGATTAAACTGTACAGATTATGCTTACGAGACTAAGATTAAGCACTTTAGTACATATTTAACCGTACTAATGCGGCAATTTCGGTGACAAATATATTAATAGGATCAAAAGAAAGTAAAACACTGAACATACCTGTAGTGGATCAGACTTTATTGGAGTCCACTGCAACCATTCTTGAAATTTTCGAATTTTGAATCTGAAAATGAATTTTTTCTTTTAATTGCATAATATTATTTTACCAAAATAATTTTGCTGTAGCTCCGAAGCTGTACTAACCGAAGTTAATTGCTGGATATTCTGTGGGTTAATTTAAATTTAATTTTACTACCCTTAATCCACTGGTGAATGCGGCTGAATAACACCAATTATATGTTATAGTCGAGTGTGGATCGCAAGATTAAAATACCCGAGTTAAAGAATAGTAAAATCTTAAAATAACTAAATGTTGTGAAACGTGATGAACGCACACGTTGACCGGAAATGAAGACCGAAGGTTAATTACATCATTCAAAAAGTTCCAATCGTTTTTTATCATTCGACCTTTTTATCGAAATCGGTCAATGTTAACCTCTGTTCTGCGGTCCAAGCAATTGGATTGTTGTTTCCAATAAAAATCGTTATATGGAAAACAAAACAACTTAATTGGCGTCTGTTTTCTTGCGCTTTATTACATCTTTGGAAATCCCAAACAACTGATAATTTATCTATAAATCACTTGCAAAAATAAAGTCATGTATTTGATTGGATTTGGTTCAGGGGTTACGTTACGTTTGGGTGTTGCAAAAAGTAATTTCACAAAAATTAAAGAATTATAACACAATCATTCTAGATTTATGAGATCTGTTATTAATTTATTGTAATACTGGGTTGGTTGAAATCACTAAACTAGGTAACCTAGGTCCTACTCCTTTATAAAACATTTCAGGTCCGAAAGGACTCTGAAGATCATCGCGGAGATCCTAGAGGATTAAGAGGGAAGATCCTGGAACAAGAGGATGACGAGAGGAATCTGCGGTGGAACCAAGGCATTCGCCACGACGAGTGCCGAGAGCATCACTTGGCCACTTTCAAATAGAAAGCACCAGAGAACGAAGAACGATCAGATATAGAATACGCTTACGACTCACCATCAGCAGCGCTGCCGAGTGTCGTTTGCTGTAACTAATTTCGAACAAAACCTCCCAAGAGGCTCTTCAGGCGAGGGCTGAGGGCTATTACGCGCGAAAGCCGCCGGAACCCACGGCTTGACGAGGCTTTCGCTGTTGTCAAAGGATCAAAGAGGATGAGGTAATAACAAAAACTACTTGTTGTAATCAATTAAAAAAGTATATATAATGTATTTTAGAACAATGAACATGAATCGTTGTGGCAAATAATCGTGTGGCTACGAATGATTTACATAGTCAAGTACACAGACTAGGGTAAAACACGCATACAGTGATTTACAGCGACAAAATCAAATCCATACGATCAAGTGGGAGAAACCAAAAAAAAAAAACAAAAAAAACAAAAAAAAATAAAGAAAAAAACGCGGTATGAGGGAAGAATCATAGTGGAGGATGGGGGGGGATAGCCCGGGGGTGGGGGGGGGGGGCCAACACACAAGCAGCTGTTGCGAGCGGAGCGGCGCGGCAAGATTTACTTTGGAACAAACTACTGTAGTTTGTTTTTAGAGCGTTTGGGAGCGGGCGACTACATTGTCAGTCTGCTCAGTCACTGGGCAAGTGTATTGTGGAGCTTTTATTGTTTATAATATTTTGACAAATAAGCTGTTTCTGACCGTAGTTTATTTATGTGGAATAGTAAAACAAAATTGAATTCTCTTATAGCTACCACCAGTCGTTCTTTTGCACTTGTTGGTTTCCTCCACTTCGTTTTCTGTTTCACCAATTGGACTCGCGATCCGGGCGACCAATCATACTCATCATACTCATACATCATCACACTCTCAAAAGAGAAAAGATGTAATTTGTTGATGCTGTTACTTGCTATTAAATGTTATTTGTTAAATGAAGTTCATCTGCTAGTTTGGTCTAAATAAATTCATCCATCAGCTTATTGTGGTAGTTCGCGTGCTTCATATTCCACAAGGACGGATGTTTCTGCACAGCTTCTATTATTTTTTCAACAGGCATTATGCAGGAGTTGTAGAAGAAACAAAATAAATTATGCACTCAATTAGGTATATCAGCTCTACAGGTCACCCACACACAGGGGACACGGGCACGTCTTGTTCTTTCCCACGCTCACTGGTATCGCCCGGATCGTTCACTAGGACGCTCTACCGCGACGCGATCCCAGCGACGAAAGACAAACTGATATTAATTTTCAAATGTCCCCCAGATCGCGTAGGCCTGGGCCTAAGACACTGATAAATATTTGTCATGAAACCAAATGCCCAAGATATTTATTTTTAATGGTAAAGAAATTGTTATATATTTCTTTGTATTACATGATCTTATCCTACTTTTCTTATTCTACTTCGTGTTACATGATCTACTTTTCGAACGTTTTTGAGACGGCAATAAGGATTTATTACAGATAACACAGCGATTTCAACCCTTTAATACTGAAATCAAATTTTGTGAGAGCTCAATATGTCGTCACGTCTGATTGTATCTCACACTAAAACAGGTCCTTGAAGAAAGTGAATTACCAAATTACTCAATAAATTTAGAAATCATTGGGCAATAAGTCAATTAACTTAAAGACAGTTAGCAAGGTTAGATAAGCTTTGTTTCCCGCCAAGCCGCGTCGTTTGGGCCACGGCCTCCGCGATTTCACCGCTCATGTGGATGGACAAATACTATAATTAGTTTTCCGTGGTCGAGCGACTGCGATATAGAGCGTGAACGATGGAAATAAGAAGCCGATGGAATCGGGAGGTGGAAATGTGGTCACCGGCGCACTGGGGCAGGGGCTGGACTGCCGCAACACTTGTATTTGTAGAGGACAGGCAACCGCACTGGGGCAGGGGCTGGACTGCCGCAACACTTGTATTTGTAGAGGACAGGCAACCGCACTGGGGCAGGGGCTGGTCTGCCGCAATACATGTATTTGTAGAGGACAGGCAACCGCACTGGGGCAGGGGCTGGACTGCCGCAACACTTGTATTTGTAGAGGACAGGCAACCGTACTGGGGCAGGGGCTGGACTGCCGCAACACTTGTATTTGTAGAGGACAGGCAACCGTACTGGGGCAGGGGCTGGTCTGCCGCAATACATGTATTTGTAGAGGACAGGCAACCGCACTGGGGCAGGGGCTGGACTGCCGCAACACTTGTATTTGTAGAGGACAGGCAACCGTACTGGGGCAGGGGCTGGTCTGCCGCAATACATGTATTTGTAGAGGACAGGCAACCGTACTGGGGCAGGGGCTGGTCTGCCGCAATACATGTATTTGTAGAGGACAGGCAACCGTACTGGGGCAGGGGCTGGACTGCCGCAACACTTGTATTTGTAGAGGACAGGCAACCGTCATGGGGAGAGGAAAAACGGGAGGAATGAGAATGGAAGGAGACCCCTGTCTCCTTCCTCAAAACATTTTTCCGTGATTTATTTATTTTAAATGTTTGACTAATAAAAGGTACAGTATTCTTTTTTGTGTGTAATCCAATCTATCATTGTTTTGTTTCTATGATTTGAATATATTTATACCTCACATCAACGAACACATAAACTGTATACT
Source organism: Nephotettix cincticeps (assembly GCA_023375725.1). Taxonomy (NCBI): domain Eukaryota; kingdom Metazoa; phylum Arthropoda; class Insecta; order Hemiptera; family Cicadellidae; genus Nephotettix; species Nephotettix cincticeps. The sequence goes on along the minus strand of CM041790.1, from coordinate 27,499,327 downwards.
GTATCTTGGTTTTACAATCATATTGGAATTGAACATCTATTATTTACAAGTTTTATTGGTAGATTGAAGCAAAGACAATTGGATCTTTCATCGATTGGTTGGATTGTCTGTGATAAAAGTAATTCCTATTTCAGAAGTTACCGTAAGGTACATCAAGTAAATCCAACACCCCACGAAGATTGCATTCTCTCCCTCTTCCCTTTCACCTCCTTGTTTGTACCCACACACAATCTCTGATAAAATCAAGGACGTTGCTAGGTAATTGCTAGGCTCTGACCTGACCAGTGACCATCCAGACTAACTTTTGTTCAGATTGCTTATAAGTCATAACTTAAAAGACACGCAACTTATTTGTCACTACACAAGTTTCTTAAAATTCACATAACTAATTTTCTACAATGTAACTATATTGACTTGGTTCTAGTTATTAATGGAGATAAAAATGCGCCAAAACCCTACGTAAACCTATTAAAAAATTTAAACGGAGTTGTCGAGATTCGATTTTTTGGCACAAAAGAAGCAGGATGCAGATATTAAGGCAAAGACCAGCTAATTCACAGGTCAGTCCAATGAAATCAAATAAACCCCGTGGGAAATAGGTTAGATCATGGATATGTCATGGGAATGTTTGCAGAAGCAACAATGAATGAAGCTGTTCTTATTCTTTCAAATTAAAAATTCAATAAAATAGCTCAGGTAGTTTCAATGGAAACCTGTTACATATTTTCCATCTTACAAATCACCAACAACCTCCCCCCCACAGCTAAGACATATCCATGTCAATAAATAATAGGCAACTTTCAACATGATTTTGAGGTACTAAAACCAATCGTATTTTTACATAAATGTGTCTAAGCTCGGGGAGGGGGGTTACCAATTATTGTCGAGACGCAAAAGGTGTACCGGAAGTGACGTCATATGGTTATGAGAAAAATTGTTTAGAGGAATTGAAAACATTCCCTTCAGACATATGAGGACCTTAAGCTGTTTCCCACAGTGACGTAAAACAACTTTTCTCGTCCAGGACGCACTCCCAGCCTATTAAAACCCATACCGAAACTCAAGTTTTTATCTCAGACTAATTAATTGAATTCAAACAGGATTATTCCAAGTGTAGGTAATTTCTTTAGCGAATTTTGTTTAAACGTGCAAACAAATGTAGAACTTATTGCAAGACTGATCTAATACCGGTACTCTAGTCAATATCGGGCTGGTGGCGATGGCAATGAACTGGTCCTGGTACAGGTACAGGTACAGCCTACAGCCAGCCGGGGGTCAGGGCTCGGAGCGACCGGAAGTCCGGTGTAGCCGACGGATGAGCGAGCAACGCCACCAAGGCCGCACGCGTCCGTGCTAATCATCGCCAGTAACTAGTGCCAGTAACCAGCGTCAGTCACTGGCACACAACTCCTACACCGGTCTACTTACGTCCGCAGCCACAGCGCGGACATTTAATTACACCCCGCCTAATTGCTCCGACTCTATTGTTCGAGACGCAACGGTTTCCGTAGTCGGTAACTGGATTAAAGTGCTGTAAACATTGGTGTTATTCAGCCGCACTCACCGGTGGATCAGGTCAATAACATAATGTTTATATCCAACAATCCGCAGAATATCCAACAACCATAATATCCGAAGAATATCCGCTTCGGTTACAGTGAACACGGTAACTTACCGAAGAGGTAGTTAATTGTTGAAAATTAGGGTGATTCCCATTTCATCCTTATGTTACGTATACACTGACTGTTGGTTCCAACGGTCAGTGCAGCTGTACAACCAATAACCATGGTGATAGGATATGCATTTCAATAAGATTTAGTTTTTCATTTCTATTGGACGAATAAAGAATCAATGCTTGATCTAATCTAACCGCGATGAAAAGGAGTATAGGTTTTACAACATTTCCTTGGAAACTGCCAAGCACATCATCCTGGATTATGAGCTACTGGGGGCAAGGAAAAGAGCCCTTTTCGTTCTTGGACAACCGGGTTAGTTATTTATATTATTGGAGAAAATCTCCTTAGACTCGTTGAAGGCATGGGAGTTAACTTAACCCGTGGAGAACACAATAAGCCTTGGTTTACGTATTGAGACCAAAGACAATATAAGACCTTTGTTTGTGGTGTCTTTCGTTGGGACTCAGAAAACCAATTCCATCCAATCAATTAAGGATTCTATATTATAATTAATTACAACATAAAACTAGACCCGGTTTGATTATAATTAAGATATGGAGCGCGAAGAAGCAATTGTTGTAACAATTGTTGTTGCAATACATCAACGACGACGACAAATAAAGTCGTCGTCACGGCGTCGTCTACATGACCACGTGGTTGACGCCGAAAAATAAAGTTGACAATTTTGTAACAATTTTTTCGTACTGTCACATTCCTCCGAAAAAGAAAGAAAGATTTTTTGGGAGATCGTGACACGATTAACGATTATATTAACAATGTGACCACCCGAACTATTTTTAATCTCAACTAACAATGAATCGATGAATTTTACTTAGAAACGAATGCAATATATAACATTCCTAATTCAAACCGAAATATAAGAGAGGGATGACGATGCTCAAAACTAATTACTTTTCATGAAATTGTTTTCCCAATTCTAACTCAAGGATCCTTGTTATAACTTTCAACGAGCACGCTCCACACCTTGAACTTTAGAAAATCTTGGAAGATTATCGTCCACTGATAGACGAGAGTTAGTTGTACCATTGAATATCCGGCAGGACACCAGCTGTAGCATCTTGACAGTCGCATCTCAGCTGATCGCGCAGTCTCAGTTCCGAGCTGTTGCACTCTCATCCTCACGACTGTTGCGTCACGGGGAAAGTCTCACGTGATCGGGACAAAGCCTCGCCTCATCGACTCCATGTAAACGCGGCTTCCTCCCGGACACTGGCCGATCAATGGCCATCCGCCGATATGTTATTGCCATGCGTCTACTTCCTGTCTGCGTCCAAACTGCTCGTGATTTTGATCTCGTCAACAATTCGATTGTTCTCTGAAGTATGCAGAAAGTGGTCATATTTTCCTGATATGGTGGGTAAGTATAGACTATAACTAGTATGTGGCTGTGTTGGGTTAACGATGAAGGAATCCTCTGTACCAATACGCCTCAGTAAGTAAAGTTGTGGATAAGGAAAGGATACAGCCATGCTGCACACGAATAACCACATGAGAGTGTAGATTTACAATTTAGGCTTAGTCTAATAATCGTGTATCTACCACTTATATCGTTAGGCACACTAGTGAACATCTGACATTGTCCTTTTCAGTAAAGCCTCTGACGCATGAAAAATTTTACTTCATCTAATGTTCATCAAACATGTCCATTACGTGGATTACATTTCGAGTCGTTCTAGGCATAATTCAACGACGACGTAGAGAGAAAATGGCACTTAAAATGGTTTAACCATTTATCTCTGCTTATTACAGTAAATGTTGAGATCTGCGCTTGCCCATGTTTCGGCCAGTGGAGATTTACAATGCACCTCGAGGTAACACACAATGGGTCTCTGAACTACTTACTGAATTACTGATCAGCTCCGCAGTATCGTCCTGGGTCCACGGTCAAGGGTGAACGAGACAATTCCGTTATTGGTCCGTTGGTTCACAGCCCTCAAATTTCAGCCATCAAATATACAGCGTGTATTTGATGGCATTTGTTTATATCCTTATACTCGATGATATAATAATCATCGAGTAACGAAATTTTTAATGCCCATCTTTAATCATTTATTATAAAAAATCTACGGTCGATTTTAGGTGTCAAGAATATGTAGGTATTGTGTTTGGAAAACAATACTTTCTCCATTTTGTAACACACTAATGATATAAGTACCAAATAAATTATACCCACGTATCGATTCGAGATATATGAATGTATAAAAGTATTGATTTCATGATATTGTCAATATCATCACACCCACACATCACTCATATTCAGGTTAACATAATCTGAACGAATGGGTCCATGTCTTAAGAAATGATAATTGATAATTTAATAAGTTTCTCTTAGATATGTTTGAAGTAACATTAGACGCCCACACTGGCAGATTATCACAGCCCTAACTCTGTGTCCTACGACATGCTGGGTGGTAATTGGCAATTGGTATGGTAATTCATACTCATTGGGTTGGTGACTGAGAGATTACAGTGCCTGCCTTTAAAACTGAAGGTCGCCGGATCGAATCTGGACCCAGTTGCTATTAATTAATTATGCTAACTTACCTAACAACAGGTAAGTTAACGACAGGTAAGTTAGGACGACAGCATGTGTTTGGTCCGTTCCCCATCAAAACGTTAAAAAATGCCGAAGGACGTAGGACCAATATTATTGTACGGTATCGATATTTTTTATATCATTATAGCTATCTTGTAATACAATAAAGCTTAGGATACATACAATATATAGAATAAAATAAAGCTAATAGCCTATTAACCATCGAAGTATTTTTGTGAATATCGGCTAACTGCCAAAATACTATATTGCCGTGTATATAGACTTTCTGGCTTGCTTATTTGATAGTGTAACCTAAATTAAAATGATCTGTATTTTATTCAGAATTTCAGTTTAGTATGTATTTCATTTATATGCATGAAATTCGTTCTAAAATATATTTAATTTAAATATATTATAAGAAAGTAAGTATGTTGTAGTGTTGTCTTGAGTTAAATAAGTAATTTCTCCATATTTAAATCGACTTTTTAAATTTTAACCGGCACTTTCTCCAAGTGATGAAAACTAATTGAAATCTACTCCAATACAGTTCATTGTTAGAACATTTCGGTTGATTTGGACCTTTTTCTTCTTGGGTTTTGTTATTAATCATATATCGCCGATTTGATATCACTAACATATTTTCTTTTCGACAATGGCGATATACTGTTAACTCCATGCACGTTTAAGTCGCTCTTGGGCGTTTGCCATCGCCGGGTCGTCACCACCCCATGCCCCACGGTAACGCATCGCTCACGTTTAAGTCGCTGTTGGGCGTTTGCCATGACGGGTCGTCACCACCCCATGCCCCACGGTAACGCATCGCTCACGTTTAAGTCGCTCTTGGGCGTTTGCCATCGACAGGTCGTCACCACCCCATGCCCCACGGTAACGCATCGCTCACGTTTAAGTCGCTGTTGGGCGTTTGCCATGACGGGTCGTCACCACCCCATGCCCCACGGTAACGCATCGCTCACGTTTAAGTCGCTGTTGGGCGTTTGCCATTGACGGGTCGTCACCACCCCATACACAGACGTCCACACTCACCGCGCGAATAACAAAACATTCACAACATAACGCGTCAATTAAATAAACAATAATCACAAGTTTTAGATTGTTCCAAATATTATTAATCGCGGTCACAACTCGCATTACCCACGGTGTTATTTATGATCTGCGACCGCCACACCTTAGCAAACAGACTCGCTCCGTCTGCCACCCATTGTACCCGGTCATTACCTAGACGGACGCGTCTCTATAAATCTTCGACGTCGGAATTATTAAGTCACTTTACGAGCCGAGCTGTCTGCTTTTGCGCGATTAAACCATTAGTGCTGGACGTCTTTATCCGGCATCTATTCGCTTTCTTTTACTTCTGAAGGACGAACAAAGAATTGAAATTTTGTTCGCGAAGGACGAATTTTTAAATTAATATTTTACCTTTATTATTACTATTATTATTAATGGGTCATGTACCTTTCTGAAATGGCGACCTAACTAGACAGGTAGTATTTTAAGCAACGTATGAGTGAGAAGTAACTGTAAAATGATTGTAGTACGATCTTGTAGTCTAAGGCTACAAAGGCTGACATATGTTCCTTAGACAGGACTGTTAATTAATATACCAACAGCTAAAGTCATCTTTATGGGACCTACTCTTTTAGTCAGATCCGAACCACATTTACTCTGAATTACGATCTGGTTTAATTATGAGGATGGTCGTTGCGGATGAACGTATTATTCAATAGTGCGAATGTTAATCCACACTAGATAATATAAAATTCACCGACCATCCACAAATCGCGACCTTCAAGTACCTAGATTACAGGACACGCCATTGTCCCAGTCTAAGTAGGTTCATGGAAGTTGTAATTTTGATTCGTCTCTATTATAGTTTTATCCGTCCTCCCGTTTTTATTATCCTACTACTTAGTAGGACGATTTACTTTGCTCACATTCATTCTCATTTATGTTATGGTCTTTCAATTTAAGGGGGAACTACAAAACAAAGCCTTGAAAAACTCTTAAATTACTAAAAAGCATTGCGTATTATGTTTAACTTAGAACCTACAGTCACAGTAACACCTTGTTTTCTACATTAAGTATACCAACTGTTTATGACCATTACATTCTGGATTGCATAATTACCACTAAAAGTCAGTTCCACAAACAAGTTTATCGCGGAGATATTCATAATTATTTTACCAGAAATAAAGATCAAACAAACACTACACAGCATAGATTACATTTTTATAGAAAAAAGTCAACCTATATGGGACTGAATTTTTTTAACAACTTCCCATTATATCTAAGGATGGATGTGGGGGAAAATCTTTCAAAATCAATGTAAAAAAATACCTTTTGCTTAAAAGCTGCTATTCTGTAGAGAGGTTTTTCGACTAGACCTAAGAATAAATTTTTTACTTTTGAAAGACATGTTTCTCTTCATGGTGAGATGTAAATTGCGATAAAGAGTTGTTGGGGTGCTCTCGCCTCTCGCCTTGTTTTGCGGTTTTCCAACGGGGATTGTCACTGGGAGGGTGCCTAGAGCACCTCAGGAATTCTCCCACGTTTCGCAAGACCGGGAGAGGCGTCCTGCTTCCTCAGGGATTTGGTCCTGTTGTTGCACGCGCCTCTAGCCTGAGCGCCGAACCACACTGAGATTCGCCGAACCATGCAGTGTGTTTCGGCGCTCAGGCCGTGCGCGCGAGGCGCGTGTGGCAGGAGGGCCTACTAACGACGCCTCTCGAGGTGCGAAACGTAGGGAAATTCCTGGTGCTTGGGTATTTCTTTAACAATCCCCGTTGAGCTGCAGAGCTGGAGTTAGTAGTTTTTTAACACATTAAGTTTTTTATCAGTGCCATTTTTCATATTTCAAAATTCAAGATTTCAATATGTCATTCCTGTAAAAAATCTGTATTAATTTGTATAATCTTTTTTCTCAGTATGAATGCTAATTATATTAATTTAGGTAGCTGGTTAGTTTTCACATACTGTTTAGGCTACGTTGATTCTATTCATGTATGTACATACAAGACGAATAAAAGATATTTAAATTTGAATTGGTTCTCGATATTTTCAATATTTTCAGACAAATTAAAAAAAATTCTGACAAAATCAGATAGATTTTTCTGAAAATTTGTCGAAATTCAAACTTTGGAAAACTGGGTTTGAAAGCAAACGTGTGTAAACACAGGCTGGGTGCCTGAGTGGTTACAGTGTCTGCCTTCAAAACTGAAGATCGCTGATCGAATCCCGCAGGGTTGAATCTGGACCTCACCTTTTCGTCATTCACCATTAATTAATTATGCTTCCTAACAACAGGTCGACGTTAGGTAGTAACAAGACCGGGGTTTGGACCGTTCCTCATCAAAACGTTAGATTATTTCGGACGTAACGATACAAACAACGAAAAAATCACTAAATGTTCACGTGTATTTTCGATTTTATACTTTTGAAATAAATTTATACAACAGGCTGTATAAGTTCAAAATGTTGCATTGTACATAAATATTATGTTACATGATCATATCAGTACTCAATAAAAATTATATATTATATTTAACTAATATATATTGTAAGACTACTGACGTAAGCAGTATATTTTTATTCTAGGGTTTAAAGATATCTTATGGTACTATATGTAGGTCAACACAAAAAGAAAATAAAAACTTTTTCCTTGATTTAATGATTTTTCACATATTTCAGTGATAAATCCCCTTAAACAGATTATTTATGTTTGGAAACGAAAGGATTGAAGCTGATCCATAGCTGTTGGGCATAAAAAACCAGCCGGTATATAAATTATTAGTAATCAATGTTTGTAGGTTGAATTATATGTATATGTTGTTGATATCAAATAGTAGTTAAAGACTGGTGTGCCATTTCTATTGGCATATCACGACTTTTGTCAAGTATTTTACAATCAGATCACAATCTTTCATCTGAAGGCTAATCTACGATAAACCAGTCAGTTGATCTACTATGGGTGAAGATAGAGGGATACACAGTGCTTATAAAAATTCCGAAATTCAGTGATGACAGGAGCCCAGGAGTTTCTCCCTTGGCTGACCTCTCGTTCCGCCCACCCTTCCTTTCCTGAAGCTCCCATCTCACCTGTGACCTGCGCGTAGTGGCTGACGTGCCCAAGAGCCTGGCCTTAATCCGTCAACGTACGTGCTATAACTCCATAATGTTACTGTGTATGCCATTGAGTCCTAAACCCTTAATCGTGAGCCTCATCTGATTTTTTCAAGAATGTTTAGTGTTCCGTGATCTGAAGTTTGTTATACTAACGAGTTCGTGATAGTTCAGTAATATTTTTACTAGATGTGAGACAGATGCCTTTGTGATATATTTGTATACTCATGATATTTTAAGTAGCATTTACTTATAATACTTTTCAATGAAATATCGACCTACCATGTATTTGAAGCGAAGTATTACTAGTATTATAGAAGAGATGAGTATATATGAGTGATGATTGAGAAGCGATCTTGTAGCCTGAAAGGCTGACATGTTACTTATATAATTTTAAAGCATTCCATATATTTACATTTCAATGAGTAAATCCTGTAAATAAAGTCTTTCATGGATTCTAAATTATTATGTTTCATTTAGATGAATAACAAAAACGCAACCAAATGAGCTTCACAAGCGCTCCGCGTCGGGCTGAACTAGCACGGCTGATCAAAATGTTGGGCTCGGATCTCCATGTTTTCCACATTTGCTAAACATTGGTCAATCCCGTTCGATACCTGACTTCCTCGACGTGGGTGACGCAACCGCCGGTGGTGCGGGTCCCGTTACGACGGGGGGAGGATGGAGGATGCGCAAATGTCTGGTGGATCACGACGCGGCCAAGGCCTTCGCCCTCTCGCCGACAAATGTCAGGAGAAGGCACGGCATTGTTGTGCAACCTAGAGCGAGCACCGCAGCTACAGCTAGGGATAGCCGCATCTGGGCTCACCTGCTGCACAGTGCACACCTTGCTTGTTGTTCAGCTAATATTACCTTATTGCCTTTCTGAAATGGCGACCAAGTCAAGTGTAGTGACTGCAGCAGTACCATTTAGTCTATCTTTATTTAAATTTAATTTATATTCAAAAGAAACATATGTTTGGTGTTTACTTAAGAATAGTAAAATAAACAATATCAGTGGACTGACACATACTTTATCCCTTAAGTAAATTTAAAAAAGACAATCTGTAACAAAGCTATCATGTTCTTCAAAGTTTATCTAAATATAATTTAATGTTTTATTGTGTCAAAATTAATCATCCCATTTCTGAAAATAAAAACAAGAGAGACAAAGTTAAATTAATTTTTCGAATTGTATGGTGGAAACCCCCACCCCACCCCGGTAATGCCAAGCCATTTTGAGTTGGTTTTGTTGGGTGATTTGACCTTACGCTTCATACCAAGTTGCATGGTTAACGGTTGGAAAATAAGGAAGAAATTGATTTTTTATATTCTCCATAAGAATAACATTGGGCGCTTTCAGACAACGTACATGACAGTAAATTTAACTTTTCTCTCGAACCATTAGTCGTAGACAAATAATTCACAATACTAATTTGTTTAGTTTTTTAAGCTGGTTTCAATGGTGCCAGTCAAGTTGTACTTTACGTTTATTGTTTTTACTGAAAATTTAAAAATTTGATTGTTTTGAAATTTAAAAGCCTATAACTTTTGAACCGTCATTTTTACAGACATGCGGGTGGTGTCAAATTATTTTGTAATCTGTGCACTATAAACTATGAAATTTTAATCAAAATCGTTAGTGCCGTTTTTGAGAAATTTTGATTTTGTACTTTTTTAAGGGTTTTAGGGGTGAACATCAAAAATATAATATAAAATATGATAATCTTAAAATCAAAAATTCAAAAAAATGAATTAATACCGTGAATAGGACCAACGGGGTAGGCTGTGGCTCTGTACGCATCCAGACACACGCACACACACACACACACACACACACACACACAGATATACACAAGACGGACATACATCACGTCAAAACCCACTTTTTTGGATTCAGGAGACTCCAAAAAGGATATATTCACTCTCAACTCAAATTCGAACATTTTGACGAAAACAATGAGACACTTTCTCCATGTACTATGTATAAGGGGAGAAAGTAAAACTCATGTTGCCTTTCTAACGATTCAAATTTAAGTTGTTTCATTTCAATTGGTGATCTATATTAAATTCAGCAATTCGGCAATCCAGTACACCGCATTGTTGTTTAAATAGCCCCTGGCCGTAATGGCCAGCAGACCCTGAGCTATGGTTCGCTCAAATAGAGACTCAGTTTCACTAATATATGCGGCAATCTTGACGCAAAGTATGCATCTGAAGTACGAAACATTCTTACAGAACTGATCCAACGGTTGGCCTCCTCACAAGAACAGAAGACGAGAAGACTTAGAAAATGAAGAGATAGGTGATCGAAAAGGCAACATGAATTTTATTTGCTATTCCTAAGTAAACACCAAACATATGTTTTAAATATAATTTAAATTAAAATAAAGGCAGACTAAATGGTATTGCTGCAGTCACTACACCAAGTATGAATGAGAAATGAGTGTAAGATTATTGTGGCGCGATCTTATAGTCTTTATACTCACTAAGGCTGATATGTTCCCTATATAGTTTACTAATAGGCCGACAGCTAATGACATCTAAGGAACCTACAGTTAAACTGGGATCCAATTCACTTTTGCCTCTGAATTACGAATTGTTCTAATCATTAGTCTTTGCGAATGAAATTAGTATTCAATAGTTAATCCACGCAAAATAATATCACATACACCGACCATCACTCTTAACTATTCAGAATTCGTGACTTCCAAGTAGCTGGATTACAGTACTCAACGGATGAATACTAACTACATCTCAAAATATCCACATAAATATAAAAGACACATTCTAAAAATAATTTATTAACATTTTAGTTAGATATACATGTGATAAAATATCTTTGAGAAGAACTCATTCTGATTTCAAACTAATACGACGTGTCTCATGTACTTACATAAGATTTTATAGTCCTGAGAGTTTCTACGGAAGCGAAGTAACTGTTACATCAATCTTCAGTGGATTCTCTGTAAAATAAAAGTAAATTGTATTGTACTTGTGTTGAATAAAAACTAAGATTATTCAGACTATACTGTTCATAACATTATTATACTGCAACGAAACATACCAAGTAACATCAAAATCATTATACCTTTAGAGTGCAATACGTTTTATATTCATATTGTAAAATAGATTAAGTACTGCACGAAGCCTTTAGTAACAATATATTTCAATAAGCAAACAAATCTAAAGCAATATTTGTTTTTTCATTAAGTGTCGTTCCAAAATAGTTTTTCGTTTGTGTTATGGAATCTATTCTCTTAAATATCATGTTGATGGCATCTCATAACCACGGGCGTAGGGAAGAATTTTTGATGGAGAAAACTTATAGAAAAATTATAAACATTTTTCCAATAATTTTCATTTAATCATTTTTCTCTTTCTAAAAGCATGAAAACTTGATTAAGAATAAATTAGAAGCTTTTTTATTTTATGGGGCCTAATAAGAAAATTCCAATGGAGTAGTATAATTGTGGTGATTATGCTCGTATAACGGAAGGTAGTTCAATCTTAGCACACCAACTGAGGACAGCTTAGATATTACTCCTGTCAAAACATCCACGCTCCGATTGAAATTCTTTCCCATCAACTAGTTCAACACATTCCGAGACGGGAATTCGCCACTGAATTTTCAAAATGGCTGCGTTTTGACACGCGAATGCCCGAGTTGCGTGTGAGACGAGCGCCGTGCACGTTTGCGCTGGGAGCTGCGAGAGGCGACTCCAGATGGTCGGAACATGGGCGGGGCGAAGTACTGAGGTCTGAGTACTAGGGCCAGGGCCGTGGAGCTGGTGACGGCACGACCGCGGGCCCTGCGATTGAGATGGGGACGAGCAGGAATGCAGGGGACGAGACTAAATTATGCTCGACAATTTTACGCGCATTAGCTGATTCGCGGGAGAATCTCCTTTGGGAAATCAGCTGCGTTTTTGACATGGATATGTCTCTTAGCTCTTAGGAGGGGGGTGTGTTGGCAATTTGCGAGACCAAAATTTGAAACAGTGACGTCATATGGTTATAAGGACAACTGTTTAGAGGTATTGAAATCATTCCCTTTAACATATTATCTAGCTTGTTTCCCACAGGGAAATACTGTATATGCAATAATTTCTGAAATGGATATGTCTTAGCTTTGGAGGGGTATTGACAATCAGTCAAACCAAAATTTGAAACGGAAGTGACATCATATGATCATAAGGACATCTGTTTAGAGGAGCTGGAAACATTGCCTTTAGGTGTTTCATCCATGTAAACATACATATTCTAAGCTATTCGCAAAGGAAAGTAAATAAATTTGTTTTATATGATGAACTGCCTAAACTTGGTTGAGTTACTGCAACTTGACCTGTAATACTCAACTCAACAGATACCTAGAAATACCTAAATAAATTATTAAGTATATATATATATATATATATATATATAATATTACACTATCTTGTACAATTTTCTACTATCAACCAATTTTTGCTAAGATATCCCGAGTTCAAAAGACTAAAAAGGAAAAGGATGGAAGACAACTTGGACTAGTAAATTACAAGAGTAACTATACATCAACATAAATTATATGAAATTCCGTATCATTTTTTCTATTTAGTCAAGAGGTTATTTTTTGTTATTTTGTTCGTTTTTAGTATACAGTGTGTAAATCACTTTACGTCGACCCTATTTTGGCCAGATTTCACAAACAGGTTTATTAACGGTCGTTCAATTGACGCCAGTACAATTATTAACGAACCTCGCGTTCAAGTATCGGTTACCGATTATGCCAATCAAGTTTTATAAAAATACGTATGTCCATAAACATGAGAATTATTTGCCTATTCTCCATAAGATTAACATAGGAAAGAGTATGCAGGTTAGCTGCTGTGAGGAACACTGAATGAAGTCATTTCTACCATGAATAGTTTTTATCTTAACATTTATACCAACTTTCATCAACATCCGTCCATAAATAAAGGAGTTTGCCTATTCCCTATATGGGAAGAAGCTATTACCGTAGGTCTCATGGTAAGACTTAAGCCCGGGACCATGTTATTTTTTCGTCTTAAGGTGCCCAGAGTCCAAAAACAATAGTCGTTAAAATTTATATATATAAATGTATATATATATATATATGTATATATATGTGTCTGTTAGCACGATAACTCTCGTAAAAATCGTCCGATCGAGACCAAATTTGGTAGAGACATGTATTCCTACAAATGCTCGGACGAGTTCGTAAACCACACATATCGGTCAATGGGAACGGGTAGTTTAGGGGGGTTTTGTACCCCAAAATAAGGGGGTTTTTGCGTTTTTCACATCTAATTTTTAACAATTTATAATTTTATATTTCACCATTGGAATCAGCTTAAAAAACTACATAATTTAGTTCCTTAAAGTGTTTTACTATCTCCAACGGTCACCGAGATATTAAACAATCTAAACACAGTTCGTTGTATTGTGGGGCTCCAATGTTAATCTTATGGAGGATAGGGAAAAATTAATATTTCCCATATTAATCAATATTTTTGGATAAAACTTGATATTTAGCTTCATGTAGTTAAGATCTATCCATTTATACTTAAAATCATAGTTTATGAGTTTATCATGGCAGCAAACCTGCATACTCTTTTCCCATATTAATCATATAGGGAATAGGCAAACTCCTTTCCTATGTTAATCTTATAGAGAATAGGCAAATAATTCTCATGTTTACGGACATATTTTTATAAAACTTGTCATATATTAAATTATTGATTTGAAAATTCGCTGAGTACGCAGGTCTGCTGCGACAGGGGTATTTATTGATTGAGATAGTCAAAACTGATTGGATAAGGGTTAATTTTAAAAACATTCTTTAAAATTTGGTACCAAATCTAATGCGATCTTTGGTATCGGATGTTAGAGATTGCACGTTGGCTTACTTATTTATGTTTTACGCTACCAATAGAAGTACAAAGTTACATTTATTCATTTTCATCCATTGTCTTACTCAGCAATACGAACCAGGTTGCGTCGGTGCTCAGTCCTAAATAATATATATATTAGTAATGGACGACACAACATTGATATTAAGTGTGGGTAACTTGTCCACTACAGTTGTTCTTTCAACCATTCCAAACAATCCTTTTAATATCCTCTTACGGATTTAAAATTTAAATATGATTTGGTTTAACGGTGCGGCAGTATGATGCTTATTAATGATAAAATTTAAATATTATAAAAAGTTTAATCACCTTCATTGTAGACTAGTAGTTTCACAGAGATAAAATAGAATATTTTGAAAGATGTTTAAGTAAAAAGAGCTGCTATCCCACCAAAACTACCCAATAATAAGATACATTTCTTCTGTGAAATAATTAAGACATTACACAACTCCACATCTAAATAGAATGTGTGATTCAAACCCACTTCCGGTTCTAGCAAGGAGGAAATGTTTCCGAACACAAAACGCGCGAAGATCCGCGAGGAAGAGTGTGAGAAAGATCGGCCGGCGAAGTTCATTGTCAGGATTATAGTGAAAGCTGAAGATCTTGCTTTCCTAGCACACCCTGGGAAGGTAATTAGTAAAGTCGAAACAGGTGATTAGCCGTTGTTGGTACAAGGTCAATGGCTGAGCCAATCATCGAGTCTGGGAGTCTGGCTGCTGCGTCGCAATTATCATAGTAAATGCCCCCACTTATCTGTTGATTTAGAAACTTCCACCGCATGGCGGTTTGAAATTAATCTTAACTAACCTGACAATTCAGTAGAAAACCACCTGAGTCCAAGAGATGATTTTTGTGTGTTGAGTTTGGGAAGGTAATGCCTCTAGATGACCTAATTTGATTATAAATTTTGATTATTGGGTATGTCGCCAATATTTGAAGAAATCCAAACAACTTGACACGAGAAAGTATAATTTTGAAGTGAAAATCGGCATTGAGCTTGTTAATTTGTCTGAATATACACTATGTAAATAAAATTAGAGTTGTGTCTGCAAATTGCTTAGAATTATGGTATTATTACGTTTTATACCACTGAATAGCCGTGTTCTGTGTCTGTGTTTCTGTTGGTTTGAGAAATATTAGACGTCTATTTCACACAGTTCCGTAGTATTTTTGGGTATTTTTACGTTTTACTCGGAAAATCCGAAATTGGTCTTATCTCCACTTTTGTCCGTCTTTCTTTCAGTCAGTCAATTTGTTTGTCTATCGGTTTACACTTGTCTGTCTGTCAGTTTGTAACCGTTTGTCTTTTTATAACGCCAAACAACGTTTTTGAAACGCTGCTCCGTGAACACGAGAGCACCTATAGTTATGAAACTTATTTTCATTATCCTTTTGAAGAGTTTTTGTTGCCTTCGAACTAAACCGCATATTATTTTAAGTATTTTTCACCCGAATCCCATATCCGATTTCCGAATACCAGGAAGGCATATCACCAATCATCCTCCATTCACAGAACCTGTTCACTTCCTGTCAAAGCGGAGCGTTGTTTTAATTAGACAATAATTACAACAGAGTGACCAACGCAACGGTTAGCTTGTCACGCGTCACGCGCTACATCCACACCTCCGACCTGGATCGCGCTAGCCCAGTGACCGTTACCGCCACTCACACCTGCTGACTCCTTGTTTGATGGAATACGACAAAAACCTAATTGACCTGTGGGTTTTGGCCAGTCAGTGTCAGTGTCAATGTGCCCGCTACCGCCAGCTGCGCCGCGAGACGCTCGCGTTCGCACGTCTCCCGCGTCATACACTTTTACTCACGTCTCGTCTGCGACAAAAACGTGTCGGACCAGATTGAATGAAAATCGTTTTACACTCGGATTTCTCCCTGAAAGATGTGGAGAATAATGTATATTTTATGCGTTCACTTTGCATGGAAAAACTTGACATTTTGAAACATCTTTAGACAATAGGCCTACTAAGAGTCTGCAAGAGTGGCGAAACATTTCCTTTTAGCCCCATACGAACAATGGTAATTTTGTGACACCATTACTGATTACTCAATTGTGGTAGAAAGATTGTCGAGGCAAAGTGATTATATAGGTAATAAATTATTAATTAATTTTATTTTTAGGGAAAATATAATTAATTACAACGCAATTATATACTGAATCATCTTTTCCTCAGCCTACTATACAAAGTAGTAATTCACTTTCTGAAATAGAGTATTAAGATACTAATTTTCATCCCACGGCAACTCTCTGGCATTTTTAGTTCCAAGGGACGAAAAGTAGACACTTTTAGTACCAAGGGATGAAAACTAATCCCGTAAGAAAAGCATAAGAAGGATCCGAAAACACTCCGTATACCGATAGATATAGCAAAAATCGAGCTACGCACAGTTTCTTGTGGTGGCAAAACTGTCTATGGTATTCTTCTGCTAGACGGCCATTTTGTTGTTGACAATATCAAGTTTATTTTTTAATTGCGAATAGACTACAATTTTTACTTTCTCTCTCTATACGATAGTATAAGGAGAAAGTATTGTTTTCGTCAGCATTTTCGAATTTGAGTTTCAGGTGAATATATCCATTATAGTGCCCCTTCAATCAAAAAAGTGGTTTTAGAGTGATATCTATCCGTGTGTCTGCGTATTTGTGTGTGAGATGTGCAGAAGCCTAGCTATAAGTGCTTCCTGAAACGAAAAATGGGGGTTTTAGTGATGTCTGTGTGTGGGGGGAGATGTATGGAAGCCTAGAGACGAGACTATTTTCATGGTCCAATTTTCATGAAATTCGGTATGTAGGTAATAAATCCACAGTATCTCGGAACACTTTTTTATTATTTTGAATTTTTTTAAAGGGTATTTTACCCCTAAAACCCCCCCCAAAAATACGTAAAATGGAGACCTCTAAAACGGCTCTAACGATTTTGATAAAAATTATATGGTATTCAGTCCTTTGTGAGATAAACAAAATGAGACCACCCGCATTTCTAAAAATATCGGTTTTAAAAGTTATGGGCTTTTAAATGTCAAAAAATATTTTTTTCCACGTAAACAATAAAGGTAAAGTATAATTTGACTACCTCCATTCCCCAGCTTAAAAACTAAACAAATTAGAATTTGGAATCAATTAGTCAACGACTGACGGTTCCAGAGGAAAGTTAAATTTAATGTCAAATTAAAACGTGATAAACCCAGTACATTGTTTAAGAGCGCTCAATGTTATTTTAAGGATAATATTGATAAAAACAATTTCTTCCTTATTTCCCAACCGTTTTTCAGGAAATTGCAGCGTAAGGTCACATCACCCAACAAAATCACTCAAAAGTCTGGTATTACTACTGGAGGGGGGTACCCCCCTTGAAATTCTAACAATCAATTTAATTTTGTTTCTAACTACATTTTAAATCCGCTTTTTTAAAAACTGACACGATTGTCTCAGTAGTAAATAATATGAAAGTAAAAAGCAACTGCAATTGTGTATGACAAGTATTAAGAGTTTAACTATGTCAAGTATCGTCCAAAGAATTAGATGTTAAGCAAAACTAACTATCCACCCTCAGCTGTCGGTCCTATGTGTCACAATTAAAGACAGCGAGTAGCCTTAATGCCATTATTTCTGTATTCTCATTTGTGAGACATCGATCTACCCAGGTGGGTATTTTATGATGAGTATGAGCGACAGTTGTGTGTGGGAAGTGCAATCAATTTGGTGACATAGCCATTTGTTACACCAGGCCTGCTGATTCATTTGTCGGCATAATTAATTGCCAGTTCATTGATAAAATACAACTGTATCATATTTTGAACATGAGACCTAGTAGGCCCACTATAGCCACCGAGACATCCCTTATGATTCCAATGATTTCTCAAAATGATTTATCACCCGATTATACATGTTGTTATCACTTTCCTTTAAAAAAAATCCGTTGTAATTGTAGAAAAAAGCTAACTTGATATCAGAGAAATCCAGTCCGTGTCGGAACAGTCGCATTTCGCCGTCCATCAGCGAGACAGTACGGCACACATCTGCCCTAGTTGACACGGACTCTCTCCGCCACTAGTCATGGTTTATAATTTGACAAAAAATGCACAGTTAGTGCGACCGCCGCGCCGGTAGAGAGTGTGTATATCGGCGTGATGCCTCAGCCTCAGAGACGCCGCCACAGCGGGGGTAGGCCCCAAGCCCCAGGACCCCGGAGGCGAGGAGGTTGCCGATGTTGAGCTGCTGTCTTCCCACGGACGGTACACCACTTTCATCACTTTTAATGGGCTCACCGCGGACCTGAGACACTTCAAATGAAACGCTCTTCCATTACGCTTGTAACTTTCTGATTGAGTTGCAATTGCAGCACCAATTGGTCAACGTCTTCAGAAATTGAATCTAGTAGACGTGGGAGGTTATGAGGTTGACGATATGCAGATGGATATGTTTATCTCAGATGTTGTCAAAGCCTCGCACAACGACTGTAACATTTCAATGGGTGTAATATCATTACTAACAAACAAATAAAAAAAGTTATGAAACAAGGGAATTGATTCAGGATGTCAAATCCTTTTTGCTTTATGGTATTTGTTGAGTATTTATTTCAGGCACACCACCCTGGTGGAAATCAGGTGAAATAAAATCTTTCTTTATAAAGTTCTCATCTACAGTACAGTCTAGCTCTAGACCTACATCCGGAACAGTTCACAATGTTTTAGTGAACCTAATAGTCCTAGAAGGTTACAGCATTACAAAGAACCGTCGGTGATTGGTTGGGGTTTATCCTGGTACCTCGAGGACTGAAGACTCGCCCTCCCTTGATTTACAGATTAAGCACGATTTTTTAACAATACGAAAAGATATTGCGTAGTTGTTCGGGTTGAATAAGAACTTTTGAGAGTAATGAAAAGGGGAGCGATGGTAAAAGGTCGTAGCCACACTATTTACCAGCACTAAAACAGATTATTTTTACAAATTTCAAACTATACTAGAACTATTCCTAGTGTATATGTGTGTATCATTTGCAGACACAACTAGGGCCATTTCATAACGAACTCGCAGGCGAGGGACGATGTAGAGGGCGAAGGCCGGAGTCGATGTCGACGGCCGTGGGGGCAGGAACTACGGTCGCCAGGCGCCAGGTGCGCGCAGACACGCACAGGTGATAACAGACTGCATCACCCTCATTATCATACGCACTGCGGGCCCACAACACCACTGACTTAGAATCAACTTGCGATGAGTCGAAGTGAATCTAACATATTATGTAACAAGGCCTGAGGGACGTCGGAGATGAATGACTGACTGACCAAAGTTTGGACTACACATTCACCTTGAGTCCTCATTAGTCATTGTTTATCGCTGCCCTTTCCTAGGGTCCATATTATCCCTGTAAATACATAGTTTACCTGGCTTGCTCTATGTCAATCAAACGGAGAGTGAAGAACAACTTCAGAGTCCTCTCCCCGTTTCATTTACAAAGTCAAGTTTATCCAACCATTGAGCTCTAAGTTTAATGTTGAAAACCATTTCTCCCATTTATACATCAAGTTGATGATATATAATTTTAAAACTTTAAAATTGGTAAATATTCGCTTCCATTTGTATTGTCTTATCGCAGATGGGAAAGGAACATAGAGAAATTACCTAAGTTGCCATAGAGGTTTACTATTAAATTATTTATTGAATACCGTTGAAAAATATTGGTCGGGGGCATATTCAGTAGAGGTGTGATCAGAATACAATAAAACCCATAATTCATGAGGAAATTCCAATATTTATTATCGTAACAAAACTGATGGCACATGGCAAATAACAAGGCTGGCGAATCGAAGAGCCCTCTAACTGATGTTGCCGGTCGGCGAGCAGCGAAGAGGTAATGGCGCAGAATCGAACCCGCCGCAGGTGTTTGATAAAAACACAATCGCCGGTACAAGGCTGCGCTGACTATTGTCATTACTGTTGCAATTTATAATAATGGAAAAAGCGTCATCGAGGCGTGAGTCTACAGAGGCTGTGGACCGGAACACGCCGGCGGCCGGAGAGGTCTTCGCGGGGAAGTTACCCACGAACGAGGGATTTCGAAACATACGCTGTAACTGTGCTGTTAGAATAGGACTCACTAAATATACAGGGTGTATCTGTACTTGTATCTGTATACTTTACTAATTCAATTTTAGTAAAGCTGCTACCTACCCAAATTGCCCATTAGGCCCAAATAGACAGTTGTAGCTTTAAAAACGCATTTTCTCCTTGATTTGTGTTATGACCCTAAGTTTCTGAAATAAAATTAAATTTTATAACTTATTTGTTTTGTAAATCACATGGTTTTTAAGTTATTACTTTTTGAAAAACTGAAACAGCCGCAATTTTGAAATAGTAAAAATTAGAAATTTGATACTATGCCCAAAAACAGGTCATATTAGTATTCATACATGTACCAAGTTTGAGGTTTATACTTTAAGTGATTCCAAAGATAAAGTAAATGTTGTAAAAAAAACACATACACACCGACAGACGGAAAACGGAGCGAGATAGGTCATATGTTCACAGGACATTTTTTTTGTCTTTACCTCAGAAACAATATCCTAAAGTTTTTCGGTGTAATTTAGATACAGCCTGTATACGTCAGAACGTAATGCACGATGTCCTTCACGATTACGTTACGTCCACATTAGATACTGCAAAAGAGAGTATTTAGACCAGCCTTTCCCAGACGATGGACCACAAACTACGTTCGTATGGATGGTTAACTTCCTTCTCACATTATTGTTCCCATGTGCTATACAGTAACAAAACAAAATTTCAAATATGATGTTTGGCTCAAACTTAATTAGTTTGATCATTATTGATCATCATTTGAACATGTGTTCAAAAGGTAAAATAAGGACAGGGTTGACTTTTAGACACTAGAGTACTTCTTTATATAAGGAGGTTTAGAGAGAAACTGACATTTAAGTTAGTTATCTGCCCAAACTGATCAGTTTTATACCCAATAACTACGCGCGTTATCTTATCCTCTAAATGTCTTGAGAAAATAAACTAATAATCTACGCCTCTCTAATGAAAATTTACGTTACACTTTTCACAATATGAGCCTTCCGGATCACACAGTTAAATTTATAAAGTGTTTGAATACCTTTCTGTCACGTGATCCTCATTGTGCTTTGGTTTTTTATTAATTGGAGTTTCAACCCGCAGGGAGTCTTAATCAGGTGTCAACTACAGGTCGTCAATTTCGTTCAACGGACTTAATCATACATATACATAAAAGCTGAGAGAACACAAAATCGAATAAATACACAACGTTAAAACATTAGTACTGGTACCGGAATTGACGCACGTATGAAGAGCTAGACTAGATAGCTGTATGTGTAATGACAAACTTGATTCCCTGTAGTTAACACCTGACGGAGACCCCCTGCAGGGTGAAACTTCAGATGTGAAGCAACATCAGACGTTACACTAATGCAAAATAATAAAAAATGAATCAACAATGAGGTTTCACCGGTATTACCTTCCTCTAACTAACTAAGGTCCCTAGGCACAGACAACCGGATGTCACCAAGTCCTGACTTATCCCGGAACATCGTTACCAACCGCCACTCCCTCTCGTTACGACTATCTAGATGCGAAGATCGTGTTTAGCTTTGTCGAACGATCACGAAGTTGCTAAAGGTAACACTTTTACTTCGGTTGTTACAGTAATCACGGGCGTTGTGGAAATAATTGAAGCTTCCTAATTGTGATTTGATGTTGCAAGGCTGGAATGACAGATCGCGAGGTGACAAAGTGTAATTGTGAGACGTTCCACGTTCACCTACGTTCACCTTTGGTCGTTATAGATAGAAAAAAAATTATCACTTGGTTGTAGTGGTATAGTTTTGTTCTTTCCAATAGCAATGAACAAAGTATTACGAGTTCAATTAAAATGGAATGAATATAAATTTATCCAAAACTATGTCCGACTTTGCATATAAGAGACATTTCCCAAAACTTATCTCAACAGTTAACCAAAACAGCTGTACGCCTCTCTAATGAAAATTTACGTTACACTTTTCACAATATGAGCCTTCCGGATCACACAGTTAAATTTATAAAGTGTTTGAATACCTTTCTGTCACGTGATCCTCATTGTGCTTTGGTTTTTTATTAATTGGAGTTTCAACCCGCAGGGAGTCTTAATCAGGTGTCAACTACAGGTCGTCAATTTCGTTCAACGGACTTAATCATACATATACATAAAAGCTGAGAGAACACAAAATCGAATAAATACACAACGTTAAAACATTAGTACTGGTACCGGAATTGACGCACGTATGAAGAGCTAGACTAGATAGCTGTATGTGTAATGACAAACTTGATTCCCTGTAGTTAACACCTGACGGAGACCCCCTGCAGGGTGAAACTTCAGATGTGAAGCAACATCAGACGTTACACTAATGCAAAATAATAAAAAATGAATCAACAATGAGGTTTCACCGGTATTACCTTCCTCTAACTAACTAAGGTCCCTAGGCACAGACAACCGGATGTCACCAAGTCCTGACTTATCCCGGAACATCGTTACCAACCGCCACTCCCTCTCGTTACGACTATCTAGATGCGAAGATCGTGTTTAGCTTTGTCGAACGATCACGAAGTTGCTAAAGGTAACACTTTTACTTCGGTTGTTACAGTAATCACGGGCGTTGTGAAAATAATTGAAGCTTCCTAATTGTGATTTGATGTTGCAAGGCTGGAATGACAGATCGCGAGGTGACAAAGTGTAATTGTGAGACGTTCCACGTTCACCTTTGGTCGTTATAGATAGAAAAAAAATTATCACTTGGTTGTAGTGGTATAGTTTTGTTCTTTCCAATAGCAATGAACAAAGTATTACGAGTTCAATTAAAATGGAATGAATATAAATTTATCCAAAACTATGTCCGACTTTGCATATAAGAGACATTTCCCAAAACTTATCTCAACAGTTAACCAAAACAGCTGACTCAGGTTGTTTTCATATTTCATAAACAAAAAAATTGTAAGTAATGAATGTTTTTTGTTTTGAGTTAGTTTGAAAGGAGCGGTTTAAATAATAGTCATAATTAGTATGGTATATTCTTCAAACATGTTTTAGTGTTAAAATCGTTAAAGATTAGTTTTTACGATAAAAACTAAACGCAGCAGCCTTCGAAGCGAAAATATATTCAGAATCTGGAATTGAGAGAAGCAACAAACGATCTTCGGCAAACAAATCCGGCCTCCACTATCGAGCCGATGATTAACTTTTTATACTGTTGTAGGAATGAGAATAAACCTTTAAAAATAAGGTTTTATTCGAGTAAAAACACAACTAGGATTATATCTGAAAGCCATTACTAACAAAACATAACAAAATAAATAAAAATATCGAATCTGCATAGTAACCAGATCAGCTACTACCATATAGGCTACTACTACTACTACATATACCTACTTGTTATACATGTTATATCCTATCCGAGCAAAGCTCGATCTTCCGGTGCTAGGTTTTAAACAATAGGCTACCACTCGCAAAATAATATAAAAATAATAATAAGAAATAATAATAAGGCCTACTTATTATTATTTCTTCTGAAATGGCGACCTATCTAGTTAGTATTTTAAGCCAAGTATGGATGGGAAATGAGTGTAAGATGACTGTGGCACGATATTGTAATCTTGTTACTCACTGAGGTTGATATGATCCTCAGAAAGTATTGTAAATAATAAATTAGCACAAAAGCCAATGGCATCTTAGGGACCTGAAGTTTAATGTTGGAACCGATCCAACTTTCTTTATGAATTACGAACTGGTCTAATTATTAGGATAGTCTTTACCGATTAACGTAGCAGTCAAGAGTGTGAACGTTAATCCAAACCAGAGAATATCACATCCGCCGACCATCCACAATTCGTGACCTTGAAGTAGTTGGATTACAGGACACGCCACCAAACATTGGCGGATGCCATACTGACCAAATCTATAGATATTGTTCAACTTGTGTGATATTTATTTATCCCCGTACTGCTGATATTATTTGCCGCCACGGCACGCTGGCGCTGGCTCCGGTGATCATTTCCCCGGACAGGAAGCCGTTCACGTCAGGGTGCCGTGACTGCAACGTCCTGTGATGCCAACCCCGCCTCCCGCTTCTTCTGCAGCTACACTTCATTTGCTGTACTTTGTTCACGAAGCTAGTTCGTAATTACTTTCCTTATGCACTGTTCGTGTCATCTTACAGTTTCCACGAAAGTAGATTAGCCTCTGTGTCATGGCGTGCTTGGTGTTGTTGAGTTTCTTGTCGTACACATTATATGTTGGCAAAACCCTAGAAACAGACCTGCAGTGGTTACTCAATAAATAGGTACATCGGTTTTACATTTTGTTTATTTTTGTGTTGGGTTGTTAAAAACAGACGTGTTTGCTTTAAGTTAAGTATTGAGATTATCTATTTAGTTTGAGAAGAGCCCATTTAAATGATGGTCTGAAGGATAAATTGTAGTTGAGTTTTTAACCGTGACATCTGAAATTAGTGGACCGAATTAGTAGTCGCTCCGCATGGTGCAAATAATCGGTCCTTGACTCCTAAGAGGAGGAATCGTCAATGTCATTTCAAATTGATTGATCCCTAAATTAACAAAAAAAAGAGTAAAAAGAAAGTCAAACTCAACTTTCATGTATTTTCCCAGTTATTTGTTATTTCTTAAAATAAACTGCTTCTTTAAAGTTTATTGTTTGATAGTCTGATAGTGTGATTTTTTATTAAAAAAACGTAATTGTAATAAGTTTATTCTGATTTTTTTAAATCACAGCTCGATTCTACTTACTTACATGAAAGTCAAAGTTAGCTTAGTAAGGTGAAATCCACGAGTTATTATCGCAACCTCCGAGGGGTAGGAAGCCCGCAGAGGCACGGCGACACCCGACCTGAGGCTCGGCGGAGTGTGTAACAGGTGTAGGATTACAACAGCTCCGCCAGGACGGTAATCGGGTGGAAGTGTTTATTGGAGGATCAGGTTCGCTCAATCTCGGCCGCCCAGAGCTGTTGGCTGTTGCGAGGCATTGCTCTGTACGAGCTCATCGCGCTGATGGCTCTATCACATCTCTATCAGCATGGACCATCACAGCGTGCTCACTGCTCATACTCACACGTCGCTTACTCCAGGACCTTTACGTTTACGTCGCAGGACCTTTACGTTTACGTCGCAGGACCTTTGCGAAAGACCTTTACCTTGTAAAAGTCTTCCGCAAAGTAGGTTTTCTTTTGACTTTCCTCCTAAATTGTACCAAACGTTACGAAAGTTTATAATAGCCAATGTAAATAACTTAAAAGATTCTTGAGAGTGTAACACTTATATTTTAAAGGATAGAAATCATGGATCATCTAACCTCCTTCAGGTAAACAACGCGAGTTTTTGAGCTAAAATTGGTGAAACCTATTATATGCAGTCAGACAAAGCTAGGAACCCCTATCTGTATGTATATTCGAGGGGGTGTCTGTTGTACGAGTATTCTTACTTCGGTACTATCTACATTTTGGCTAAAAATCACTGCATTGTGTTTAAGAAAATCTGAGATTGGAACTCTTAGTGATTGGAATCTTAAGATAACGAAATTATGTTTGAATACGTATTATGTATGCTATGTTTATTATAGTTACCTGAAGGAAAGTAAGTTGGGAGAAGAAAATTATCGAACAAATCTATTAACTGTAAAGTTTAGCGATCAAAATTGCTTTATAAAAATTAAAATTTATCGCACATTATACTTTAGTGGAGAACAATAATTATAATGCTGGCTGCTTCAATAAATCATTCACGGCACTACAGACTTTCTGTTTCCGACAAATCCTCTCTAATATATTCTGATTTCGTCTAAAACGTGACCGATGTCTCTTGAATGTCTCAAGTAACGATCAAGCTTCGCGATCGCTCAAACAAAACAACTTAACCTCATTTGGCCCCATCCTTACCGGCCAAGTGACGAAGCGGAATGGCCGCGAATTACAAAACCGTTTAGTGAACGCAATCGAGTACAAGGATGGAGAAGTGATCAGCTGAGTTAGCTATCAGCTGACGAACAAACAGCTGATAATAACAATGAAACAAGTGAGGCTCGCATGATGGCGTGAGGGGCTGGCGTGCTGGCTAAGACCCAGATCACGCTGTTTGAGAGTTTCAGATTAGTGTAATGATCCCAAGCCATGCTAGCGGCAGACGGCTGGCTCTAATGATGCAGCAGCATGTCTAATGACTCGGTAATCGGAAGAAGAGTTATTCTGTAATCATTGCTAACCTTATTAGCAAAAACGGTCCCTATGGCGAATTTGTTTTCTCCGTTATTTGGTGTTATGTGAAAGTATCAGATGTAAAAATGTGTACAGGAAATAGTCTCGAGCTTCGAATAGTCTTGAGAAGAACAAGAGTCTTATTTAAAATTTATGATAAACAATCACTGATAGTAAAAATGCAACGCGTTTAATCGTTTAGTCATACTATAGTTATTTATTAAATGTTTGGCTTAAAATTTGTACCGTCGTGATGCCTGGAATCCTCAGGATGTAATGAAATTGTAATATAGATATATTATTGTTACTTAATGAAATAATAATAATAAATGACTATAAAAGAACGATATTAAGACATGAAAAACTTTCCAACGTTTAAGTAACATTGAACAACATTTAGGTACAACATTAAGAGGGGGGGTTAATGACAATTTGTGGGACGCGATATTTTACGGAAGTAACGTCATATGGTTATGAGAACAGCTGTTTAGATAGACTGAACACATTCCCTCAAACATATACATGATCTAATCTATTTACCACAGGGAAGTCAATACTGTACATTTCTTATTTACAAGTTCTAAATTTTAAAATATGAAAAAATAAAACAAGAAATGCAACAATATTGAGCGGATTTATATATTGGCGTTTATATAACATCCGGTTGCTGAGACTCTCTGGATAACAAAGGCTGGGGAAACCTTCGGATGAATACAGCCAGTGAAAGTGAGCTCTGTTTCAGATGTTTACAATATGGTCGGCGCGTTGGACTGAACCTTGGCATGAAACAATGTAAACCGCCGTGCTGGCTAGTTTTAGCTTGAACTTAAAGATTTTTGACCTGTTACTTATTAAATACTAGAGGTTTTTTTAAAAAACAAAATATCTAGTAGTGTTCAAACAAATAGTTTTGTGAAAAAGCTTTTTGTAAAAATCCTTCTAAATTAATTAAAAACGCGAATTGTAGCGTTTTTAATTTAAAAGGCTTATATTCTATTCTGTTCTAAGATTACTTAGAATATAAAATTTATCCAACAAAATAGCATAATTTTTTTAATTTATTATTTTTATTTATTTATCGTATGTACACGATGAAAAGCGTAAGGTAAAACGTATAAGTCGAGTTTAGTGGAAAGATAGTTGTTAGTACAAGACATGGTTTGTTTGGAACACCATGACTGGTGTAAGAATGTAATCGAAATGTTATTAGTTTAATAGTTTTTATAGTCTGCAGAAGTGGTGAAATATTTCGTTTAGCCCAATGAGAACAATGTTAATTTTGACAGTATTGCACGATAGTTTGTTGTAAAATATGGTCGAGGTGTCAATTTAAAAGTAAAGTGATTAGACAACTAAATTATTAGTTTTTATTTTATTTTCCTTAGATACCACTCTACTCTACCTTTAATTTGACGCCTCAACCATATTTTACGTCATTCGAGTGTTTAAAAATGTTATCACAAAATTAATATTGTTTTAATTGGACTAAAATCCAAGATGGTGGACGCCCTTATTGATTTCGCAGTAGTGCAAGTTGCGCCTTCACAAGTCGACGATGATTTGGTCACTGTCCTGGTGTGGCGTCCTCGTGTCTTCAGGCGTTCCAGACAGGGACTACTTACTGAACTGTACTTACGACACACGAGCCGATGGACATTAGCGTCCTTGATTATTACATACTTTACACGAAGAACTAACTATATGGCCCACAGCTGTCCGAATCACTTCGTGTTGCTCGAGCTAACACATTTCATCTTCAGCTCTCGCATAAATCTGTGTTACTCAAATTTACAGTGTTGGAAATTTGACAACCACAGAGGTAATCTGCAGAATGTTTACTTTTTATTCTAATTCACACTCTATCGCTAAAATTTTGGTTTTTTCGCTAGAGCGTTTCAGTTTATTTATTCCCACTCGCTACTTAGGCGTTAAATCTCTATCGCTAAGGTTTGACCTATCAGTTTGTTTACCCACAGTAGGCTATATCGCTTAAGTTTTTTCATTATTTTATTCGCACTCTCCGGAAAGGTGTCCGTTTACTAACCACATTCTACTGCTAATGTTAATCCAGTGCCTAAACACCCAGTTATAGACCTTTGAAAGATTCTAAATGTTCTGAATCACTAATTTGTGTCAATTACATAATTCGGCTTCTATTACTAAGGTATGTCAATTTCGGTTATTTATCCGTACTCTATCACCGAGGTGTGCCACATTCCTTATCCGTACTCTATCACCGAGGTGTGTCACATTCCTTATCCGTACTCTATCGCTAAGATATGCCGTATTATCCTTATCCACATTCTCTCACTAGGGAGTGTCAGTTTGTTTATCCGCTATCAATCGCCAAGGCGAGTCAGTTTATTCATCCACACTCCTGTGCATTATTCATCCACATTATCGCATGTAAGCTAATTAGTCGGTGAGAAGTGTGCCGAATATCGGGGTCGTCCACTTCACTTCCTCCGCCAGAACCTTCACCGGTGGCGTACGGAACCGCACAGTGAATTAGAGTGTTCGCTCAGAGAAAGTCATTTTGGAGTTCGATTTAACGAAAGCAAAAAATAGGTGAGCTGTTTCTACAATGAGTTTCACTGAGTCTACATTATATTACAAGAGCTGTTAAAATACTGATACGTGGCGCAATGCTTTAAAACGCTTCTAAATACCTCCATATCGGTGTCTTAACTACCAGCTGACGGCCGGCTAAAAGATGTTATGCCTTAGTCTCAAACTACCAGTTTTAATTATTTCTCAGTCGAGTAATGTATAAGCAATAGGACCAGTAACGATACGAAAGATACAGAGAACCAAAGAAATCGGCACTAATGCCACTAACAGCTGGATTTATTAAAGTAGTTTCATTAAAATTTAAATAATTGTCATTTTGTCACAGCTGTTGATGTCAACAGGCACCTATCTTTTTGGAGTAACGTCTCAAATAATAGAATTCAGGGTGTAAGTAACATTTTTTTAAACTACATACTAAAGGAGCATTCTATTTTCTTGAACAAAGTTTACATGACAAATTAATGACGAGAAACTGTTTTGCCCTACAGGCAGTACGCTGCTTCTTTGTGAGAGACTTTTGATTTGTGTAGGCTATACTGCACAGCTGATTTTAGACGAAAGGTATTGTATTGGTATTGATTCAATTATTCCAAGAATCTCCAGAACGGTACTGGGTTGTAAATAAACAAGTGACGTAATCACAACGGTAACTAACAGAAGATTTAATTGGCGACGATCAGTCAGTAACCGCAACGACCGCGAGGTGTCGCTGTCGGCGACGCATCAGTACAGCTGTTCCGCCACGGTGCGGCGCGCTCCTCAACGTTCAACAATGACATTGACCCCTGAGGCTCTCGGCTCTTCTTCTCACCTACCTTTTGTTTGCACGCGTATTTTATTAAGCTAATTTTTGAGAATTTTATGTAACTGATTTATAGCTTTTTTTGCAGTGGAAAATCACTAAAATAGTTGCAACAATGACTGAGAGTGTTGCTCAGAAAAATTTCACTTAATTATATTTTGAAAACAACCAAAACGTTTGACGTATTTTCAAACCCCGTTTGTATAAATTCGATAAAATCCCAGAGAAGTAAAATATTGTATCTATTTAGTTTTATTTTAAGTAGAAGCATAAGCTATAAATCACATTCCTATTATTGTTTTTAAGGGGCCTAGAGACCAAAAAATAGTCGTTAAAAATTTTATATATATATATATATATATATGTATGTGCGTGTGTGTGTGTGTGTGTGTGTGTGTGTGAACAGATAACTCTCGTAAAAATGTTCCGATCGATAACAAATTTGGTAGTGATGTGTAGACCTACCTACATTTTCTCGGGACTAGTTCGTAATCCAGACATATCAGTCAATCGGAAGGAGTATTTTTTTTGGGGGGGGGGTTGTACCCAAAAAATGTTTTTTTGCGTTTTCAATTGTAATTTCCATTTCATTTTCATTTTATTTTTTTCATTTACCTAAAATCAGCTTAAAGATAGAGCAAAACTTTATGGAACTAAACTGTGCAAGTTTAGTTCCATAAAGTTTTGCTCTATCTCCAACGGTTACCGACATATTAAAAAATCTAAACCCAGTACATTGTATTCTAAGGTGCCAATGCTACTCTTATGGAGGAAAAGGAAAAATTAACATTTCAGCTTTATTTGGTTGATAACCATCGATTTATGCTTTAAATAATAGCTAGTTTATGATAAAAATGCCTACTTTCAGCGTTCCTCACAGCGGCAAACCAGCATACTCTTTCCCATGTTAATCTTATGGAGAATAGGTAAACTCTATTTATTACGGATATTAATCAAACCTGCTATGTATTATTATTGATTTGGAAATTAGCTGAGTACGCAGGTCTGTGGCGACGCGAGTATTATATTTAAAAAAATTGACTCTCGAAAGCACTAGATGTTCATCTAAGGAAAAGAAAATGCTTAATTTAACATCTCAAACATCTATTTATCACTCTTATGCACCTAGTGATTCTGTCAAAAATTAACGCAGTTTATACAGCGCTAAATCTAAGATGACGTTACTGAGCACGCCTTGCAGAATCTTGTTTATCGTTTGTTCAACATAACAAATATTGATTGATTGACGAACATACTCTAAATGAATTAATTTAATGGCATGACATGCTATAACTAAAGAAAAATATTATTGTTGTAGTTAAACTTTTCCCTTTTACTTGGTCAAATTTCAAAATTCATTTCCATAAAGTGTATTGAACCACGCATTATTTAAATTGTTGATATTTATCTACTCTCCGCTTTTTTCCACATCCTGTAAGAGGATGATTTGATTAGATTATTGAAATGACAACCTACCCAGGGAGGTATTTTCAGTCAAGTAGATCTATGAATGAGAAATGAGTATAGGATGATTGTGGCGCGATCTTGTAGTCTTGTTTCTGACTAAGGCTGACATGTATCTTAGACAGGACTGTTAATTAATAGCCCAACAGCCGATGGCAACGAAGATAATCGACCGCTAAATCAAATATTGTTTAAGCTTCTCAAAAATAACAGTTCAGTTTCAAAAATATGTGACATATTTCAGAATAAAATAAGATTATTGCGTATATTATTTTCAAATTATTTATATTGGTGTCTTCGAACAAAATAGTTACAGATATTGAGTCTCCCCCTTTCTTTACAAATGGATTTATTGCAATATCAGTAATTTTTTAATTAATTGAAGTTAAAGATTAATTGTAACCAACGATTAGATTTCAGCTCTCGAAACTTCTGTTTCACTAAACAGTAAGCGAAAACGTGCAATAATATTTCTAAAGACCATCACCAACAGTGAATTTCAAAGAAATAAATTATGTAAGCCACTAAATCAGCAAATTTTTATTTATTTTGAAATAATTTAAAAATGTAAGTGACGGTTATGATTTTGTTGATAGGTTACCTGGCAACGCTCGTCAACCGCCTAGAGGACCTACAGACACGTACGACCACACACCTGCCGATGCCGCGCGACCGACTGACTACGGACGGAGTACGGACCCCTCACGGCTCCCTCTCTCTTCACCGACACCGACGTCCTGTCGCTTCCTGCCCCTCCCCTCCCTCCAGGCACGGTAGTGTCTACCTGACTGTCATTAAACTTCATTCACACAGTCACACTACACGAAGGAATGCAATGACTTTTGTTTGTTTACCAACAGGTGCTGTCTAGTGTGAGTGGGTCCTGAACAGTTCTGGAAAAGATTTTCATCTGGAGGTTATTAAATAGTTTCCATTCGTGTCCTGTAATCCAGCTACTTGGAGGTCACAAATTGTAGATAACTATGAGCGGTGGTCGGTGGATGTGATATTCTCTGGTGTAGGTAGATTAACGTCAGCAATTATTGACTGGGCCGGTGGCGACGTCCTGTAATCCAACTACTTGGAGATCACGAATTGTAGATAACTATGAGCGGTGGTCGGTGGATGTGATATTCTCTGGTGTAGGTAGATTAACGTCAGCAATTATTGACTGGGCCGGTGGCGACGTCCTGTAATCCAACTACTTGGAGGTCACGAATTGTAGATAACTATGAACGGTGGTCGGTGGATGTGATATTCTCTGGTGTAGGTAGATTAACGTCAGCAATTATTGACTGGGCCGGTGGCGACGTCCTGTAATCCAACTACTTGGAGGTCACGAATTGTAGATAACTATGAGCGGTGGTCGGGGGATGTGATATTCTCTGGTGTAGGTAGATTAACGTCAGCAATTATTGACTGGGACGGTGGCGACGTCCTGTAATCCAACTACTTGGAGGTCACGAATTGTAGATAACTATGAGCGGTGGTCGGGGGATGTGATATTCTCTGGTGTAGGTAGATTAACGTCAGCAATTATTGACTGGGACGGTGGCGACGTCCTGTAATCCAGCTACTTGGAGATCACGAATTGTGGATAGATGTGAGCGGTGGTCGGTGGATGTAGCGTTCCCTTGTGTAGATTAACGTCCACACTATTAGATACTACGTTAATCCACCAAGACCATCATCATAATTAGACCAATTCGTCATTCAGAGGCCGTGGTTCGGATTCCATGTTAAACTGTAGGTCCATTAATTTCCAGCAGCTGTTGGGCTATTAATTAGCAGTCCTGTCCAAGGAACATGTCAGCCTTAGTCAGAAACAAGACTACAAAGATCAAGCCACAATAACTTTAAACTAATTTTTCATTTATACTTGGCGGTGAATTCACATTTTTGGATGGCTGTTAATTAACAATTAACTATAAACAATGATATAGTATTGAAGAATGTGTAAGGCTTTTGAAGACAAGAAAAAATTGTAATGATTGTCTCACTGAAGTTCATTGAGATATTTGAAATTATCTTTAATATAAAAATGAATCGCAAAATGTGTTGGTAAGCGCATAACTCAACAACGCCTGGACCAATTTGGCCAATTCTTTTTTTAAGATGTCCGTTAAAGTCCAAGGATGGTTCTTACGGCGAGAAAAAATCGAATAATTGCCGGGGAAACCCTAAAAACAGCCCTTTTAAAAAGGATCCCATAAACTATGGAACCAGACTTTGTTTACATTATAAATATTTTCTTTTCAACAGCTGATTGCTATACTATATCTGTTAGTTGAAGATATACACGACAGATTGAAGACAGACACTTGCATTTGTTTATGTTTTTTATTTTTTTTATATTTTTTTTTTGGCTATACGAGTTGACTAAACAGTTTACATTTTTAACTGTGACTTCTTATTGCACATTTTGATACTGTGTTAAATTATTTAAGTTTATAATGGTATTGACTTTTGCACACACTTTCCCTACACTGCCCTTAACTCTATTATAAATACCTACTAAGGACTACCGACAACAACCACGGGGGCCTGGGGGAGCCCCAGCTAGCAAAGCTATTTACAATAACTGTAGCAGGGTTTTAATGTGGCTAAAAGAAAGAATTAATAATATTGAAGCTTTAATGTTTTAGAGTAAATGTTTTTTAGAGTAAATCATGTAATTACAGGTATCAGTAAAAAAAAGTATTCAACTACAGTATCTATAACATTTTAATAATAACGAAATACTCAAAAGAAATACTGCACTTATGTTATAACTTTTTGAAAGTACATATAGTTTGTAACCTGCAACATAAGTTGCTCTAATTCATTCCATAAGCGATTTAGGAAAAATATGTCCTGCAAAAAAACAGTAACCTATAAAATGGAATTTTATGATTAGGTCTTTTAAATTCACTAGTCACTTCGGAGTGCTGTAAAATGAAAAGCTAGCTCATTTTAGTTAGATGTAAAAATTGGGATGTAACAAACTAACCATGAGTAAAATATAAAAGTAGTTAACAAAATAATGAGTGTAAAATAACAAGCTGTAAATCTTTTTTACGATAAAAAATATAATTCCTTAGATAATCACTTTACCTTTAATTTGTGACACCTTAGCCATTTTTTACGACAATTAATTAATATGTACCACTGTCAAAAAATAATTATGTATGCCTATTTTGGAGGGGTTTTGTACTCAAAATTGTTTTTTTTAGTTTTTGATAAATAATTAATAAAATCTTTAAATGGTATCTTTAACCATTAGAATCAGCTTAAAAAACTACATAATTTAGTTCCTTAAAGTTTTTCTCTATCTCCAACGGGTTACCAAGATATTAAAAAATCTAAAGACAGTACATTGTATTTTGGGGCTCAAATGTAGTTTATGTGTTTATCATGGCAGCTAGCCTGCATACTCTTTTCCCATGTTAATCATATAGAGAATAGGCAAACTCCTTTATTTATGGACAGATGTTTATGAAACTTGGAAAATAAAATTTTTATGCTAGAAATGCTTTCTTTCAATGTTTCTCACAGCAGCAAACCTGCATACTCTTTCCTATGTTAATCTCATGGAGAATAAGCAAGTAACTCTCATATTTATCGACAGATATTGATAAAACTTGTAATCATTATCATTGTTATTATATTATTGATTTGTAAATTCGCTGAGCACGCAGGTCTGCTGCGACGGGGGTATTTTATAGACCAATACTCTAAACATCTTTTTGTGATTTTAATTGGGTTAGATTTTACTGGTAAGAGGAAGATAATTAATTGGAATATGTTATTACTTGAGATTGTAAAATTTATAGCTGAAAAATTGGGAAATTTCATACAGTCATAGTTTGAACTAAAAGAAAAACTCAAATAATATTTACATTTTTACTACAGAAATGTGGCTAAGCTCTGTGTACCCTACTTATCTGGTGCCTTTCAAATTATAGAAAATTCAATATTATAGAAAATTTGAATTATAAAGACATGTAATAGTCTGTGTCCCGAAATTTACACTTCAAATCTAAAAAATATTAGAATGTTATGGTTTATGAGGGGGGGGGTCGTAGTGCCATTCGTACCAAACCTTTGGAGCATGAGGAGTTTTAGTTTTGTTCTGAACTTAGCTATTGAGGTTTTCATAATTGACTTTGTGAATAATATGTAGGTATTAAGTAGTAACCAGGTATTAATAGTATTAAATATTTTCATAGTTTTGTAGTATGAGTACCTTAATTTTATTGTTACTTATACAATGTTCATATCTTTATTAGTTGTTGATAATTACATACACAAAAACATTTACAAACTAAACGACATTAAAGCAGAAAAATATAACAGGTATTTATTTACTGGTATTTATTTTATATGTCATTATCAGAACCGAAATTTTTGAATAGAATGATCAGTTAATTTATAACTTGTAAGATAGAATTTCCAATAAGAAAAAATATTTATTGGGCCAGGAATATAAAATTTTATTTACAGTTGCTGAGCTTGTATTTTATTAACAACAAATTATTGTGTATCCAGGTTGAATGAAGTTTTACTGTGTTTATTATTATAACCATAAATTACGTAATATTGAAAATATTTATGATAAATCATTACCCATCCTTATTGACCAAGCAAATTAGATAACTCTGCAAATAAAAGGTACAATAACAAGATACATATAAATAAGAAAATTCGCTGTGGCTTTAAGATCATTAAAAATCTTTTGTTTTTTAGTATTAGATCAATTAATTATCTGTCAACAACAAATCTAGGACAGGGTCAAACGTTAGCTTTAAAGTATAAAAGATAGCAATTCACTCTCAAAATTATTAGTTTGACAACATGACTGGATACATCAACATCGTAAGTGTATTTTGCGGTTTGAATTTAGGGTTAAAGAA
This sequence comes from Nephotettix cincticeps, assembly GCA_023375725.1. Taxonomy (NCBI): domain Eukaryota; kingdom Metazoa; phylum Arthropoda; class Insecta; order Hemiptera; family Cicadellidae; genus Nephotettix; species Nephotettix cincticeps. The sequence goes on along the minus strand of CM041790.1, from coordinate 27,463,028 downwards.
ATTGCATCCGTAGTACTGTATATGAAAAATTATTCTCAAATCTTCATACCTTATTCATAAATGTTAACTTTTTTTCAATGTTGAAGTTAATTCTTTTATTTAAACAATTTATATTTATGAACGATTATCGTCATTCTTAATTTATTGCTATTTATAATATTTAGTAATCACGTCATGACATTAAAACTAATTAAAAATAAAACTAATTTAAATTATAATAACAGGAAGTATATTCAATGATATAAGCTTCTTTCCTATTTTTTTTCATTACCTGGGGGAATCCTGCTTTTTGTAAAGTAGAGATAAAAGTATTGGACTTAGTTTCAAAAACTACTTATGTACAACCCAAAAGTTAAACATCACCAAAAAATATATACATGGTGCAAACAAAAACATTCATAAGAAGTACAAATGTTAGACTGATTGACAAGATTAGTAAGATATAGTATTACAGTATAGGGGATTACATTCAGAAAGTGGAATTAATTTTTAACAATTTGACACTTTATTATTAGTTACAAATTGTATTACATTCTTAACTTTACCAGTACACTAATAAAAATAGTAATAAAATTCACTCTCAGCACATTTTTTATTTACAATATAAACGTAAAAGATAAATTCGAATTAATGGTACACTATATTTATGATATTAGCCGCCTTCAGTGAAATATTACAAAAAGGTAATTTTAATGATAAGTTTAGTTGAGGGGGGGGGTCGTAGTGCCATTCGTACCAAACCTTTGGAGCATGAGGAGTTTTAGTTTTGTTCTGAACTTAGCTATTGAGGTTTTCATAATTGACTTTGTGAATAATATGTAGGTATTAAGTAGTAACCAGGTATTAATAGTATTAAATATTTTCATAGTTTTGTAGTATGAGTACCTTAATTTTATTGTTACTTATACAATGTTCATATCTTTATTAGTTGTTGATAATTACATACACAAAAACATTTACAAACTAAACGACATTAAAGCAGAAAAATATAACAGGTATTTATTTACTGGTATTTATTTTATATGTCATTATCAGAACCGAAATTTTTGAATAGAATGATCAGTTAATTTATAACTTGTAAGATAGAATTTCCAATAAGAAAAAATATTTATTGGGCCAGGAATATAAAATTTTATTTACAGTTGCTGAGCTTGTATTTTATTAACAACAAATTATTGTGTATCCAGGTTGAATGAAGTTTTACTGTGTTTATTATTATAACCATAAATTACGTAATATTGAAAATATTTATGATAAATCATTACCCATCCTTATTGACTAAGCAAATTAGATAACTCTGCAAATAAAAGGTACAATAACAAGATACATATAAATAAGAAAATTTGCTGTGGCTTTAAGATCATTAAAAATCTTTTGTTTTTTAGTATTAGATCAATTAATTATCTGTCAACAACAAATCTAGGACAGGGTCAAACGTTAGCTTTAAAGTATAAAAGATAGCAATTCACTCTCAAAATTATTAGTTTGACAACATGACTGGATACATCAACATCGTAAGTGTATTTTGCGGTTTGAATTTAGGGTTAAAGAAATTGCATCCATAGTACTGTATATGAAAAATTATTCTCAAATCTTCATACCTTATTCATAAGTGTTAACTTTTTTTCAATGTTGAAGTTAATTCTTTTATTTAAACAATTTATATTTATGAACGATTATCGTCATTCTTAATTTATTGCTAGTTTATAATATTTACTAATAACGTAATGACATTAAAACAAATTAAAAATAAAGCTAATTTAAATTATAATAACAGGAAGTATATTGAATGATAATAAGCTTCTTTCCTATTTTTTTCATTACCTGGGGGAATCCTGCTTTTTGTAAAGTAGAGATAAAAGTATCTGGACTTAGTTTCAAAAACTACTTATGTACAACCCAAAAGTTAAACATCACCAAAAAATATATACATGGTGCCAAACAAAAACATTCATAAGAAGTACAAATGTTAGACTGATTGACAAGATTAGTAAGATGTAGTATTACAGTATAGGGGATTACATTCAGAAAGTGGAATTAATTTTTTAACAATTTGACACTTTATTATTAGTTACAAATTGTATTACATTCTTAACTTTACCAGTACACTAATAAAAATAGTAATAAAATTCACTCTCAGCACATTTTTTATTTACAATATAAACGTAAAAGATAAATTCGAATTAATGGTACACTATATTTATGATATTAGCCGCCTTCAGTGAAATATTACAAAAAGGTAATTTTAATGATAAGTATAGTTTTTTTTGCTTTGGGACTATTAACAAATTTTGAGTTTTTCATTAATTTACTTTACTTATTAAAAAACCGTATTAATGTACTGATTTAATATAATATATGATACATAATAATATTATGATAATGCAATATACTGAGTACTGACATTACCCGATTTCCATGACACCTAAGCAGCTACACTTCTTGCAACAGAGTTGTTGGTTTGGCTTATAATACATCCTTATGCAACATAAGTTATTTTTAAAGTACAAAATTACCAAAATAAATTGGGGACTCCGTGGAAATATAAGTGTCACTTGCATTATATATTATATATTTTTGAAATTCTAAAACTTGATTGGGTTGGTTGCTTGATGTGCCTTTGAAAAATTCTATACCACAAGTCTAGATGCATTATGCCTCCTTGTATTCTATGGATGAAACTCCAGCAAGGACATGTGAGGTCTTTCCTGAACTTTTTTGCCATCTGTTTAGGTACTTCATAGTTTTACATTAATGAATGATTCAGATGGCATTGGATAGCAAAGCATATTGGACAATAAACTAACAGCCGTAGCTTAAGAAATCAAATGTTTTGATTGTAGAAAATTTGTAAACAAACTTATTCCCTATAAGGTTAGGTCCCTATATTAGAAATTGAAAATACCATAAAATGAAACTTATGGAGTTTAAAAAAAATCACTAAAGCCTTCCTGGACACATATAGAGCAACTTCCTAAAATTTCATGGTGATCGGATGAGAAAAGGATACGTAGACAGATTAATTATAATAATTGATGTAAAATAAATAATTTGAATGGATATATATATATATATATATATATATATATATATATTTACTACTTAATTACTTAAATTTACTTTCTTATTTATATAAAATAAGAATAAAATGTTTATATGTTTAATGTTATATGTTAATGTGGAAGCACTATATTCTTGTCTAAGAAAAGTTATTTGTTCATTGCTCAAATTCTGTTAAGTCGATCTACATTTAGATTTATAGATTCTACTGTAATTTTGATTATAATCATTCACATGTAACCATTTTCCTAAATTTTTAAATATTTCATTTTTGTCCCCATAGGTTGTGCTGATGCTAGCAGTAGGCCTTGCATCGGCCCACCCCTATCACGGTGGCGGACATGGTGGTGATGGACATGGAGGCCATCATGGAGGTGGAGGATATGGAGGCCAACACGGAGGTGGCGGATATGGAGGCCAACATGGAGGCAGTGGATTAGTGGGTCAACATGGAGGTGGTGGACATGGAGGCCAACCCGGAGGTGGCGGATATGGAGGCCAACACGGAGGAAGTGGATTAGTAGGTCAACATGGAGGTGGTGGATATGGAGGCCAACCTGGAGGTGGTGGATATGGAGGCCAACACGGAGGCAGTGGATTAGTAGGTCAACATGGAGGTGGTGGATATGGAGGCCAACCTGGAGGTGGCGGATATGGAGGCCAACATGGAGGTGGCGGATATGGAGGCCATCATGGAGGCGGTTATGGTGGACATCATGGGTCACATGGCGGAGGATATAAGGAGCATGGATATTAATAATTAGTATTATAAAATTAAAAGTATTTTTAAAAATTAAATTATTTTGTATTTAAAAGTATGTCTTTTTGTTGATAAAAAACCTTTCAGTCAAATATACTTAATTGCTAAGTTAAATCCGTATATGATATTATAACAAAATATCAATGCATTTTGAGTTTACTGGCCAATCAGTGTGAATTTTATATGAAGGGAGAACTTGTCAGCTGTTCTACAGCTTGTGAACTAACTTTGAAAACAATATTCCAGTTGAATAACTGGTTGGAATTTAAATTGACAAGATTTTAAACTGGAACTTAAGTTCCAAAACATTTAATTTTTTCAGTTCTCAGCATCACAAATAAGAGAGTTATCAAGAGAAATGTACGTTTCTATTTTTATTTTTTAATTGCAAAATAATAGTGATAATCATACCATCCTTTCTGCCCTACTGGAAAAAACTGTTGCCAATTTAGGAACATGAAAAATTAAAGGTTTTTGAGGACTTTATAAACGTTTTATAAAAAAAGGCTCTATAAGTTTGGACGAAAAACACATTTGTTTTTTTTTGTTATTGTAAATAGAAACTTACCATTTTGGCGCATGGAAATATATTAAAATTTCAACAAGCAATAATTTGGTTTTCATTGGGTCTGCTAAAGTAATAAATAAACTATCTTTCTGTCTTTTCATAAACTACAATTTTGTTCTCAGCAGATTGTTTGATTAAGTTATTTGTAAAAAACGATCCAAAACATGAGTTTTTAGTTGAGATTCAGAAAAAAATTTACAGAACAAAAGTTGCTAAAAATTAGTCAATTTATCAATATCTGGTCTTATTTCCAATGAAAGCACACACTGTAAACACTTTTTACTTTCTTCTCCTATACAATAGGACAAAGTAAGGTATTGTTTTGTCAGAATTTTTCGAATTTGAGTTTTTGGTGGATATAACCACTTTAGTGCCTCCTTAAACGAAAAGAGTGATGTTTGTCTGAGGAGGTGTGCAGAAACCCAGAGACTATTGGTCCGATTTTCATGAAATTCGGTATGTAGGTAACAATCTCTGTATCATTATCTGTTACTTGCAAAGATGCACTACTTTGGGTTTGGCAGAGATACAGTAGATTGGTTTAAGTCATACTTAAGTCACAGAGCACAGGTCACCAGAGTGGGAAATGAGACATCAAAGTTGCCTATAAAGAATCGTGGTGTACCACAGGGTAGCTACCTTGGACCTATATTGTTTAACTTGTACACATCTGATTTTCCAAGATGTGTGCAACATTGCACGGTCCACATGTACACTGACGATTGTCAGCTGCAGTTAGCATAACTGTCCTAAGACAATTGACTTTGCAATCGGCTGTATTAATTATGACCTGCAGAGTATCTACTGTTAGTCCGTGAAAAATGGCCACAAGTTAAATGTTGAGAAATGCTCTGCAATTCACATAGCCCCACAACAACTTGTACAGTCCCTAAAAGAGAGAGCCTTGGTCATTATATTAAATGGTGAGGTACTTATGACAAGTGACAAGGTCAAAACTCTTGGTGTCACATTGGATCATGATCTCTCCTTCTTTGACCATATTAGTCAGACTATACAAAGTGCATTTGGTAAATTAAGGGGTCTGTACTGATTTAGAAAATGTTGCAAAAAAGCAAAAATTCAGCTTGTGCAGTCAATGATTCAGTATTTCAATACTGCTATCCTGCATATGGTAATAGTATCTTGAAAGAGAATATGGGGAGGATATAGACGGTTCAGAACAGCACCATCAGGTTTTTGTTCTGACTTAACCATTGTGACCGTGTGTCACCTTACTGGGAGGCCCTGCAATAACTACCCTCCATGGATGTCATATGCAAAGTGAACACTGAAAGTAGGCATTTCTATCATAAAAAATTTTTATTTTCACCATTTATACCACTTTCATCAACATCTGTCCATAAATAAAGGAGTTTGCCTATTCCCTATATGATTAATATGGGGAAAGAGTATGCAGTTTAGCTGCGATGGTAAACAGTAAACATATACACTATGATTTTTAAGCATATATGGAATGATCTGAAACACAAGAAGCTAAATATCAAGTTTCATAAAAAAATATAGATTGATAAGTGAAATATTTATTTTTCCTTATCCTCCATAAGATTAACATTGAAGCCCCAAAATACAATGTACTGTGTTTAGATTTTTTTAATATCTCGGTAGCCTTTAGAGATAGAGCAAAAAACTTCAAGGAAAACTTATATTTGTAGTTTTTTCAGCTGATTCTAATAGTGAAAGATGAGTACAGTCACTGACCTCATGAATTCTGCACTGAGGCTTGCGGATGGTTGGTGCAATGAGGTCGGTCTCTCTGTGAATCCCTCTAAAGTGGTTGCTGTACCATTCACCAAGAGGAAAAAGCTGACTGGGGTTGGTCTGCTAAAACTACAGCAAAGTTTTATCAGCCTGCAAGGCCAGGTGAAGTGTCTTGGAATCATTCTGGATCGGACACTTTGCTGGGAACCTCACTTACAACGGGTTATTGACCTGGATAAGTGGTCTCTGTTTGCATGCAGGCGTATGGTTGGCGCAGCATGGGGACTGAAACCGGGGCTACTGTATTGGCTCTATGTTTTGGTAGTTAGACCAACTATGACGTATGGGTCTTTGGTTTAGTTGACCAAGTTGGACTCAGGTGTTGCTGTGAAGGGGCTGGCAGCCGTTCAGCGGCTGGCATGTCTCCTGATTACAGGGCATCACTCCTGGGGCCACTCTTGACTGTTGGTTGATCTTCTGCCCATAGGCATTCACATCAAGAAGACTGCCAGAATGGGTGCACATTGCCTCTGTGGAGAGGGCCTCTGGAATAGGCCAGGTGAATTACGTGGACACCAGAATTGTAGGGATAGTTCGGAGCGACATTTTAGGTATGCCCTCTGATTATCTTCCGAGAACTCTCTCTTTTGGCAGGTCTTTCCGAGTTCTTTTTCCGCAATGGGACGAATGGTATGATGGAGCCTGCCCAACTACCCTGTGATCGGGAGTAGTACACTGATGGGTCCAAGAGCAGTCGGGGCACAGGAGCAGGCATCTTCAGGGTGCAGGACAACGTACGGTCAGGTATTTCCATGGAGACTTTCCCCACTGTTTTCCAGGCCGAGATCACTGCCATTATGGAATGTGCCAGAGACCTATGGACCTCTGGCATTATGGAATGTGCCTTTTGATGCTAGGTCATGAGGGCCTTTCTATCAACATTTTCTCTGACAGTCAGGCGGCTCTTAGAGCTTTGGACTCGGCTGAGTTCAACTCTAGGGTTGTGTGGGACTTGTAGGCTTGTGTCCAGTGTAGGCAGACACAATGAAGTCACCCTTTGTTGGGTTCCAGGGCACTCTGGGGCGGATGGTAACGATGTAGCGGACGGGCTGGCCAATAGGGCTGCATCATCCCCCTTTGTGGGCCTCAACCCTTTTGTGGTGTTTCCCGCGCTGCGGCTTTTCAGACTATCAATTCCTGGGCTAGGGATTGTCAAAAGAAAAGATGGGCTGAACTTTCCCTGCAAAGAGTAAGTAAGCTTAATCTTTGTTCTCCATCTCGTCAGGTTGCAAACTTGGCAGGAAGGATGCCGAACTTGTCACAGATATCGTCACTGGTCATGATAGCTGAGGTCATCTGAGGAAGTATCAACTACGTATGGGGCTCTTCAACGGTGATACTCTGTGTAGGAAATGTTATCTGCAGGAGGAAACTACGGATCATCTACTCTTTGATTGTATAGGGCTGGCAGAGGCTAGGTCCTCCACTCTGGCCAATTTGGTAAGGGGTAGTTTTCTGCCTTCTTACGAGCTCGTCAACAGGTTGCTGAAGTTTTCCAGGTCTCTTCATTTAGAAGGTTCCTGATTCTCCAGGAAAGAGATTTTTCAGGGGTGCGCAAAAAGCCGCTACGGCTGAAGCGCCTTGGGAAAATCCGCCCCTTCGAATGATGAATGATAGTGAAAGATTAAATATAAAATGTTATATTAGGCATGAAAAACGCATAAAACCCAATTTTAGAGCATAAAATCCCCTAAACTACCCGTTCCCATTGACCAATATGTCTGGATTACGAACTCATGGGAAAGAGTATGCTTTCCCAAGTTAATATTATAAAGGATAGGGAAATAATCTCATATTTATCGACAGATATTGATAAAAATTGTCATGTATCATTATTATTATTATATTATTGATTTGGAAATTCACTGAGTATGCAGGACTGCTGCGACGGCGATATTTTTTTATTGTGCTGACGTAAGTTATTTTGAAAAGCTTTATATACAAGAAACACTTGAAAAATAAAGGCATTTATTATTATTGTTCTCTGTGGTATGTTGGAGGATTTAATTTCTACTAATTTTAAATTTTTAAGGTTATTTACCACTAAAAACCTCCTAAAATCATGTAAAATGAAAATTTCTTAAAACGGTTTCAACGATTTTGATGAAAATTGTATGATTTATAGTCCTTTATGAGACTAACAAAATGACACCATCTGCATTTCTCAAAACATCGTGGTTTAAATATTAGGGCTTTTAGATATAAAAAATCATTTTTTTATTTTCTGGCTTAAAATAATTGTATAAAACAACTTGACTAATACCACTAAAACCAGCTTAAAAACATAGTAGTTTGAATCATTAGTCTAAGACTAACGGTTCCAGATAAAGGTCCAATTTACTGTCTGTGGTAGATGCAGTACCACATTTGAGGGTGCCCAATGTTATTCTTATGGAGAATATTAATAAGCAATTTCTTCCTTATTTCTCAACCATTTTCCATGAAACTTGGTATGCAGCTTAGAGTCAAATCACCCAAAAAAACCCACTCAAAAAAGGTTGGTACCACCTGTAAAGTGGGGCGGAGGGTACGTCCCAAGAAAAACAATTATTTCAACTTGTTTTCTCTTGTTGTTAGTTTAGGAAATTGGAGAATTATTTTTGAATAATGAATAATCTATAAAGGATATTTAAATAAACCACAAAACATACTATGTAATTTTATGTGTATAGAAATACACACATGTTACATAGAAATTATATTGAACTAACTTAGGGAGAACGTATGTGTTAGTCCACTGATAACATTTACTTTTTTACCTTGATTAATAAGACAGATAAAATACCCCTGTCACAGCAGACCTACACAGGTATGCTGAGTACGCACTCAGCGAATTTCCAAATCAATAATATAATAATAATATATATGGCAAGTTTTATCAATATCTATCAATAAATATGAGAGTTATTTACCTATTCTCTGTAAGATTAACATGGGAAAGATTATGCAGCTTTTCTGCTGTGAAGAACATTGAAAGTAAGCATTTTTAGCATAAAATATTTTTACTTTGACGATTTATACCAAGTTTCATAAACATCTGTCCATAAATAAAGGAGTTTGTCTATTCTCCATATGATTAACATTGGAAAAGAGTATGCAGGTTAGCTGCCATGATAAACATATAAAGTATGATTTTTAAGCATTTAAAGCAATAAATCTAAACCACATGAAGATAAATACCAAGTTTAATACAAAAATATTGATTTATAACTGAAATCTTTACTCTCCATAAGATTAACATTGAAGCCCCAAAATACAACGTACTGTGTTTAGATTTTTTAATATCTCGGTAACCGTTTAAGATAGAGAAAAACTTTAAGGAACTAAATTGTGTAGTTTTTTAAGCTGATTCTAATGGTGAAAGATAAAATTAAAAAAATGTTTGATTACATATGAAAAACGCAAAAAACCCAATGTTTAAGTACAAAACCCCCCCAAATTACACACTCCCGATATGTCTGTTTTATGAACTCGTAAGAGCAAATGTAGGAATACACGTCTCTACCAAATTTGTTCTTAATCGGACCATAAGGGTACTCGGTTGACTTATTTAAAGATAATTATATTAGTAGCCCTATTTGATGAACTAAATAGTGAGATATCTATATATATATATATATATATATATATATATATATATATATATATATATATATATATATTAATATTACGACTAATGTTTTTGGTCTCCGGGCACCTAAAGTTTTTGAGGACAAAAAAATAACATGGTCCAGGGCTTAAGTATTGCCATGAGACCTACGGTAATAGCTTCTTCTCTATGGGAAATTCGCTAATACTAAAGTTAATATTTTACTTTTTTCTCTATTTATTTGAAAAATAATACTTCACTGCCAGATTAAATAACAACAGGATTTAATTTTTGAACTGAATTATGATATAATTTGTAGGATACAATTTCAAACAAGAAAACATATTTCTTGCACAAAGATTATTAAATTGTAGTCACAAGTTAGCTGAGTTTATTTTACTAACTTTTTTAATTATCATGTATCTAGGTTGAATGACGATTTTATGTGTTTAGAATTATTACCAGAGATTATGTAATGAGAAACCACTTAAGAGAAAAGTTACAATAACAAGGATAATTCTTTGTGGCTTCTAAGAATATTAAATAAACTTTCTGCTTTTTAGTAATAGATAAAGTATCTATACACAACAAATAAAGCACAGGGTCAAATGCCACCATATATCGAGTATAAAAGATAACAATTCCCTCTCAAAATTATTAGTTTGGTAACATGACTGGATACATCAACATCGTAAGTGTATTTTGCAGTTTGACTTTATAGTGTTCAAGTAATTAATTGTATCCATAGTATATGAAGAAGTTATACGTCTTAAAATCTTTAGTCCTTAGTCTTGAATATTAACTTTGTTCTATTTTTAAGTTCATTTTACGTTTCTTCAATGATTTCTATTAATGAAAAACTGTACTTATTCCTAATTAAAGACCACTTTTACACTTACTAATAATAAGGATAAGAATATTTTTATTTCATACTATTGTAAACACAGTACAAATAATCCTGTAAAAGAAACAAAAACGTTGAATAGTCCATAATTAATTAATTGTCCTTTTTGTCAGACTAACTGTACTACATTAAAACACAAAACAAAAATTCATTAGTTGAGAATTTATGATCACAATCGGTGCAAAGATATTATCTAAGATTGTTTCATATTCTCAGAATGTGAAAAATAGAGCCCCAAGGCAAGCCTGTTTGGGGGTTCCTTCACTAAGAAATAAACAAATGAAAATTTAGACAACAGATATCATACGAATTCAGACAAAAAAAACTTTAACATATATGAATCTGATATGAGATTTGAGTCTCTCAAACATCTGCATTCTACCACCAGGTGGCTCAGACACCCTCAAGGGGTACCGTGTCAGCTGTCAGCGCATAGCAAACAATGCCTATATTCCCTGTGTGGCAGAGCTCACCACAAAGTGCCCCTAACTACCTATTCTACCTTAGCCTATTTAAAGCTATTTTAAAATAGAAATAAATTAAAATTAAAAGCTACTGTATTTACTAATATCATATAACCATAAATTAGATTTATATAATATAAAAAAAGCTAATGTAAATAATAAGTACCTGGTGACTGAGCTTTACTTGGACAGAATAAGACATGTATTATATAAGTTAATTAGCAACATTAAGATACATTTATTACTCAGTAAACACAGTTTAAATGGTTTAAAGTACCTGGTGACCGAGCTTTGCTCAGATAGAATAAGACATGTATTATACAAGTTAATTAGCAAAATTAAAATACATTTATTACTCAATGAAAACATTTACGTGTTTTAAATAAAACCGCCTTAATTAATATAGCATAATCACTGAAAAAAAATATAATGTCCCCAGATAGGGATAGATCTCACAACTTTCCGCACGTGAAACCTACACGCTACCACTGAGCTGCGGCGTCGGCCGAGTTGGCAACGTCGTTTAAGGTCTTTTAGCCAACCTCAATTGTTTTATCTGATCATATACCGTTTATTTAATTATCCATACAGTTATTATTAGCCTATGATCAACTAATTTTGTTAGTAACGGAATGAGGATTGAAAAGGAAAAGAGAAATTTAATTCACACCAATTAATTGGTTTGTTACAGTGGCTTCACACAATACAATGAATACGTTTTCTATCAAAACACAAAATATTTTGGAAATACTTTTCTCTACTTTTATTTCCCACAGTTATTTTACCCATTAGTTTTAAGAAATTGTTTCGTAATTTGATATTTTTCATTTATTACACACATAAAATAAATATTTATGCAAAACCTCTATTCACATAATGTTCACCACCATCTTCAATCAACAACTGTCAAAAATGCAATAAAAATTAATCTTTTTCATTGCCATAACTGATTTTCTGTGAAGTAAAGATAAAGTTCGTAGACCTTATAATGTTTCAAAAACTATTTATGTACGGTACAATCTAAAACTTTAATATCACCAAAAAAAAATACATAGTGTCAGGTGTAAACATTAATAAAGAGAATTAATATGAAACTGGTTAAAAAGATTAACCAAAAAGTAAAGTAATCTTAGACAAACATAATTTAGAATTTTATACTAATAAGACAAGTTATGTGGGCAAAAAGTTTTTTACACAATTACCAAATGAAATAAAAATACCCCCGTTGCAGCAGGCCTGCGTACTCAGCGAATTTCCAAATCAATAATATAATAATAATAATATATGACAAGTTTTATCAAAATATGTCCATAAACATGAGAATTATTTGCCTATTCCCCATATGATTAATATGGGAAAAGAGTATGCAGGTTTGCTGCCATGATAAACACATAAACTATAATTTTTAAGCATATATGGATAGATCTCAATCACATGAAGTTAAATATAAAGTTTTATCCAAAAATATTAATTAATATGGGAAATATTAATTTTTCCCTATCCTCCGTAAGATTAACATTGGAGCCCCACAATACAACATACTGTGTTTAGATTTTTTCATATCTCGGTAACCGTTGGAGATAGAGAAAAACTTTAAGGAGCTTAATTGTGTAGTTTTTTAAGCTGATTCCAATGGTGAAATATAAAATTAGAAACTTTTAAAAATTACATGTGAAAAACGCAAAAAACCCCATTTTGGGGTACAAAACCCCCCCAAACTACCCGTTCCCATTGACCGATATGTCTGGTTTACGAACTCGTCCGAGCATTTGTAGGAATACACGTCTCTACCAAATTTGGTCTTGATCGGACCATTTTTACGAGAGTTATCATGTTCACAGACATATATATATATATATATATATATATATATATATATATATATATATATATATATATATATATATACATATATATATATATATATAATGTTTTATTTAGATGTTCTTATTAATACACCACTTGATAATGGACTTAAGTCTGAAACATGTTGTGAATTTTTAAATAAAATAATTTCTCAAACAAAAAAAAGGGTGCTAAGTTATGCATAATTATTTAATATATATATATATATATATATATATATATATATATAAAAATTTTAACGATTATTGTTTTTGGACTCTGGGCACCTAAACAAGAAAAAATAACATGGTCCCGGGCTTAAGTCTCGCCATGAGACCTACGGTAATAGCTTCTTCCCTATGGGAAATTCGCTGAAAGAACAAAATTACAATGCTTTTAAAAAAATACTAAAAGAATATTTACTTGATAAAGCCCTTTTTTATTCTTTGTCTGAGTTTCCTTGAGGACTCCATACAAAATTTGGTTTCCATGCAAAACTAGCCCTACTTTACTGAAAACTGAAAATCTTGTATATACATATTTTAAGATAGATTTTTAGTTTAGTTATTGACTCTATTCAGAAGCCATTTATACACTGTGATAATCGAATAAAGAATATTTTGATTTGATTGATTTGATTAGTAAAATATGGTGTTAGAGGTTTTATATTTAGACAGAGTAATAACTTTATTATATTTGAATTTACTAGTAATCAAATTAGTAACTAAATATTGGTAGCTATTTAAACACACTCAACATGGTCGGTGTGATTCTTAAAAACTTGTTTTATTTAGGTAGTTCCCATGTGGAAAAGATTTTCTGGATTAGATTATGGCCAGGTCTGCCCAGTATTGGCCATATCTGGACAGTACTGGTGATGTCTGGACCAGAACCTGGCTATGCCTGTCACAGACATAGCTGGGAGGATTTGAAATAGGTAATTTTAAATGATTAGTTAAACAAGTTTTATGATAAAATGTAAAGTTTTTCTTGCTTTGAGATTTTTAATAAGTTTAAATGAGTCTGAAACATAATTAACAGCGTGAAATTTAAAATAAAATAAAATTAAAGCCTTGGGCTAGTGAAATTAAGATTTACTATAAAACGGAGACATTAAAGTATGGTGGGAGGTTGGCTAGGTGGTGGATAGGGAGACTAGGGCGGTAGGCGATAAGCTGTGGTGGGAAGTAGGGAACCATTGCTGTGGACTAGGCCGGGCGTATTTACCCTAACCCGAACAAGTGTCCGGTCTATGGTCGGTTTGTGTGTAATGTGAGGATGGTTAAATTGGGGTGCTGGGGGCCAGGCTATGGAGTTTAAAATCTATAAAAATCTCTTAACGGTGTGAAAAAATAAAATAAAGGCCTTAGGCTAGTGAAATTAAAATTTACTATGAAACGGAGACATTAAGCTATGGTGGGAGGTTGGCTAGGTGGTGGATAGTGAGACTAGGACGGTCAGTGAAATAAGGATCGAAGAAGGGTTGTAGGATGTCAGTGGTTTTGGCTCGGTCGAGGTACTTGGTGTTGAGGTGGTGAAGGAAGTCACGGGGGGTGGGATGGAGTGGGCGTCGTATACCGAGGCATTACGAGCCCAGGGGAACCTGGGGAACCCCAGCGTTCAGGGTGAAGGAGGTGGAGAGGAAGCCACGGCAGCAGACTTGTAGACACTCATTCGGTCGAGCGCAACCTGCCCTCGGCTTAGTTCTGGTTTTTGTTCCCAAACCGAAACTATCCATTCACTAACCATAACCACAATACCCGCAACCAAAACCTCACTCAACCCGCAACCAAAACCTAACCTTGGCTGAAGAGGACATAGTACTATAACAGCCACAGTGGGCCCTCAGCCCACTGAAACCTCACATCCTGATCCTGATCTGATTCAATGAGTCATTCAGAGAATTCAATGATTCTTAGGCTGATAAAATTCTTACAACAGACACATTTACTTGATTTATAACTCATCCCTTCAAAACAAACGTTATGTTTAGAGTACAAATGACCAAAATAATTTGGGGGCTCTGATGGAACTATCAGTGTCACTTTCAATGTATATTTTTATTTTATATTTGTGAACAAGTTTGATAATGCAATATTTGTATAATGACAAATGTTTGTTGCCGTAAAACAACATATACAGTGGTACCGGTATGGCATCGTCAAGTCTATAACTAATTAATAAAAACATTAATCATCAGAATGGTTGGACATATGTTAAATAAGTTCATCAACATTATCTAAAATTGTATCAACACAGATCTTACATATGATTTAAAATTTTTAAAGTCTAACCATTTTATCTCGTGAGGCAGCAAGTTATAAATTTTCTTACCTATTTCAAAAGTAGAATTTATAGTGGAGCGGTAGTAAGACTGATTAAATAATAAATAATTTTAAAAAATAATTGGGTTGTCTAGTTAGAAATAGAATTGTAGGATTCTAAAACTTGATCGGTATGGTTGCTTGACGTGACAGTTGAAAATGCTATGAAGGCTAGATGCTTTATGCCATACTACAATATTTGGGTTAAAAATTGAGGACATGCAAGGTATTTGTTGTATTTTTATCCATCTGTTAAGGTCCTAGCACTTTTTACAAACCAAACTATATTACTTCCAAGCCCACTTTCATTCTATTAAACCCTAAAAAATATCATCATAATCGTTGAAAGGTAAATAGTTTTAATTTACATTTCTAAATTTACCAAAATAAGGATAAAATGTCTATGTGTTAAAATTTATAACAAAATGTAGATATAGGTATATCGATCAAAGTGTGTCGGCCTAAGCACTATATTCTCTCTCAGAGTCTTGGAGAATTAACTCATTTGTTCATTGCTCTGATTATGTCAGAATCAGCAACATGCAAGTCAACCACATTAAGATTTTGATTTTCTGCTGTAACTTAGGTTACAACCATTTCCATATAGTAAATATCCTTATGTCTGACATATTTCATGTTTGTTCTGATAGGTTGTGCTGACTCTAGCAGTAGGCCTTATAGTGGCTCACCCTTATGGTCCTGAACAAGGAGGTGAGACTTAGACATAATCTTTAAAATTATTCCCAAAAATAATTGAGGCCAATGATAGCATATAGTTTTATGATTTATTTGGTTTTTTACGATTCCAAATTTAGTGTTTCAGATATAAAAAGTAAATATGCATTCTTCATCATATAACCAAACAAAAATTAGTTTATACTTTCTTCGTGATGGCACAAGAAAAATAAGATAATATGGACTTCATCTACAGTATTTGTTGACACCTCTAGTTGTTTGTAATATCTTTACAGGAAGGGGTCATCAGAGATCGCAGAGCATTGGCGGCAGCCATCATGGAGGAGGTCAACATGGAAGTGGTGGACTTGGAGGAGGCCAACATGGAGGCAGTGGATTAGGAGGTAAAAATGGAGGCGGTGGATTGGGAGGCCAACATGGAGGTGGTGGATTTGGAGGAAGCCAACATGGAGGCGGTGGTTTTGGAGGAAGCCAACATGGAAGCAGTGGATTAGGAGGTCAACATGGAGGAGGTGGATTGGGAGGCCAACATGGTGGTGGTGGGCAGCACGGAGGAAGCGGACTTACAGGAGGCCATCATGGAGGCGGTGGATTGGGAGGCCAACATGGTGGTGGGCAACATGGAGGAAGTGGACATACAGGAAGCCATCATGGAGGCGGTTATGGTGGGCATCATGGGTCACATGGCGGAGGATACAAGGAGCACGGTCACTGAAAATGAGTATTTAAGAAATTAAAAGTATTTTTACAAATTAAATTATTTTGTAATTAAAAATGCCTTTTAATTTTATAATAAACCTTTTACTCAAGTTTAATTCCCAGTTTAAATAAGTACATTACATTATTACCAGTAGACTGGCTTGGATAGAATAAACCATGTATTGGATAAGTTAATTAGCTAAATTAAAATATATTTACCATGTTCTCAATATAAAACACAGTATATATAGTTTGCACTTGGTTAAAATTGAGGCCAAATTTGTATCCTGAAGATCGTTTGTAGCTACTCTCCCTTGCAGATTCTAAATATTTTCAGAGGTCTTCCGTAATTAGTTTTTATTTTAATCCTAAAAATATTCTTAAAAAATTGTAACAATAAAAAACCTTGTAAAAATAAAACTAACTAAATTAAACTAATCTTCATGACTCTCTCTGTAAAATAAAACCAAACTAAATATAAATAGGTATATTCATAAGAAATTTTCTTTCAAATAAACTTCTTTAAAATAAAACATTCATGGTTTATGAATTTTATTACAAAAACACAACCTGTATCAGCTGTTGCGGCCAAGTGCAGCTACAAAAAAACGTCAATCAATCAGTAAAAAACTATTTTAAGGAAATTAACATTCTCACAGTTTTTGGCCTGTATATATTTTTGAAAGTATTCAGTATGTGTGTAAGCAAGAGAAAATAGAGATGGCTCATCAATAAGATACACGATGGAAAAACATGATTTTAAAAGTAAATTATCGCCTTGAACTTGCTAAAAAGTAACCGTCTTATGCAGGTAATTTGTTTTTAAGAAGTCTCCCTGTATCATTAAAAAAGAAAAAAAAATCCAAATTTTTAAATGATTTTAAAAAGTTCTTAGTTGAATTGGCTCCTTACAGCATAAATGAATTCATCAATGCTAAACAATCAAATCATTGATATTTAATTTTAGAGTTGGAGTTGTTTTTGACTGCTTTTGTGGTTTGGTGGTGCATGACCTCAACCACTAAGATAACTTCAGCCACTTATTGAAAGAATGGAAATAAAATTAAATTAATTAATTTTTTTCTCTCTCTCATTTTCTTTTTTCTGATGTATTTATCTACTTTAAGTTAGTACTTTTTGGTTGATATCTACCACTAATTTAATTTAATGATTTTAATGATACTATTCATGTACTTAAATCTGTATATACAGTGGAACTTGGTTATAACGTCATTGAAGGGACCACACAATTAATGACGCTATATCAGAGTGACCCTATAAAAGAGATTACATAATTTTAATTTAAAACCGAGGAAAAATAGGGAAACACGTTTTTTACATTAAATTAAGACATTTAATGAAGACAATTTGAAATACACCGTAAGTTTATGTTTATGACTGACTGAACTACTCTACTATATAAAAAATCGAATTTGAAAATATTGCAATGAAGTTCGGCTTGGTGAATTCAACTGTTGGTTCGATTTTAAAAAACAAGCACGAACACACATCTGCTATCTTACGTCCCTCCTCACACGCTCTTAAAACTCACACCTTTTCTTCAGCAAAACCTTTCTCTTAACACTTGCCATTATTTTTCAATACTGTATTCGTAAATCAAAATAACGAAAAACAAACTGTAAAAGACATACACTGAACTAACGATATCTGCACGAACTGTAGGTACGTATGAACGGCATCACAGTGCTTTGATGCGACGTGAGTCACTGACACTGACCTTGATGACCGGTGACAGCGGATATAGGGTAGGGGAGGGGGTTGGGGTGGTTAGCGGTAAGACAGCAATAAAATGCCGTTTCTAAAAATAGAATGTAGCTAAACAATAGCCGCAGCCCTCACGTTGCACCACCGACCGAACTTTCTCTATTTAGCTATATGTTGCCTTCATCTCGGCCCGATTTTCTAAACGTTATATACGAGGTTTGAGAATTTACTGACGATATATCCGAGGTTTTTTCCTATGTAAATACATATAGTTTGGCGGGACCTAAAAATAAATGACTTTATATCCGAGTTGACGTTATGGCCGAGGCACAATAACCGAGTTGCACTATATATATATATATATACAAGAAGCCGCGTTGTGCCAGCTAAACTCCGCTTTTAGCCACGGCCGCTCCGCAGTGGCGCGTGGGCCCTGTATTCTAACTTTAAAAGTGCATTTTCTCGGTTATCCGTGGACGGATTTCGTTCACCAAAGTACCGTTCGATTTGAAATTAAAATTCCAATCTTTTTTGTATCTTGTAAAAATTTTATAAAGTTAATGGTTTTTTTGTTATTTTAATTTAAATATTTTTAACCGCCGCCATTTTGAAAATATAAAAGAAAATTAAATGATACTTTGTAAATATTTTTCTCTTTAACCAATAAATATGTGTGCAAAGTTTGGTTTCTGTATCTTAAATATTTCTTGATATATATAGTTTTTTGTAAAAAATACAAAATGGTGGCTAGCGGCTAAACTAAGGATTTTGCGACAAATGGTTATAGGTGATATTTTGTTTATTCTGATGAGTACTATCACCCCTCAATGTTTGTGCCCAACTTTAATGAACACCCTGTATATATATATATATATATTATATATATATATATATGAATAAAGATAATCTGAATTTTAATTTTACTGGCTAACACCCAAAAAACCAGGGATTCCCAGTCATGATACATGAATTTGTATCTCAGACTACCACCATACTTCGGAGGGCACATTATGCTGTTGGTCCTGGCTGCACAAGTTAGTCATTAGGTCATGTCAGAGGAACTATCACGGCCCCGCTAGAAGATTACACAAAACTTACCTTCTTTCTACTATTAGTTAAATATTATATGTTAAATATTTAGGGTTTGGATATGAAGATAATATCCAAACCCTAAATATTTAACACTGGAAAAATTGAGTTTATTTAATTGCCACAAACAATTATCCAATCTAAAGACCATGTCCTATTGGAAAGATGACATTCCTTATACAAAAAAATTTAATATTGTGTCTTCTATCTTCTAACATAATTTCTTCAAATGGCCACTGTGATCAAATCAATGGCTTGGCATCCTTCCATCTTTAGTTGGTATACTAGCTACAGTCAGGAACATGTCAGGAAACAGTTTGAAGAAGCACCTTAGAAACTGGCTGGTTGAACAATTAGTTTACTCTATCAAGGAATTTTTTGAAATATATTGAAACATGTAAAGCAAGATTTATTTATTTATTTATTCATTGTGATACCAATGTATTTCTTAATGAAATTGCAAATAAAGAGGATTGTCTAAAACTAGTCATTAAAACTGGTTTAAAAAATACTAAATCAATTTCTTTTCAAACTTTTACTACAATGTGAAAAAATTATGTGACAACTCTATAATTTTGTTATATATCTATTTGTAATTTAGTGCTATGACAACGTGATAGGGTAACAACTAATACATCTTAAGTTATAAAATATAATATATGGCTTATTGGAATGCATAGTTAGCCCTAACTGCACCCAGCGGTAACTTAGAACTAAACGGTAACAACAGCCTAGGCACATTACTAATGCATTAAGTACGACTGCTCTAAAATAAATAATAAGTAACTTCCTCAAAACAAACAACTTCAACAAGATTGTTTGATTTTAATAAAGACAAACATCAATTTTTGGTTACAACGTTAATCGTACATGACATATACCATGTTAAGAACTGTTTAATTCAAGTACTTTTAGAGATTAAACTAAAACAAAGCAATGAGGAAATTCATTCTTGTCTGATGTGTATTAGATGTAACAATGTTCAATAAATGTTTATGTCTTCACTTGAAAAATTAAAGATATATTCTGTTAAATATACCAGCAACCTTTTCAAGCCCATTAAAAAACTTATCTGTCTACATCATAATATTTTTAAATTGTATTCTTCATAGATTGAAAGTATTATAATACCAATATTTATTAATTTGAAAACACTGTAGTCCAATAATAATGGTTAGGCATGAATGATAAAAAGAATCTAAATTAGAAGAAAATAAAACATATAGTAGGAAAACACTGTAAAATAAGATATAAATTTCGCACCATTGATTGTTCTGAACCATCACTAATCCAATATTGATTATTAATTAATAAAATTAATTTGAAATGATTTTGTCACTTATAAACGGGATTGAACTAAAAAACTAATTATAACATACTAGCACTGTTTTTGGACTTCACAAATATGTAATTAGCAAAAATATTTAAATTTAAAAATAAAACATCAATAAAACAACAATAAAATAAAACATGGTTATTTGTCAAAATAATGAACTCAATGTTAATTTTATACTAATTTTTTATTTTGTTTCCAATTTTATTTAATTAGTTTCATTCAAATTTTTAGTTTTTTAGTTTACGACTATACTCTCTACGCATCTATATTAGAAGCTGAGTTGGCTGGTTCAATGATTCAATTACCGTGATGACAAAATGCTAGAGAATCTTGTTAACATGAAATGGTGAAGTTAAAACTACTTGACACTAAAGCTGCAGCAAAATGCACCTTCACTTTGTAATTTTATTCTTGCGCAAGAACCTGGGGTATCAACAAATGGTAGAACAGCCTATAAAATCAAATTCAACCTGTCTTATGCAACAGCAGTAGGGTGGCATGAATCTAGCCTTCTTCCATAAAAATATTGGCTTTGTATAAACTCCATCATACTAAATAAAACATAATAAAACATAAAAATCTAGATTCTTTATACATATTATTAAAAAAAGCAAATAAAAGTATAATTATTCAAAACAAACACAAAAAAAACAATAACAATTGACTATCAAACATCACAAAAAAACAGCATACAATACATAAAACAAACACCAAGAAATATTAATATGACTAATTAAATACATCTATTTCAAAAAAATTATTCACGAGTCATAAGTTAAGTTTACTTTCTTAATTTGAAAGTTTTGGTTCGTTGGAATAACATTTCCAAGAAATATGTATAAAAATATATATAATATGAATATCAAATTAAAATGGAGTTATATACACAAAAAAATAATAATTAAAACAATAAAAAAACAATATCTACAAAGATAAATATAATTTAACAAAACTTAACATAAACTACTGTATTGTGATTATATAAACTTTTTTGTATTTTTATTGCTTTCTTTAACATTAAGTAAAAACAATTGATATGCTAATTTGTGATAAGTAGATGAACAATAATTTTCATCTATGAAATGTTAGATCATATTGTATTGACTTGTTATTATTTTACAAAAATTGTTAATATTTCTTCGGTAACGGCTCGTGATCCCACTCCACTCTACGATGGTGAAGTCACATTTCCTAGATTAGAAGTAATTTGAATATGAAGCCTCACATGTTAGAACTTTACTGCCTCGCTACCTTGATAGGTAATTTATTAGATTTGAAGATGCGATGTGTGTGTGAGGATATGTAGTTGATCTTGTTACTAAGGCTGACATTTTCCTTAGACAGGACTATAGGATGAAGTAAAAACTCATGTCTTCCAACACTATTTAATACATTTACACTTATATTGTAATTATATACAAAGGGTAAATATATACAAAAGGTGTTAAATGGGCGATCGATTTCATCCAATCACACCAGACATCCAGGCACAAACAGAGACTGAGTGAAACAAAATGGGGTTTCTGCTTAAATACTATTGGCTGCCGGAAGTTCCTGTCATGGCGTCGGATTTGAGGTTTATCGGCTGGCTGAGTTCAGGAAACAGATTTCTATATGTTCTTGCAGAATAAAAGTGTATTTGTTCATTTATAAATTTTTCTTTATGAATAAATAGCTCTTCCCATGCATTCATCTCATTTCCTTTTTTACAAGTTTTTATGATTCTAAGGTCTTCATCGATTGTTGATAGGTTATGTTCCTGTACCAGCAAGTGTTTTGCGATGTTTGATCTTTCTAGTTTTTCGTTCTTCCATGCTGAGATGTGATTTTTGTACTTTTTTATAAAATTGTCCAATTACCGCAGTCTCTGCATCCCCAATTTTATATACAGTCGACTCCCTCTAATCTAGCGCGCATGCGCGGAACGCCGACCGTAGCGCTGCGGCGGCGGAATCGCAAAACGGTACTTACTTAAAAAACATGCCTCGTATATATATATATTTGAGTTGGTAATACCATTTTTTTTGGTGTGAGACATTATTTTATTTAAAAAATTCACAACATGTTTCAGAACTCAGTCCATTAATACACCACTTGATAATGGACTGAGTTCTGAAACATGTTGTGAATTTTTTAAATAAAGAATGTCTCACACAAAAAAAAGGGTACTAATTTATGAATAATTATTTAATATATATATATTTAAATTACAACCTGTACTAGCATACGGTATCTACATAAATCACATTTTAAGAGGATTTTAAAGGGTACTTTCTCAAACATTACAGGTTTTTGTTTCCAATGGCGAATGGCGACGTTATTACCAGTTCCAGTGCTACCCTCCCATCCGCATGAGTAAAAATTCCCACACCGACATTGCCATTTCCCGCTTCACTGAAGATCCGAATTGAACGCAATTGTAAACTGAACTGATGTTTGTAATGTTATTTATTTATATTTAGACCGGAAATATACAAACACGTCCAATCCTGTCAATTTATGCCTTGACGCGACTGCGCACTGATGACTCATTTCCAAGAAATAGTCTGGACCATCCGGAGTCGACTGTATTCCTGGTTGGTTGAATTTATCATTGTTTTCAATCTTTGTGTGTAGTTTTAGATTCATTGTGTTCTGCGACTTAAATGCTATTGAAACTCCATGTTTCTTAAATTTATTTGCAATTCTTTCAGTTTTTCCTCTGTAATTGAAAATTGTAAATTAATTGGCTGCTTTACATTTGTTTTGTAGTGTTGTCAATTTAACACCATGTTTATATATTTACCGTTTGTATATAACTACAATTAGAGGTGTGCGGATAGTGAATTATTTTTTCGGATCGGATAGCTCAGGTTCGGATCGGATCCGGATCGGATAGTTTGGGTTCGGATCGGATAGTTTTCGGATTCGGATACTCGCAATAAAAAAGTGAAATCAGACTTATCTAAGAATAAATTAGGAAAAAATCAATAAAATGTTATGAAAATTATTAAATGGTACATAAAAAATCATAAATTCTTCATAGGATGAACAACAAAAGTAAAATTTTTACTTCACTGCATTTAAAATTAATAATAATAATAATAAGTTTATTCCATCAATAAATACAAATTTACAAAATAACAATTACCAGTAACAAATTTTAATATGGTGTAATTCACAAATTAAATCAACAGAAACCTTATAAATCGCCATTAAATGACATCAACATTCTACTAATTCATCAATTCATTCTACTAATAATCAACTAATTCTCAATTTTATTTCACGATTCAATTATTTTATTTATTACAATGATAAAAACAAATCACCATTAACAAAGAATTAAGATTTGACAGACGCCGTTTGCTCGATGCCATCGGCTATCTGCGTATCGGCAAGGGCAGTGATAGTCGACAGTGCAGCTGCTATCAAACAAAGGCCTGTGCGCAGGCGCAGAGTTGGAATATTTGGCAGATAAAATACCCCGATCGGCTATGTAACAATATTGAAACCCGTGAAATTATGGTACCTCGTCGTAATCTAGTTAGTTATTCATCTTAAAATTATCTAAAAATGTAAAACTAATAACGCTTAAATTCATTTAACAAAGATAAAATGTAGATTGAAAACAAGTGGAAAATTTGTTGGTTATGTGAACACTGAACGACGAAATAGGCCAAATGTAAATTTGGCAACACTTTATCATATTGCTCAAACCCGGAGTAGTTGAGAATGCGATAACTAAACAATTGATCGTCTACGTAGACGATCAGAATAAAGTAGTATTATTTTTACCGGAAACCCCGTCGCAAAACGAGCTATTATGATGGTTTGTTACCAGTAACATTAAATCAACAATTCAAGTTTTTTCGTAGCCGAAATGAAATTTTATATGGAACAATATCAAACCGCAATCTGATACTCGGTGCAACTATCGATGACACTATGCTTTGTATTTCAAAATGCAATATCGTGTTGAACTTACGGTTACTTAAATGCGTAGTTGACGAATCGAATAATCATACCGCATCCTCGGACAGCCTAATGACGTTCTTACATTCCGATTGGATATGAATTGCGTAATTTCGTCATCTGCGGTCGTCATTCGTCATTCGAATCGCTATAAGTGTATCGCGTCTACCAGTCAACGACATTGTTTTGATGAAAGACTACGTAATTTCGTTGTCTTATCAATGTTTAAGCAAAAATTATTCCAGTTTCGCGGGTATTAACTCGACGAAAATCTCGTTGTTTTTGTTCAAATTGCTGTATTATACAGTCTATCCGAAAATTCGGATATTTATCGGATCGGATCGGATATCTTAAATACATTCGGATCGGTTTCGGATATCCGATCCGAATCCGAACCGGATTTTCGGATATCCGCACACCTCTAACTACAATATACCTAAGTGTAAAAATATTAAATAGTGTTGGAAGATGTGATTATAGTGATTAATCATTTATTTAAATAAATTAATTTAGTAGGAAAAAATACCCATCAAAGCTGGTGTACTTGTAATACTCGGGAGCGGGCATTTTATTGCAAGATCCAGGGTAGAAACCTTGGGGTTAAATCGGGTACCGTAGTACAGTACTTAACCAAATCAGATGTGAAGATGTTTTAACCAATCCCACACAACTCTGGATGGATTACTGACAATCCATTATACTCTTAACTCTTTGCCATCGTTAAGAATGAAAAAACATATAGGTTATTCATGTTATGTATGAAAACGTACTGGTATATCGTTAGTCCTTTGGTCCATGGTACGAAATGACATACCGGTACGTCACAACTACTTACTATAACTATACCTCAACGAGGTAATAGTATGTACTCTTCAAGAGGTTAAGTTGTGACTCACCTTGTACGGGGTTGGATTGAGGTTCCTCTTGTGATCTTGCCTCAGTGTCTGCAGCGAGGCTCTCACTCTGTCACGTACTTCCTTGAGACTAGGTTGAGGCTGACACACTTTCCCGTTTTGCCAGTAAACCTGAACATTTAGCATGAATTTAATATGTCGTGAGTAGCAGCACAAATGGGAAAAATATTATACACACATTATTTTTACAAAACAACGATAAGACGTATCACATGACTAGTTTATATTTGTTAAATTTATTATGACATGTTAAAAAGTATTTATTATTCAGAAAAAGTAGTAAAGTTGTGGTCGGCGATATAGTACAATTCTTCAATTACCTTGTACAGGGCCTCTACCCTAGTGGGGATGACGTACGCCCTCTTGGACTCCTGGAACGGATGACGGCACAGGACCCTCTCCCCCGCCTGGGGAGGCGGCTCCACTGACCTCTGCATCAGGTCGATTAGGGCGTGACCTTCGCAAACAAGCACAACAGTCATACAATATAAACCAAAATTTATTCTTAGAGAAGTACAAGTTAAAAAGATGAACTGTAATTATATATTTTATTGAAAATTACACACTTAGTCAGTGATTAGACGGGTCTTGCTTCCTAAAAAAACCATGAATGGTTTGTTAAATTTAAGGTTGCTATGTGTAAAGCTGTTTAAAGGGTATACTAAAATTACTTTTAGCAAAAGCTGTACTCATGATTATTTATAAAGACAAACTTATAAGTTATTCTGGCTACATGCAGAAGGCATAGGAATTTTTGTTTTAAGTCTAATGGTCTGTAAATGTTCTATTTCAAAACATTTCATCATTGGTTTTTCGGTGAAATAAATTAACACATTGTGACCAATACCCGAGTACAGCTCGGGATACTGCATTTCCCGTTCCATACGAACTCCGAGTATAGCTTGAGCTCAGTCTTTTAATTCCATATGACTTTATTTTTACTATAACTATATATTTCAATGTATTAAAATGCTCCTCATTACATTTTCTGTTATAAAATATATCAATTGGACATTTTTTATCAGCTGTTCAGTTATAATTATAATGTTATTATGTACTACGTAGTTTCACAATATCAGCTGGCTTGAGTTGAGGTTAGATGTCTGTGTTGTGTTTGCCGGTGTAATTGTTTCTGTTATAGATTTTTCTGTGAAATTTGTTCACTAATAATGAGTTTATTATTGTTTTATCAGCTGTTTAAGAATAATAATATTATTATTATTACATAATGGGCAATTGCACTATATCAGATGACTTGATTAGACGTCAGTCGTCTGCTTTGTGTTTTACAGCGTCATTGTTTAGGTTCTGTTATTGAATTTTCTGTGCAATTTGTTCACTATTAATAATTTATTATTTTTTTTATAATAATTTCTCTTTCGTAGTTTTGAAGTAGTATATGTGAAAATAACATGTGAAATAATTATCTAGACAAACATACACTTCGTATGGTTTGACCTTGAGTGAAGAAAATATTTATTTATTAGAAAATATAAAATTATTTCTTAGTTTTTATTTTAGATTAGTGGTTTTAGAATTTAAATAAGACTAATTATTTTTTATATATGTGCATATTAAGAGCAAAAATTCATATTTTGTTAATCATATATGAACTCTTGTATAATGTAGCTATTTTTATTATTGGCAATGATTATAGTTTTTATTTTTAAGTTGTGAAAATGAATTACAAAATAGACCTGTAAATAATTGAATTTTCATAAAACTCTTGATTTTTTCTGTAAATAATTGATGTATCAATAATTTATGATTTATGATGTATAAATATTTGTGAGGTTTAGATTAAAAATAAAAGTGTTATAAATGATTTAATCAATGTAAAATTTTCCCAGTATCCAAGCATATCAAGCCTCTTCTGCCTTCAGTGTTATGCGTTATAACTATTGTATCTTGCTGTTTTTTATTTTAAAAAAAGATGACAGCAGTTTTCATTAGAATTATACTTTTTTCACCACATAGAATACAAATTAATTTTTCTGTATGAACTTTTCAGAATCATAACAAAAAAATATGGATGACCCAATTTAGTATAAGGTAAATTAATCCTAATAAAAAACCAGCTGTATTCCTAACCAATGTGTCAAACATTCAAATATACCATTAATTTGGTCTCCAACACAACAAATTTAAAATTTTTCAGAGATGTTTATCCAGATTGACTTTAATCCATTTAAGTTAAAAAAAACTCTTATTTGTCGTTAAAAAAATATTCAGCAGAAACGTACCATCAGCGCCATACAGACGGTAGGCATCCTTTCGTCCTGGCATTGTAACTTTACCGACATCCTGGCTTAGTTTGATTCGAGGTACTCCATTGACCTCAACAAGCTTGTAGACACATCCTAAGGCCGGCTGACGTTGACAAGTAACTGTCAGAAATAGTTTCTTATATCAGAGTATTAATCTTCAGTGGTTAGTTAAACCAATACAAAGAAATTAACTAAAATATATATTCCTAAATACGATTCCTTTAACAATTTATTAGTCATTGTTTTTGATTGCTTTGAACAAAAAAAAGTAGTGTCAAAGTGGTAACCTACTTTGGAAAATATTCCTAGTTGGTTTGATTGTATGTGGATTGTCTTGAATTGTAAATATCAATTATTTTTCTGATAAAATATGATGCAAACATTTGTTTTCTATGCACATATTATCTTTCCAAACAATATAAAAATATAATTATTTATAATCAATAGTTACCTAAGTGAGTTCCAATGCCAAAGCAATCAATTTTGTGTCCTTGCTCGTTAAGACTTAAAATGGTTTCCTCGTTTATGTCATTTGAAGCAACAATTTGCAACTGAGAGAACCAAGGAATGTTGTATCTGCAATAAATAAGATTAAATCAGGCCTCTAACAAAAGGACAGACAATTTATACTCGAAACATTTTCTCAGCAAAAATTCTTCATGGAAAAAGATTTCGGAGAGGAAAAAGTCTGGGGAAACACTGGAACTATAAAAAATTTAATTATTTCCCTCTATGGCTAAATAATCAGTTGATTATTTAGGCATATAAAAATCCTCCAAAAGGGCACAAAATGGAGCAAATTTTTTATCCAATGCAATGGTTTTATGTATCATTTGATACTTCTTGAAATAGTTTTCAAATAAAGTTGAGGTTAACTGGGTCCCGTTGTCTGAAACAAGTACATGAGGGAAACAAACCAAATGTTTTAAACAGTTTGTCAATACACAATTTGTCGTATACACGAGTCCGTTGTTGTTGATTTAGTTGGAATCACCTTGACCCATTTACTGAAAGCATTGACAACAATGAAGGAACTACAGCCTTTTAGTGGTCCTGCAAAGTCTACATAAATATGTTCCCATGGTCTGCTTGGAGGTTCCCACGGGTGGATTGTTTCTTTAGGTGGAAGTTTTAGTTGGCATTAAGTACAATGTTTGACTAAATATTCAATCTCTTGATCAATATTCTTCCAATAACAGTAACTTCTAGCCAAAAGTTTCATTTTCGCGAATTTCCCATAGGGAAGAAGCTATTACCGTAGGTCTCATGGCAAGACTTAAGCCCGAGACCATGTTATTTGTTTGTCTTTAGGTGCCCTGAGACCAAAAAATATAGTCGTAAAATTCTTATGTATATACTGTATATATATATATATGTGTGTGTGTGTGTGTGTGCCTGTGAACAAGATAGCTCTAGTAAAAATTGTCCGATCCAGTAGAGATGTGTATTCCTACATTTGCTCGGACAAGT
Organism: Nephotettix cincticeps; assembly: GCA_023375725.1. Classification (NCBI taxonomy): domain Eukaryota; kingdom Metazoa; phylum Arthropoda; class Insecta; order Hemiptera; family Cicadellidae; genus Nephotettix; species Nephotettix cincticeps. The sequence goes on along the minus strand of CM041790.1, from coordinate 27,433,585 downwards.
TCGTAAACCAGACATATTGGTCAATAGGAACGGGTAGTTTGGGGGGGGGTTTGTACTCAAAAATTAGGTTTTTTGCGTTTTTCATATGTAATCAAACAATTTTTTAATTTTACCTTTCACCATTAGAATCAGATTAAAAAACTACACAATTTAGTTCCTTAAAGTTTTTCTCTATCTCCATCGGTTACCGATATATTAAAAAATCTATTAAACACAGTACGCTGTATTTTGAGGCTCCAGTGTTAATCATGGTGCGGCTTTGTTGGTGCGGCCAAGTATCTACTTAGATATGCATGAACTGGGGAGTAAGAGTAAGTAAGTAAGTAATGTAAATCTTATGAAGGATAAGGAAAAATTAATATTTCACTTATTAACCAATATTTTAGGATAAAACTTTATATTTAGCTTCATGTGGTTGGGACCCATATGCTAAAAATGCTAAAAGTTTATGCTAAAAAATCATAGTTTATGTATGGCAGCAATCCTGCATACTCTTTTCCCATGTTAATCATATGGAGAATAGGCAAACTCCTTTATTTATGGACAGATGTTGATGAAAGTTGGTATAAATGTTAAAAATAAATATTTTTGATGGTATAAATGCCTACTTTCACTGTTCCTCACAGCAGCAAACCTACATACTCTTTCCCATTTTAATCTTATGAAGAATAGGCAAATATCTAACTCATATATTTATTGACAGATATTGATAAAACATGAGTTATAATACTATTATTACATTATTTATTTGGAAATTCAATGAGTACGCAGATCTGCTGCGACGGGGGTATTTTTGTCTTTGTTTCAAATTTTATTTTTTTATACTGATTCTAAATTTATTAAGTATTTCTACATGAATTAATTAATTAGTTATATAATATTGTCGAACTTGTCATACATTATTATTTCATTATTGAGTAGGAAATTCGCTGAGTACGCAGATCTGCTGCGACGGGGGTATTGGTCATTCACATATGACCAGCATGCATCTCATTTAGAACATGTTTTCTTAATGTAAAAGATATACAGATTCTATTTCCTCTGAACATACAGCCATTCATTAAACAATATTCATTGTCATTTAATCCAAGTTCTTTAAAGCTCTTGCCTGTGTTTAAATAGTGTAATATCACTTTGAAATTTTCATCTTTCTTTGTTTCTTCTTCAATTTGTTTTCTCAGGCATGTGACATTTTGTAACTTCACCAGAACTCAGTTGAGATTCAGATCCTAACATTAAGTTGTTGTTGGAAGGGTTGTTGGGAGGCAGGTGTCTTATCTTAATATGCAGGAAAATTTCCTGTAGGTATTTGTCAACCGAGACTTATTGTGCTAGCCTCCGGTAGGAAAGTAAGCACTTGCATTAGTGCCTTCAGTAAGCATTCCATAGTACGAATCAGATAGGAAGATAGGAAAGTTTATGTGGATGAGAATGGCCTGGGTAGCAGACCTTACTATTACAAGGGTACAACCACCTCCCCCCCCCTTACAGGCACTTGACCTCTAGGCAGTCCTAGGTTTTGGTCTAAGTAATCTAGTCTTTGAGCTTATACAACACTCCTGCACTTACCTCCACTTCTGAGCAGGAAAATGTTCTGTTTGTATCATAGCTATAACCTACTGTTTGCAATTATTGTGATGAAACCCAATTATGCACCCAGTGGAATCCCAACAGGTTTACTATTTGTCTATCCCACTCCTTTCTACCAAATCTTAAATTAAAATTCGATGATTTTCAAATAAAAAATTGAAAAGTACCTGTACTCAACTATTGATACTGTCAAAATATAGTCTTCACTACCATGGTTTCTACCTACATTCAGGTCTACATTTAAGAACAATATTTAATTAATGTAACATACACTAAATTTGATCATGTATATAATGGGAGCAAAGTCATATTTATGTATTTGTTTACAAAAATGTGTATAACAAATACAAAAAATAAACTAGCAAAAACACAAAAGGCCAGGTAGCACAAACTAATTAACAAACCCTAACTATGTCAAGTTGATTTTCGGCGTCAACCGCGTCTTCATGGAGTTTGTGTTGCCAAACGTTTCACCCTTGCTGTGAAATGCCTCAGTGGCTGGACTGAGAGTGAAGGGTGAACCCTTCAGAAAGTGGATAGTTATGAGCGATGGTCGGTGGATGGAATATTCTCTGGTGTGGATCAGTGTCCACAATATTGAGTACCAAGTCCATCCACAAATACCATCCTCATAATTAAACCAGTTCGAGTTAAACCAGTTAGAGGCAGTGTTTAGACTCCACGTTCAACTGTAGGTCTCGTAGATATGCCATTGACTGATGCGCTATTAATTAACAGTTCTATCTAAGTAACATGTCAGCCTTAATCAGTAACAAGACTACAAGAACACGCCACAATCGTCTTACACTCATTTATCATTCATATTTGACTTAGAATACCTAGATAGGTTGCCATTTCAGTAACTAACAAATCAAAAAATCAAATCCTGAAAAATCAACTTGGCATCGTTAACACCGGCTGCGAAAGTCTACGTTTGAAAACCCCAACTAGTTCTCATTTCAGGGGTACCAATGGATTATTTACTCTTATTAATATGGCACATTTACAGAGACATTGTTGTTCTATTGGATTTCATATAATAAAACTAAATTAGGCTTACTTGTTGCCAATCTTGACAAAGCATTCACGAGCTTTGTTAGATAAATAGGCCAAGTCACCACTGTCGATGCGTATGCCGACGGCTCTGTAACCAAGCTCGTTGAGTGCCAATGCCACGGCACAGAAATTGAGCAGTCCACTCCTGTAACAAATAATACTCTCTGATAGCTTGTCTCGAAAACGTCAACATTCATAGCTCTTCAGTGGTGTTTTTTTTGTTTAAAATAAATCATAGAAACTCTATATGTGATAAATTGTTTTATTCCCCAGTTAGACTAATGGAAGGAAAGAAAACACATTAAATCCATTAACAGTCCACCTTCCACCTAGCCACCAACATCAACCATTTCTTTTGTTAGACTACAATAAAAAAATTTTTATCTATTTATTTCAACCAGTACCACCAAGTACAAGAATTATCCAATACTATAATACGAGCAAGGTTTGTATATATATATACATTTATATATATATATATATATATATATATATTTGCACACGGATCTCGAAAACGGCACCTAGGAATTTCTTTAAATTTTGGAAATAACTAATTTCCGAGTAGAAAATAAGTTCTAGATAGGTCTAATGTCCAGGAAAATTTGTGTTTTACTGTTATATTAAGTTTAAAATCTAAAAATTTAACATTACGCTTATGGAGAATAAAATGTAAACAATACAAACCAAAACAGCTGTTTATAACCGTTTGACAGTTCTTGATTGAAGACTGCGGGGAACAATATAGAGGTTATGCATTAATATTTATTTTATGAATTAAATAAATGCAAAATTATCAGGTTACTAAACAATTTTTAAAAACTTAAGGATAACATAGCTGTGCGAAATAAAAGCAGAGAAAAGTATTTCCAAAATCTTCCGTGTTTTGATAGAAAACGTATTCGTTGTATTGCTTGAAGCCACTGTAACAAACCAATTAATTGATGTAAATTAAATTTCTCTTTTGCTTTTCAATCCTCATTCCGTTTATAACAAAATCAGTTGATCACAGGCTAATAATAACGGTATGGATAATTAAACAGTAAATGATCGGCTTTGGCTAAAAGATGTTAAACGGCATCGCTCAATTGACTAACGTCGTAGCCGAGTTGTAGCGTGTCGGCCTCAAGAACTATAGGCCGCGAGTTCCATCCCCATCAGGGGCGATACTTTTTGTTCAGTGCTATATTAATTATGGTGTATTAAATCGGTTTTATTTCAACCACATAAATGTTTTCATTGAGTAATAAATGTGTTTTAATTTTTCTAATTAATTTTTATAATACATGTCTTATTCTATACGAGCAAAGCTCGGTCACCAGGTACTAGTTATTGATCAGAATAATTCATCACTTTCAGTTAAGTTGAGAAAATTACTGATAGCCGAAATGAAGAAACATGAGATCCTAAATATTTATACAAAAAAAGAAATTGTAGTGGTCTCTATAATCTATTTCCATCCAAATATTTGTTTTATCTATTGTTTTGAGAAAACAACCAGCCCTATACGATGAGTAATGCAACTCATCTCGTAGTGGGTATCCAGTACCACCAGTTTTATAACAATTAAAACTCTTTCTCTCTTTTTAGCAAATTTCCCATAGGGAAGAAGCTATTACCGTAGGTCTCATGGCGAGACTTAAGCCCAGGACCATGTTATCTTTTCTTCTTTAGGTGCCCAGAGACCAAAAACAATAGTCGTTAAAATTTATATATATATATGTATATATATGTGTGTATGTGTGTGTGTGTGTGTGTGTGTGTGTATGGCTGTGAACACGATAACTCTTGTAAAAGTGGTCCGATCGAGACCAAATTTGGTAGATACGTGTATTCCTGCAATTGCTCAAACGAGTTTGTAATCCAGACATATCGGACAATCGTAAGGGGTAGTTTGGGGGGGGGGTTTGTACCCCAAAAATGGGTTTTTTGCATTTTGCCCATGTAATTTTTCAAAGTTTCAAATTTTATATTTCACCATTGGAATCAGCTTAAAAAAATGCACAATTAAGTTTCTTAAAGATTTTCTCTATCTCCAACGGTTACCGAGATATTAAAAAATCTAAACACAGTACGTTGTATTTTGGGGCTCCAATGTTAATCTTATGGAGGACAAGAAAAAATTAATATTTCCCATATCAATCAATATTTTTAGATTAAACTTGGTATTTTCCTTCATATTGTTGATACCCACCCATTTATGCTTAAAAATCTTAGTTTATGTGTTTATCATGGCAGCAAACCTGCATACTCTTTTCCCATATTAATCATATAGTGAATAGACAAACTCCTTTATTTATGGACAGATGTTGATGAAAGTTGTTATAAATGTTAAAAATAAAAATTGTTTATGATATAAATGCCTACTTTCAGTGTTCCTCACAGCAGCAAACCTGCACACTCTTTCCCATGTTAATCTTATGGAGAATAGGCAACTAATTCTCATGTTTATGGACAGATTTTTATAAAACTTGTCATATATTATTATTATTATATTATTGATTTGGAAATTCGTTGAGTACGCAGGTCTGCTGCTACAGGGGTATATTTTCTTTTTTCCAATGTATTTATGTATTTGTATACTTTGTCAGTACTTTTTGGTTGATATCACCACTAATTTTAATTAAATGATTTTAATGACACTATTCATGTACTTAGATTTGTATATAACTGAATAAAGATAATTTGAATTTGAATTTAACAATTTAGTGAACTGCATTCCGTGCTGCCTTTATGATCTTAATCTCGGAACTATATCATAGAGTTCGCTGTTTTGCCAATAGAATATGCTTTATAGCCAACTAATGTTAAGATGGTTTCCGGTTAAGAGGGAAATTGTATAGTTAACACGTGGCTACATGGACGCATTTGCAGCCTTGTAGTGCATGTTTTCATGGTATATTACTGCTACAGGACTTATCCTGTAGCTGTTCTAGCTCTTAAGCTAGAAATTTAAAACTTGAGCAAGCACTAGTCAATAGTACATTGCATATCATGCTTGCGTAGGTCTGTGGCTTTTTATGTTTAATATTTTCTCTTTTGAAAAATAGGCTTTGCCAAGAACGTATTAAGCACGTTTCGTGTTTGTTTATACTTAATATTTTTAGAATAGCTCCATGGTAATTTAATCATGCAGTTAAGGATAAAACACATGCCAGTTGCGGGGTTAAAGATTATTATAATTTTGAATTATTGTTTACTAACATTTATTTTGTGTCTATGGTTTTCATGGAAAATTAATTCAATAAATGAAATACAGTATCCAGCATTAACCCTAGAACTGGCAAAGTCGTAATTCACGACGCATTTACATATTCCATAAAAAAAGCAGGTAGAGGCATCTTTCGTCAGTTTAGTGAACTTGTTAGACACTAGCGCCTACGTGACCGTGTTGCCCTCTGGGGGCAAGCAACCGAACCTGCTCTCGTTTATTACAATCCTGTACTTACATGAGTAATTTTACATTTCTTCTAAGGGCGTTTGAGCAAATGGCCTTAAAAGTAATGTAAAAAATTTAATAATTAAAAATAAGATTTTCTGAAAATAAATGTTTTGTTGATAATTATTGTTTTCTGCTGCTTCGTCACAGAATCTTCGAAAAATTTCCATTGCTGACAATCTTTGTTGTTTTTGCAAGTAACAGAGTGTCCCTTCGATGCATTCGGAGAATAAGTAAACAATAGCGAGCTATCCAAGCCTGGGTCTTTGATCATGAGACAGTCTACAGTTGGCAAAAGATCAGACTTCCCATCTCGGCTAGTTTCAGCCGTTCCATGACTTTTAAAAATTGAACACACTATCATTAAGATAAAGGCGTTCTGTCAGCTGTTGACTGTCGAGTTATCGGGTGATGAGTTAGTGACGTTTTACTGTACTGGAAATTCTTATCTAATGATTGGAATTTACATTTTTAAGTTAAGTAGTTTTAAGTTTAAAGTGCCTAATTTTAGGTTAAGAGCATACAAAATGGCAATTGAAAGTGAAAGTGATAGTGATATGTTTGTATGTCGAATGTCTGAGGATAAAAGAAATGGTTTATAATTGCCTTTTCCTTTGATTATCCCAGAAGGTTTTCAGTGATGTCACATCTCTAGGAATGTGATCAGTGATCACGTTGAATAGTTTGGCGATCAACATCTATGTTTTAGCTCTGCTAGAAAGAGCATCTGTTTTTTACATGTAACCACGGCAAAGTGTCACCAACACGGTCAATTCATTTTTCATTGCTTGTTAAATTTCTTTCTACAATAACACTGAACTATTTTTTTTATTATGTTTACTTGCTCGTATGTTATGAGAGTTCATTGCCATCTCAATTTACTCTAAAATCTTGTTTAAGAAATCAGTGTAACTTTAAACATTTTTTCGTAGGTGAAATTAGATTTGCTTCACTGTTGTTTAAATCATAAGTCAGTTTTAACGTAGGTTCATCAAAACCACCGTTAGTGTTAATTTAGTCAAATCCCGCCTAAAAAACTGTTAAAGTTTAAATGTTTATGTAACAGATTATCAATTTCAACAGGTTTTTTATTATCTTAGTTCAGAGTTTTTTTGGTTACGTGTTACAGTAGTTGAAGTTTTTTCTTAACTCAGAATATAATATCGAGATGTATATTTATTGATAATGTCACCAGTTAAATTATCTTGTGCTGTTAAGGTTATTGACAATATTTCAAGTACGATTTTATTAGTTATTAGAACAACCACTCCTCCCCTGCATGCATGACCGATCAACAGTCTCATATTCCATTTGCTTTACATGGCCCAATTTTCAGTAGACAAAAGTTGGCAGTGTCTTGACTTTATAGTTCTCAAAACAATTTAGCCTCTGTTAGATCACCCTTGTATTTTTCTTTCTTTTCAGGAGACAAATAAAATGTAATATTTTGTGAGCCTAGTATGAAATCATATCTGTTACAGTTAAGCCTAAGGTGAGTACAAGTGATTATTCTGTAGTAACTTTATTAAAGCTTTAACCTTCTAAAACACTAAAATTTCAGAATAGCCAAAAATACCACGTTTACTCTTTATTAAACTCTTCTCAAGTTTTCGATGTACATACATATGCAAAAATTAGTCAATTAGGTATTTAAAATTGTTTCTTGGCTGTCTATAGTTACCTTAGGCCGTAATTAAATATTATTGTGGTTGGCATCCCACCAAAACACAAAAAAAGTGTGAGTTTTGCACAAAAGCCGAGTTTTGTTATTTGATCTCAAAAATCTGTTCTACTGGCCGACCGAGTCATCCTTGTGTTATTGTTTTGAACGCATAGACAGAGTAGTGATCCTAAGTGTACTTTTAAAATCATATGTTTTTCAATATTTCTTTTCTTTCTTTTGTTTTAATGTAGTTGCCCTTAGCAACTTCCGAATAATTTGAATTTGCCCCTAATCTTTGTTTTTGTTTTATTTTTGTAAGTCGTAATTTTTTTGAGTCGTAAATCATAACTATCTCTAAAGACAGTATTTGTTCACATATAGTGAGATAAAGGTTAGTGAAATATATTCAGTGGCTTAGACTGTGATGTGATGCAAAGTGAAAATGACCTTTGCGTTGAATGATCCGAATTTGGGAGAGTACATAATAGAACCGCTGGTTCTTCATAAGGTCACATGTAAAAAAATGTTATGAAAAAAGTTTGTATAGTCAATTTTAACCATCAGATAGAAGTGGAAAAACATCAAAGTTTTAAAATCTATTGTTTGACTTGAACCAAAATATTTTTCGTGTAGTGAGTGTGGCCGCACATCGTGTCCGCCGCTCGGTAAGGGTTACCAGTGATAACTAGTCTGCAAACATGCTGTAAAAATCATAAAGAATGTAAAGGAATATTCGGGTAGTAGATCAATCTTCGATCTGTAATAGTTTATTTTGTGGAGGCGACGACACAGAACCCAAAAATAATGCATTTAAAATATGGAAGAGACTTTTCCTACAGTGGATGAAACTTGACACATCAAACCTCAACGTTTAATGTTTAAATGCATGTACAGTGGGTGAGAACTGATATCCAACCTTAAATGTGAATGCGTATACAGTGAAGTGAGACAGAAAACGTGCACGAAACAGCTTGGAACCGGATGTTCCACTGCATCTAAACTCAAGGGATCCAAAACTGAAACTTAAATATTACTTCATAAAAGGACCTGTTGACTCAAGATCCAAAAGTTCAGTTTAATTTATTACTGTATCCTGTTCTTTCCAAAATCAACGTAATGTATCGTAAAAAAGTATTTTATTTTAGTTTCATATAGAGTCCACTACCTTGTTTTCAGTTTTGGACCCTAACCTAATTTGATACTAACCTCTAAATTAAAATGACTTTAATTTACACAACGAATAGCGAAGTCATTCAATAGCAAAAAATACAGTGATTCCCAGTTGATGATAAGTAAAGAGAATTTATTAAAAAATATGTTCTAAACTGAGAAAAAGGAAAATAGCAGCATTTATGATTGAGTTTTGAGAACATCATACAAATTTATATGTTTGGCTATAATATTAGTTGGTTTAACCATGTTCAACTTAAAGATAACAATATTGTTTGATGTGTTAAGCCGAATAAGATTTATCTTGCAAAATGTTTTTACGTTTAGAATATTAAAGAAGTTAAATGTTTTATTAATAGAACATATAAACAATCTTAAGTAATTTTCATATAAATATGAACAAATAATTTTTAAATTCACTTATCATACATAAAGCATGATAACTATTTAATTATAAATGTATTATTTTAGACAATGTTGTAATTATTAAAATAACAATAGCCTGAATACATTCATAAATATATAAAGGCTCTAACCAAATATTTCAATAAAAAAGTAAAGTACTAAAATGGGTATTAATTAATAAAATTATTACAAACACCTGAATGAAGAGCATTATATGCTGACCATATGAAATTCACTGTACAAAAAAGTAAACATTAAAACCAGGTCCAGCAGGCTAAATTTTCTCTAAGAATTATTATTACACTATTAATATGTTCATCCTATTTAGTTTTAAACAGTATTTAAATATCCATTTTAATATTTACTCTAATTGCACTTCTTATTTTATTTATCAAGATTTGACTCCACTCTGTGATTATTAATTACAGCAATTAAAAGAGTGTAATCATTTTAATTGTCACAATATTATTTACTGCAAGTTTTATTTTTTTTTACTTTTACAGTCAGTTAGCTTTATAAATTACTACTCATTAAACCACCTTAAACCTAGCGAACCTTTGAATACCAAGATTCGAACAAAACTGATGTTAAAACAAAACACAAATGTTAAAAAACATATACACAACTCTGAAGCCTAAAGCGAAATTCAAGCAAGCTTTCAGATGGTGACCGAACGTCAAATAAGCTTGCAACCATACCTGGCCGACCCAGGACAAGGAGAGTATGTACAACGGACAAGCAACACAGAGAAACATTGGACCAATGGGTGAAGCAAGCTGAGCCCGTGAGATGAAGGACTTACCACAAGGCACTCACATGAGCAAGTCGTGAGATCGGGCCGTCACTCCGTGAGATGGGGCTGTCACCGGTCCGTTGTTTAACCTTCATAACAGTGACAACTGAGCCAGTGAACAAAGTCTGGCAGCGTCGGCAGTGTTCTGGGTCCAGACTCATTAAACTCCCACTTATTGTAGGCCTAACTATTATGTGCATACAATAAAAAATGTTCCTCCGCATATGAAAATATATATTTTTTTATATTCATTTAAGAAATAGAACTGATTTTGCAAATAATCTTGAGTTTAAATCAATAATAAATCTGAAAAATAATTATAACAATAATATGTTTTGTTATTTCAGTGTTATAGACCGACTCTATAACACTAAACAGAATTCATTCCAGAAAAATAAGCGTGACAATTCAAAGATAATTTTTATCTTATTACATTATATCCATACATATATATCTTATACATTTTTGATCCTCAATCCATTTTTTATAATAACCACTTCAAAAGTTGTCAGATGATTAACAAAATAATTTTAACTCGTTTTGAAAATTTAAGACGGACTCGAAAATTAAACAAAAAGGCTAAAATCAAAAAGGAAATTGTTATAAAATAAAAATATTTGGCAGGACCTACTTACTTTTTATTAACATTCTCTCCACCACAGCATTGATGTATGTGATCTGTTTTATTGAAAATACTAATAATACAGCCTAAATTGGATGTTTGGTCATAATTTAATCTGCTTTAAATACTGCTGTAGTGTCCATAAAACAGAGAAATATGTTAAAAAATGTATTTACTTCTCTTTGGGAAATAGCTTAAATCATTAATATGTCTGAAGGGAATGTTTTCAGTTCCTCTAAACAGCTGTCCTTATAAACATAACATGACATCACTTCCGTTTCGAATTTTAGTCTGATGGATTGCCAATACCCCCCCCCCCAGAGCTAACACATCCATATAAAAGAACTGAGGTGTTTCAAATAAATCATAGATTGCACATTTCAGGCTTACAAAGAGTTTTCAGTTTCCCAATGTCTTCCCCAGAACACTGCAGATTGACATTAATTGTCATTTTTTTCTTATAAAAAATATAGACATATGAGTTTTACTTGTTCAATAAGCGCACATAATCTAAAATATTTCCAATAATATTCACAAATAAGAAAATTACCATAAAACAAATTAAACTTTATTCAGAAATATTAAACAAAAGCTTGTAAAACTTAACACAGAAAAAATATAAGTAAGTTAAAAGAACTTTATTTCTCATGCAATAAGCAAAATATCTAACAAAAAGCATGCAACACAACAGTAAGAAACACCACAGCTAGAAACTTGAGTAAGATAAGTGCCAGACATTGTTTGAGACTGTTAAATATATCTTACTTATTATTTAAATGCAAAGTTTTAAATGATTTGATGTAGTTTTTTCCAGTTCATATTATTATTTCAACTAAAATAACGTGATTATTTTTATCCAAATAAATCTAGTTGTATCTAGTAAATATACTAAAAGCTGTTTCAAACCAGGAGTTCCTAAATCTAAATTAAAAATAAATTTACAATTTCAAACTATGAGTTCCAAATTCAAACTTCTTTAAAACTAAAAAAAACAACTGTTGTAACCATATTTTTCAAAACCAAATAGACAGAACTTTAAACTTTTATGCAGTCAATAATTTTATAAAAATTCTGTTTTCCTAGGATATATAGCATTTATAGGTGCAAATCCTCAGAGTGGCTTTCATGTTAGATTAAACTCAATACAAAAGGCACATGCGATCTTGGCAACAATGAAATGATTACGGATAATTACAAAGCCAGTATAAGTTATTGGTAAGTAAATTTTCAGAATTTTTCTCACCGAATATGCATGGTAAAAGTCTACTCGACATTACAAACAGTCTCAAATCAACATCCTCAACAAGCAGCACAGCTAGGAGAGGACTTCTGGATGGGGAAACTCTTGCCACACTCATATCCGTACTCACTTCTTGACATCATAGGTGTCGACCAAGGCCATGAAGCCGTCTGGGAAGGCGATAGCGTAGGAGATCAACGCGGCCAGTTCCCCGTCGGACGCTGCGTCTATCAGGGTGTCAAGCAGCGTGGCGATCTTCCCCCTCCACTCCACTGACAACGCCAGCAGGTCTCGTTCTTGTCCGGTGTTGCGATCTATCAGCATCTGGCATGACCAAGCAGTTATTACACAGTGTTTAATAACGGACCACGTTTTGTAACTTAGGTGTACGTTTGATGAGATACATACATAGCTCACAGCTGGTATATTTATTCGTTTAAAAAGAATATACCTTAAAACTGGCCTACATTTAGATAAACAAAAATCTCCCAAAATAAAGTAACACTAAGTAAACTTAAGTAAAACTGTAAAATTATTATTAGAAACAAACTTAAATAAATGTGAATAACATAAATCACTTAAAACAGTGGTTACTCTTTGGATTTTTATTTATGCTTTTTTTATAAAATATTATATATTGATTTAAATGATTTAGACTTGCCATTTAAACTTTAATTTTATTCCATAAATAGCATACGACTGACAATAACAAGACAAAGAAACAAGACTTAACATGCAGGACATTTGAGTTTCTAATTACAATCATGCTCTCATAATGTTTTACCATAGACAATAAACTTTTAAATGTGTGATCAAGATAATATAAACTAGTTTCACTTAGTAAAAACTTCATTGTTTAAAACTTAACATAGCATAATATCCCCAACGCAGTAGTCCTGCATACTCAGCGAATTTCCAAATCAATGATATGAAAATAATAATATATGACAAATTTGATCAATATCTGTTAATAAAAAGAGAAAGAGTTTGCTTATTCTCCTTTACATTAACAAGGGAAAAGTGTGCAGGTTTGCTACAGTGAGGAACACTGAAAGTAGGCATTTTTACTCCAAATAATTTTTATTTTGACCATATACCTGTTCTATCAACATCTGTCCATAACTAAAGGGGTTTGGCTATTCTCTACATGATTAACATGGGGAAAGGGTATGCAAGGATAGCTGCCATGATAAACACATAAAACTATAATTTTTAAGCATAAATAGATGGATCTCAACCACTTGAAACTAAATACAAAGTTTCGTCCAAAAATATAGATTATTAAGTCAAAAATATTAATTTTGGAGTCCCAAAATACAAAGTACTGTGTTTAGACTGTTTAAGAAAAGTCTCCCAATAACCATACACATACTAACTAAACAGGACAGCAACATTTTTAAAGACCATTTTTTGGTCTCTAGACTCTTCAAAACAAAAAGTAATATAGTTCCGGGCTTGGGTCTTGCCATGAGACCTATGGTAATAGTTTCTACCTATGAGAAATTCGCTACAACTACATTTTAATATAAAAAAATACACTGTGGACAAGTAGGGAATTAGAATGTACACTTTAGTCAACTGGACATGACATTATCAAATTTGGCATCCCTGTCTAACAGATCACTAGACTGATACAGAAAAATGACCTAATGTACAATATCATAACCTCTTGAGATAACTGATAGATCAATTAGGACACAGTAGTAAGATGGAAGTTATAATATTGATTTTTTATTTAGTGTTACCGCAATGTTGGTTTCGATAGTTCGCGAATGTTCCTGTAAAAATTAGTTTTCTTCTTTCTTTTGGATAATTTGAGAGATCCTATATCATATTTCGGGTTTTCAAGGCAAAAAAATTGAATTTTATCATATTGTAAAGACTAATTAAAAAAATCCTTTACTACAGCAACTTCCAACCCTTGTCATTTGAATGAAAGATTATTTTCAAACTCAGTGGTGATACAGGTATTTACACAGCCAGACTGTGTTAAATTCTAGCAACCCAAAAAAAAATAACAAAGGTATAGTACAGTATAAGTACTCAACTAGTAAACAAACCACCCAGGTATAAATTTCATCCATAAATAACTACGCTATTCATAGTGTGTGCGACAGTAAACAGTGCAGCAGAGTGGGCAATGCACAAGTCCAAGCAAGAAAGAGAAGTTGGTTACCTTACGAGACATCATGAGAGAGTCTGACCGCTGGCAAAAACAAAATATGTTAGGCACAGCCTCGAGAAAAACGTGGTTGGTGGTTTAAACAATTCATCAAACACGCTACACAAAGGCAAACTAGCAAACCACACAACAAACTAATTTTTACAAGGATATTTGTGACAAATAAAAGCTAACAGTGATCAGCTAAAAAATAAGAAATGTAAAAAATAGTTTAGTAATAGTATATAGTAATAGTTTAATTCTCCATACTTTCACATTCCTTAATCTTTGCTCCTGATGCTGTTTTTAAAAATATTAAGGTGTTGTAATAGTCACCTTTTTCAAAATTATTTTCTAAAATCTGGGTTTCACATACATGCAGATATAAAACCTGGTACTTGTATTTCACAATCCACATATTAGTGTTAGGAAATAGGCACATTGAGTCATTTTATGATGACACGGTACCTACTTACTCGTTTTGGCCATTGAATTCGGACGGTCTCAGCGATTTTATCTACGTGAGCACTGAGGTTGTCCTCTGAGTTTGGTGGTAAGGCGATATCATTAATTTTTATAAAATCTTTTAAATTCAAAATTTTAGATTATATTTTAGAAAACTATTTATTGATTGTGTTTCTTCATGTTTGGTTAATAATTATCCTTAATTAATTATAAATTGATTTAGGTAATCGTGTTATCATAAATATGAATTGATTAACTTTCACATCTTTAGTTATTGTTTATTTGTTGGGAGCTTGTGTGTTATGCTAATTCAATTGATATTTTACTCTAATTCAGTTATTAATTCTATTCTTATAATTTCAAATAAGATTGTGATCTTGTTAAACGTTGTCTAGTTGTTCTTTCAATTATGTTCTTTCAATATTAAAACCTGTATATTTTCCACATTTAAATATTAGTATTATTAAAAAGTTGAATTCAATGTCAATTTTGTTATTATATTCTTACAATCCTAGCTACGTCCCTATGGCAAAAACCAACTGTGATAGTGTCTAAGTGTTAGTGTGTTAGTGTCTAGGTGTTATTAGTGTCATTGTTGTCAAGTAACTGGGACTGGGACATGTCCTGTAATCCCGCTAATTATATAACATCACAAATTGTGGATAGGTGTGAGCGATGGTCGGTAAATGTAGTGTTCTTTTATGAGGATTAACATCCGCACTATTGAATACTACATTGACTGGGGCGGTGGCGACATCCTGTAATCCAGCTATTTGGAGGTCACGAATTGTGGAGCGATGGTCGGTAAATGTAGTGTTCTCTTATGTGGATTAATGTCCGCACTATTGAATACTGTGATAATCCAAAAAGACCATCCTCATAATTAGACTGATTCGTAATTCAGAGGTTGTGGTTTGGATTCCTTGTTAAACTGTAGGTCCCTTAGTTGCCATTGGCTGTTGGGCTATTAATTAACATTCCTGTCTAAGGAACATGTCGGCCTTAGTCAGTAACAATAAGACTGCAAGATCGGGCCACAATCATCCTACTCATTTCTCATTCATAATTGGCTTAAAATACCTATCTGGGTAGGTTACCATTTCACAGACCTCATTATGGTGGTTAAGTAAAATAACTGGTTTAATTTTCTGTTAATTTTTAATAATAATTACATCCGATCTTCTTAGTTACTTAGTTCCTAAACATCTTGAAAAAAGGTTTTTGTACTTTAAATAGAGTTCTTTGTATATTTTTTAAGTATCACATTATAGAAAGCGAATAAAAAAATATTTTCATTCTTTATTATGTGCATTGGATATCATTTTCTCGTCTGTAAACGATTATCCTAAAATTCAGTTATCTGAACACCCTAAATCCCCTATTGTTTCGGCTAATCGACTCTCTACTGTACTCGACATCTGACCACTATGTAATGTAACTTTTATAAGTAGGCCCTACTACATTACTCGTACTTTTTTTCAAGAGTTACAAACAAAACCTTTTTCGAGCGAAAGCAATTCAAATCCCAACAATTTTTATGAAAAATCTGAAGATTGAACGTTTATCAAATTTTTACAACCGTTAACCCATTGAGGTCGTAGTTAAACAGAACATGGACTGACCCTCAAGCAGCAATTACAACAACCCATTTTGTAGCGTTTTTTAGGAAGGTTGCATAAAATTGCTTGTGTATGAGAAAATTGGATGATTTTGTTTATTTATAGGTAATGTATAAGAGAATAATTTTTTTCCTGAACGATTTTTACTAAATGTAAAATGTGTTAAAAGTAAAAAATAATTATTTTTTAAAATAAGGGCTATATTTTTATTTTAATATTCTTTGAAACCACCTGAATCATACATTTTCTTTAACTTCAAAGTATTTTTTACGTAGGATATAAAAACCATGCATTTACATTAAGAAATGTATTTTAGAAAAATAAAATAAAAAAAGCTTAAGGCTCTTGAAGCGGCAAACTACCGCTGTGACTATCGGCTGTAAAATCAAAAAAATGTGAAATAACAACTCAACAGGTTGGGCAACCAAACAAGACAATATTTATACATTTTTTCTATAGGACATAGCAACACAATCCATCGGGAAAAGTTGGAACTACGTGGAGAAATAATGCGTATTTACCAATCACCTGTCAGACTCGTGGTCTGGCATTCAGTCCGCACTTGGCGTCACGGGTCTGACTCTTGTGTCTACCCCAATGTACCACCAGCTTACCAGACACAAAGATCAATTTTTTCACATAAAGTATTACATAACTGAAAGTAGGCCTATATAATAATTGAGTCACAAAAGTTAAAAAGAACTTGACTTTAAATGAATTCCCTTAAAAGAATTATATTATAGTTTCTTTATTTTCAAAATACAATAAGTAGTTTACTTTTGTTTACAATTTTTTCCCCGATATGATTTTCTGTTTTTGTTGATATATTCTTTTAGTATGATTTATTTTTTTCTTTGTTAACTTGAAAAGAGTTAAACTGAATGTTTAATAGTAATAAAAAAACATCAACAAAGAGTACTAAAGTTTTACTATTCTTATATACTTGAAGAGTAGTGATTTCATCGTGACGATTTAAAACTAAATGACTTGAAAAGAAGAATAAATTTTGAAAAGATTCTACCTCACAAACTGATTGCTAAACATTGACTCGTAGGTCAATCTTGGATATAATTGGATCTAGAATTGCATGCTGGATAAGATAAAAATAAAATTTCTTCATGAATCATTGAATTGATGAGCCCAGCAGCACGTGAAATGTTGGAGAAACGGCAGGCAATCCGTTGTATTCAGGGGCAATAGAGCACGGTAGAAACTTTCTCAATCAATAGTTGGTACCAGGCGGCTGGGCTTAACAGAGGACTCATTGCGGCCCCACATCCTTCCCCTTTGTACCCATTGCTCAATAAATTAAACTATAAAATTTGAACTGAATCCTTTACATTACAGAGAACTATATCCAAACAGAATTCCATTAGTGTTGTTGAACATGATTGTTTTTAAACCTCCAAAGTTTTCTTCTTAATTGAACTTATAAAAGTGACAAGCAACTATTTCTGATGTTCCAGAAATTTTCAAAGCAGCAAAGCCAATAAACAATTCTGTTTTAAAATCATAAAAGATTATTATTCTATTTATTATTCCAACTTATCTAAGTTAAAATTTGTGATATGGTTTTATTTCACTGAGCAACCAATTTTATTTCATTGGATTCGTTTATTTGAGAAATAACTATTTAATAGATGAGAGGTTAAATTTATAATTAATATTAGTAAACTTAGTTTTAGTTTAATCAGTTCACGTGGACAGGTTTTTGTAGGATGTGTTTAATTTTACCCATTTCTTTTTGTCAAGGATTTATTTGAAACTAAATTCTTAATTTTTTGTTTACTTTCAGTTTAGTGGGTGTGGATGATAACCATTTGGCTTTGATCTGAATTATCACTCTGTTACCAATAGGTTGCAGATAGGGATCCGACCTTCATTGATACGAGCTCTTGCTCTCGTGTTTTTAATTATAATAGAAACAGATAATTAACAATACAATGAACCCGCGCTGGAGCTGTGATGTACTCACATGCACTGAGCCACTTAGGTCAGTCCAGTGAACAATTCGCTGCACCTCGCTCAGCTCACTGATCAAACAACTTTTTTGAGTCTTGGAAACCTAAAAAAGCGTGCCAAACGTTGCTCAAAGCATACTAATAAAGAATATATGTAAGATGATTGGATTCCATCACCCAGTTATCATTAAAAAAAAGTTTGAATTAAAAAAAAAACTTTATTACATGCAAAAGCTAAAAGTCGCATCTAATCCGGTACATGGACAAGTGTTTAAGAAGCTTACAAATGAATTTTGTTTTTTATCTTTAGTAATTTTCAAACAAAGAATTTTTAGGATTAATTTTAATTTTTTATGTTGATTTTTATAAACAAAAAAATACATTTTAACTTATTCACCATTATTTCTATGAATCTTTTAATGGATAAAAAACATCTATGAAGAAATACAGATTTCACTCTCCTTTGAAGCAAATAAAATGAAATACAGAAAAATAATAAAACTATTTTATGTAAATTCAAATAAAACTAAACAAACAAGCTGAACTTCAAGCGAAGCAGTTCAAAAACTAACAACCACCAACCACGCAAATGTTTCATCTACATCTAAACCTTGTGCATTCCACAAACTGCGTTCAGGCTATTTCACTCTAAAATAATGTTATGTACACTAAATAGCACATAAACCAAATTATGATGGATAAACTCGTGAAGTATTAGTAAGAAATTTAATACCTCTGAAATTCTATTTTAGCACAACTTCAACTACAGTGCTATTCAACTTTGGTAAAATTTGTTTAAAATTTTTGTAAGACAATATTCTCCAAAATTTTAAATTTAAAGCTTGAAATTTATCAGATAAAGACATCAAAAATAAAAGACTCAATTATTGCTGAAAATTCTAACAATCATGGTACAAGTTTACATTTAAATTTTGATTTATGTAAACAAGAGTACGTATGAAGAATATATAACAGAATTGAGAAAATAAACCATGAAACTGTGACAATTAACAGTACTTGAATGATACAATTTTCTAGAATAAACACAATTTGTTTTAACAAACAAATATTTTATTTATTAACATGGTTCATGAATAAAATTATAGAGGAAATTAATCCTATGCACTTTTTACAATAATTCTGAACTAAACTCGTTGTTTTGGTGTAATACAATACTATGAGCTTTTTTGAATATAATTAAGTTTTATCAATCCTGGTTTTTATTATTTTATTTAGTTTTTACACAGGTATATTAAAATTCAATGTTAACACTGGAATGAAATTAGTAAAATCATAAAGCAGAACTCACAAATGTTAACATTTAACAAAGTCTGAATCCTTAGCTGAAACATAGATGCATTTGACCCGTCACCTGAATCCTCACTTAAACACATATTATTTTATTTATATCTGTAATGATTTTCTAAACATAAATACCACTGTAGCAGCAGACCTGCATGCCAAATGACCCTAGAACTGGCGTAATTCACAACGCATTTACAAAATTCAATAACAAGTGACAGGTGGAGGCATCTGATGTCAAATCCTGAGTGAACTTGTTAGACACCATCGCCTTCATGAGTGTGTTGTTATCACTGCATTTCACTAACTGTCACTAGGATATGTCTTATTGCCAAGTAATCAGTAAACTATGCACGGTGGCTGAACTGGTTAGAGCGCTACACTGACGAGTGTAACGTTCTGGCTATTTGGAAGTGCTAGGGTTTGAATCCCGACCATGAGCAATCTTGCAAATGTGTGGTATAGTGGAGAGGGGGCCCCTTAAATAAACTGTAGCCGGCTTGGGTGGAAGTTGACGGCATTTGTAGGCTTAATTGGGATTGCAGTGGACTTAGTTTTGCCTTTGTGGTTAGTGATTATAAGGGGGGGGGCATGTTTTGTGTTTTTTGTTTATACTTAATATTTTAAGAAGATATACATGATTAATTTAATGTAACAGTTTAAGGTTTAAAACGCTTGCCAGTTCTAGGGTTAAGGATTTAATTGTGAATATTCAAACTAAGCTTGGTAATAGATTAAATAAGGATGTTATATCAATTTACTTATTCTTCATAAGAATAACACGGGAAAAGAGTAAGTAGGTTAACTACTATTAGGAACAAAATATTTTGAATTTTTCAACATAGAATAGTAGAACTAGAATATTTAAAATAATAAAGAAGTTATATTTATATGCTTATAGTTCATAAGAATAACATAACAATAACTTTAGTTAGCAAGTAGGTTTGTGCCAGAAGTAACTATAACATTTTCTCAACTTTTTCCACATAAGATTAACATTGGAGCTCCAAAAGGGAACATACTGTAATTAATTACCAATCACTAAATCTCAGTAACCACTTAACATAAATCAAAGATTCAGAATACATAATTTTTTTGGTGATTCCAATTAATTCATTCGATTGGTTTAAACTGGGTCAGGTCGTACTTTACAACCTGTTATGTTATACTTGTTCTTTCTCCATAAAGTGTGTAATATATATTCTATATTCCCCAGTAATATAGCCAACTTTAATTTTTTAACATTGACAATTGTCACCTACCAAGCCCTAAACTACAAACATGAATGTAGAAATATAGATACACAAACAAATATGAATATTAAAATAACCAAATTTCAACCACAAAATACTTTACGGCCTTATCAGATAAGTTAAATGATTGTCTTGACTTTTCCCATTTTAATTCTAAATGTCACCATATAGTACGGGATGTATGTAAAACTCATTAAAGCAATTAAATTCTTCTATCATAAAGGCACAATTTATTTTTAAAGATGTAAAAACATTCAAACCGATATAACTTATCTGAATTATAATAAAAGCTTGACCAATAAAAATTGAAAACTACTAAGACCATAATAATTGTATGTAATCTATCATTTTCAATGAATAACTTCATAGATAATCCTCAGTACCACATTCAAATCCAACAATGCCTTTATTGATCTTGTTGATTACATATCAAAACTTTTGTATTCAATAATATTCAACCATAAGGAATATTAAAGTATAAGAAACATTACCTTATATTGGAGGTCCCCGATATCGGAGAATGAGGTGATGTAGGCATGAGCGTGAGTGCCCTTCACTGGAATGTCGTACATTTTCCCGGCCAACACATTGCTTGTTCCGTCAAACCCACCTGTGTAACACATTTATTTTTCATACATTCACAACCATATGTATTAGACTATCGAATTTGGTCAGCATTAACCCTTTAAGGAGTAACGACGTTTTAAAACGTCATTATTTGAGAGCTGTTAAGGAGTAAGGGTGAAAACTCAAAACACACCTCAAAAGAGTAAACATTTTTTTTATTTTCACTAAATTACATTGCAACATGGAGTAAATATAGTTGGAAACGTGTTAAAGGTTCAAAATTTCCTAAAATAAACATTTTAGAACTTTTTCCAATCAATTTTTCAATATTTAAGCCTTCAATCAAAGTAACTAAATAAAGCACCGAGTGATGTCTAGCAAACTAATAACTCTCAGCTACTGAGATACAGACATCAATAATAGGGGAGTGTAGAACGCTTCCACTTTTATTCAGAGCTAATAAATAACAGGTTTAATAAAACTTCATGCCGCTCCGCCACTTTTTCCGCCGAAACTTCCCACCGCGACCATATTAGGGCCTAAGAAACCCTCCACAGATTACCCTTAACCTACCGAATACACCAATCCACATGTTACGCGTATCTACGTGTCTTTAATTATCGATTTATAGCTTAACAATCAATCTGTGTCAGGTTGTGTGTATATATAAGTATTTGAACAAATTTCGTCAAATGACGTTTTAAAACATCGCTACTCCTTTTTGCGGGACCATTAAAAGACGTTTTAAAACGTCAATACTATTTTGACTCAAAATACGGTATTCTTTAAAGGGTTAATGTTTTGCGTGAAATCTGAAATATAATATTTTACTATACATTATACATTTTTACAGAATTTTAGACAATGTTATTTGTAAATAAAAGCTGTACATAAAGTATACAATTGTGTTTTTGAGGATGCACCCCTGTGGTACGCCAATGCTGCATGAATGGATGAGGACCTATCCTATAGTTGAATGCCTTCTAAGGTACCTACATTTTATCTCTGTATATAACAGATGTATAAATATATAACAGATTTTGAAAGTTTTTTTTAGTTACTACTTTAAGTTATAGTATGGTATAAAATGGCATATTATGCTACTCGACTGTAATGTCTTTACCGAACTTGCATGGTGATCTTGCACTCAACGTGGGAAAAACCACACTTGTCACATTTGACATCTATTATAAAGAGAAAATATCTAGTTGTTGATCTGTTGAGTAAAATATTCATAGTATAATCTAGTAATTTCACAGGTCCCCAAGATAAATCACAATAAACTAGTAAGTCCAATATTGTTTATTTGCTCACAAATTAACAGACTCGATTCTATGAGAGTGGGAAAAATAGTCACACTTCCAAAAATTATAAGAATAATTTAAGGTAATAATTAAGATATTTTTAGATAATACCTAAATATTTATATTATAATGACATAATACTTACATAAATATTTCCATAAGAAAAATACAAGAATTAAAAAAGTTTACATTGCTTACATTAAAACTAATATATGTGCATGATTTAAAGTATAGTTTATCCGGATTAATGTGGCGGGGTCCCAATCCGGATAACCGAAAATTTGGATAATCTGAATTAATTATTGCGCAAGTATTCCGAAAATATACCATTATTGACATCTACGTTGCATAGAAAATGATCGTGAATAGCGCCTGCAATATTAGTGGTTTAGACTGCATATAAAATTTTTACAACAACATGGCCTCAAAATATCGCAAGCGTTTAACTTGTTTAAAATTAAATTTTAATTTTATTAAAAGTTAAAAAGTTATTATCATTAGTTTTAGGTAGAAAATAAAATGCTCTATTGACTTTAAAACAACCTCCTTCCTTTTACAACCACTCATGACCAAAGATTCAGTCTGTACTTTGACTGTAAAATAATTCCGAAACAAATAACCACTGTACATCTAACCTCATCTCACCTTTTGACAGTTAAGTCAAAAGTGTATTTTAAGTACACACTTAAACTCATAATTTAAAAAAAATGTTAATGCTTCAAAATGTTTTGGATGTGAACTCTAAATTAATAGTTTATCATGATCTTTTTGCCTCAAAAATGCAGTATGGGGTTGAACTGTGGGGAAGTTTCTCTAGCACTGATATAATTTTTAAATTACATAAAAAAGTATAAGAATCATGACCAATACAACGCCTGAAGAATCCTGTTAAGGTATTTTTAGGGAACTGAATATTCTGACTCTGCCTTCAGATACATTTATGAATGTCTGATTTTGATAAAATCAAATTTTAATAACCTTAAAAAGGATAATCATTTGCATAATTATAGCACTAGATAGACTTCCAACTTCCTACCCACAGATTGAGTTCTTTTGAGAAATTACTGCACTATTCTGGGAAAAACTTTATAACAAAGTGCCTAAAAGAATTAAGGATATTGAATGTATTTTCAAATTTAAAAAAAAACATTAAAGTCTCTGTCTCTATTGCTGCACAAGATCTAAATGATTTTCTCTTGGATTCTATAGTAAGACATTTTTCTCTCATATATTTGATAAAGCAATACCTGTTCATTTATTACCATTAACTATTATTACCATTTATAATACTGTACCACCATTAGATTTATTTATTTTTTTTAGTTTTAAATCTGTTAGACTTGTTACCTGTTTCACCAGCTGTGCTGGAACAATTGGAAATGTTTTGTGACAGAAAAAAAAGAGTTTGAGTTTAAGTATTTAAATGTTAAATAATGACTTATTCCCATTCGTTAACGATCCGATTCGATCTGGGTGATCCGGAATCCTGAAATTAGATATTGGAAAGTTTTTTTTACCCAATAAAATTAAAACATACTGTACTTATGTGATAGAAGGTTTGGAATTCCAGACTTTGGCCTCAATGAGCCACTAGTAAGAAACTATCTCAAGGGAACTATCTTGAGAAAGAAATTGAGTCCTGTCTTACACATGTAATGGGTATAGTTGTAACATTTTATTGATATATGAAAAAAGCTATTGATAGTCAAATTTATAAATAATAATAATGATAACTTTTCGTAGGTGTACAGAAAGTTTTTTTATCATGACAAACTAAAAATTTTCTAGTACAAAATATAAAATCAATGACATATCAATAACTAAATAGAGTGAATCACGCTGTTTCATTTTTCTTTTCTTCATTTAAACACTACACAGCTTAAAACTTATTTTTTAATTATTGGCTATTGGTATTTTCTTGCTAATTCGCTTATTTGGTTATTCAATGGTACACTTAAGCACTAGTACGGTTTGCTAGTTTGCACAGTGATCTTGAAAACCATTGAATTATTTTTTAGACAACAGAAGTAACTATTTTCTAGCTAAATATTCCTTACAGATAGGTCCTGTATAAGAAAAAAATTTTGTTGAATGATTCGCAGCAACAAATAATTTTCCTGATGTAATTTTGGTAGCTCAGGTGAGTGATTTGTTACGTTAAGGTTTAGTACACAAAGGAGGTCAAATTGCAAACTCAATCTTTCAGTTGGAAATATTAAGAGCAACTAATTCTTTAGTGCTTTAATGTTATATTAAATATTTTCCAAATCCCAATTTTTCTGCAAGAGTAGAACTAAAAAATGAGCCACAAAAGTTTGCAAAGTCAATAAAAAAACTTTCATCTTCAATAGACTCTGAGGCATCTACAGTTCCAAAAACTGGGATCCCACATGCAAATTTGTCATTGCCATGCTAGGGAGAGGAGGTAGAAGCGGCAGAGCCTGGTACCATCAGACAATCAATATTGCATTAGGCACGTCGTTACTGCACTGTGTCGACACCAAACATGCCGCCCGCCCGCCCGCCTCCTTCTCACGTTAACATTTCCCCTGTCGAATGACACTTGATGCCAGCGCTAAAGTTGACTTTTAGTAACCATTGTAACCATTTGCTCGTCACTGGAAAAACGTTATTTGTTTTAATAGTTTCAGTACGTACTGTCAAAATTGCTATTTTGTTACATCGATAAAACATAAAATGTTCAATAAGCTGTGGTGACGTAAAAATAAAATAAACAAGTGAAAACAATAACAATAAACTAGCTTTACAACAAACTACTTTTTGAGTAGATATTAGTCATTTACTAGATGAATACAATAATATAACCTCAATACATCAGAAGTGAATTGATGATAAAAAAAATGTTGCAAATTCTGAAACGTTTTTTCTCTGTAAAAAAATGGCTGAGATGCATTTACTAACCTGTTCAACAATCAAGTGATTGCAAAGTGATTCCTGATTTAGGAAAATGCAGGAAAAATTGTGTTGCTAATTTTTAAGTATTTTTTTAATATTTCCCAATTTACAAACTTAAGTATGGACAAAATTATAAAAGCTTAAAAAATTAACAAATAATTAGCTCATGGAACCATGTACCACAAAATATTTTTTTTATCGCACGGGTAAAATAACTTCTTGATTAGCATTATACATGTTGGTTTTACTATAAGATGAAGTAAAAACTCATGTCTTCCAACACAATCAATTTTTTTATCAATTTTCATACCCAAACAATTATACATCATCACAAATATGAATTACTATACTAAGCATTTTATTCTGAATGGATACAGATTAAATTCTTTAGAGTGTTGAATGGGTTGAACAGCTAATTGCAAATAATTTGCTGATAATTTTTTTTATCATTGTAAATTTACGTCACTGATATAATGCAAGACTTATCAGTACTTATCATTTGTCCACTTGCGATATCACAGAATTAGATGAATCTTGAAAGAAATTTTTGTAGGGTTACCTCGCAAAATTCAATGAGGTAATAAAACTGAGATATTACACTTAAATGAAAGACTGATAGAATCTATTGAATAACATTTGGCACATAAAGTATTGATTTCGGATTGCCTTTAAAAATAAGTTAACAATTTTTTAATGGTGAGTGGTGAAAAAAGTTCCAAAGTAAGAAATATTAATACAGTATTGTCATGAAAATGTTGAATTCTTGGTTATTGAGTTTGTAATAAATGGGTAAAAACATTATAAAGGTATAGAAATATAATTTTTTACATGAACCATTAACCATATGCCTTAAGAAATGTTCAAATTATTGAAAATTTAAAATGCTATATAATCAAGAACTTAATAAATATGTCTGACATAAAACACTAAAAAAATACAATAATACAAAAAACCTAAGGTTAGACAAAGATGTTTATTTACTCATTTTATTTTATTGAAACAATTCCTAAGTTCATTAAACAGCCAGACTTTGATATACAAATGTTACAGATAAATGTAACAAAGGTCAACATTATGAACTCCTGAGTCTTTTTTTTACTGAACTTGAGGTTGTGAAAAAACAAATTTTGCAACATATTTAATTTTGAAGTCCAATATAGATATCAAATTACATCAGAATATTAAGTCAGCTTAATCACTGAAATGCTTGGAAAATAAACACGATTGCATCAGAAATTCCTTTACAGATTTTAAATTTCTCTTACTTATATGTTAGTATATGGAGAAAGTATTATTTTTTAATTTGAGTTGAGAGTGGATATATCCATTTTGTGGTCCCCTGAATCTGCAAAAGTGGATTTCAACTAGATGTCTGTCTGTGTTAATGTGTCTAGATGTCTACAGTCATAGCCTACCCTGTTGGTCCGGTTTAGATTAAATTTGGTATTTTGGTAAAATAACAAATTTAATTGGTAAATTTTTTCATTTTTTATTTTTAGGAGCAGTTCACCCCAAAGAACCCAAATCAATATTTCTCAAATATGGCTCTAACGATTTTGATTAAAATTTGGTAGTTTATAGAATATTTAATAGTACATCACCACAGGCTAAGTACACCAAACTACGTAACACCAAGCTAGATTTTATGTATTACCGTACCTATTATTAATGTATTTTATTTATATAACGTACCCATTTTTAATGTATTTTTTAACTTATATACAGTACCTGTATACATAGTTTTTTGTTGTTTAAATTTATTTTAAAACTGTAACTGTCAATGTTTTCTCATGTAGCCTATCTGATTTTTATCTTCTAATGAATTGTGTACTAATAGTACGTTTTTGACTAGGGCCTAATTATTCTATACCAAATCTCTCTGTGAAAATAGTTTTTTTACTTATTAAGTTATGCTGGGCTTCTTAAAGAAATTACTGTGAAAATAACACAACTATACTATGGAAGATACCATAGCACCTAATTCTTTTCTTTTGTGAAGCTGACCGTAAACCTCTGTATCTAGCTAGGCCTATCACCTAATTTAGGATTGACTATGTCTATTACACTGAAGTGTTTATTGACAATAAAGATTTTTTAAATGTAAAAAAATATTTTATGTTTTCACGATAACTATAAAGCTAAAGTATAGTTTGTCTACCACCATTAACCCTTCAAAGTACGACATTTTTATTACTAAACAGACACTATTGTGGTACTTTTTTGGCGCTCACAACCTTTTTGTGCAAACAATTACCAAAACATATATTTCTTCACTATGAGCCATCCTATTTACATAATTCTTGCAGTAAATTGAAAGGTAATAGTAACACGATAGGTTAGGCTAGGCTACAGTCCACTTCAGTTCTACATTTTACAAATGACAAAAACATACAAAACAAAAACCATACCTGGTTGATTATTGAAAAAACAAACCACAAAAAGTATCAATAAGTAACCACAAACACAATAAGACAGTCAAATTAAATGTATTCACTATTTATTCTCATTATAACATTGTATTTATGACCAAAATAGCTGAGAAGCATAACAATAGCGAACAGAGCTAACATGACAAATCAACAGCTAATTTGATGCCTCACTCTAAACTATCTCTGTTTGTATCAGCTTGAAAACTAAACATATGAGTATTTGTCTACAACTAACGGTTCCAGAGAAAAATCAAATTTACTGTCCATAGTAAACATCCACACAGACACCCTGTATACCATTGGGTGGACGGCAAAGGGTAATTTTTGAAATTTGAGTTTTTTTAAACAAAATTCATCTTCCAAATTTCTTCAATCAAAAATGTTCCTTTTGGATATTCAAATGGTCAAATGGTAAGTTTACTCAATTATTTGGTTACTCAATTTACCATAATCTGATGTTCCAGAACAGCGGTACTCCTTAAAGGGTTTAAAAGTTAATATTAATTTTTTAAAGCACACTATTTTTCAAGTGAGTTAAGAGAGAGACACGCATAATGTAAGGGTACGATAAAAATGTGAGGAAATAATTTTCAGTTTTGGAGTGAACGAATAGTTAATATGAATGAATTACTCTCCTTTGCTTATAGGTCTTACAGCAACTTTAGACTATAAGCTGATGGCAGTTGAACACATTACTTGACTCACCGACATAAGCGTACTTGGATGCAGACAGTCCACCATCCGGCCCTTGCGCTCTCCTTAGCCCAAACTCCAACAGAGAAACGTTCTTGCCGGCGACCATACGATAGCGGGCTGCGTTGGTGGCCATCAGGCTACAACACATGTCACCGATAATTAATTACTAAGGCTTCAACTTTACAACCTCAACTTCTATATGTTTCCTGTGATTGTGTTATATAATACTTGTTATCTAATACTTATATATTGATAAGTATGATATCTTATTGACCTTTATTTTTATTTTATAGTTAATTTTACTGGTATTCTGTTACAGAAGAGAATTTAAATTCAAGTACAGTTGTTAACTGGCTGGGTGGTGTAGTGGTTATAATACCCGCCTTCAAAACTGAAGGTCGCCGGATCGAATCCCGCAAGGGTCGAATCTGGACCCAGTCGCCATTTGTCATTGGGCTACTAATTAATGATGCTTCCTAACAACAGGTCGACGTTAGGTATTAACAAGACCGGGGTTTGGACCGTTCCCCATAAAAACGTTAAAAATGCCACTGGCGTAGATATACACAAAAAAAATAAAAAATTAATAAAGATTTACAAAAAAAATAAAAACTTATAAAAAATACATTTTTCAAACAATAATTGCCAAAATATTTTTTTAGACCAACTTTACGCTAGTGTCCGTATACAGACTGAAGGCTAACATGTTCACTGGGAATAATCAGGAGACGAGATCACTAGATTACCTACAGAAGAAGACATGCTGGTGCCAAATGCAGCCAACGCTTTGACTCATACAAACTTAAAACATTCTTCAGCAGAGTTAATGTAAGTAATTCACACTTTAAATCAGTAGAATCTTTCATAATGGCCAGGAGACAAAATTCGTGGAAACAGACAAAAATCTCCCCCTCATTTGAAAAACAATAGCTATATTTTTATGGTTGCAGTTAAATACAGTTTGTACTCTATGTGTTTCATGTTTCTTGTTCAGTACTCTATATCAGTCTAAACAGTATTCAATATTTTCTTCTCTTTGGTTTATTGGTTTTCATTTCAGAGTTTCGCTATGACCTTTATCTGAGTAATAATCACGTACGTTCGAGTTAAGTTTTTACAAATGCAGCCTATAGCAGTTCAGATATTGATGAATACATTTAAGTTTAGTTCAAGTTAACATATCATATATGTTATTGCCAGAACAACAAGAGAAAAAATACCAGTGCCGAGTGCGGCCGACGCATAACTCACCCTCATCCGGCTTCACAGACCCTGATTGTGTGAAGTAATATAAGTATATTGTTACAGAAATAGGCATTAAAAAATCGATTTGAATTTGAATTTGTTGTATTCAATTCATATACGGAGTCAATTAATAAAGATTGTTTATTTAATTTATGAATTTTTAATTTTTTTAATTTATAGTTTTTAATTCTGTATTGTTTTTGGCCTCTTTTATATGGACTTCTTTAGTTCAAATTTTTGTATAGTTCAAAGTTTTTAGCTGGTCCTTTTGAGATTCAAATTATCCAACTTCCACCGTAATTTATTTTAAATCTCATTACGATGGGTATATGGCCAGAAGCGAAGTGATGACAACTGTCACGTAGGCAGAAGTGACTGTTAATGATAACAGGAACAACACGCCACTATGTTGTTGATATTAGTCATCGACCCACCCAACCAGAAGAATATTTCAAGGTGAATGTAAGAGAGCGAGTGTGATGACTAATGGATTTGATGACATATGTATTGGTTGTGAATAAAAGAACACATGTTGTTGGTAATAAAAGACTGGATGATTCATTTGCCAGCTGATCATACATTCAAATACACTTAGTTCGACAATATTATATAACTAATTAATTTATTAATTAATAATAGGCCTACTTAATAAATTTGGAATCAGTATGAAAAAATAAAATTGTAAAATTTTGAAACAAAGACAAAAATACCCCCGTCGCAGCAGATCTACGTACTCAGCGAATTTCCAAATAAATAATGTAATAATAATGTTATATCACATGTTTAATCAATATCTGTCGATAAATGTATGAGTTAGTTATTTGCCTATTCTTCATAAGATTAACATGGGAAAGGGTATGTAGGTTTGCTGCTGTGAGGAACAGTGAAAGTAAGCATTTATACCATAAACAATTTTTATTTTGACCAATTATACCAAGTTTCATTACCATCTGTCAATAATAAAGGAGTTTTTCCATTTTCTATATGATTAACATGGGAAAAGAGTATGCAGGATAGCTGCTGTGAGGAACACTGAAAGTAGGAAGTTCTAGCATAAACAATTTTTATTTTGACCAATTATGCCAAGTTTCATCAACATCTGTCCATAAATAATGGAGTTTACCTATTCCCTATATGATTAACATGGGAAAAGAGTATGCAGGTTTGCTGCCATAACAAATACATAAACTATGATTTTTAAGCATAAATGGATGGATCTCAACCACATGAAGCTAAATATCAAGTTTTATCCAAAAATATTGATTGATAAGTGAAATATTAATTTTTACTTATCCTCCATAAGATTAACATTGGAGCCCCAAAATACAACGTACTGTGTTCACAGACATATATATATATAACGACTATTGTTTTTGGTCTCTGGGCACCTAAAGAAGAAAAAATAACATGGTCCCGGGCTTAAGTCTCGCCATGAGACCTACGGTAATAGCTTCTTCTCTATGGGAAATTCGCTAACAAAGGTTTTACAACATACCACAATATGACACAATTACCGAGGATTAAATCTCACAAAATAAATGAGTTATAGCTAAATTGGATAAGTTGATACTAATCAAAAACAGTTAGAATTTCTGTTTCATATTATGGCCTGAATCAAGTCTTAAATTAATAAATTAATTTACCTGAAAAGTTAATTTCAGGTTTGCAAGTTCTCACCAACACATAATGCTATATTGAATGCTGGTTAAATTAGTATGGATAGTAAAAAATTAATTAATAAGAAAATCAATTGTCTTTATCAGTTCTCCTAAGTTATCAGTTATCCGTTCTTATTAACACTGATAAGTTAATTTTATCTCTTTAGGAAAATTTAACCAAATTTAAAAATGGCAAAAGCAATTAAATTCTTTAATAAAATGGCATAGTAGTATCACTCCTAATACTGCTGTGCCATTTTATTTAGAACTAATTGTAGTAAGAATAATTCCAATGCCGATCTCTATGATGTTGAAGATCTCTATCAGCATCACAGTTCTTACTCAATTTTGCATGATTGCTGTTTTTATCTCTTTGAGGGCCAGAGCCATTTTATAATTTTTATATAGGTCTGAAATGTTTTAACCCTAGCAGTGGCCAACGTTAGAAATGAGAATTCTTTTGAAAATTCAAATGAATTCTAAATATGATGGTAACCTACTCAACCTTATACTCATTTTATTCGTAAAAAGGTGAAGATTCTGAAAATAATAAAATAAATCACGACCAGTGGTTTTTGCGATAAAATTAAAAAAAAAATTTGAAATTTTTTCTTTGAAATTTCAAAAGCAGCCTCAGCAATAGGTTCCTGAATTTTATATCAAAAATCTATTATATAAATATTGTCGACAATTTATGTTTGTACAAAAAAATATAGCATATGGGGGATTTATTTTTTAACATGGGTTACGTAAAAATATATAAAAAACCGTACGACCATCAAATTTTACTGTGTAAACTTTTTATAAATATAGATAATGTAATTATATTTTTACTGACGATGAATAAGTTATTTATGTAATCCCAATGAAATAAGGAACAAAATATATGTCATCAAAAGCATTGAAAATCAACTTTATAATTTTTAAATATTTGTTATGCTTACAAACTTTATAGAATTTGAAAACATAGAAAAAAAAATTTTTGTATGACATGTTTATAAATTTTTTCATGTCAAAATAGTTAGACCATGTTGTAGGTTGTCTGATTCCCTTGAAAAAATGTATAATACTCAGGGTTTATTATTAATGTTTTTTGTCATGATCTATTATATCGAACAAAACACAGACTCGATATGTATGTTAAAAATTATTTTTCATCTAAGGTACTCACTCCATTTAGTATAATCATATATATTGATATGTTATATTCATGTTATATTACCGTTATAAACACACTACACTACGGTACATTACAATAGTAAAATAAAAGACTTACATTGTGAAGACACAACCCAAAACAAACTTCAAAACAAATCAAAACTCCGCAACATATTAATGATGCTGGGTCAGCTGACACAACACAGTGATGACGAAATCGTCACAGAATTTTCAAGCTCAGACAAAAGTCACAGTGCTGCCACCCGCTACCAATCGCAAAACAAAATTATTCTACGTTTCTTCCTCTTCAAAATGGTATATTAATTTAATAGTTTGTTTTTACACTAAAGTTTATACAAAATAGGTATAACAAAAATACTACAACAATTAATTAAAAACTTTTATTATAAAATAAATAGGCCTATTTTTAAATATAAATATTTATTAATCTACATGTATTTATACGGTATATAATTTCGGTTAGAAAAAATATTCTGACTAGTAACTTTACAATAGATTAACTCTATAACAAAAAGTGTGATAAGATGGTTGTCAAATAAACCATCTTATCACACTTTTTGTTATAGAGTTAATCTATCTTTAAGCCTAAAAGAAAATGCCCTGCAACACCTACCTTGAAATTACTCACTGCACTTTTAAACTGACTCAAATACTTATGATTTATTAAAAATAATCTTGTATGGTTTTGTAAACAGTGAGCTGAAAAAGAATTCAAATTAAGAAACACAACAAGGATTATTTTCCTGTATGTGATAATGTACCGCCATCGGAGTTCAAATAATGATAAGTGAAGATTAACAGGAGATATAAGAGGCTTATCCTGCTTACCTTGCATAGTTGACAAGTGTTAGCAGGGTGGTCTCGAGCAGCTGCACGATAATCAGAGGGCCTTCCACCCTCATGAGCGGCACCCTGCAACAAACAAGAGCTTGCAAACTGACAGTCCAGCCACCTGCAGCTTATGCTTCCAACAAGACCACCGACTGTTCAATACTTCAGTAATATACGTTCATCACTAACAGGATTCTGTTGATCTCTGTAGAATCTAACGTAAAAATGCTTGCAGTAAAGAATAAGTCTCCTTAACAATATCACAGGAAATCAATCACTGGACCTCCATTCAAATTTTTCAACTTACAAAGAAAAAGTCTAACAAAATAATCTTCTGAGAGCTAAAGATTTATTTTAAAATATTATAATTCTAGAGTAATTAAAATAGCTTTAGTCTAATCCTTGAAAATGAAGAGCTCCTACTATTTCAAAACATTGTATTTGGATCCATAGGATCCTTTATAACGGAGTTAACAATGCAAAGGTTTTACAATAAACTACAGTATGGTACAATTAATTACAGTACATTAAATTTCACCAAATAAAATGGAATTTAGAGCGAAATTAAATAAGTTGATGCAAATTTTAAACAGTTATAGAATTTTTCTTTTATATTATGGCCTGGTTCAAGCCTCAAATCAATAAATTTGTTACACAGTGCTGAAAAATAAACAAAGAAGGTTGATGGTTTCTCAGACTCCTAAGAAACTTTTTAGAAAAGTTTCTTTTAACTATTATTACAAGAGCACAATATGAACATGCTAAAGTTAGCATATTTATATTGTGCACTTTTCTTGTACCACTTCCTGTAGGAAAGTAGAGGTTGCTCAATTTGATCCTCTTATTTGCACTATGGAACAGTATTGAGTCATAACAAAACGTCATCCCCTAAATGATAAGTCTTGGCATTCATTTTTGAAAACTTATTATCCTACCACAATTTAAGAAATATACCCACTTTGGAAAGGCGACGGATCCTTCTTCAATAGCGTAGACAGTTACATCATTGACATTTAGATGTTGTAAGAAAAGAAAAAAATCTTCTTCTATTGAAGGCGGCAAAGTTGCTTTAAGATACTCAATATCTGCAAAATGAAATTATTATTTTGTATCTATTACTTGTTATGATTACTTCACAGAATGCTATAACCGTGATATCATAAACAAATGTTAAGTGTAGGCCTACTTTTATATGTTAGTGGGTAAATATTATTAGATAAAATGTTAAAAGCAAGGAAGACTAAAAACATCAAAAGATTTATTTCTTTGTCTTTCTCCTGTATTGTTGGATAGCAGTAATTGTCAATATTGCAAATGACAAGATATAGTCTGAGACAAGAAAGCAGCTCTCATTGGACAAAAATGAATCATATGAATCATTATATGAATCATCAATCAATATTGAGTGGTTTATGGGCCAGAACAGCAAAGCTTTGTCAACATATAGACTAAACAGTTGACCAGATTAAAGATGCAAAGCTGGCCATGAATGTGGGTAGTATATCCACTAGGAGTAGATGTGTTAATACAAACCATGATCACTGATGCCATAATCTAAATGTATTGACAAGATGATAGCTTCCACACCATAGAACGCCACTAACACACACAATTAGGTTTAGAAAAACTATTTAACTATTTTCAATGATTGGGGAATTACTTGTTTCATACATGCTTTTTATTTCTATATTGATTGAACCTTCCCTCTTCCTATGCTTTTCTACTTGCTAAAAACAAATTAGAGCATAGGCAAATAATAAAATAACTTTATTTTATATTCTTAAACAGTGTGATACCAGCATACATGAGTGCTGAAAGTAGGATTATAGCTATAAAACATCCAATATCCAACATGATTCAAGCTATTCTACAAAAAATCACTTTCAAATACAAGTTCTTTGAAAGAACATTTTTTCAAATTCAAATTTCAATTTATTTTATTTTTTCCTATTTGTTTGGAAAAGCATTTGCTTGGAATATTAAAATTTTTTTTTATTATTACATTCACGTTAAATATTTCGGTGGTGCCACAATAACAGGTGGTAGTCATATAAATATATGATCAACAATAGTTTGTACAAATTTTGATATGGGTAATCGTCATGATTACCCAATGATTATTATCAGAACAGAACAATACATAATAAAATCAGTATCTTTTTGCTAAAGAGAAAACAAAAGAAGACTTAGACAATAGACATAAATAACAGAAAATATTCAAGACCAGAAAACATGTAGATTATCAAAACTAACAAAACATTAGCAAAAACAAAAAATCTTAAAAAGTCAATATCAGCAATAGTCAGCTGATTCAGACAGTTTTAGATCTCAAAAAAAGGTTTAGCCTAATGTATAAAACGCTGTTTCATATAGTTAAGTTCTAGTAATGTATACTGAAAAATCTATTTTTTTTTTATTTCCTGTCCAGCACAATTTATATTTATAAATCTTGATATATTGACAATATTCCATTGACATAAATAACATGATTTTAGTTTAGAATACTAAATTAGAATCAATGTAACTTTCAATGCTGTTTTTATGAATTCATGGTACAGTGTGATAGACAATAAAGTGAAAACAATGAAAACAACTCAATTTGACAGGCTTGATAAGAAAAATTTAATAACTCAAATCATCAGGCTTGAATGACTAGATAAACTTAAGGTATACCGTAGTTAGTTATCGCCTTAAAAATACATAATTGGAATCTTAACCACAAAAGTATTGACAAATGAAATAAAAAACAACATTAATTCATGTAATTAAAACCCAAATAATTCTTACATTAAATTTAATTCACATTAAATTAAGTTTAACCCAAATTTCGTCTAATGTAATAGGCCTATCATATCAGACTGTTATTGCACTAATTTTTAATCGCAAATACTTACAAAACTACTATACTTAAAAATCTTTAAAAAAACTATATATCTTTTAAAAAATCCTAAATGTATAAAATTTGTTCAGTGGCTACCATATTGAAGACGTTTGATTAGTTCTTTCATTGATAAAATAAGAATTTCATCGTCCAATCCATTTCAAAATGATATGGACATCCAAGTAACTTTTTAAACACTTCACAAAACTTACCACTGTTGGAGTAATGGAAATTCTGGAGAAACTTGAGGCACTCATCCAGTCCAGCAAATATTGTGAACTCTCCTTGAAATGGATTTTGACGGAAAAAAAGATCAAAGACCGCAGTGTCTCCAATCTTGCCAGACTTCCAATAGGCATAAGCCATTGTTATTTGATACAAATCTGTAATTTGTATCAATTTTTAGTTTACACCACTTTCCATGACAGACTACAACATTGGTAATTCTATGAGCAACTATTGGCAATAAAAATAGTGGAATAAACTTAAACCTTGATTTCTTAGCCATTTTACTAGGTAGGAAGGCCAACTGTATATAGCACTCCGACCACTACGGGTCAGTAGTGGTCTAACCTTTATGTTGTGCGGTCCTACTTGACCCGTGTTCGCTAGCTCAGTTTTTTGACCGGTTTCTTTTGTAAATTGTAGAAATGTAAACATCGTTAGGCACTTGAAAATGGGAGTAGTTTAACCAACTCTCGAAACATTGTGTACATTTTAAACACAAGACGCGTTGAAAAGTCCAACTGAATATTAATTTAATAATTAATAATATGTAATGGCTTTATAGTTTACTATTTCAACATCCACAAGTGTAAATTACTGTGCATTAATTAATATATATGCCTAAACCAAAGAAAAATTTGTTTGTCATATAAAACAGCTGCTCCCTGTGACTGCAGTCTGTGACGCTTCGGTCGTCACAGTTTACTGAGGATATAGCATTTACAACATTTGTTTTTTAGTATTACTTCCTCAAGTTTTGAGTTGCTTGTACAAGTTGTTAAAACATGTGCAAGTTGCAACTTTATTTGTAATATTAGCTGACTTACAGTGGTTTATATCTAGAGTTTAGCGATTGAAAAAATTACATCATTTTTATATATAACGATTAGTGATGTGGGTCGGGTAAATACCCAGTGGGTATGTAAATATAAATTGGGTATTTATCCGGGTATTTACCACACGCCCGGGTAAATACCCAAAAACTGGGTATTTATAATTTTTATTAAAGTTAGAGAAGATTGAGATGTTTTTTTGCAATTATTACCCTCTAAGGATAGTGAAATGATGATAAAATGTGTTAAAAAAAATGTTATATGGTTACTACTAGCATTTTACTTCTGGGATTAATCGCCATAAATACCCACGTCCTGGGTATTTATAACTTTTATTTAATTTAAAGAAGATTGGGATTTTTTGCAATTACTAAACTTTAGGGACAGTAGCCTATGGATGATTAAATCTTAATAAAATGTGTTAACTTAATTTCATATACAGTAGTCCCTTTTAGCATTTTTCTTCTGAGCATAAAGCATAGTCGGCATAAATACCCTGGTCGCATGGTTGCACTGGTCCTGATTACTTATGATTTTTTAATTTCTATGATAGATATATGAATTTATTTTATTGAAAGTGAAGAAAAATAATTTGTAAAGTAATAATTATTATTTAGAAAGACAGGAAAATTTAGCCTATCAGTGGCCTATGTGTAAACAGCTTAACAAAATAATTAAAATTCAATCTGTAGGATGGCAGGATTTAATTATTATTTTTGTTCTAGATCTTTTGTTGGTATCAAAATAAAAAAAAACTAATTTCATAAACTTATACAAAACATTTGAATCTATAGCACAATAAATCTTTCAAAATTATATTAAGTTAGACCAAAAGAACAGGAGATACATTTTTTTAGTAGGTTTATCCAAATATATTATTGTTTTCAACCAATCGGTAACACAGAAAAATTCAATTACTTTTAGTACTCTGCTATTCTGCCTATGTTAATCAGGTCTTAGGTCTGTCTCAAGCCTTCCAAGCCATTTATACAATAAAAATTTTAACTCTCATAATTAAATAACGGTAGATTTAAAACACGAAACCCCATGCTTATTTACAAACTTAATGTATTATTTTACAAAAAGAACTAAATCATTAAATGAAAGGTACTAGCAAAGCTTCAAGTTACTGTAAAAGGTGTTATAGACTATCCTAATTTATCATGTAATGATAACAATAACATATTTAGGGATAAATATAAATTAATTTCAATCGATTTCATAAATACCCAAAATACCCGGGTATTTATGGATTTTGGGTATTTACCCAGGTAATTACCAGGGTATTTACCCCGAGTTTTAAATACCCGGGTATTTTACATCACTAATAACGATATAAAATATACATAGCCTAATTTTTTTTCCTCTAAATAATTTTTTTCACAACTTTTAACTCATGTAAAATAAAAACCAAAAAGTCAGTTTAAAAAAATATAAATTCAGAACAAATAAATTTTTAAGTAATCACCAGTACTTTTAACACATAGGCTATCTAAATACAAGTAGAAAGCAATGCCAGTCTAGAGACTCCGAGTGGAAAGAGTTAATGATTTTACAGAATCTTTGAAATTCATAGGGGTTGATCATTAATTATTCTCTTCTATATTATCTTCTAATTATCTTTTATTGGAATTTTCCAAAGCAACTGAGTTTTAACTACACAACGTTTTTGGAGGTGGAGAAACTCCTCCTGTTTTCAAATGATTAAACCTACCAAAAAAATTAGACCCTTCATTAATATTTAAAAGTTTATAACAAGTTGTATTACAAATATTAATTAGCTTATATCATGTTGTCAATAATACTTTAATTATTATAACTGTATACACAATACAAAAACTATATTGATAATGTTTTCAAATAACTACAGGATGCGGAGTGGTGAGGTTATTTCTTGCATTCATTATTGCTTAGGCCTAGTTGGTTAATTATCCATTCTCGGGAACGGAATTTGAATTTTTAAATAGAACAACATATATTTATCAAATAAACTAAATTTTATTTTTCATCTGGCAGTTTATCTCCTACAAGGCATTCCAAAAGACAAATAAGATGTAGGCTCTCATGACAACCCATTAACCCTTAATTGGTCGCACGGTGTACAAAACTCCGGAGCTAATGCTTTTAGTTTTGTAAAAGACGCATTTCGGTAGCCTTGCCACTCATCTCTCACCTTATCCTCCCTTCACAACCCCTCTAAATGACTATAAGAGAGAGAACTTGATAACTGCATTCTTTTGTCAATGTTAACCATTTATGCAAGCCGTGTTGTATTTTATAGGTCCTGTTGTGTCAGTATTTGCGCGGCCAACTTGTAGTGTTTTAAAACATTTTTAGGTATTAGTATAGGTCCCTACTAATACCCTACTAATAATACCCTACTAATATAGGTGTTTTCCCAATTGTTTACTCAGAGCGAAGATGCAAGTAAAAATAGTGAACCTACTCAAGAAGATGCAATTGAATGGGAAGGATTGTATCAGTCCGTTGATGAATTGCTGTTGGGTGATCACAATTACTATATTTATTGCTAGTGATAAAGCCATTGTCCATTTTACCGGCTTAACAACAATTTTAGACTAAAAAGTTAAAGTAAACATGTCTTTATAGGCCAAATTAGTGCATGCGGAACTTTGTAGCCTACACCACACAACCTATTACGTAAAATAAATTGCACGACCTATTAAGGGTTAAAGAACTAAGCAAAATAAATTTAGGTATCTAATTTCTAAGCTATGGCTTCCAAAAAAATTACTGTTCCCTTCAAAACATGAATGAAACTAGAAAGGTTCTATTCATTTAGGGGTCTAAGGGTAATTTCCTTTAATTCCAAAATAAGAACTTTTTAACTTTGGTTATACCTGCTTGATCAGAGAATAAGCCTTTTGCTTGGGTAAGTTAGGATTGGCAGGCCTTCAGTATGCAGTTAGAAGAAGCTAGAGAGTTCTCATTAATGGCTTTAATTATTAACAATTTTTAATCTATCTTGAGAGTCTTGAGTCTCACCTGTGAGAAGAGGTTGCACTATCCCATTCTGTGTGACATCTTGATGTTCCCAGTTACTTTCATTGTTATTTGTGTAGACTAACCGCCCCTCCATTATGGCTGATATAAAAATTTAAAAATAGTAAAGGCCTAGTAACAATTTATTGGGAGTTTAACCCAGTTTAAATCCAGCCTTAACTCGCTGAACAACGAAAAGAATTGTTGACTTCTCAACAATTACATGGTTTAATTCATGGTAGGTTCAATTTTTAGCATTTAAAAATAAAACTCATTTAGTAACAATGAGTAGAAAACAAGATCACCTAACCTTACCAATATAAACAAAAACATAAACAATGATAAAGCATGAATTTAATATTCCTTTGAGGCACATCAATGACCTGACACAATGAAAAGTAGGTTATGAATAACCAAAAGTAGGCCAAACGATCTTATTTCATTTCGTAATGTCGGCACAAACCTACTCCAACTAGCACCAACCTAAAGTCTCGATTTCAAACGCAACTTTCTTTCTGCTTCACAAACAAAACAGTAACGTCCCTTCAAAGTCATTTCGCTTTATCCTATCCTATGCAATCCCCCCTCCAAACTCATAACAATGTTGCCATCAAGTCAATACTAAATTGCCTCGAATTGAAGTGAAATTGGCCCAAATAATCTATTACTTACCCTGTTTTATATAAATTACGGGTTAGAATTGTAATACCTCATTTAAATTACAAACGTTTTACTTTAAATATGAATGAAACTACAGTGAAATTTAATGTTTTATTAAATCTACATTAATATTTACATCCATCGGCGCTCCGTTGTCCAAGACGTGTACTAGGACCGAAGATTAAGCTCTTACTTATAAATTATGATAATTTTCACTTTAAACTTATTTCAACTGTCGCTTCTCATATAAAGGACAGGCAATATAGTACAGAGTTGACTTTGACTTATGACATGGAAGGCCTGTTTGATAAGAGCAGGTCGCAGGTCAAAGGGGTTAATTTGGGAGTACCTTAAGGTTCAATCCTGAGACCTTTACTTTTAGCGAATTTCCCATAGGGAAGAAGCTATTACCGTTAGAGGACCAACCATAATAGTTTCAACTCTTACCTACATCCGTATTTAATTACAATAACAAATATGGCCTTGCACAATAAATCATTCGTATACTGTACTCTACTTAAATACAACAGGCTTAGGCTGGATTATGTACTAATCGTGTTGTTTTAAGTTCTAGAGGTGGCCTGAGGACGGCATCAGATTCCAGATCTCGCAACGTCGTGAAACTTTGTTTTTACTCAAAATCGTGATGGGAAATGGCTATAGTAAAAAAAACTAAATAACTAGTTATCTAACTAAATAACTATACTTTATTTGAGCTGGGAAACCGCCTTACTGGGGTCACCTTATGTGACCTCAGTAAGGCCTTTGACACGGTAAATCACATTTTGCTTGAAAAAAGTTGAAATTCGATGGAATTTGTGATTGTGACCTAGATCTGCCTCAGTCCTATCTGGGAAGGATGAAGCAGGTTGTCTTGGTAAATGGATCCTTTTCTCAGATTCACACTGTGGGTCAAGGGGTTCCCCAGGGCTTAGTTCTGGGGCCCTATATATAGTTTAATTGAGTAGTTTGATTTGATTATGTCATTGGTTATGCCGATTACACTACTTTAATTTGAGAATTACAATACATACAAAAGTATTGTATCATAATTCTCTTATCTGACGCTTCTTCTGCAGCCTGCAGAGATGAAGTTTCCTTGCAAAGAATCATGACCCAAGCTGTTAAGTCTACTGTTAATTTGTTTCACTGAAATGATTTTATGCTTAACGAAGACAAAAATCAATTAATTATTTTTAGTTTTAGGTACAAAAAAATGAATTCTCCCCTGTAAATATTTATTTATTTATTTACATACACCATTTTTACATGTAAGTTTTATACAAAATGGTCTAAAATGCAACAAAATACAAAATGAACTATTGATTAAATGTTGTTACTTAGAATACACTACGAATAAGGAATTATGATAAGAAAGATACAACCGTAATAATATAAATATGATACATATAAACATATAACTCATAGCTTTCAATAGATAGTTAAATAATACTTAAATACATACATAATAACATAGTTAATATAAAATAAATACTTTACAACTTAAACACATGATAAAGAATTGACACATAAATCGACACATAACTGAAAATGGTGTATCTCCTGACGCTCAGACATCGGGCTCTTTCAAATACAGGTACAATTTTTTGGCTGCTTCAGATGTGGTGTTGAAAAGGTCGATGTGAGGTGACAGGACGTTCCCAACCCTGTGGAAATGAGGAAGTACGCTGTTATGCTCGTAGTTGGTAGCATAGGCTTGAAGGGTGAGAAGGTTCAGTGACCGAGTTCCACCAGGCACTCAAAGTTTATCTGGCTGAGCAGATAAGGGCAGTCAACATCACCATTAAAGCGGGAGCTTGTAGAGGAACGTGACGTCAGCTAATTCTCTTCTTATGAGCAAAGATTGAAGCCCCAATCGAGATTTAACAACGGTGATGGGGATGGTGGCATACTCGTGTCCCAAACTAAGGCCAATGACCCGAACAAATCTTCTTTGGACCTTCTGCAGCCGATCAATCAGCCCAACTGTACAGGGAAGTCCACACAATGCAGCATTACTCAAGTATGGAGTGAACAAGATCGATGAATAAATACTTCTGTACCATGATGCTGAGTCCATGTTTGTAGGTACGAATAAAATAATGAAGCCCAGTGCCCTCGATGCCTTTCTGCAAACCAACTCCACGTGATCATTCAAAGTGAGATTTGAGGAAAACATCACACCAAGATCTCGGACTGAAGTTTGCCTGGGAACGCCGGTGCCATCGATGGTTTAGTTGAAAATTACAGGGCTACTGCTGCGGTCGAAGGTAATCACCGCACATATCATGATGTTCAGACTCAGAGATTCACCAATCACAAATCCTTTCCAGAC
Organism: Nephotettix cincticeps; assembly: GCA_023375725.1. Classification (NCBI taxonomy): domain Eukaryota; kingdom Metazoa; phylum Arthropoda; class Insecta; order Hemiptera; family Cicadellidae; genus Nephotettix; species Nephotettix cincticeps. The sequence continues at coordinate 27,390,087 of CM041790.1, read as the reverse complement.
ACTCTTGGACAATTGTGCAATCATCAATGGTTGAAATGGCTGTAAAAATCTTGATGTCATCCCCAAATAACAAATGGCCAACATCATTAAGTTCAACGGTATCATTGAGAAAAATAGTAAACAAGAAAGGACCCATGTGTACTTGCCTGATGTTGCAGTATAAGGGGTGGACATGGATTGTGAATTTCACAATCAGATTCCGCTTATTCAAATATGAACTGAACCATCTCAGAAGTTCCCCAGTGATTCCATAACCAGCCAACTTAGACAGTAGTATCTGGTGTCTGGAATCGACGTTGTCCCGGAGTTTCCTCCAGCCTTGCTCCTGTTGATGGCACGTGGGAGAAACTTCCTCGCAGCCTTGTAGGCCTCCAACTTACCAAATTGCTAATCAGCAGGAATTGTCGCTCTAGTGGCGGCTCGCCAGTAGAGCTTCAGTCCACCAGTAGACGAGTTGCTTATCGTGTCAGAGTCTCCTTTGCGGCATAGACTGATCGCAGCAACTAGCCCCATCGTAGATGCTACTTATGCCTCGGCACCAGCCTAGCCAGGATTCTCCTGTGCTCCCTGTAAATGACCCGGGTAAACTTGACTACTTCCAGTTCGTTGGTATTCCAACGACGTGGCTCACCTCAAGATGGGGATACTCTACGGTGCATGTTGTGTATCTCAAACACTATATAATGGTGGTCACTGCCAGTATAATCCTCCAATACCCTCCAGCCAGAGATTCTCGGAAGAAGCGACTGAGATGTAAATACATGTTAACACATTTATTTACTGTTAGGTGTTACGAAGTTCAGCTAGTAAAGTATAAAATAATAAATAAATGAGATTGTGACCAAAGAGTTTTTAAACAAACATTTAGTGATTGCCACTGAATCAACCAGATAAATCTGCTCATCAAGTAGTATAGTTACTTTTAATAATAATTGTTAATATGCTTATTGTTGTTATTACTTCTTATCCCTAAGATTGACATGGGAACTGAGCATGTTTTTCTCTATGAGATATTATTTAAAAAAACATTATTAGTACTTAATTAGTACATTTCAAGTTTTTATATACTAAAGACTATACCAATATTTTATTACAGGAGAACCTCGATAGTCCGACCGTGCCCGTCGGCACAACAGACTTCCGCTAATTCGTCCTCGGCGGCATTCTCCTCGCTTAGTCCGACCACGCTAGCGAAAATTTACAGAATTTGGTTACTTCGTAACTCCATTCAAGTTTAAACCTGTCGATGACGCATCGACAGGTGACGTCGTGAGTTTGTATTTGTTTATTTTTTATATTCATACAGTAATACATAGTGTGTATAGCGGAACGTCTAGGCTACATGATGCAGCAACTGTACCTAGGCCACGTACAGTATTGAACAGTATTGTAGTGTTATGCTTTCTCGTAACTACAGCATACTCTGTAAGTACATAATGGACACTTTTTGTACGTTATTGTTATTAAATAATTAATTTATTTAATGTTTTTAGGCTTTTTGTAGCGTTCATCAGTACAGTAGCTTTTTATAAAATCTTGATGCAATATTCTTTGTTCGAAATACAGTTTAAGTTTGTTTTTATGTTAATATATGAGTTCCTCTGATAATCCGACCTTTTTGTTGTTCTGACCATACCCCCGGTCCTGCAGGTGACGGATTAGCGAGGTTCTACTGTATCCTTCATAAAATTATTATTTGGAGATACCACATTCTGTTTACCTCTTTCAATATTTTAGAAACTCTTCAGCATACTGTGTCTTCTCAATCTGTGTAATATTCCTCAAATGTCAATATTGTTTTCCTATGTGGTTGTAAATTTGACTTTTCAAGACATAAAAGAAATAGTAAACAAAAGCAGAAGACTCCGATCCATTCAATTGCAACTCGAAATAAAAGACACTTATTTATCCAATGTGTTTACAATGGTAATAAGTCATATACAGTGGAACTTGGATAATTCGAACTTCTGTAATTCGAAAACTTCTTTATTTCGAAATTTTGTCTTGGTCCCTAGAATTTTATATAAAAACAATGTTAAAATATCTTGGTTAATTCGAATAATATTTTGGATAGTTCGAAGTTTTTACAGCGGAAATCTATAGTGTGTGTATTAGTGAACTAGCCATTGTGTGCGATTTTCCAGGAAACGAAGTTCGGGCTTCCTGTCCTCAGACTATTTTTAGCTAGATCAACGTGCCCACCCCACTCACTAGTTCACTACTGCTCATAAATCACAACATTGACATCTGTGTGTATCATCGGTGGTGTTTTGTTCCGATATTCGTCGTCTGCTTTCATGTCGTGTGTATGATGGCTTCGTCAAAGCGAACCTACAAATCTCTGACGTTGCAAGAATAAATAGCGGCGATCAAGGAGGTAGGGAAGGGATTTGAAAAAGTTTGTAATACCTAGTTTCGGGATCCCTCCAAACACATTATTGACATTTAACAAAAATTAGGATTTTTAATCAATAATATCTTCATTATCCTAACTTTTTTAATATACAATGTTAAAACCTGATGTTTGATTGTTTATTTCAACCACTTGCATAAACTTTTCTAATTCAAATTTTTTGATAATTCGAATTTTTTTCTGCTCCCTTGAGATTTGAATTATCCAAGTTCTACTGTATTTATTTTTCACAATGTTAACATTTGTTGGAATGGACTCAAAGGATATTTACAAATGAAAATCTGTTCCATCATTCACTTGCCTCTTTAATGTCACATGGCAAAGTACAATGTCTCAATTAGATCATACATAAACAATATTGCAGTGACAATATGAAATTAGGAACTAAAATGTCCAACGCGAGCTGAGACACTGGCCTTTGTGCACTCTCATTGCACATGAATTGCGTAATAGTGGAGGGCAGAATGGTATGTATATCACCATGCTGGGTTTCACTATGTGCCGGCTGAGTAACTTAATACAGTTAAACACTTGCCAAAATACTGTAGTGAAAGCTCAAAACCATGAGCTAACTGCCACGCCTATTTAAGGTCTGATAACTGGAGAACCAAACATAACTTATTGTAGGTATTTCATAAGGGTACTGCAAAATGTTGCTATAAGAAGATCAACAACTAACCACCTTATTTCATTTTAACCCTGCGATTTTTTTTAACAAAGTGATCGGTAATTTAGAGACAGACATCAGAGAGTTATTGCAATGCTATCTATGAGGCATGAGATGTACTTTGTTGATTTAGTTCGTCACAATGTTGCTAGGAATGCAACAGTTACCTGAACTGCCAAATTGGTAGAACACTGCACAACCTTTAGCATCAGCCAAAAACAGTAGTTAATAAGATTAAAAACAGACAGTGAAATAAATATGCATTGTATGTTTGGAAAAAAGTTTATAAATTACAGTAACAAACTGTTTTAACCCTTCAACGATCCGCGACATACAGTGTACGTCCGCCATTGCCGAACTGAGAATGCACTGCGACGTACGCTATACGTTCTGTGACTTGCGATAGAATATTTGAGTTTCCGGTTATTTGCAGTTCGATACTGTTGAAGTTATATATCGATGTGAAGTGTGTTAAACGATTAATCTGATTCGGTTATTAACGATTTTTACGAGTTCCGGAGACTAAAAATATCAATGTTGAAGGTCTGTCTTGTAATCACCCATTCACACTCTACGCAGATGCCAGACTGAGCGAGTCTTATTTTTGCTTCGCCCTTTTTTTTCTTTGTTTAGAAACAGTTTGGCACCGTAATAATAATTAACACAGTGTGGCAGTAATAATTAATTTTGTGTGTTGCAGTTCCGCTTGTAAAGATTAGTAAATATGATTAGCAAAAATATTACTGTTTTCTGAAGTATCAGATCTGAGAGGTTTTTCATTTTCGTTTATCATAATAATTTGTGTAATACTGTGTTTACTACATCAAGTGTTTTTAGTGAAGTTTAGGTTAGGTAATTAAAGATTATTTTATCTTGTAGTTATCGATGTGTTACAATAATTTGTGATACTGGATAGGCCTAGTACCTGTGTTTGGAGAAATGCTTCAAAATAAATCACACTTCCACAGTTTTTTAGAGGTAGGCCTAAAGTGTTTTGTAAACATCTATTTTCTATATAACATAAATAAAGTTAATACATGTAATAAGCATATTGTTCTGTTCTTTGATACATAATAGTGTAATGTAAAACAAATTTATGGTTTAAATTGGTTATTTTACATAACTTAACTTTAAGAACACAAATGTATGCAAAAATCAACAAAAATGGTAAAAAAGTGACCCAGGTGGGGGTTGCCCGCCGCACCAAAAAGTTATGTGTTGAAGGGCTAAAGGAGAAAGATACCAATCTAACTTTTTAGCACCCCTTTAGCAATAACTTAGATAGAATAAATGTAACACTTTGAAAGAGATACATAAGAAAAAAATTACCTATATTTGTTCAGTCCATGGAATCAGCCGCACTTAATGAAACCCAACAATCAAGATATCTAACTGATACTCTGAAGTTCGGTACTAAATAGACAATCTAAAATTATTTTTCAACTTACATGATTTTATAAATATTAGAAAGTAGTAATAAAATTTCAGTATAAAAATACCCATAAAGTAATAGTAATAAATATAAGAATTACTTTATCAAACATATTACAAGTTCTGTACACACTGAATATAAAAAGCATATTAAGAACATAGTTATGCCGTAATTTCCAAGGTGAAATAGGCCAGGCATATAACGTATTTACTTCTATACACATAATATATGTACAATTCGGATTAATTCCCAGAAAGGTTGCAGCAACTACTTGTTCTTTACAAGTCCTGGGAAAATTAATTATGGTACTAATTCTAAACAATGATAGTAAAGATAATTTTTCGTTTTTCACAAAATACTTTTCATATTTATAGTAAAAAAATATAACATTCTTGTTACATTTTTAAAACTTCCAGTTTTGAAACTGATAAAATATGGTAAGTAGCATGGTAATTATAATTTGGTGTAATTGATATAACAGACAATTCAGGCAACATAACGGGGTCATATCCTGGAAGTGATCAAATTGACTTCATCTCATCATGTAATGACAGAATTTATTAAAGATACTCATACTTTGTTTCCATTAAAAAAAAAACAAAAAACAAAGAACCTAATAAATATAAATAAGGTTAAAATAATTGTGGTTGCTGCAAGCTTTGGGTAGGGATCGGACCATTAAACCTCCACTATTTTTTACTATTAAATCAACGAATATACCAAGTTTATATACAATATTTACAAAAGGTGGATTTTATCACTGAAAATCATATATAACATTGAACTAAGACTAATAAGCTTCCATATACAACGTTCGGTATTCCATCTCTATACAGGTAAATAGTTTTGAATCTTAAAAACCATTAAAAAATATAAACTTTATCGAGTCATACCGATAATACTTGTACAGATTACATATAATATATTTTATAATACACAAGTGATGCTTTGTAATATTTCATTCAACATTAAAATCGCAGAATTGAACTATTATACTACAATTATGATTTAACACAATATGAATTCATGACATGTGCAAGTACTCGATTATAATTGCGGATCATGTTTATCACGAAAAAAGATGTGCATTTTTTTATTTCAAGCATGTGATGTTAACGGGTAGCTTGAATTAAATTATGCTAATGGAATTGCTGAAATGATTATACAAATATTTCCATGTTGAAAAATCAATTGTTGCAATATCAGTTTGAAATTCATTTCTTAAATTAATTTCATTCAAAATTATAGTAAATTAAATATGTTACAATTCAATATATATTTAGCCTAGCAATGAAAAGCTTTGATTTGCACAATAACACATATTGGCTGAGATCCCTTCCAACCAATTAGATTTAACTTCTTCAGTTGTTATTGGACGGAATTGTTTATTTTTTACTTCTATTGTATCAATGTTCATTTTAGAACATAATAATTAGTGTAAAGTTAATTTACTTATACGACAACTTGAGAGAAAAAATCTTCACAACACAATATAAAAGCTTTGAGGGTTTAGATAGCAGATGAAGCAGTTTAGTATGAAGTAGTTTAGAACATTGATGAAGCAAAAAATATAGTTCAATGATATACAATTATTTATTAATTTTTAAATTTATATAATTTATTAATAAATAAGTAAACCATACTTTATATTAAATATAGAGTATGGTTTCACATACCACCATAAATTTTACCATCCACATTTGTCTAGGATGAGTTTGAAGATAAATTAAGAAATTAATAATATGAGAAACTTGTAATCTTTGTGCGAATTTGTTTCATAGTTTGAATAGAAAATAAATGTAACTAAGATACAGAATACAATTAGATATACAACATTTTATATTTTTAAGAATTACTTTTAAAATGCAAAACCATAAAATATTATAAAGAAATATTTATTCTAACCATTTCAACTAAAACACAAGTATGTTGTTAAAACACCAAACATTCAACTGGAAAGTTTTCATGCATTTTTATGTATTTAAATAAGCAAATATATTTTTTACTATGAATACAATAAAAACTCACCAGAAATCTTTGCAACTTAAATTACCTTAAAAGGAATAAAAAAAGAAATGCAATTAAGTTTTTTCATACTTTTAAATAAAAGTCTTTTACACAAATTAAATAACATTTTTCAACATATGGCACTTTGACAGATTTTCTGAACATTTGTTTCTTTCTTATGCCATGCTTGAACTTTAAACCCTAACTTCTTCCATTAATAATTAGTTAACACAATTATATAATTTTATTAAAATTAGCTAATATAATGATGTTGGAAGTGGATTGCTTATATCCTTAAAAAATTGCCAGCAAAATAAGAGAGGTCAACAGCCCCACAAAAAAGTAATTGAAACTGTTAAAATTAAATAAGGAAATATAATAAAAAGCATTAAATTTTTATGGTACAATAGGATATGAAATGAGATTACTTCAGATCTTTGCCAAAATACCTAAATTCTATAATTGATAAAAATTTATGGCTAATTTCACTAAATGTATAAGAATAAATATTGGTCGCTCGATTAATTTTTATACGAAATACCATTTACAGAATCCATCTATTAAATTGATCACACCGTTAAAATCAGCCTAGATACAAAATGTGCTAGTGAAAGTTTCTAACAATCCACAGAATGAGCACTCGGTCAACGTACAATATGATTAACATTGAAATAATAATAACACAGTTAATAACTTGATCACAATTTTATTTAAAATAAAATCCCTGGAAAGCATACGAAATGTTCTTTTATATCAAACCCTTTGGTGTTGCAGTAGATTAGTCCACAATAAGGTCATGTTTTACTTGCGTGCAATCTGCAGGTAAAAGAAAGTTTAAGCACAAAAGGATATCGTCTGTTAAGTACATTCTGTCTTTAATTGACGGATACATAGAGAGCAGTCGGACCTACTATACAACGGTATATCACATTGCTTCTTAATTGATTACAGTAATGAAGGTACTTATGCATTATAGAGACTACCAACTGAGCTATTTCAAAGCATCATCAATTTAACCCTACCTCCATTTCCCAATATTCATGCTATTATTGGATACTAACACTATTCTGGAGCCGCCATACATTTAAAGATTATTACAATTTTTTACGCAGTCTTAAAAATTGATCTTACAACAGATGGTGTTAATATTGCATAAGTACCAAAACAAAATATACAATGAGTTAACAGACGAACGGAATAATCAGTCAGTGCCATCGGCCATCACATTTTCTCTGTGCGACGTCCCGCAGTTGAGGATTCCTGTCCCTCCCTCGCAAGTCACTTGGGAAAATCGTCTCTTTGGAACTTGTTGACTTATTATGAACAATAATAAAATTGTTTTTAAATGAGAATAAATTGTCTTACTTACAAAATATCGAAAAATATAAAATATCAGGACACAACTCATTATGAAAATACTCTCAAGTATTTTATTTTAACATTAAAAAAGAAAGCACATTTAAGACTTTGAATTTAAAATTAAAAAAACATGAAAAATATATATAGACATATTGAGACATAAACTCAAAAATATTTAAAATAATTATTGATTCCTATTAAAAATTTCAAGAATTGAAGCCCTAAAATAAACATGGAGGATTTTCACTACGTTCAGTACAAGAAACCCTGTTACCATATCAGCAACTGTTGTCTTGGAGCCAACAAGCTTGACGGTTCCGGCGACTACGAGACCCACGGGCCGGACGAGGTCCAATGCTCACCCACGGTCAGCCTGGCTGCAACAACCAATCTGCAATCAACATCCAGCAACGGTTGAGTAAACGACCACAACGATCCACACAAAAAGTAACAAACAATGCAAAATAATATAACGGTCTCCGTGTCTCTAGTGTAGCGCGAAGGATTTCTGATTGCAAGGCCTGGGTTTCATTGTCCCTGCAGTCTTTCTTTTTTAATTCTTTGATTAACAAAGTAAATTTATTCAATATTTAAAAGTATCCTGTTCTTCGGGTGTTTTTTTAATACAGAACATGTTTATATATCTTACCGAGCAATGCTCAGTCACTACATGACAAAAGGCGGGTGAGGAGTACTGTAAGACCCTAAGGCAGAAGTCAATGTACCACGAGCATCATGGGGTAGACTGCCTTGTTGCCGGTCATGCTGTGTGCTTGCACATAGCTTACTTGGGGTGCCCCTGTTTTAACAGAAAGGCAGCGGATCTAGACTTGGCCGTCGATAAACTGCCCGTGAGACGGGGAACAGGGTCTCACATAGTGTTGGGGCGGAGGTGAAGTTCACTAGAATGGCCCTCCACTTATATAGCGGAAGGGCGGAGTGATTGGTAATTACTCAACGGCCACCAAACTGCCGGCTGAGACAGGTATGTGTGCAGCTGTTTCAGGACTGAGCTGGGGACGATAAGCGGTGCAACACCGAAAGGGCGCAGTCTTTTTTTAGCGCCAAACTGCTAACAACTTGAATTCTCGATTCCAGAAAAAACATGGCTGATGATAAAACAACGGAATCACCTCAGGTGGGTCGGTGCCCTGGCACTCAATCCCACCCCTCTTCGGAGGGTTTGCCCGTGGATTCTGGGGAGGGCAAACAACAGCTGATTTTTTCAGGTGACTCACTGAGCTCACTGGAAGAGGAGTTGGGTGATTCGGAGAGGTTAGCCTCTTCTCTCACCTCAACTCCGGAACCTATGGAGGTGTTGGAGATGGTGCACTGGGCCGTCCAGACATCTTCTGTCGCTGATGCTGCTGTTTCAGATACATCGAAGGCTGATGTGTCTAGTACAACGGCAGCAGAAGAAAAGCCAGAGCAGGAGTCTGCTCTGGACATCTCGGACGATGTGATCTGGGCCTCGTTCACTAAGGAACAGCGGAAGGGGCTGCACACTCGTAGGCTGGAGTTGGTGAGGGAGAAAAAGACCAAGGATGGGACTTAACTTCCAAGGGAGGAGTACCGCAAGCTGGTGAAGAGGAAGCGGCTTGAAACCCCCAGACCCAAAGGGGAACTGAAAGATAATCAAGGTGTGTCACCTATGCACAGGGCAACCAAGGTGGCAGCTGCTCCTGCGAAAAATAAATCCTGATGGGATCTCAAACCCCCGGCGGAAGGTCAGAACCTACCGGCTCCGATGGCATCAACTTGTGCAGGTGGTTCCTTCAAGGATTGCCTAATGATGACGAAGATCGCCATCGTCCTGACATTGTTTTCGGAGGTGAATCTGTCTGCCGAAGATTGTGATCTGTTGCAGGGTATTATGTTTGATAAGGTTATCGAACAGACAGAACTGATTCAGATCCACAACACTTATAAGGAGCTGGAAGCTCTTGTGTCGCCTGTGGCAGTGATGCGACGGTGTCCTGGGTCAAGAGGTCGTTTGAAGGGCTTGAGTTCAAAGAGGGCACCAAGGTGGTTGTAGGGGATTACAAGGATCTCCTGCGGTCCGCCAACATTCTTCTGCGGGTGGAAGGGAGCACCTACGACCTCGAACCCAAAAAGATCTTGGAGATTGTGCAGGTGCAGAATTCTGGTATCCTGACTGGGGGCTGGCGGGTGGTCAGCTATAGGAAGGACAAAACTCATCAATTGATAGTGTTAATCGATAGTGTTGAAGGAGAGGGACTGGCATATCTACCTGGGGATCTCGAGAACTACCTTGAGGGTGCACTCGGGTGTCGGGTTTGTACCATCAGTACATCAGGCAAATCTGCAACACAGTAAGGCTACGACGGCACTGAGGAAACTTCAAGGCTTTGCAAGGTCTTGGCCAAGGACGGAACCCTGACTCTAGGTTCCGTGGAAGGACCTAATGGTGAGTTATTTCACAGAACTCCCTCCAGTGGAGTATGGCTGAAGTACATTTTCCTGCATTCATCATCGGTGGAGAAACTGATGAATTAGGTGAGTCTGCATCACGGAGGGCATGTGCAACCAGATGGGGTACCGCTAGCAGGATCGTCACGTACAGCAGGATAAGGCGTGGATAAGGGTGGACCGATGCTTCTAGGTATCAACTGAGGCGACTCTCAAACCGATTATGATTTTCATAACCAGTGTTAACCCAAAAAAAAAAATGGCGTAGGGGTTGGCGATCCCATCGCCCGGTGGCTTGTCTATCGCAATCAGCCCCCCAGCTCCCTACTCTTCTTTTGAGCTTGGGACTTTCCTGCTGATCCATCCTCCTTCTTTTTCCCATGAATGGATCATCTTTCTTCATCTATCTGTCTCCTACCTTTTCTTCATTCCATCCTTCTTTTCTCCTTTCCTCATCTCTGTTACAGGCCAACCCAAGGTGTTATGTGGACCGTGCTGAGGGGTGGATGGCACCAGGCCTTTTATATGGTGTCTCAAACGGTACCTGCAGGATACCAGGCGCCCTCCTGCAGTAATTAGCCTTGCTTGGGCATGCGGGGCTCTGTCCAGGTCGACTATAGCTTCCCTAGCTACAGTAGTGGCTACATGAAGTAGCAGACAAACTGGCTAGGGTAGGGGCAGCCACCCCCTTTGTTGGACCGGAGCCAGGTTGTGCACTGGAGGACTCCTTTTTCTAAAAGAAATTAAAGGAGGAAGAGAAGGAAGCCAGAGGGAAAGCCTGGACCGCTCATCCGGGATGCCGACAGGCTAAGGAAATGCTTGGAGTGCATAATATAAGAAGGTCTGAGACCATGATCAGACTTAAGAAAAACGATCTAAGGATACTGACGGGATTTCTAACCGGACACTGTAGGCTCAGGGGTCATCTGAGCAAGATGGGCATTGTCCAAGAGGGTGAATGCCGCTTCTGCCAATCTGGGGAGGAAACACCTAGACACCTATTGGCTGAGTGTGACGCGATAGGTCAGAAGAGAGCCAGAAGCTTGGGAACACACCAGGTGGCGGTGGAGGATTTTCCAAAGTTAGAACCCCTCGTTATACTAAACTTTATTAAGGCATTAGGACTAGAGGGGGTTCTCTAGGCAAGAACTAGAGACTAGTCTGGGGGGCACAATAGATCTCATAGGTCGCAGTGCAATCCTTCCCCTAGATTTTATCAAGTATCAAGTAGTACAGCAGGATAAGGCGGGCTATAGGTTCTCTGAGTCCTTTCGTTACTGGGTCCAGATGGAGTCCGGCTGGTTTTTCTACAGCAGGGCATAGAGATTATTCCCCCGCCTCTCTGTGGTATTTTCAGGGCGAGCTTGGCCCTGGGACACGTTCCTGCTGCATGGAGGACTTCAAGGATAGTATTTATCCCTAAACCGGATAAAAATCTCAATCTCAAGAAGTCTGTTCCACTACATCCAAACCAGCATGTCTACATTCAGGGTAGGTCCTGCGAGTCGGCCCTGCACCAGTTGGTGTGCAGAATTGAAGGAGCTATTGACCATAAAGAGGTGGCACTTGGAGCGTTCCTGGACATTCAGGGAACCTTTGACAACACGGCCATGGGTGCCATGTTGAACGCCGCTAGATCTATAGGATTCAGCGATGTCATCTGCCGATGGATTGAGGCATTGTTACGTAATAGGTATGTGAAACTTTCTCTACAGAGAGTAGAGGTAGTAGCTAGGTCAACAAGGGGTTGTCCACAGGGAGGCGTTCTCTCGCTCCTTTTATGGAACCTGGTGGTAGACAGCCTTATTAGAAGGCTTAATGACAGTGGCATCTTTGCTCAAGGATACGCTGACAAAACTGCCATCCTTGTGAAAGGTAATTTTAACAGTACAGTCACTGACCTCATGAACTCAGCACTAAGGCTTGTGGATAGTTGGTGCAATGAGGTCGGTCTCTCTGTGAATCCCTCTAAAGTGGCTGCTGTACCATTCAACAAAAGGAAAAAGCTGACCGGGGTTGGTCTGCTAAAACTACAGAGGAGTTTGATCAACCTGCAAGACCAGGTGAAGTATCTTGGGATCATTCTGGATCGGACACTTTGCTGGGAACCTCACTTTTAACGGGTTGTTGACTGGGGTAAGTGGTCTCTACTTGTATGCAGACGTTTGGTCGGCGCAGCATGGGGACTGAAACCGGGGCTAATGTATTGGCTCTAAGTTTCAGTAATTAGACCAACTATGACGTATGCATCTTTGGTTTGGTGGACCAAGATGGACTCAGGTGATGCTGTGAAGAGGCTGGCATGTCTCCTGATCACAGGGCAGCACTCCTGGGGCCAAACTTGACTGTTTGCTTGATCTCTTGCCCATAGACATTCACATCAGAATGATTGCCAGAATGGATGCACATCGCCTCTGTGGGGAGGGCCTCTGGAATAGGCCAGGTGAATTACGTGGCCACAACAGAATTTTAGGGATAGTTTGGAGCGACATTTTAGATATGCCCTCTGATTATCTTCCGAGAACTTTCTCTTTTGGCAGGTCTTTCCGCGTTCTTTTTCCGCAACAGAAGGAATGGAAGGATCGAGCCTGCCCATTACCACCCTCTGAGTAGGAAATGTTATCTGCAGGAGGAAACTGTGGATCATCTACTCTTAGGGCTGGCAGAGGTAAGGTCCTCCACTCTGGGCAATTTGGTAAGGGGTAGTTTTCTGCCTCCTGACGAGCTAGTCGACAGGTTGCTGCAGTTTTCCAGGTCTCTTCATTTAGAAGATTCCTGATTCTCCCGGAAAGAGAATTTTCAGGAGTGTGCAAAAAGATGGCTGAAGAGCCTTGGGAAAATCCGCCTCTTCGAATGAAGGAATGAATGAAAGATGACAATAAAACTTTTTTACAATTTACCGACAACCCTCCTCTCAGACCTAATAGATGATCTTACAAACTCAGGCACCAAAGGTATTTTAGGTATAGCAAAAATGTTAATATCTAAGCAAAAATTGTAAAAAATAAACAGAAATATATTTGCATTTTTACCATGACGAGACAATGCTGGCCAGTCTCTGGCTATAGAAAGTGAACAAGCGTGAATGTCAGTTGGCTTACTTCGTTATGTCCATGAGTTCTGGCCATTGCTTCATAACAACAACCGCTGCCACCAGCAATCCAATGGTTGTGAGACACCTTAACCTGCAGACATAACAGTTATCACACACTGAGTAATATCATTCTCTTATCACAGAATCTTATAAAAAGCAAATATTTAATTATCATATGTTACTTTGTTATTGTTACCATCATCTGTCAATCTTTCTTTATTTATATTTGTATCAATCTTTCACTATTTTGGCATTCCACTTGTAGTACAATTATCAGTTTAGGTCTACTTTTGGATTCATTTACATTACAATTTAATTTATTTACATTACAATTTAATTCATTTACATTACAATTTAATTCATTTACATTACAATTTAATTCATTTACATTACAATTTAATTCATTTACATTACGATTTAATAAACTCAAGAAGAAATTATGGATATTTTGGATAAGCAACTGAGACCGGACAGATTCAGTATTAATGACCCAGAAAGTGAAAATGCAGAAGATAAAGTCAACTCATCAAAATAAAACTAAAAAATACTGAGCTATACATCTTAGGAATATATAGACCGCAAGACTGCCGTAACATTGAACTAGCCCTGGACACCCTTTCAAACATTCTGGAAGATGTCCCAGTATGGAAAAACCCCGTTATAATTATGGGTGACATAAATGTAAATAGCCTGACTGACAGAAATGACTCCAAGCAACTGCAAGATGTGCTCATGAGTTATGATATAAGAAGAATCCCACTACCACCAACTAGAATCACAAGTCACTCTGAGACATCCATCGACATGATCGCTACAAATCTTGACTCATCGGAAGTGGAGACTGATGTCTTCCTGACTGGATTGTCGGACCATATGGGTCAAACCTGCTAACTTGTTCTAAACTACGATGTGGTAAGGACTCAAAGTTCAACTCGCAGGCACTTCAATACACAAAACCTCAACAAACTTAAGAACATCCTCACAGACGAAACATGGAAACCATTCACTGATGCTCAAGATGCTGAAATGGCCTACAATGAACTAAATAAGATACTTCAAAGAGCTCTTGACATCGCCTGTCCCAAAGTAAAATCAAGACCCAAAAACAAGAAAAAAATCAACCTAAATCCGGAAGAGCAAAGAGATCTCTTGAGACTCAAAGGACGCTATCTAGCCGCTCTTGAAGTCTCCATACTGAGGGACACAGAAACAAACAAAAAAGAAACCAGTGCTAGAAAGAAAGAATATGATCTCAGACTAAAACAACTCAAGAGAGAAAACACAACAAACTATATTAAAAATGCAGAAAACCAAACGAGGGCTATTTGGCAGATAATAAACAACAACCGATTCAATAACAAATACCAAAAAACTCAACTTCAATCCCTTAAAATAGATGGTTCAGAAATTTCAGACTCTCCCAAAATGGCTGACCACTTAAACAGTTTCTTTGCCAGTGTCTGCAGAACAGGTCTTACAAAATTCTAAACAAACATCTCTAAGACTTAACACTCCCCTCGAGGAAGACAATCATATGACACTTCTAACGCACTTTAAGCTAAAAAACAAGGGCGAAATCATAAACTCTGTCAACACTCAAATCCAAACCCTCTGCTGGAATAGACGAAGTGTCGGCTCATGAGTTATGATATAAGAAGAATCCCACTACCACCAACTAGAATCACAAGTCACTCTGAGACATCCATCGACATGATCGCTACAAATCTTGACTCATCGGAAGTGGAGACTGATGTCTTCCTGACTGGATTGTCGGACCATATGGGTCAAACCTGCTAACTTGTTCTAAACTACGATGTGGTAAGGACTCAAAGTTCAACTCGCAGGCACTTCAATACACAAAACCTCAACAAACTTAAGAACATCCTCACAGACGAAACATGGAAACCAGTCACTGATGCTCAAGATGCTGAAATGGCCTACAATGAACTAAATAAGATACTTCAAAGAGCTCTTGACATCGCCTGTCCCAAAGTAAAATCAAGACCCAAAAACAAGAAAAAAATCAACCTAAATCCGGAAGAGCAAAGAGATCTCTTGAGACTCAAAGGACGCTATCTAGCCGCTCTTGAAGTCTCCATACTGAGGGACACAGAAACAAACAAAAAAGAAACCAGTGCTAGAAAGAAAGAATATGATCTCAGACTAAAACAACTCAAGAGAGAAAACACAACAAACTATATTAAAAATGCAGAAAACCAAACGAGGGCTATTTGGCAGATAATAAACAACAACCGATTCAATAACAAATACCAAAAAACTCAACTTCAATCCCTTAAAATAGATGGTTCAGAAATTTCAGACTCTCCCAAAATGGCTGACCACTTAAACAGTTTCTTTGCCAGTGTCTGCAGAACAGGTCTTACAAAATTCTAAACAAACATCTCTAAGACTTAACACTCCCCTCGAGGAAGACAATCATATGACACTTCTAACGCACTTTAAGCTAAAAAACAAGGGCGAAATCATAAAAACTCTGTCAACACTCAAATCCAAACCCTCTGCTGGAATAGACGAAGTGTCGTCTACCCTGCTGAAGCACTGTATAAAAGAAGTGACCACACCCATTGTAGATGTCATAAACAAATCTTTCTGCCAAGGTAAATTTCCCTCTACACTTAAACAAGCCATAATATTTCCAAAGTTCAAAAAAGGACCTACAAACCCAAGCTACAAACTACCGACCAATTTCACTGATCTGCACCATCTCTAAAGTTTACGAAAAAATAGTACTGGCACACCTAGAAAATAACCACCTACTAACAAACCGTCAACATGGCTTTAGAAAAGGGAAATCTACTATTACAGCCCTAGTAGACCTTGTGGAGACCATCTTGGATGCATCGGACGCCGGAGCCACAACAACGGGAATTCTTCTGGACTTCAGTAAGGCTTTTGACAGCCTTAGTCACCAGCACCTTATAGACAAGCTAAACCTGCTGGGAATACGCGGAATGCCCCTCCAGTGGCTGCGGAGCTATCTGCATGGCCGAACACAGATGACTGAGCTCACTCATACTGCAGACAATAAAATGACAAAAACCAGATCTTCAAAGCTCCCTACCACCAGAGGAGTCCCGCAGGGATCGGTGTTAGGCCCTGTCCTCTTCATTCTCTACACAAATGACATAGTGCCAGCGCTGCAAAACTACTGTGAACCATTCCTTTTTGCGGATGACACAGCCCTCTTAGTTTCACACAAAAACCTCGAAGCACTGGAAGTCAATGCTTATATAGCTGCCAACGTTGCAAAGCAATACAGTGAAGAAAACGATCTTGTCCTTAATGAAGAAAAAACGCAGCAACTTTTCTTTGGCCCTGGAAAAACAAGTGCTTGTGAACTTCCTCTGGTGCAAGCAGCAGAAGAGGCAAAGTACCTTGGAATAACATTGGACAGTGACCTAAACTGGAAACCTCACACAGAACAACTATGTAAAAAATTGAGCACAGCCCTATACGTAATCAAACGAATAGCACACATCAGCGACCTTGAAACTGCAAAAACAGCTTACCATGCCCTCTTCGAGTCTCATATACGCTACGGGCTTATAGTATGTCTCGTCGCAGGGCAACCTTCACCGAGTATTGGTTCTTCAAAAAAAAAGCGATCAGAGTCCTCTCAGGACTGGGTATCCGTGACTCATGTCGAGACAGATTTAAAAGCCTAAAAATTCAAACCGTGGCAAGCCTCAATATCAGTGATGCAATAATGCATATAATAAACAAAGGCTCCCTCCAATCCTCGGAAACCCACTCCTACAATACCAGGAACAAGACCAACTATAGCCTACCAGCCCACAATCGCAAGGCCTATGAGAAAAAACCAACATATATTGGGGCTAAGCTGTTCAACAAACTGCCAACAGATCTCAAAGGTCTGAAAATTGAGAACAACTTCAAGAAAAGGCTGCTGGAATGGCTCATGGAGAAAGAGTTCTACTCTGTTGAGGAATTCCTTGAACAAGACGTAACGCCAACGATGTAAACACCGACCGATCGAGAAACTGACGCCCATCCTGTTCTCTAGGAATATGGATCAAGAAGAATAAGTTCAAAAATCCTGTTGTGAAGGTCCCTCTGGACTCCAAAAGTTCTGTAGAGCCGGTGTTCCTCCCGGATCCGAAGGATTGTTCGCTTTACGTGCTGGCGTCGGGTCTGTCCACGGGCCGGACAACCACACTCAGGAAGCTTCCGTTCACCATCCAGCAGCTCGCCGCATCCTCGCCGTGCCGAAGCAGTGACGGCATGTTTTACACAGGCAAGAAAATAGACTCATGGTTTTCAGTGAACTGGAAGACTGGGAAAAAGACAGAGGTTTTGAGTTTCGACAAACTTGAAAAGTCCTGCCCAGTCCCAGCATTGGATGATATTTTCATTGGTAGAACAGAATACAACATCCTCATGTACGACAGCAAAAATAAAAACCGCCAGTGGAATGTCACATTTTTTGACTACTCTACACAATCTATGAGTACGTAGGATGTCTCCAACTATGGTTTTCTTCACTTCGGTGGGTCATCAAGTGGCCGGGTCTCGGCGTATGACAGGTCGAGTGGGCGGCTCCTCTGGGACAGGGACTTTGGCTCGCCTCTTGTTGGTGTGTTTATGAGGGTGGATCAGGACATGACCTCGGTTCCATTCACCTCGGTTGAGGACAACACACTTGACAGGCTGGCATTGAGTCACGACAGAGACCAGTTGTACCCAACATTGTATGTTGGAGAACACATACATGGACTCTACGCTCTGCCTACGCTTGTCGGCCAGCACTCATCGTTCACTCTCCCGACTCACACGGTACTCATGATCGAGGGCCCCAACACTACAGACACGCCCAACTCCCTTCTAGGGCACTACCCTGTTCCGGACTATAGCACCACGAGACTTCAAATAGCCGGCAGATCAGATGTGATCATTACCCCAGTGATGGGGGGCTTCAACGGGTCCAAGGTGGGGAGCGGGGGAGCCTCCAGCCCTGCTGTGACCTCTGCTAACAGCCCCGCTGTTGTGGAGTGGTTTGTGGCGCTAGAACACAAACTCCTGTATTTCTTTATAGTATTGCTGATCATCAGTATGGCTGCACTCTTCTTTTATGTACAAGCTCAGGTTCATACATTGCAGCAGTCACAGCACAGTTCGAGAGGAAGTGCAAGAGAATCATGGGGTTCGCCGTCACAGCTACCACTGAAGTGATGGCTGACGGGACGGTCAGAGTGGGGAAGATCAATTTCGATACTGCCCAAGTTCTCGGGAAGGGTTGCGAAGGCACGTTCGTGTTCAGAGGGGAGTTTGAGAGCCGAGCGGTGGCGGTGAAGCGGTTGTTGCCCGAGTGCTTCACGGTTGCAGACAGAGAGGTCAGCTTGTTAAGAGAGTCAGACGCTCATGCCAATGTTGTCCGTTACTTCTGCACCGAGCAAGACTCTCAGTTCCGGTACATCGCGTTGGAACTGTGCGCTGCCACGTTGCAGGATTACGTTGAGAGAAAAATGTTTAATGAATGCATCAGTCAAAAAGACGTTCTTAGCCAAGCAACGGCTGGGTTGTCTCACCTACACTCGCTCAATATTGTCCACAGAGACATCAAACCTCACAATGTGCTGTTGTCAATGCCCAGCTCTGGTGGTCAAGATGTGCGTGCTATGATCTCTGACTTTGGCCTATGCAAGAAACTGCAGAACGGACGAATGTCTTTCTCAAGACGTTCAGGAGTGACGGGAACAGATGGATGGATCGCGCCTGAAATCATTCTTGGGAACAGCAGAACGATATGTTACGTGGACATATTTTCTCTGGGCTGCGTGTTCTATTATGTACTCAATCAAGGCAAACACCCTTTTGGAGATGCATTACATCGGCAGGCAAATATTCTTTCCAACACTTACAAGTTAACAGGCCTGAGTATGTTGTGGCAAGGGTTGATAGAGCAAATGATCAGTTGTGAACCAATACGAAGGCCACCAGCTGATGTCGTTCTTCATCATCCTGCACTGTGGGACTGCTCTAGAATCCTAACATTCCTTCAGGACTGCAGTGACAGAGTGGAGAAGGAGGAGGTAACAGGGGAGGTGTTGGCAACACTAGAGACAGGTGCGTGTTTTGTGTGTGCATGTGACTGGCGCACAGCTGTTGACGACGAGGTTACTGCGGACCTTCGCAAGTATCGCAGCTACAGGGGTAACAGTGTGCGAGACTTGTTGAGAGCTCTTAGAAACAAGAGGCATCACTTCAGAGAGCTGTCTCCGTCGGCCCAGGAACTCCTCGGATCCACGGCCGGCACCTTCACTCAGTGTTGGCTCTCCAGGTTCCCCCTCCTCCTGCCTCACAGCTGGGCGGCTATGCAGTGTGTCTGACATGAACCTCTCTTTGCCACCTACTACCGAGGCAACTACACCTTCCCCTCATACCTAAAGCAACCCAGGAATCCTTCTACGTTTCACAGGACCAAAAGAAACGTCCTGCTCCCTCAGGGAATAGGTCCTCTTGTTACTCGCGCCTCACGCACACGGGCTGAATGCTGCACCACATTTGAGTGTGGTTCAGCGTTCAGCCCGATTCTTGGTTAGTGGATGAATACTCTCAGTACTTGTTGAGATATGACCACAAGAACAACAATTGAAAAACTTAAAGAACTTTTGGCTCTTTTTGGTATGCCCTCTCCCATTCACTCAGGTCAAGGAACATCTCTCAAGTTGTCAGAGCTCAAATCTTTCCTTCATGAGCATGGAATTGCACCAAGTCACTCATCTGCATACAATCCAAGCAAGAATGGTCAGGTAGAAAGATTCAACAGAACTATTCGGAAAACAGTAAATCTTTCTCTCTAAACTAAAGGCTTGCTTGTAAAAGACTGGGAAACAGTTCTATCTGAGGCACTTCATTTAATTAGATCCTTATCAACAAATGCCACCCCTCATGAACTGATATTTAAACATCCTAGGAGGTCTTCCTATGGTCGTTCTGTTCCAAACTGGCTGACTCAACCTGGTCCAGTGTTACTTCGAAATCATAACAGAAGAAGTAAGTATGATTCCCTAGTGGATGACGTTGGACTGATACATGCTAATCCTGGCTATGCTCATGTAAGGTTTGCAGATGGACAGGAAAAGACTGTATTCATGAGAGATTTAGCACCTGCTTCTGAACCTTTAAAAACTCCTCCTGCGCCAACTTTTGAACAATTGGAAACTCAAGAAAACAAAGAATTAATATCTCAAGTAAACCAAACTCCATCTAATGATATTACAGAAATGAACAATCAAGCTGAAGTTCCCCATAATCCTCGTTTCTCGCATCCTCAACACCTAAGACAAGAGTCTAAACGTTTTATGGACTACGTCAGATATTGAGCTGTAAGAGATTGTTAGGTGGGAAGAATGTTATAATATTTAAGTATCATATGTTACTTTGTTATTGTTACCAGCATCTGTCAATCTTTCTTTGTTTGTGTTCATGTTTGTAGCAATCTTTAACTATTTTGGCATTCCGCTGGTAGTACAATTTTGAGATTATTAAAACCTGTCTTTAGGTCTATTCTTGGATTCATTTATATTACAGTCAGTAAACCTATCCTTCTGCAAGGCCACTCACTCTTTTAACTAGTAGTATGCTTGAACATTCGTGTAATGGGATGGACTAATTTAGAAAACCCCACCACAGTGGCCTGTAACTTATTATATTACATATCAGCAAACCAAAAATTACGTCAAGCATTTCACGCCTAGTGCCAAGTCGAACCCGGGTGGGTTGCATGATGTTTAGGATGTTAATGAACGAACATACATTGCAAATTTAAAACCGTTATTTACAGTCGTTCTTCCATTATTTTTCATATTACACACACTGACGGACAATAAAAAATGTTTGACTCCAGTTAAAAATCAAAAATGGTACACAGATATTCTCACATTGTTCATCCATCAATTAATGATTCCCACTGACAAAGTAAGCTGATTTTCTCCGATAAACTTTAATTTACACCAAGTGATATTTTTCAAGAACTTCCCTTTCTGAGGAAATGCTTTCCTGTTTATTACTTTTTTTCAACTTTTTAACAAATTTAAATTTTAAATGGCTTAATGATTAAGCTCCTTGGTTGAAAAAAAATTATCATAAATAAAATTAAATACCTTAGTATAGATTTTTATCTCTCAGATGGTAGTGATGTGTGTTACCTGGTGCGCAGGAACGGCATGAGTATGCCAGCGGCAGTGGCGACGAGCAACAGAATGACTTGCAGCACAGTGAGCAGCACATTGATGCACTTGACCACCAGAGCACGCGCACTTGAGTTGTCCAGACCTTCCAGTGTCAGGTACTGCTGCTGCTGCGCTTGCTGGTGCTCCATCTTGGAGATCTGAAACACAACACAGGATAATGTGACGGTGATGATACTGACGACTACGGTTAAAGTAAATACAAGGGACACCATGACAAATAAATTCAAAATCTTTATTGCACATATGTTATTTTGTACATAGTGTAATGAAAACAGGTGCTATTGTCAACATGTTCATTTTATAGTCTGATAATAATGATTTAAAAAATATATCGCTAAAATACATACATATCAATTTATCTACACACACACACACACATATATATATATATTTTTTTTCTCAAAACAACAAACCATGTGGAGAAGTACTACTGCGAACCATCATTCAAGAATTCAGGTAAACTGTAATATACCCTATCAAGCAAAAGGCGTATAACCTTACAGTTGGTGGGAACTTTCTCCATATACTACTATGTAAGAGGGAAGAAAATAAAAATAAAAATATACTTAAAAAGTTGGTGTATAAATTTTTCTTTCAAACACAGTTTTCTAAAGTTTGAATTTCAATAAATTTTCAGAAAAAAATCTAATATATCTTGAGAACCAATTGAGACAGAGAATTCATATTAGAGGTCTGCGGGTGGTGATTTTTACTATCGTGTCAGATTCGGATTGGGTAGTAAATTACCATAAATCTTTGGGTCGGGTATCATAAGCTAAATGAAAATTAGGGTCGGGTTCGGGTATGCAAGTAAAAAAAAATTTGGGCCGGGTTCGCATATTACAAGTTAAAATTCGGGTCGGGTTCCGGTATTGTAAGCCTAAAATTCAGGTTGGCTTTGGATTTTATTAGTAAACAAAATATTAATTTAAATAAATTTTGATTGACCAACTTAGCAGTATTAATACAAGTCAAAAACCTATCATTGCATTTACCAACTTATTTATTTCAAATATAGGCCCTAAAGTCATTAAACAAATATATGTACTGTTCTCTATTTGGTATATTAACCCCAACAGTTTGATCCATTTAATTAATTACAAATCATTTTAATTGATTTTGTAAATATGTATGTAAATAAGGGGAAATAATCTTCTCAAGTCTATATGAAACTAAGGATGAACAAACAAAATTAAAAACTATAATGTATTTTATTGCAGAACAAAAAATACAGAAAATATACTGAGTCAATACCGTATTTTTAGCGCACAGGCTGGACTAGCAACAATGGCATGTCCCGGGACGTTCATCCACCTGCCAAGGTCACTGTACTTATGAACATTGAGTCACACACAGCCTATATATCCCAATCACCCTGTCTCCCGTCGCTTACCGCGCGAATGCAGTGACGAAATAGGTGTGTAATACTATTTCCCGGGTAATCCGAACAGGCTTCAGTCCCAATTAGTTTGGATTTTAGGGGTTCTACTAATGAGTAAATCTAGAACATATTATTAAAAAAGTAAAACGGTTTATTTATTTCCTTTATTACAGCATAATGTTGTATCCTTAACATTATGCTTTTTTATTTCATTTGAGTGAAAGAGGCAAATCACAGTTTTGTATTGGTTGTATAACATTGTCACAAGCTGTCAGAGCAAAAAGAATAAATCACTTGAATGAATCATGAATCACAGTTTAAAATCACCGTTCCAGCAGGTGGGCAATCACGGTTTTCACTGTGATTGAAAAACCACAGTTATTCCCATCACTATTTGAAACACGAGCTTCATATTGATACGACTATTTTGAGAAGTCAGAAGTTTTGGACAAAATTTTATTACCTGGGGTCTCAGGTTAATTTCAATGTCATCTCGGGTATTTTGTATAACCTGATGCCTTTCAGGTAGTAGATACCTGACCACCCCGACATCTAATAAAAGCCCGCTCGAATAAAACCCGAGACGTGCCGAGCCCGCCCGACCACTCGGGTTCATGCAATTACCAGAATTTTCGGGTACCTGCAGACCTCTAGTTCATATTTTAATCATATATTCAGGAAATCTTTTACTAAATATTTAGGTAGAATCAGATTTAAAACAAAAATACTTACTTTTGTTTGACAAGATTCCAGCATCTCATGGATATCCCTTAACCTCTCCTCACTTTGGTACTGGACCTAAAAAATAAACGAAAAAATAAAAAACTTAATTCATTTCTAATTGAAGAGTATTTTTTTGATTTGATTTGTAATTGTAAGTATTTGATTATTACCAAATTTATTTATGATTTTTGCTCATATTACTAATTCAGTGTTTCTCTAAACATTTTGTAGAAGAGCTTAGAATGACAATGAAAAGAAGCCAGAAAAAAGGATTAAGTAGATTATTTATGTAAATGGAGCTACCAAAATCCACTTTATTAAAATTGTGGCAATTAGCCGATGGGGTAGAATACTGACCTACCACCAATAGACCTGGATTCAATTCCTAGTAATTGCACATCAGCCATTTGTATTTCAGACTACCACTTTGCTTTGGAAGACATGTTAAGCCATTGATCCTGGCTATACAAGTAGTCGTTAGCTCACGTCAGATGCGGCCTGAAAACTCTGACACTGAATCTTGGACAGAAGTTCACAAGAATCTTTGCCTAATTGAATAATTTATTTTAATGAATAAAGTATCGATACTCATGAAAATCATTTACTATAATATAATAATAATAATTAATAATCATATAATATAATATAATAATCATTTACTATGATTTAACTTACATGTATTGTATTTCATAAATATCTGAACTGATCAAATGAAGCTTAAAAAAAATCTGATCTTTTAAGTGTAATCATAGTGTTATTTAGGGCCATTTATTGTGCCTTTCAATTATGAGGGGTGTTTTTAAAATAAGGTTCTCTATGACACCAAGCTGTACCAGTTGGAAATGAGATGGTATGACCAAGTAAGAAAAGATGTGAGTCAGACGTGGAGGAGGCTGATCTACGAGGCGAAGAATCTGCTGAGATTTGTAGTGCCCCGGCAGTAAGTAAGTATACCCCTGAGATAGAATGTGATGTGCTGGGAGAAATCTGGCAACACTGTCATACTCAACAGCTATCCCTCTCTCAATCCCCAGCACTCGCGCCTTGCTACAATGAACAATGACAGCTTGAGAGCTATCTGCGATGGAGTCTGCAGCTGACGTCCCTGCCAGGTATGAAGGGAACCCGCATGCACACACCTAGTGATGACTGTAACCTTTCTGCCAAAATCGTGAATTGAATTTTCATAAACCTCAGAAATATCGGCAGCAAGTTATTGCAGCTAAATTATTGTTCTGTCAGACAGATATTGTCTGTAGAGTAAGACAGTGTTGCCAGATTTCTACCAGCACATCACATTCTGTCATGGTTGCATAGGGAATCTTATTTTTAAAATGCCCCTTGTATCTAGAGAGGCAGGTTGAGATGATACAAGGTCAACTGACCTTCTCCTCCATGTCGGAGATTGCGGTCTTGAGGTTCTCGACCTCGTTTTGGTGCAGCTCGGTGAGATCGTTGACTTGCTCCTCGAGCCTCTCGCAGCGGAACCTCTCCTCCGTCAGGGCATGGTTCAGGTACGTCACCTCCTTGTGAACAGCCTGCTGCCGACAACATACACTTCCAGTCAACTACCAATGTTATATGGGTAAACTAATAATCACCATCATTCATGCAACAATCTATTTTTTAGTTAATCTCATCAACAATCTAACTTATACAGTAAACTAAGCATAACTACTAAATAAGCATAAAACTAGAACTCTGTCAGATTATAAAAGATTACAGATGGGATATTGGAAACATCATTATTAAAATACCAAATTCAAACCCTAAACTAAAAAAATTTAGGTTTGGTAAGTAAATTTATATAAAATTAAATTTATATTTTATATTCTGTATGAAGAGTATAACTCACATTGTTGAATAAAAGGACTACTTAGTTAAAAAACTAAAACTTAATAAAGTGTTTTAGAAAAAATTAATAAAATTTTAAAATGTGTGCTAAAAACTTCATGGTAAGCTATTCAGTAAATATTATCATAGAGCGGATTTATTTTTTCACTATCAAGACTGCCGTTTCAAATTACAGAACATTTTGTACTATTAGAGTTATTGCTGTATTTAAACAAATTGTTTAACTTAAATAAATTTAATATACATCCTTAAGCACTGGCATTCAATTTTTCCTCCAGTTAAATTTGAAAATTCTTGGAAGGTATGACTGTTTGGACAAACAGATTTTAGTTACATACTCTACATAATTTATTATAAAAACTTTATAACAACAACAAATATGTAGCATGTACGCCTACCTTAAACGCCTCCATCTTGTCCTTGAGCCGCTCGATCTCCTGCTTGTTGCGTCGAACCTCGGCCAGCAGGATGTCGTGGCTAGGCGGGTTGTTTGAGGGCGGGTTGGACATAGAGTGGGGTGATGTCGTGTGCGCACCGGGC
This sequence comes from Nephotettix cincticeps, assembly GCA_023375725.1. Classification (NCBI taxonomy): domain Eukaryota; kingdom Metazoa; phylum Arthropoda; class Insecta; order Hemiptera; family Cicadellidae; genus Nephotettix; species Nephotettix cincticeps. The sequence continues at coordinate 27,363,953 of CM041790.1, read as the reverse complement.
ACACTTTCGCTGGTCACGCTGCTGCATTCGCTGCCGTCATCGCTGTGGAACTTGAGGCCTGTCGCGCTGTGCGTCGAGCCCAGGCTGCAGTTGCCGGGCAGTGTCGCGCTGCCGTGGTGCGCTCTCTCCCTGTCCCCTCCCTCCTCCCCGTCCGTCTCCCCATTCCCTGGCACAAACCAAGCTGCTAACCCTCACTTTGGGTGTACTGACTCATGCAGTGTAGTTACACATGCTTAGTGGTTAGCAGGTGAGTACCGACCAAGAAAACGTGTCAACTGGATGATTACAAACAGGATAGTTTCCTATAGACCAACCACCAGTCAGTGATATGCAAAATTTATTTATTTGTTTATGACACAAACTCGATAAATGCCATACTAATCTCAAAACAAATGTACTGCATTTAATTGTTATTTCTGGGGTTGTTTAAAGTTACTTATGATATTTAATTTCACTGTCATAGATGATATTAACGTGATTTAAGTCGATAGTAATTTTTTTAGATGTAAATCTGAAATAAATGCTTTAGAGTCTA